>CM076582.1:1648506474-1649237890 GCA_034641835.2 Pinus albicaulis
CATCTGCGGGGTTTCGCTTCATTTTTTTCTCAATGCTTCATGGGCATTGATGCCTTTAAAAAGCCCAGTGTGGCCTGCACATCGACAAGACACTGTTTTAATTCAAAAAACAGTTAAAGAGTATCAGTTTGAAGACTGAGCATAGCAGAAGAAGATTGAAGACAATTTTTGTGGGGATTACGGCTAAGACAGTTTATTAAAAGCCTAATCCCCAATCTAAAACACAGTTTAAAAGAAAATCATAAATTTTTTGATGACATAAAGGTTTCCACCGCTTCAACTGAGGCGAATTGATTCCTCAGCTACTCCAAAGAGCCACCTGTTGCCTCAAACCTTTCAAACAGAGGCCGAAGTTATTGATTCAGGGAATATCTGCCTCCAGCGCTACCAAGAAGTTAATTCTGCCAAAGGAATGTAATAGAAAATAGCTGCAGAGTTGCTCCGGACGGAACATAGAGCCTCAAAGTCAAATAAAGCTCCTATTGAGCTTTGATATTAATTGTAAAACATTAATACAGTGATCCACCTGTACACTTCTCCATCAAACCCCTCAAGAGACCGAGAAGTCATTTAATCTGTATTAATGGTTCACGAGATATTTTTGTTAGTTCTCACCTCCTCATCTTCCTATAAGTACTTCTGCATAAGATGAGAAGGTTGGTTGCTATTTGATCACAAGTTGTAATATTGAAACTCTCTGAAATAAATATACAAGTCTGTTGAAGTTGAAAATAATTTGGAGTCTTGGATGTCTTGATGATGCCGTTGCATGTCTGTTCCTGAGAAGGCTCTATCACTGGATCCATGAGCTTGGCTGTTGGTGAAGTGCTCTGAACTGTTAAATGTTTTTTCCCTTGTTTTCATTATGTTCCATAAATTCTTACTACAGTAGGCTGAAAGTTTTAGGCTAAGAAATGACTCCTGGAAGCACCTTAGACCTGTTCACCCTTCACTGTTTTATGTTTTCTTCTGCTGAAGTATTTTAGAGGCTTTAAAACTTCTCTTTAGTCTTCATGCTCGTTTATTTCCTTGATAGCTCAAATAGTTGGTTTTAGCATGTTATGGTTCTCCCTGCTTGTCTGCCATCACTTGAAAGCCGTTATTGAAATCTCCCTTCGAAGTACCATTGTCTTAAGTTAACCAAAGAGATCGGTTTTGATCTTACCCTTTTCCCCTGCTTAAACAGTTTTTTTGAAGGTCTTTATAGTTGCAAACACAGATGTTATTTAGGTGTTCCCTCTTCTATGAATGCAACTATCAGTGAATCTTTTATGTTTTCTAAATCCTTTAAAATAAAATCTTTGAGGAAATAGGGTGTTCCCCGAATCTTAGATTTCACTTTAGAAGTTGTCTTGAAATCATTATTTGCTTAAAGAATGTTTGTAGAATTTATGGTTAGCCCTATCTATCAAATATCTCTTTATTGTTAAGTCATGTTTCTCAAGTTCCCTTTGTTGAGAATTAATTTTCTTTTTCCAAATCATTAATGTCCATCTCATTCCAAAACAAAGGATCCTGTGGCCAAGTTAGATTTGCCCTTTGATATCCCATATCCCTTGAAGAGTTTATCATGACCTTATTTTGACTCCATTGCCCAATGAACCGGATATTTCCTCTTTCTGTCTATCTTTCCTAGACCTTTCATATTCTGTTGTATCAACTCAACCCAACCAAACAAACATCTGCACGTAATAACTAGTCTAAAATCCATAGCCAAAGCAAACAAGATAAACCTTTGAAAACAAATATTTGAGAGATCCCTCTCTGAGAACAGGAGGACTAGATCCTGGAACTCTAAAGATTGGTTCTGATGTTGCCTTGTCTTTTGATTTTCCAAACTGTCAAAACACGGGATACCAACATAATGGCGATCACGGTGGGACCTGCTAAGAATTTGAGGTTTGCGAAACCTTTCCTTCAAACTTTAGGTCCAGTATAACATAAGTAACTTTCTTCAAGCACTGCCTAACATAATGGAAATCATGATAGGACTCTTTTGAATCAGTGACAAACTAAGTAACCCTTAGGATTCCTTTAAATCCTTATCAAACCTTGAAGGAACCAGTTACCAAGCCATAAGAGCAACTCTGTTTGTTTGAACACCTTAGCTAAGTGAAAAATCAGACTTAGAACACTCTCTTAACCTATAAAAACAAAATAAACTCAGAAAAACCCAAAATATTTCAAGTTTGGCTTCATAATAAACATGGTGGTGGACCATAAAACCTTTTACCTCCTTAGGAGCTAAAAAGCTTCCACCTGGCGACTCCATAATCCTGAGTAGACCTTAAAGACTCCACTGGAAAGAACCCTTACCATTATACAATTTCCTAATCCAGTTAGAGGATTGTAAGATCAAAATTTGTGTAAACAGATCAGTTAACCTCTCAAAGATTGTCATACTTGGTTGAACTTTTCCTGTCATTTGGATCTCAAATTACGGCATAGTGGCTTCTAGGAAGATTTATACTAGAGCCCATCCTGACCCCGATCCACCTAAGATAGTTGATGACCCAGAAAGTATCCTTTGGAAATCTCCTAAGGTTAAATTTTCAACTGTTTTCAGATCACCCTTGAGAGCTAATTCAGTTCCTGAAAATCTTTTAGCTCTACAACAATCACAAGTTGACTTAGTAAACCCATTTAGAACTAGGTCATTTGATGATATAATTTAGATAAATCTTGAGTCTTCACTTTCATCCCCGGAAACAAGTGAATATCCTGATAGAGAATCAACACCTCCTGATCCACATTTTCTTTTTAACCTAGGTGTCTCTCATCCAAAATCAGCTCAGCAATCTGCTATTGTTCCATCCACTTCTGTACACCATTCATCCACTGTTCAAACCACTCCACTCCAGCCAAATCCCCCTCTTATAAATCCCCCACTTGTTAATCCACCCCCACCACATATCATGGCAGCATGGTATGCTCCCTTAGCCCTTAATATACCACTAGTCAATCTTCCACAGGACAATCAGTCCAAAATTCCATTATATGATGCTAATAATGCTACAACTAAATCACAACATGTGGATAAGATGAATGACTATTTTGATCGAAATGAAATTGATGATGATTCTATCAAACTCAGAATGTTTGCTCAGAGCTTAGGGGGAGAAGTAAGAAAATGGTTTAAAGGTTTAGCCCCCCGTAGTATAAATGACCTCCAAGGCTTCCATCAAACATTCTTAAACAAGTGGGAAGTGAGAAAAAATCCTCTCCAAGTCCTTGCTGATTATAACAATCTCCATAGGAACCCTGGGGAAAGTGTACAAGCTTATTGTACCAGATTTAACAGCGTGTATAACGCACTTTCCCCTGAACTAAAACCTCCTCAGGGCTCAGCTTTAAACAAATTTCCTGAAGGGTTTGACCCAGACATGACATATTCACTCAGAGAAAGATTTTTTGCAAATTTGGAAGATATGCAAAGAGGTGCCCTTTCCGTGGAAGTAAACTTAATAGAAAAGAGAGCAAGAATGAAAACTGAGAAGAGAGTATCTTTCAGAGAGGAATCCCCTCCCTCTACTTCAAGCTCAAAAATGGAGAGAATGTTGGAAGAAATGATGAAAGAGATGAGCATAATTAAGAAAACACAAGCAAATCAAAGCCAGACTGCACTTCAAAACAATCAAAACAGAAATAGAAATCAGAATTATAGAAAAGACAACAATCGGGATAAGCAAAAAGAAAGTGACCAACAAATCAGACCTCCCTTTCAACAGAACTATGTAGATCAATATGAGGAAGACAGGGAGTTGGAAAGATTGGAAGAATCACATGTAAACTTGATTGGATCAGACAGTGGGGATGAGGTTTTCCTCACCGAGGAAGAACAAGGTTTCTTCTCAAATGATCAAAATACAAACACCTATGAAGATTCTGATGACTATATATTGGGTTTTGAAAATGCAATCATGGAGGTGCACAAACAGTATGATCTTAGGAGCAAGGGAAGTGTAGAGAATTCAAAAGATAAGAATACTGGCATTGCTGTCAAGAAGAACATGGAAAACCAGTCCAAAAAGACAGCAGAAAAAACCAACATTTCGGCCAAGAAAACAGACTCAAATAAAGACAAGGGAATCCAGCCAAATGTTGAAAAAAGTACCCCTAGCACTTCAGCTAGTAGTCCCAATAAAACCATCCCAATTACTATCCCAAACCAGGTTCAGCAAAGTAAAAGTGCTGAAAGGAATTTAATTGAAAAAACAGATGTAAATATCAACAAATCAATTATTCCTTTCAGCCTTGAGGGGGAGATTGCCAAGATTAAGATTACCATCCCCCTAGCTGAACTAGTAACCCAAGATGTGTACACAAACCAAGTTTTAAAAGCTTTAAACTTAGGAAGTGATACTGACACCTTAAACTTGACAGACGAAAAACCTGAGCTGTTGTTTGGCCCAGAAGTTGAAGGAAAATATCAAGAAGGACCAGTCCCTCCCTTCTATGTCAGTTTGAGCATACATGATAAAATTCTACACAATGCCATGTTAGATTCCGGAGCTTCACACAATCTAATGCCCAAAGTAGTAATGGAAAGCTTAGGCTTAGAAATTACTAAACCGTACAAAGATTTGTATTCCTTTGACTCAAGTAGAGTCAAATGTTTGGGTTTAATCAAAGATTTATGTGTTAACTTAGCTCAGATCCCTACCAAGAATCTAGTGATGGACATCGTGGTAGCTGACATTCCCCCTAAGTATGGCATGCTTTTATCAAGATCATGGGGAGCCAAACTTCAGGGAAGCCTTCAAATGGACATGTCTTATGCCACCATCCCTGTTTTCAACAAAAATAGAAGACTATACAGGGAAACCCACATGAAGTATATGGTGAGTAACATGGACAAACCAAACAACACTCCGATCTATTCTATTCAATCAAGTTTAGATTCATTTATCTTGTATAATGAAGATGAAATTACTCAACCATGTAAAGAAAATATAGACCCACCAAATTTCACCTCGAATAAACTTCAAAACATTGACGATCAACAACGACAAGAAAATGAGAATGAGTCAAATATACTTTGGAAAATGAATTTCGATGGATCCTGTAGTAAAACTAGTGTAGGGGCAGGTGTCTGGATTCAGAACACAAATCAGAGTTTTTCATACAAATTAAACTTCCCATGCACTAACAATATTGCTGAGTATGAAGCACTTCTCCTAGGCTTACAAATGCTTAAAGAATTAGAAGCCCAAAGGATATCCATTTTAGGGGATTTTGAGCTTATCATCAAACAAATCAAAGGAGAATACTCATCCAAGAATCCAAAGCTTAGGGAATATCGAAATTCTGCCCTTGACCTGTTAAAAACTTTTGAAAAATATGAACTCATTTTTATCCCTAGAGCACAGAATCATCTAGCAAATGAACCTGCCTTCACTGCCAGTAATTGCCAAGTACCTGAGATAAATGAACAACTCAGTATAAAGGTGAAACACAGACCTGCTGTGCCTAACGAAGATCACTGGCAAGTATTCGAATCTGACAAACACATAGGTGATTTCTTAAAATCAGAAAATGATTTCAGCATACCAACACCAGAAGCTGGCCATGAAGAAAACTGCTTGTATATTGAACAAATCCCAGAGGCTGAAATGACGTATCCTGCTGATATAAATCATTGCGAAAATCCTTTTGAAGCAGAGGTAGTGAACAATGAAGACTGAGAAGACTTGGAAGTCTTACAATGCAAAAATGATAAAATTCCAAGAGGTCTCACACCTTTAGAACACCTGTTTGATCTCAACAATGTAGCTAAAGAACCCAGAATGGAGCCTGTGGAGACAAATGTAGAAGAACACAACATAGGCAGTCTCGTAGAACCCAAGATGATCAAGCTATCCAGCACTCTCCCAGCCCACATAAAATCACAATACATAAAGCTTTTTAAAGAATTTAAGGATGTGTTTGCTTGGGAATACAAAGACTTGAAATCATATGATACCAGCATCATCCAGCATAAAATCCCCTTGAAGGATAATCAAAAGCCTTTTAAACAAAAACTAAGGAGAATAAATCCCCTTTTATTACCTTCGGTTAAGGCAGAAATTGAGAAAATGTACAATGCTGGGATCATAGTACCCATTAGATTTTCGGAATGGGTATCAAACTTAGTTTCTGTTAGAAAGAAAACTGGGGAGATCAGGCTCTGTATTGGCTTCAGAAATTTAAACAGAGCCTCTTTAAAAGACAACTACCCTTTACCTAAGATGGACCATATACTTCAAAGGGTAGTTGGATCAAGAAGAATATCCCTATTAGATGGGTTCTCGGGTTACAATCAGGTGTTAGTTTTCTCAAGTGATCAAATCAAAACTGCTTTTACCACACCTTGGGGAACTTTTATGTATGTCAAAATGCCTTTCGGATTAATGAACGCAGGGGCCACCTTCCAAAGGGCCATGGACATATCCTTCTCTGAAGATATTGGCTATTTTATAATTATCTACCTTGATGACATAACTGTTTTCTCAAAAACTGATGAAGAACATTTGATTCACCTAAGGAAGGTTTTTGAGAAATGTAGGAAATTTGGCTTATCACTAAATCCCAAGAAGACCCTCTTTGGGCTCCAAGAAGGGAAACTTCTTGGTCACATAATTTCAGAAGAGGGAATCAAAATAGACCCTACGAGGATAGATGGCATATTGCAAATCAGCCATCCTAGAAGCCTCAAAGAATTGCAATCTTCCATCGGAGAGATTGATTTTTTGAGAAGGTTTATTCCCAACCTTGCTGAGCTATTGAAAAACATCACAAACATGCTTAAGAAGAATGTGGGTGTAAAATGGACTTTGCCAGCCAAACAATCATTCGAACTGGTCAAACAAGCTCTTACCCAAGCGCCAGTACTGATTAGTCCTGATTTTACCAAAGACTTTTACATTTTTTCTTTTGCATCTGAACATACATTAGCTACAGTTTTGCTCCGAAAGAATGATCTCGGACAAGAACAACCGATATCATTTTTTAGTAGGGCCCTAAGAGACGCTCCTCTCAATTATAACATTATGGAAAAACAAGCCTTAGCATTAGTAAAAGCATTAAAGGACTTTAGGGTTTATATTTTACACTCTCACATAATTGCTTTTTTTCCTCATGCTGTTGTCAAAGATATTCTAAGTCAAGACCCTGATGGTAAAAGGGGAAAATGGATTGCAACTATTCTTGAATATGACTTAGACATTAGGCCCACCAAACTTGTTAAGGGGCAAGGATTAGCAAAACTTATGGCCGAGTCCAACTTCCAAGCACTAGACATAAATATGGTGGATGTGTTGGAAGAAATGGAAGAATCTAATGCTCCTTTTATTGAGGAAACTTTCCTAAATTCCCCTTGGTATGATGACATTGTTTATGTGCTTTTATTTTTGAATACTCCTCCTTCTCTGTCTAAAACTAAAGCTAGATTTTTGAAACAGAAAGCTTTGAGTTTTTGCATTTTAGAAGGAGTGTTATATTGGAAAAACGCTGTTGGAATTTTGCTTAAATGTTTACTTGAAGATGATGTAGGGAAGATCATGCACGAACTACATGATGGTGAATGTGGAGGACACCTCTACTGGAAGGCCACAGCAAACAAAATTCTCAGATCAGGTTACTATTGGCCTACACTTTTCCCAGATACTCAGAAGCTCGTCATGTGTTGCCATAAGTGTCAAATATTTGATGGCAAGAAAAAACTCCTTCCCTTACCCCTACATCCTATCAGAGTTGAGGCACCCTTTCAACAATGGGGGCTGGACTTCATTGGAGAAATTCATCCATCTTTCTCAGCTCAACATAAGTGGATCCTCACAGCCACTGACTTCTTCACCAAATGGATAGAAGCTATACCTACCAGGAATGCTAATGACTCTGTCATTATCAAGTTTCTTGAAACCCACATCGTATCCAGATTTGGTTGTCCCAGAAAAATCATAACAGACAATGCTGCTGCTTTCAAATCCAAAAATATGGTTGATTTCTATCACAAATACCATATAACCTTGGGCCATTCCACTGCTTACTACCCCCAAGGAAATGGATTAGCTGAATCCTCCAACAAGAGTATCATCAATATCATTAAAAAACTATTGGAAGAAAATCAAAAATCATGGCACAGTAAGTTGGTTCATGCCTTATGGGCTGATAGACTAACTACAAAGAAATCAATAAATATGTCCCCTTATCAGTTAGTTTATGGCATGGATGAAATTTTTCCTACCTCATTAGGAGTTCCAGTCATAAAACTCCTTCAAGAAGTACAGGTTGAGGAAAATGATATGCAGAGGAGGATCAACCAAACAATCCATTTGCAGCAGACTAGAGAAGAAGTTTATGAGAGAACACAGTTAGTCCAAGAAAATATGAAGAAGCAATTTGATAAGAGGACTAAGGCAAACAATTTCTAGGTTGGAAGTGTTGTTCTTAAGTGGGATTCACAGAGGGAAGAGAAGGGGAAACATGGCAAGTTTGAGAACTTGTGGAAAGGGCCATATATTATTCATACTGGGAGGGGTCATAATACATTTTTCTTGAAAGAATTGAATGGAGAAGACTTATATGGAGGTCCTGTCAATGGCAGGATGCTCAAGCATTACTTCTGCCAAAAGTCTTAAGTTTCAAAGCATTTTTGTCTCCATTGTAAATATCATAGTCTAACCATTGCATTCAAAAGTTATAAAACTTCAAAAATACAAAAAACAATAGGAAAAAGGAAAAGAGGGCAGGTTGTCAAAACAAGAAAGGTATAGCCCCATACCAAAAAAGAAACAAATCTGAAAGTGTGCAAGCTTAAATGCCACTCCCGTAAAAACACACTTCTAGTTAGTCAAACTGTTTAATCTTGACTAATTAGCTTTCAATTTTCTGTTGATAGGGTAGTGAATTTGATTTGCCAAACTGTTTAATCTTGGCTTATCAGTAGATAGATTAGGATAGAAATTGAAGGTTCAAACAAACTCAAAATCTGAACCAAAGTTTCCAAAAGGAGATGACTCAAAACTGTTTTATTTTCTGAGTCAAAGAAAGTGTAAATCTGGTTCTAAATCACTCAAAATCTGAACCAGAAGAAAAGAAAAGACAGCTCAAACAAAGTAAAAAACAGAGCTGTGAAGAAAGGGAAGGCAGTACTTAAACTTTCAGATCTTAAGCCTTCTATTTTGATTTTAATTTTCTGCAAATAATAATCTATGTGCAGCTTGTTTTTATGCCATAGATCACAGCAAGTCAAACTGCTTAATCTTGACTTGGCTGTTTTTAAATTTCTGCTTTAGATTTTAGAGAATGAAAGTCTGTTGGACAGTTTAATCCCAACAGACAGTAGATTAGGTAGAGAAACATCTGAACTCAACTGTTTAATCTGAGTTCAGGGAGAAATAAGGAGTAGAATTAGATTAGTTTTTTATGCTTTCAAAAGAATAAAATGTTGTTAAGAGTTTTCCAATCCAAGTGCACTCTGTTGAAGAAAAAATGTTAGTAGGACTGGGTAGGTAGAAGGTTGTATTGATTAAGTTCATCATTTTTCATAACTAATATCATTTTTTCAGAGCTAATCAAGACCATTCAGCAAAGAAAGAGAAATTCATTGGATGAGGCACATGGTTAGCATCCCAGAAGGAATAATGGATCAGGCACAGGCCTACCTCCCAGAGAAATCAAGTCTGAATTCTTGATGCCTTCAAGAAGGCACCATCCCCAAGTGGAGCCACTGTTAGCCACCTATAATTTTTTGTTATACCCAAAGGTGGCTAAATATGTTTTGAGCCTTCAAAGAAAAAATTTCATCACTAAAAATTGTTGGCTTTTGAAGACTCCTTGAAAGGCCTTCTGCCTTTGTCCAAAATCCTCATTGCTGTTCTCATCTCATACTCTGAAATTTCTGCTGAAATACAAAAAAGAAACTGCTGCAAAGCCATCCCTTTTCCCTTTCTCCCACTCGAAATTAACCTTCTTTTCCTTTCCCTTTTTTCCCATATTTTTCCTCTATTATTCATATTTTCCTTTCTTCCCTTCATAAATCACCCTTCCCATGGTTAAAAACTCACTTTTTAACCCTTTCGGCACCCTTTGTTTCCATTAAAAAACCGTGAAAAATCATAAAAATACAAGTCTTTTTATGGACCTAAGCCCCTTGGGCTAAGCCCTAAACCACTTCCCCAATACGCCCTCATCATAAAAACCAAGCGCCAAACCCATGAAGCGCTAATCGAATCGAAAGGATTCAAGTGTGCATGTTTGTGAGCCATTTCAAAATATCGATTGCGATTAGCCCCTTTGACCTAAACCGCAGATCATATTGTTATTTCATTTACCCGTGGGCCCGCAATCAGACGCTAAACTATTAAAAAATCCCCCTCCGGTCAATATTTTCCTTTGTAAACCCAAAAACCCACTTTCCGAAGTTTTAAGTTAAAAACTTAAAGTCACATGTTTAAATAAAATGGGTTGATCAAAAAGACCGATCGTGCAATCGCGATCGAAGAATTTAAAATGGGTTGATCAAAAAGACCGGGCCCTAATGTTTCGATTACGATTGGCCCTAGTTATATAAAGCCCGGGCCCATGGTACTCCATACACCCAGTGGCCCCGCAATCGGGCACCAGCCTATCATATATATATTCCACCCATTTCACTCAAAACCTTGGCTTTTATTGAAATTTATGGGTTTCTTACGAAGTATAAGGGTCCCGCCGGTGCAAGAAAACAAAGGATCTAGACCGTCGATCTAGACCTAATCGAACGGTTATCACCCAATCGAAATGTTCCAATCGGAATGTTTCAATCGAAATGTTTCAATCGCACTGAAATTTTCAATCGCGTCCCCTTTTCTGCCACCTCCGATTGAGACCCTTTGATTGAATCTGGACCATCCACGTGTCCAGATCGGACGGTCCAAAACTACTCCGACTTGTTCATCTCCCCGCTATCCTTTTCGCCTCGTCTACGCAAATCTCCACCATTGGTTGCCTTCATCCGACGGCTACGCTCCTTCCCCACCATCTGAAGCAGTTTAAACCTATTTCCGCAGGATTTCTTAACTATTTTTGTGTTTTTCAGGTGTTTGAATGGTTTTCCATTGTATAATGAAGGAAAGCCGAGGGTTGGGAAAGACGTTTCCTGCGCCTTATAGCTGTTAAAGAGAACCATCTGTGAGGTTTCGCTTCATTGTTTTCTCAATGCTTCATGGGCATTGATGCCTTTAAAAAGCCCAGTGCGGCCTGCACATCGACAAGACACTGTTTTAATTCAAAAAACAGTTAAAGAGTATCAGTTTGAAGACAGAGCACAGCAGAAGAAGATTGAAGACATTTTTTGTGGGGATTATGGCTAAGACAGTTTATTAAAAGCCTAATCCCCAATCTAAAACACAGTTTAAAAGAAAATCATAAATGTTTTGATGAAAGAAAGGTTTCCACCGCTTCAACTGAGGCGAATTGATTCCTCAGCTGCTACAAAGAGCCACCTATTGCCTCAAACCTTTCAAACAGAGGCCGAAGTTATTGATTCAGGGAATATCTGCCTCCAGCGCTACCAAGAAGTTAATTCTACCAAAGGAGTGTAATAGAAAATAGCCGCAGAGTTGCTACGGACGGAACATAGAGCCTCAAAGTCAAATAAAGCTCCTGTCAAGCTTTGATATTAATTGTAAAACATTAATACAGTGATCCACCTGTACACTTATCCATCGAACCCCTCAAGAGACCGAGAAGTCATTTAATCTGTATTAATGGTTCACGAGATATTTTTGTTAGTTCTCACCTCCTCATCTTCCTATAAGTACTACTGCATAAGATGAGAAGGTTGGTTGCTGTTTGATCACAAGTTGTAATATCGAAACTCTCTGAAATAAATATACAAGTCTGTTGAAGTTGAAAATAATTTGGAGTCTTGGATGTCTTGATGATGCCGTTGCATGTCTGTTCCTGAGAAGGCTCTATCATTTGATCCATGAGCTTGGCCGTTGGTGAAGTGCTCTGAACTGTTAAATGTTTTTTCCTTGTTTTCATTATGTTCCATAATTTCTTACTACAGTAGGCTGAAATTTTTAGGCTAAGAAATGACTCCTGGAAGCACCTTAGACCTATTCACCCTTCACTGTTTTATGTTTTCTTCTGCTGAAGTATTTTAGAGGCTTTAAAACTTCTCTTTAGTCTTCATGCTCGTTTATTTCCTTGATAGCTCAAATAGTTGGTTTCAGCATGTTATGGTTCTCCCTGCTTGTCTGCCATCACTTGAAAGTCGTTATTGAAATCTCCCTTCGAAGGACCATTGTCTTAAGTTAACCAAAGAGGTCGGTTTTGATCTTACCCTTTGCCCCTGCTTAAACAGTTGTTTTGAAGGTCTTTATAGTTGCAAACACAGATGTTATTTAGGTGTTCCCTCTTCTATGAATGCAACTATCAGTGAATCTTTTATGTTTTCTAAATCCTTTAATAAAAATCTTTGAGGAAATAGGGTATTCCCCGAATCTTAGATTTCATTTTAGAAGTTGTCTTGAAATCATTATTTTCTTAAAGAATGTTTGTAGAATTTATGGTTAGCCCCGTCTATCAAATATCTCTTTATTGTTAAGTCATGTTTCTCAAGTTCCCTTTGTTGAGAATTAAATTTCTTGTTCCAAACCATTAATGTCCATCTCATTCCAAAACAAAGGATCTCGTGGCCAAGTTAGATTTTCCCTTTGATATCCCATATCCCTTGAAGAGTTTGTCATGATCTCATTTTGACTCCATATCCCAATGAACCAGATATTTCCTCTCTCTGTCTATCTTTCCTAGACCTTTCATATTCTGTTGTATCAACTCAACCCAACCAACAAACATCTGCACGTAATAACTAGTCTAAAATCCATAACCAAAGGAAACAAGATAAACCTTTGCAAATAAATATTTGAGAGATCCCTCTCTGAGAACAGGAGGACTAGATCCTGGAACTCTAAATATTGGTTCTGATGTTTCCTTGTCTTTTGATTTTCCAAACTGTCAAAACACGGATACCAACAAGCCCGCAGTTTGCTATTCACAAAATTCAGATCCTTTTCGATACCAGCGTAATCACCAAAGAAAGACAAAGACAAAGACAGAGAAAAATCTTAATAGCCGCCATTAAGATTACCCGGATCAGAGTGCTGATGTGTTAATGGAAATCAATAGCTATGTTTATGAAGATCCTTTTGCGCATTCTTGAAGTCCTCTTAGTCAATTCATGCTTTGCAAGTTTATCGCCAGTCAACTTGATTCCAAGTTTCATGGGAGTTGCCTTTCGATTCTTCCCTTCTCGCGTATCGTAAAGCATTTGGGAAGAAATCAAACAAAGAATGCAATACTTACATGGTTGCATCGTTGTTTCATTTCACTTGATCAGGTGATGAATGAAATTGTTAGAGTAGGTTTTGATGAATAAGCTCCATTTTGAGCATATTTTCCATTTTTTCGGTTGTGTTTAAGTATCGAGTCAGTTTTTAGTTGAGTGAGAGTCGATTTGTGTCGTCAAGTCATCAGTTTTCAGTCATGCATTTCAACTTGAGTTTTGACTTCATTGCCCAATGAATGAAGGCACTGTCTGCTTTCCAAAGATCTGTAGTTCTTGGAACCTCCAAGGAGCTACCATCCCCATTGGAGCCAATGTTAGTGTCAGTATTTGTAGCCTTCCTCCAATGATCAAACATGCTCTTACAAAGTTATTTTAAGGTGTCAAGCTAAAATTTTGTCATTTCAGTGAAGTCTTCAAGTAAAATTTGGTCACTAGGTATTAGGTCTAGGGTTTGCTTTCACTCCTTTCAAATTTGTTCAAATGTCGGTCCATGTCACCATTCAGTTGAGTGTACCATCATTCATAGGGTTTTCATCATCATGTCAAGTTCCACTGGGTCATTTTACACCTTGTTCATGCTTCAGTTGTGCCTTGGTAAGGTTCATTTCCCTCTCCTAGGGTTTTGGAGGTAATTTCTCTTGGATGGTCAAATCATCATCAAAACTTGTATCCCGATGTTCATACACCTTCCCCTATCCTTAATATACCTTATTAAACACTTCCCATCACCGAGATTCTCCAAATTCCTCATTTTTTCACAAACACTAGTTTCTTGCTGCCAACTGACAATTTTCTAGGCTAGGCCCTCGTGTTTTTCCCGCACCCCTTCCCTCACTCAATCTTTGAGATTCCACTTTCCCCTACTTCATAACATCCCTCCTTACTTCCCAAAATTTCCCCAAGAATTTAGAAGCCCCTTATCCCCTTCATTTCGCTTCATTTTCACAAATCCCTTGTTTCACACATCGGGATAGGTTTCACTCAAATGATGTTTTAGAGAAATAAAAGATGAATTTTGGAAACCTGAGAGAGGTTTTTTTCCAAAACATGCCAAAGAAGAAAAACCTCCTTCACGTTTTACACAGGTACCATGGTTTTAGAGAAATGTCAAAAATACCGTTGCCTCAGGAGAATTGATGCACCTCTAAAGTGACCTTGGGAAAATCAAGAGTTATCCTAGAGTGGTTGGCCAAATTACTTGCTTGATGATTAAAATGATAACTATACACAAATATATTTCCAATGAGCTATCATGATCTCAATTTAGAGTTAAGGAAGACCTTAAAAAGTTGACTGCAACAGCACTCTGCCTTGAGGCAGCCTCATTCTGCTCATTTTGACCAGTCTTGGAAGATTTGATTTTTGAAAATGCAAATGAACTCCAAATTAAAAAATTCCACTTGGGTTGGAAAGTAGACTCAAATATATTTCCAACGAGCTATCATGCACCCAATTTGGACACCGGGAAGGCCTCCAAAATCCTCCTTCAAAATGCACTATTTATGGCGCGGCGCATTGGGTAGGAGCGCGGCGGACTAAAGGTGCGCGGCGCATAGAACAATTTTTCCCAGTGTAAAATTACACTGGCGCGGCGCATCCAGCCTGGGTGGCGCATTGGGCTGGGGTGCGGCGCATAGAGCCCCCAAGGCCAAAATCACTTCCGCTCCATAAAAACTCAATTTGTTTCAGCTCAATTCTTCTCCAAGTAAGTTGGCAAGGCATGTTCAGTGATTTTATTTGTGAGTGGTGTGGTTTAGAAGCGAAAGCATTGGAGTTTGGTTGAAGAAAGAAGTAAAACCTATACCCGTATTAAATATGCTCTTTAGGGTTTGCAAAGAGGTGTTTGGTGCTTAAACTATCATTCCATTTTCATTTGTGCTCTCATCACTGTTATCATATTGTGATCATATTGTTGTCATGATCCCTTCTCCTATTTCCATTGTCCCATATTCCTTATACCCTTTGTTCCCATGTTTTTGAATCCTCAAACCCTATCATTTTCCATCATCTCCCTCCCTTCCTATCATTGGTGAAATCCTAATTTCCGAAGCATTCAAGGGCTGTCTCTATTACCTAATCCTACCCCCATCACTATCACCTATTCCTATATCACTTGTAAAGGCTCCAAATCCCGAAATTCCCCAAGCAGTGAGTGACTGTCCTTCCACTCCAAATTCCCTTGACAGTCCTTTTTCCCATTGTGATATTTCTCCACAGCACCTTATTATATATGTGGCACACTTGGTCTTCAAAAACAAACTCTTGTTTTCACCATACATATATTAGCACATACTTGTTAAACACCTTGCTTTCAGCATCATGTCAGAAACAAATTCATCATATGAACAAGGATATGAGCAGGACAGTGATTCAAATGTAGGGCATCACATGGGATGAGTTCATTTCCCGTGACTTCTTTGCAGCCCCCCAGCCTCCTCCCGAGATTTTTCATGATGAGGCAGAGCCTTCACATTAGTTTGAGATTCCTGAGACTGAGGGTATTAGTGCTCCAGTGTGTGTGACATATCAGAGAGGCCACAGAGCCTTATTTGCAGCAGCACGACAAGTACTATCTCCACTTGGCGTGGAAGGGGTCTCGCCTTCTACATCAGCACAGGTACAGGACAGAGGCAAGAAGCCTATGCACGATGAGGGCCCTTCAAGAGGCCAAGACACTGAGTTTACACTCATCGATGTTGATTTGAGCTCTCCTTGCTCAAGGATGAGAGAGACCATCCAGGAAAAAAAAGCTGAGATTGACACCTTGACCATGAAGTTGCAGAGAGCCCAATGGGTTATAGATTACTTGGATTAGTAGAATAAACAACTGGAGGACCAGCACACACTCATGGAGCTGCAGAGAATCCGTGAAGACCGTGAATTGGCCCGAAAGAGACCAGGTGACATGACACCATTTGAGTGAGAGACTTTCCTTACGAGAGTCAAAATTCATCTGGAGAAGCTCTTGGCGAAGGCCAATAGGGACAAAAACATGCTCAGACACATGAAGAATCACTATTGGGCCTGCACACATGTTTGCAGAGCAAAAATGAAGATCCTAAAGGCGAGGTTGAGAAAAGCACTAAAACGTCGGAAAAGGCCGGATCCACTCCGAATCTTGGCTGAAGCTTCCTTGTCTTAGCATGAGACATGATGGGAGACCTTCACTCCAAATTTCAGAAAATTTGGAGAAGATTTTGTCATTTTGAAAATTTCGGTTGCAAAACGGGTTTTTCCGCCCGACGCGCGCTTATAATTGGGACATCTTTTGGAGTAAAAATTTTCATTTTTGGGTTTTTCATGATATAATATGTATTTTCAGGAATGGCCAAAGCATTTCATCAAATTCTGGGCCCCCCAAAGGGCCAAAAACACCTTGAAAATGGCCTTTCTGCCACTTTTTGCACCAGCAGGAAAAAATATTGGGAGATTGCATTTTTGGAGGGGAAAATGACATCCAAATTGAATAATTCCACTTGGGTTGGATAGCCGACATCCAGGGCTTTCCAACGAGCTATCATGAGCTCAATTTGGACTTCGGGAAGTGCCTCATAAAATTACCTCCAAAGTGGTGCAACGCATAGAGAATTTAGGCGCGGCGCATAGAGAAATTTGGCCTCATTTTCACCTTCACCTCGTAAATTCGCCTCGCTTTGACTAGTTTTTTCTTTTGATGTTATTCTTGATCTATCTTGATGTAATTTGATAACTTGGATGTAATTTTGGCACATTACTTTCATTTGTTTTTTAGTTGATTCATTCACAAAAAAAGTGAAAATTAAATGAATGAATCAGGCTTCCTAAGCACCAGGCAAGTTGTTTGATTGCCTAGATTTCAAGCCCATGTTTAGAATTGGTTGAAACAGCCTCTAGGAAGGGGATGAGCCTGACCCCTAGAGGCATGGGAAGGGGTTAGGATGGTCTAAATCATGTATTTTCATGAGTCATTTTCAGGTTTGGATACTTGGGAAAAGTTTGGCACTTCATTGTACATTTATTTCAGATTTTTGGCAAAGGAAAGACCAGAGTTTTGCAGCACTTGTTGGGATCCTTGTGGCTTCTGAGTTTTGATTATCTTCTTCTCATGTTATTGTAAGTTTCATTACTTTTATATGTATGCCATTTCCCTTCTCTATGCTTCTGAATTAAACAAATGAGTAATTGAGGTAGAATTCATTGATTTGTCGGTGCTCTGCCTTAAGCTTTTGTTTAGTTTTTTATGTTCTTCGTCAGTTTGAAGAGGATCCTTGCACTCTCTTGCCATCTTTAGCTTCTCAGAAGTCTTTTCTATCCATTCATTTGATCTAAGACATCAAATTCATTTCCTACCCTGCCCCAGCTTGAAGTCTGCAAGATTTGGCCTCATCCCCAAGCCCAAAATTGTTTTTCCCTTTTTCCAACAAAAAACCCTAAAAACTAAAATCAAACCCTCCTATTTGTTTATCTAGCCTAAGATCAGTTGTTATTTTAGTCATCTCAAGCCCCTTTGAATATTTTCATCGAGATTGACCCGGAGAGAGCCCTCTCCTGTCCTCGTACAGCTAGCTACGAGGCTGAGTGTGGTTTGAAAGCACTCCTCGAATCCCGCCTTCCTTCAACCTAGGGTGGATTTAGGCACCAGTCAGTGGCACACTCATACACCCCACAACTATCATGTGTATTTTCCGCACAATCGCAATACCGTTGTGCGACGGGATATCAAATTTCATGAGGAGAAAGCCATGAAGTGTTCGCTTGAGAGGAGCCACACTTGCATGCAGAGGAGGAGCTATTAGTTCCTACAGATGAGTCTCAAGATGTGGATCAACAAGATGAGGTTCATGGAGTGGAAGAGATCACTCATGCAGCGCCAACCATCCGAGGGCGGAAGTGCACTACAGAATCTGAGCGACTGGCTCAAGATGTAGAGAGGATTGTAGGAGAACCTACATCACAGCGCAGACAGAGAAAGTCACTTGATCGGTATACTAGATACATGGCTCTTATGAGCAAGTGTATCGTGATAGAGCCATCCTCTTTCGAGGAAGAAGTGGAGGACCCCGCATGGGTAGATGCCATGGTGGAAGAGTATGATTCGATTGTCAGAAATAGTGCATGGGAGATTGTCCCAAGGCCGGAAGGGAAATCAATGGTGGGTTCGAGATGGATCTACAAAGTGAAGCAAGTAGCTGACGGGAGTGTGGAGAAGTACAAGGCAAGATTTGTTGCTCGAGGCTTCTCACAGATTGAGGGGATCGATTATGAGGAAACCTTTGCACTTGTCGCAAGGTATTTTTCCATACGGATGATCCTAGCTCTCTCAAGATGATGGGGTGGCACATTCATCGATGGATGTGAAGACCGTGTTCCTCAACGGGGTGATCGAGGAGGAGGTGTACATAGAGCAGCCCGAAGGTTTTGAGATCTACAGTAGCGAGTCACATGTGTGCAGGCTCGAAAGAGCGTTGTATGGGTTGAAACAAGCACCTCGTGCTTGGTACACATGGATTGATAGTTATTTCACCGGACTTGGTTTTACTAAGAGCGAGGCAGATCCCAACCTGTACCAGATAATGGTTGAGGGTAAGTTGCTGATCATTATAATTTATGTAGATGATTTGATATTGACCAGTGATGAATAGTTGATACTCTCATGCAAGGCTGATCTTGCAAAAAAGTTTGAGATGAAGGAATTGGGCCTCCTTCATTATTTCGTGGGATTGGAAATTTGGCAGTGCAGTGATGGATTGTTTGTGTCTCAAGGCAAGTATGCCCGGGAGATACTGGAGAAGTTTAACATGCATGGTTGCAAGCCTGTTGATACTCTTCTTCCCGGTGGTTGGAGGAAGGAGGATGCTACATCGGCAGATGTAGTGGATGCCACTATTTATCAACAGTTGGTGGGGTCGCTTATGTATCTGGTCAATACACGACCTGACATATGCTACGCAGTTAACCAGCTTTCACAAGCTATGGTTAAGCCTACCAAGCTCTTTTGGAAGGCGGGGAAGCATGTATTGAGATATCTCAGAGGCACATCGGGATATGGACTTTGGTACAGACAGTCGGATGAGGTGAAGCTGCATGGCTTCACGGATGCAGATTGGGCAGGGAGCCCAACGAATAGAAATAGCACATCTGGAGGGATTTTCAGTATCGGGTTGACAACAATTTCTTGGTACAATAGGAAACAAAGATCCGTGGCACTCGGTTCAGCGGAGGCCGAGTACATGGCAGCAAGTTTGGCTGCATGCAAGGCTATATGGATGAGGAAGATCCTGGTTGGGTTGTTCGGTTCACACTTAGATCCTACTGTGATATATTGTGAGAATCGTAGTTGCATTAAACTCTCGGTTAATCTAGTATTTAATGATAGATCTAAACACATTGACATCCGGTATCATCATATCAGAGATTGTGTGCAGCGGAAGATCATGTTACTTTCATACATTCCCACGGAGGATCAGGATGTTGATATCTTGACGAAGGCGCTCACCAGGAGAAAATTCAAATACCACAGAGGCAGGATAGGGGTGGAAGATAATCCTTATCTTGTTGAGAGGGAGTGTTGAGATTGCAACAAGATGATGAGCTTAGTGGAAAGAAGTCGCCTTCACTAAGTGGGCCCGCAGGCTATTTTTGGCGCAAGTCTATTTTTAGACTATGTCTATTTTTAGACATGTCGATCATATTCTATGAGTTGCAGGATGCTATTTGTGGATGGTTGGTCAAATTGGAAAAATAGATGGACTTCTATTTTTAGACATATTGGGCGGAATCTATTTTTAGATTGCCAGTCTAAAAATAGATATGTCGAATATTATTAGCTCTTGATAATATTTGGACTATAAACATTATCTTATTCTCTTGGAGCACTTCAGTTAAGTGCACAGATGTGGCACAGGAGCTGACAGAAGGAATTACGCTATTCCTGAGGGTTAAGTGGAGCTATTGCATGGATACTTCAGTTAGAACTCATGTGAGAGAGTTTGGTGGAGTTGATTGAGGAATTTAATGGAGTTGTGTTCAGTTTAACTAAGCTAAACATAGTTGAGCTAGTTGTATCTAGTCTAACTGATTGATACACTAGTGAGAGTGGTGTGAATTAATTATTAATTAATTCACTAATTAATAACTCATTAATCAACTAAAGAATACATCAGTTAACTTCAGTGCATGGACAGTTTCAGTGGAGACCAGTGGAGAGATAGGTGAAAGAGCAGTGTGACTATTAGTTGTTACCATAGTGGTGCATGAGTTTGCACCACACATTGATGGAGATGCCAATGAGGATTGCACAGTGCATACCAGGTGGATTCGAGTTCATTCAGAGCCAATATTTAGCATGGATTGCACAGTAGAGGCGGGATAATAGGTGGAAGAGATTGGAGCATGTGTTTTGCTAGATCAGACCTGATTAGTGTGTAGCAATTGGAGATTGTACTGAGAGCTTGTGAGGAGCTTTGTATAATTATTGTTACATGATCTCTATGACATATAATATACAGATAGTTGGGGGTTTTCAGCTTTAAGCTTTCCCATGAAATACTGTGTTCATATGTGTGATTGTTTATGGTTTTAATGTGCACATGCGATTGTTTTTTATTTCCGCAGTTAATGATCAATGGTAGAAGAGATTATGTATTGTACATGAAGTTAAAATAGTGTCTGATTAGGAGAATCTCGGTAAAATAACATATGAGTTATTCAAATTTCTACACCTTTCAGGAACTGTGTCATTTTATGCAGAGTTGCTACAGCAGGGTTAAGACATTTGTTTTTTAGATAGGTTCTTATGGAAAGGCCAACCCTTCTCCCGGAAATATAGAGGAAGGGATCCTCATCCCTCTTTTGTATTATTTAGCTATATTTATGTAATTTTGTAGTAAGGCTGCATTTTCTAAGCTGAATATTCAGATCTTTTCTTTCTTGTACATGTGTTTCATGAAACCCTTTCCAGGTTAGCTTTATAATGCAATAAGGAGGTCAGATCTCTGTTTTCTTGGAATATTATTCCATGTAACTCCAGATCCATGTTATTTCATTATTTTACTGTAGAAACCCTCATAAAATAACGCTGTGTATGTTTCAGTATTTTTCTGCATAACTCAAGTCATGGGATTTGTCTATTTTTAAGTTGTCAGATAGCCGGAAGATTTGTTTAACATATCAAAAGGGATTTATTTCTGATACCATTTTTTATGTGATAGCCTAACAGCATATGCTAAGGGAACCCAACATTATTTCACCTAGTAACAACACATATCTCCAGAAATAACATTTGTGGGGTCTAATTTCTGCATTTTCCCCACTTGGGAAGGTGTAGACATTCTTATTTTTCTGTTGTTTCACTCATTTGAGGGATATGTGTTTTTTAAAACATCATATGAGTCTATTTACTGGATATCCAACTTTGGAATATCTTAAGATATTCTATCGGTTGTAGAAATTCCCTATTTTAGGATATTACATCTCCATCCAATTCCTCTGGTGAAAGAGAAAATGACATGGAATCTGCAGAGTCAACAATAGATATATAATAAATCTTAGCCGCAGACATAGGAAATTCCATTCCACCTACTTGACCTTCTTCTAATGTGGATATACGAGAAGCTAAGGTCCAAGGGTTCGAAAAATAATGATTTTGAAAGAAAACTCTCTAAGTGGGAACCCTGGAGGATGAAATAGCATTGATATGAACTGAAGGAGGCAGAAAATAAAAAGTACCCATCAAGGATGTATACATTCCAACCCCCAAATTCTCAACGGGTTGCTTGGTATCATTCACCAAGGGAACAGTCAAGTCAGTAGATGCATTCGGATCTATAGGAGAATAGTCCATCTGGTCAACACTGACAATTCTCCCTTCATGAGGGAAACATAAAATATGAAATAATGAAGAGGCAATAGTATCCATCTCATAGATAAACACAGATGGGTAAATTTGGAACAATTCCATGTGGCCTGTGAGAATGACCATCAAACACAGTCAGGAGAGTAGCTGAAGGGACAGCTGAAGGAGATCCAATAGCCTTCCAACATGCGAGAGACATCACACATGTGGAAGCACCCTCATCAATAATTGCTCAAAATATATTAAACTTCTGATATGTAGAATTAATCTAGAAAGCCATATGATGAGGAAGTATTTTCTTGAAAGTCGACGTATCAAACATGATCATAAGAGAATTCTTTGGATCAACAGCCCCAATGGAAGTGAGAAATGCATTCCTTTTTGCAGGACATGACTAGAGTACCTCTAACACAGACATGGTGTTAGCCACCTATAATAATTTGTCAAAGCAAACAGGTGGCTAAATATGTTTCTAAGTCATAAAGAGAAACATTTCCTTTGTAAATCTATCATTCTTGAAGCCTTCATGTGTCTTCTACCCTTCAAAAATCTTCATTGTTGTTTCCATTAACGAACCCTGTTGTTTGTGAAAGAAACTGTTCTAAAAAAGGCCTCCATTTTCTCCATTTCACTCCCACAAAATCCCCATTTTTCACCCTTATTCCCTTCAAACAATTCCTCTATAATCCTTCATTTAACCCCTAAATCATCTTAACCGTCTTAAAACCTTATATTTCCCCTTATTTGGTTTTAAAAATCCCTTCTTTTGCCTATCGGGACCCCTACCTGGCCTTAAAAATCCTTGTTTTGGCCTAAATAACAATCTTTTTCACTATAAGGTGTTAAGCCCCCAAGGGCTTATATCCTTTACCTCCCATCTCATATAACCTTAGCCCTACAATCGAGCGCTAAAGGGCCAAGAAACCCCCATTAAAACCTTACCTTTCGTTTATTTTTCCATTCACGACATCACAGTTTCAAACGAATCTGGGCTGTTGAATCCACAAGAACTAATGGCCGAGAATGTGTCACGCTCCGCCCATCAATCTAACATCTCTTCACCCCTTCCAAAACACTTTCGCCTCGTCCTTCAATCTCGACTATTCATCCAAAGAATCCAACGGTTAGGACTTAACCCGATAGCCCAACACCTCTCCACCCCACGACACACTTGCTGATGTAACCGGGCCCCACCATTTGTTCTGCCCCACACCTTATCCTCCATCGCGTTCTCCCACAACTGTACGATCTCCTGACAAAGATCTAACGGCTGATGCATGATATCGCGTAATTTTTTAGCCTCCCCCGTAGTGCACTACTTCCACGCGATATGGGTAGTTTTCATTTTCCACGTGTCAATCACTGAGTGGAATCGCGTTCCAAAAGGCAATACCACCTTCCCCCCATTTCGCCGCGCGAAAACCACTCTCGGTTTTCCGCCATACCGCCACCATCTGCAACATTTCCTTTTGCGTTTAATCCTAGCCGTTGATCTCTGGGATCGAACGGTCCACATTACATCGCGATTTCATTCATCTACCATTCATCTAATCTCCCAAATGACTTCATCAACAAATCTCCAACGTTGATTGTCCTAATCCAACGGCTCCTATTCGCCATTGCGCCCAAGCCTCCATTTTCACTTGGTTAGCTTCTCTGCCAGGATTTTCCTCCCATTTTTCTGCTGCATCCACATTTTCCTCATCACTCCTCTACCACCTCCTGAGCCCTTTGAAGCAGTTTTAAGCCTCGCATAGGTTTTATTTAATTGGTTTGTTTTATGTTTGCAGGTTTAATGGTGGTTATTGCTAGTCACAGATAAGTGACCAAAAGGTTCCAGGGTATCGATCCTAAGCCTGAATCAATGCAAAAAGGGGACCAGCAGGGTTTTAATTCCATTTTTGTCGATGCATCCTGATCATCGACCCTTACACGAACCCTCCAGTTCCACTGCCACCTGTGCAGCCATCAGCAGAAAATTAAAAAGTATCAGTAATGAAGAAGAGGAATTGACAGGGTTAAAGGCATAATATTAAAGACTAAGAATCCCAATCCACATTCAGCAAGGATTAAAACCATGAAGATGATTAAAGAGGCTAAATGAAGCCTAAACACAATCAGAGCTAGATCAGCAGAACGTTCCTCTCCAAAGAATGACTAGCTACATGACCTCCTCCATTTTCCATCGAGCACCAGAACAATTATTACACTGACAGAGGCTTTTAAAATTGTCAGAACAACAGTTATGGAAGTATAGAAGACCTGAAAGACCACCTATCACCTTACTTGTCTCAAAGTATAAACAAGACATCTCAGCTAGGGAGTACTTCAAAGAGCATACCTGAAGTTATTGTCAACCTGACAAAGAATTCTGAACCAGCCTAAAGGGTACCAATGATTAATGCAAAGCCATTAGTAGAGTGGGCATTCGACATTCCTCCCCTCTGTCTAATGAATCATTTAAATTCATATCTACTACTCCACCTCCTCATTCACCTATAAGTACTCACTGAAGATTCATTGTAAAGGGTTGTTGGTTGGGATTTTATTGACTATTTGAATTGTTATTGAGGGGGAGTAGCTGAGTAGTTTTTAATATAGTAGGCTGGGAAGAAAGGTTTGTACTGTAAAAGGCCACTGGACTCAAAGTATGTGATTGGTTTTTCACATCAATTAAACAAGAAGATTCACAGGATCCTGGTCTATATTATTGGTGATGTTTTCCTTACTGTAATTGTCTCCTTTCATGTTTTATCATACTGTCCATTATTCTCTGATAAATAACAGCAGGTATAGATTAGGAAATACTGTTGGAAGTACCCTAAATCTCACTGATAAGCTTTATCTTTATGTTTTCCTCTGATTGTGTATTTTAAGGATAATTCTATAGAGTATAACCAGTCAAGAAATGTTGGTGAGCCCATGTCTAGCTGAGTACAACTTGAAACATTGTTCTTAAATGATATTTTCATTGCATGCTAAGTAAAGATTGAACTAGGGAATTCTATGGTTAGCCCTGTACTCTAGTTTCTTCTCCAACAGTTTGTCTTGAAAGTTTCCCTGTGAGTTGGTGTCAAAAGAAGAGAAGGTTAAAAGTCTTTCTCTGATCTTAGGCCTTGCTCTGTGTTTAATCTTAAATGTTTTCTACTTTCTGAAAGTAGTTATGAGGATTGCTGGATTGTTTCCCTTGGGAGTATGCTGAAAGCAAGTGAGGTTAAAAGTCCTTTCTTGATCTTAAGCTACCCTTTGTGTATTTATTGATATTTTCCTCTGAAGTTATGTCAAAAGAAGGATAGGTTAAAAGTCCTTACCTGATCTTAGGCTGCACTTTGGTTTCTTTCTTTCACCTCATTTCTTAATGTTCTATCTCACCATCTATCTAAAAGAGATCCTTTGGTATATATGACTTGCCCTATGGAAACCCTTGGATAGTTGTTATGCAAGTAAACCCTTTTATGATTCCATAGCCCAATGGATTGACACTTCTCTTGACCTATCTTCCCATGCTGAAACATCTTACTATTTGATTCCTTCTTCACTTCATATAACCTTCTCAGTTAATGATCTCCAACCAAACAAACAAAACAAACCCTTGTGCTCTATAACTAGCCTAATACCTTAAATTGAACTTTAAAGATACATTATTCTTTATATTTATAGAGAGATCCCTCTCTGGATCCAGGAGGGCTAGATCTTGAGATCCCAAAGCGGTTTTAATGTTGTCTTGTCTTTTGGTTTTGCCAATATGGCCAGAACAGAGGAACCCCAACTCATGGAACAAGGACTTTGAGCCAGATCTTCTACAATCGAGTAGTTCTGGGTAGCCTTGGCATTATTATTGGTCATCGTATGCTTTGTATACCCTTTCAGCATCCGAGATATAGGCTCAATTGTAGGCCTATCTATATGGAGTGGCTCAGCATTATTAGGAGCACCCTTAGCTTTTGAAGACTCAACTTCTCCATAATCACAAGATATCGTCATGATATCTATGTGAGCACTCATCATGTATATGTTTGATGGATTTTTCCCTTCCTGGTTGCCCCCAAAGGGAGCTCCAGTATTTTCATTCGCGCCAGCAAGCAGTTGCTACCGTTGGGGAAAATGGTTTGTCAACACAGCCTGGGAACTAGAAGAAACTTGCTGAGATAACAAGCGCTGAGAATCCTAAATTTTATGGCAAAGGTGCATAATATGGTCTCTAGTGCAAAAATTGCATGGAAAATTAGCTTTCTTTTTATTATCCCTCTTACCCTCTGCAACATGATTGTTGGATTTTTTTGCATTCCCCTTCCCATTCTTGTATTTTTTCTTATTATTTCATCCCTTCTTCTTCCCATCAGATTGTTGATTTATTTTGGGGTTAGAAGTCTGAACAACATTAATTCCCAAGGGTTGAGAAGGAGTTGACACTAAAGGCATAGCCTAACCAAAAGGAGCAGATTGTATAGACAACTGCTACAATTGATTTAGCAGGTTAGTTGCACCGATATCGATCGAACCGATAAGCCCATCACCATGAGGACCAGGTTTAGTTTTGGGTAAATATAACTTGGAGTGAGGAGCATCTGGAAAGATTTTATTAAGGAATCTAGACTGATAATAGATCGGTTCTAGCTATTGAGCTCTAAAAATAGCCTGCTCTTCAGAAAATACCTCCGAAAGGGATACATCCTTTGAGATTTTTGGCTACAAAGATTTCAAAAAAAATTTGAGAAGGAATTCATTTGGGATTTGGGCTTTTATGAGCCTCTTGCTTCTTCTCCATTCATGAATATGATCATAAATATGAGTTTCTTTGTCTTGCTGAAAATTGGCCAAGAGGTCAGTCCCAGCATCATAACAAACAAGAAACTGAAAATGGTTTAAGACCATAGTAGCCAACTCACCAAAAGTAGAAAAATTGACCCCTGTCAGCTCGATGTACCATTTTTCTACATTTCCAGTTAAGGTTTGTTGAAATAATCTCAACCTAATCGAATCATCGATAACGGAGTTTGACCAACACCATAAGTGGAAAGTGGTGACATGATCCATCAGATCCTCACCAGTCTTCTCTTCAAACTTTGGAATGTCTGAGGGTAGTTTGGTGGGGACCGGAGGCAAACCTAGACTATACCGAATAGGATCGTTATTCAATTTAGATAGATCTGGAAAGTTTAAAGTTTCCAGGAATGGTAAGCAAGGAGGAGCCTGGGAATTCCATCCCCCATAGGAAGGATTCTACACATTCTGAAGAGAATAGCCTGGATTTGTTGAGGCACCAGGTTGCCAGATTTTGTTCATATGTTGAGCCATAAGAAAAGCCTTGTGACCCAACATTCGGAGAAGGACCCCCTCCCAACGTAAGATTACTATAAATAGGCACATTCCCTCCAAGCGAGGTATTGAATGAAGAAGAAACCCCTTGGTAAGGGTTCCAAGAATTTGCAAACAAAGAAAATTCCTGAGAAGCACCCACTGAAGGGAAAGGAAGATTCCCTTGTTGACCAGTGAAAAATGACTCCCAACTCCCAATGTTGTAAAAACAGGGTTCCATCCCGAAAATACATTAGAGCCTTGACCTTTGGAAAAAGGGTTGAATCCTTGATTCTGAGAGGTGAAAGGCATGGATCCTAAGGAAGGGTTCGAATGAGCGATATTCCCACTTCCAAAGGGGAACCCTTGAAATGAAGCTGATCCACTAGCCATAGAAGGTATATGTGCAGAAAAATCTAAAAGAAAAGAAAAGGAGATAGAAGGAATTCCACTAGAGGGCATTCCAAAAGAAAAGGGGCCAGATTGAGAAGAATATGCCTGGGTGTTTCCACTCAAAGGTGGAATAGAAGAAGAGCAAAGCATAGCAACACTAGAAGTGATTGTCGATATGGAAAGAGTTCCTCTTCCTTCGACTGAAAGAGGTGTATGAACACTTGCAATGCTCATAGTCGAAGTTGTGTTCCCAGTCGTGGCCATTGAAAGAAAGGGATATGACGGAAAAGGATTAGCTAGTCTCTGAGACTCGGGCCCAATGTACAAAAGGACATCAAGAAAACTAGCAGGAAGTGGAGATGGAAGAGACTTAGGAGGCTGAGGAACGTCTTCATCTTCAACTTCTTCTATTGGAAAAAAGACTCTAGATATGAGTGGAGCACTCCTCTCTATACTAACACCAGGACCAACCACAGAAAAAACAAGCCCAGATGGAGAATCACCCTTTGCTACATTTGAAACCTCCGAGTAAAATTCACCCACTGAATTGCTCCTACGCCTTCTTGAAGAAGGCTCGACACTCGTAGGAGAAAGCCCACGAAGCCTCCTTGATCAACGAGGCGATCTATAAGCCACTTTAAGAGATTGATTTTAGAATCAAAAAATATAAGAAGATAAGAAATATAGGAGAAAAGAGCACACTCTAAAAATTTCCTAA
This sequence comes from Pinus albicaulis, assembly GCA_034641835.2. Classification (NCBI taxonomy): domain Eukaryota; kingdom Viridiplantae; phylum Streptophyta; class Pinopsida; order Pinales; family Pinaceae; genus Pinus; species Pinus albicaulis. The sequence goes on from CM076582.1 coordinate 1,648,535,032, forward strand.
GATACAGTCAATCAAGCGGCCTTCAGGTATTTTCACTCCGGGTGATTAGGACCAGACACCAAAATACAAGAAAGAGAAATAAGTGGACCTTCTGAAAATAGTATGGAGTAATTAAGCCCCAGGCCTACTAGCGAAGGTAACAAAAATAGTTACGCTGACCTCCTAACAACATCCTTTTCCAGTGCAAGTCCCCGATCTTCACAAGGGCACCCTCTAGAAGTATTGATGAAAGTGATGCAACGTCTATCTTAGGAACCACGAGTATTCCCCACCGCAGTCACTTGTGTGGTCCCTAAGAGAGGCAACTAAGGGCACCAATCTGTATCGGCAGTCGGGCAAAACAGTCTTAGGTCAAGATTCAACGAATAGGGGAGGGGGTATCTCTCTTCTCTACCTTCACTCTCCCACGTGCTTAACTCTCTGGAGGTAGAGCTTTCCCAATCCACTTAATGGAATTGGATTTCTCTCATTAATAAACTTTCTATGTTTAACAGTTTGAGAAGCCTTGGAGAGTTAACTCTCCACTCACCTATTCCAAGGCCCTACAACCTAGCGAGTTGGTGTCTGAGTAATCAAAATGATAAAAAAAACTTCTAGTTGATTTTAATTATAGCGCTTGATTTTAAATTGGCTATTACTTAAGTCAAGGGTATACAGAAGTGAAAATGATGGTGTTTATCGACGCAAAAGAAATCAATGAAAACCTACTACAAGCGAATACAATATTTTTATTTCGATGAAAATGGATCTCTATATGTGTTCTACAAAACTAAATAAACAAAAACTTGTTTTTATTTTCAGTTACTCACTCTTCACACACTTCAAAAAACTATGAAAAAGACTAAAATGCTTCAATGCACTTAATGCAAAACTACCAATGATATGAAAATTCTAAGATTTCTAACTTTGAAGAATCGAAAAGAGTCTTTAGAGAGAAATGGTTCAATCAATTTTGACAGAAAATCAAGGCTAGTCCCAACAAGAACTTCTATGCATAAAAAATTCCAAAATGCACTTGATGCAAAAGAGAGAAATCTAGAAAAGACTTCTTTCAAAACCAAGAAAACTAATCAAAGACAGGAAACTAACAAAAATGCTTCAAAACATATGAAAACCATAAAAATGAAATCAAAGCAAAAACAATGGAAAATAAGAAACATTTTTTGGATTTTCAGTTATAATGGAAAGAAAAATATTTCAAGAAGACAAGCATAAAACTACTTAAGAACTGGAAAATGAGTCTCAAAAGGGCTTCAAAGTGCATAAGCTAACTATGCTACTTTTTTATTGAGACTCAAATAAGAAAGAAGAAGAAAAAAACTCAAGAAACTGATTTAGAATAGTAGCACACGCTTCCAGTGAACAAAAACTCAAAATCCAAGAATGGCCACTTCAAGATTAGCTACAAGGCTAGTCCCAAGAAGTCAAGAAAACCAAAGAAGTCAAAAGAGGAAAAACCTAAAAGTGAAGCAATGCATAAGGCCAAGATGAGAAAAAAAGTAGAGGCTTACTTTTCTGAATGGTCAGAACAACCAAGAACTCCACGAAGAGATCTTGGTACTACAACTGCAATTGCAATTTCACAAAATAGGAAATTTACCAAATGGTTAGGTTTTCACCAGAACAAGAGAGAAATGGACATATAACCACAACAAACACAGTCTAGACACCCTAAAGGCACCATAGGAGTGGCCAACCACATACAAAAAAAAGTGACAGGGCTTCAAAACTCAAATTTTCAAATTTTCCTAGGCATATGCAGTTTTTTTGTATGCAACAAACGTGTATGCGCAATTGTAACCAAAGAAACTCGTGTATATGTGGGTATTTTTGGAGAATACAGAGGGCATACATGATTTTGTATAGGCTAAGTAGTGTATATAAATATAAATAAGGAAAAAAGAAAAATTCAAGCCTGATCAAGAGCGAGACTTATGTCTAGTTGGAAAAAGACTTACTAGACTTTAAAATGTGATTAACCTATCAGGTAACCAACGAGACAGATAAAACAACCCAAAATAGAAATTACACGGATGTAATCCCCAACAGAGTCACCAGTTCTATTATGGGAAATGTTACCCTAAGGTCTTGGGTTGATAAACCTTCACAGACTAGGGACATGTCATCACAAGAAGGACTCAAATAACCAACTTCTATGCTCTAAACTAGAAAGTAAGGATTTCAGATATTACCCGTTTATCCTTCATTTGTATTGGATCCCATAGGGTTCAAACCCCTTGCAAATCCTCGTTCACCAGAACCTACAAACCAACAAAGAACAAGCACAAAAACCTAGTTGTACAGCATATATGTTCTAGATGTTGGCAAAATAGCATACATAATATCATAAAGATAACAATAAATGAACTATTCAAGATCATTAAGCATGTATAAGAGATATATGACACATGAACATCAGGAACAAGATGGAGCTTCTTTTTATTGATAATATGTATAGTAAATAAATGGTGGAGAAATCACCTGAGATCTGTCCAGCCCTAGCCTCCCAAAGCTTCTTCCATGAATAGTGCACAATGGATGTCACATAGAATGAAGGTGAGCATCACAAGGAAGCAAGGGTTTCTTGAAAATCTGGGAAGTGCAGGAGGCACAGGGGAAATATCATACTTGGTCAGGGCTATAACAGGGTATAATATCTATAATTCTCTCTCTTACTCCCTTAGTCCATTCCCTTGAGGGGTATTTATACTTCCTCAAATTATTTTTTTCAGTTGGGGAACAGTTAGGGCACAGGCTGGGGTAGTTAATTTATAGGAACAACCATAAACCTCACCTCAAAAGTAGGGAAATTTTTATTTTTTAATATTTTAAATAGCATACGCGGGTTTGTTATGTATGTAATATCCCGTGTGTGGGTAGGGCCCGCAGCCACGTGTCTGGGTATGTGTAATGAGGAGTGTTGCACAAGGGCCCTCGCCCTCAGATGCTCTGGTGGGGTTAGGCCCACCCTTAACACCCTGGGATGCCGCCCTCACTAACAGTTCGAGCTTTTGGTGTAGTGGTTGGATCTACGTGGTATCAAAGTCAAGGTCTCGAGGTCGATACTCGCGGAGCATGGTGGGTTGTAATATCTTGTGTGTGGGTAGGGCCCGAGCCACGTGTTCAGGTCTGCGTAATGAGGGGTGTTGTGCAAGGGCCCTTTCCCTTAGATGCTCCAGTGGGGTTAGGCCCACCCTTAACACCCTGGGATGCCTCCCTCACTAACATTTCGAGCTTTTGGTGTAGTGGTTGGATCTACGCTATAATCTTCCAAATTTTTCTTCAATAAATTGGAACATTAATTTTTGTCTTAATTAATTTAGGAGATGAATAATTGGGTGAGGAGGCCCAATGACAATAAAAACATAAATAAAATACCTCTAGTATGAAAAGGGATCAGCCATGGAACTAGATTTCACACCCCCATGTGTGAAAAGAGACATTTGCAAAGAGGTTTGACCAAGTCAACCAACGCAGGGTATGAGGTGGAAAGCACTACATGGGACAACATAGGAGGGAAGCTTCTAGAGGAAGGGAAACCCTAATTCGAATTAGGGCCCATGGAGAGCCTTCATTTGCTATATATGGAGAGGAGGAGAGCCATTGTTATTCATGCATATGTTTATGATTTCATGTCTATTTAGACATTGAGCATTCTGATGTTTAGCAAGAATTGCCGGGAAACTCCTGTTTAGGATTTCCTCACTTTCTTGAGAGGCCTCTTGAAGGTTGGTTCTTCATTCTCCACATTTCTTGGCTGAAGGCTAGAGCATCCTCCTCCAGGACAGTGTTATTACTACAACAGCATAATACTATGTTGTAGGGTGTTGCAGTGGAGACACCACAACATCTCTTCCATTGCTTGTTTTTCAGAGGGAGAGTCTTTATTGCCTTTGGAGGTTCAGTTTGGAAGACTTGGAGCTTATTTGTAGATCTTGGCATCAGGCAAACTCATATCATTGCCCCTATAGCGTAGTTTTCTCCAGTAATTGCGTTATTTTCATAATGTATTTGCTGCGGGGATTTGCAGAGTTGATTGGAGGGTGAGATCTCAAGTGTAAGGATCAGCCTTCCACTTTAGAGATCCATTGGAGAGGATTTACTTCAGATCTTTTATCTTATTCAGCCTTCTCTATGTATTTCTAGTTTCTGAGTTGCAGTAGCTGCCCATCTACTCCGGCATTTTTACCATTTTGTATATTTCAGCCAATTCTTTGGAGGATTGATGTATTTTTGCTTCTAAGGGTTAGAGCTTTGCTCCCCTAGTGTATTTGAGCCATATATTGTCATATCTTTCAGTTATCATGTGATATGGAGTAGTACTTCTTATAAACTGCGTCCTCACAACCAAGGGTTTCATATTTGCAGCTGTATTTCTTCATTTCCATGTACTTGTATTGTTGAGGCTTGCATTGCCTTTCTTGAGTTGATGTTTCCTGAAGAACTTGTACTCCTTTTGCTGCTATAACATTATTCATTGGCTATACATATCTTCTTGTATCATTGCTATTAAAATAACGTTGTTGATCTATTGTATGTTCATACATTTGTTGCAGCCCCATTCTTTAGGCAATTCCTGAGGAAGGAATTTTCACATATCTATAGACAGAGACTGTGAAGGGCCAGGTAGCCTCTAGATCTCATCCTTTGTTAAAAGGTGACATATCCGGAAAATTCCCCCACAGTCTCTCTCTGGAATAGACTTGTTATATTTCAGAAAAATGAACATTACAGTGGTATCAGAGCATCTTTCTTGGCTCAGCCTGTGAGTCTAAGCCTAAGAAGATCAGAATGTTGAAGAAGATGAGATTGTTCTCATCTATGTTCAGATCCAGAGGAGACCTCTCCAAGGAGGTCAAGAAGATTGAGAAGAAGAAGAGGAAGTACCATGCACTTCCTATTCTCATCAAGAAGAAGACATTGAGCACAAAAGACACTTGGATTATCAGATTCTAAGTGATAACCTGTTGAGTATAGATCTCAAACTAGAGGCTTCAAGGAGGCTCTAGATTTTCCTCATTTCATCTAGCTGAAGGAAGAGAAGAGACCTTGCAGCAAAAGAGAAATAAAAGGCAATAGATTTATGTTGCCTACTTTTGATCGGTTATCTACAGCAAAGAATTGGGTGAGAAAGTTGGAGGCATTTTTCTTACTACATCCTGTAGTAGAGAAGGAAGCTGTTGAAATCTCAACGCTGCACTTGGAGGGTGAAGCCTATGTATGGTGGTTCAACTACTTGAGCCATGCAAGGGTGAAAATTTTTGCAGATTTCACTCAAAGGTTGATCAAAACCTTTGATGGAGAAAGAACAAAATAAGAGAAACTCACACCACCATTTGAAGGGCCTTGTGATAACACTGTCACACTCATGGAGGAGCAGCTACATGAATCAATAGTTGGGGCAGCCAACACTTTTGAGGAAGGAACTCTTACAGCCATACAAGAAGTTCCAAATGCACATCAAGGTATGAAAATATTTCCACATTCCATTGTTGCAACAAATTTTTTTGATCAATGTGGAGAATTACTTTTGCATGACCAAGGGTCAAATCCCATTGCTACTATAGAGCAGCTTGGTTGCACTGTGTTGTGCAACATGGAAACACTCAAGAAGGAATAAAAACATCATTCTCATGAGCCATTGTTGGGTTGTACATCACATTGGAGGTTGGGGTTTGAAGCCTTGAAGATTGACGGTAGAGATCTTGGAGTAAGAAACCCTTTCTCCCTTCAAGATGAGATTTTCTCAATGAGCTCCTCTCAGCTCAAAGAGGAGCTTATAATTTCAAATCCAAGACCTCATGGGTTTTGGAAGACTATTGATAAGAGGGAGGTCTTAAAGAGAGATCTCATTAGAGGTGCACTTCAACACACCATAGAGTGCAAAGATTTTCTTCCTTTCTCACAAGAGCAGATAGAAGATGGAGGACATCTTAGGATGGATAACATCTCTAATTCTTGTGTTGGAAATTCCTTGAGCCATACACATCATTATGGGAGGTTTTTTCCTACCACCTATTTGGGTCTTGATAGGGTCTCATTGATCCTTGAGAAAATTGCATTTCAAAATCCCATGAAGTGCAAACATAGGAATTTGATTTGGGAGGTTGGTAGCCCTCATGGGAGGAGTACCAAGATGAAGAGGAGGAGAAAGCATCCACAAGTGGTTGAGTGGATGTGGTTGATGAGCAAGGAGCTGGGAGGCTACTTGTAAATTTATGATATCGGGCAGTAGGAGGCTTGGCTGCGCTGGTTACTCTTGAAAGAGTTTGGCCATCACTTGGCAAACACTCTTCCTAAGAGTAGGAGGCAGGCTACTTGCATCATTGAGCAGCATAGAGTATGGATGCATGATGTTGATGTGATACTCATATCATTCATTGTGTCTTCATCACATGAGTTGTATGATGGGAGTATGAGGAGGCAGCAAACTATTTTTTTGCTTTGCTTGTTTTTGGGAGAGCAAGAGAAGATTTTCTCCCACACTTTGTATGATGTTGCAGGAAGAGGAGATGGCATTATCTCCTTGGTCTTTGATGACGATTGGGAAGCACTTCTATCTTGGGGAGTATTCCATATTTTTTGCAGCATTATTAGAGGAATCTTTGACAAGGACCATGTCAAAGAATAGAGTTTGGTTTTGAGAGGGGCTTATTTGCATATGCTCACAGCGCTGTCACTTTGGAGCAGAGACTTATGGATGAAGTGTGCCCAGCGGAAATGTGGTGGATCCATAACCCACAGGTCATAGGATCATTTCATATTTGTTTCACTTGATGAGAAAAGAGGAGGTAATGATGATAGATACATCTATCACTATGGCATATTCTTCTTAACTTGGATTTCCAAGCATGAGGAGGATTATCTTCTTGCAACACATGGTTCATTATTCTTCATAGCATGCCAACACACTATGGAGGACTCATTCATGGATCCATGTATGATCTTACTTCCAGCATATGGTGAGAATTTTGTATATACATTCATTGATTTGCACACTCTTACCATTCTTATGCAGTGCATTGCTTCACAAGAGGGCAAGCTTGTCATATTGCTCCATGAGTTTTATTGGGCCAATCTACATGATGGAGGCAGCCACCTCTTTTGTGGCCTTGGGAAAATGTTTAATCATCACATGTATGTTCATTTTATGCACTGTAACATGTATCATATGAAGGCATGCATGATTAACTATGTAGAAAGAAACATTTTTCGTTGTACTTTCCTCAAGAAGAAATTTGTAAAACTGCATTGTACTTGTTTGGGAAGCTGTTGGTACCTTCTCACATCACTTGAAACCTTCAGCATTTTCTTCATTTTATTGCTGATCATGACTTCATATGCTGATATATATCATATTTTTAAAGGGAGCATGATTATGAGAGTGACACATGAGATGGATGTGTCCTTGAGTGGGGAGAATTCCCACATTTTTTGCACTACATGTTCTAATGGGAGCATGGGAGGAGATATGGCCACCACAACCACATGTTTGTTTCCTTTTGAGGTGGGCCATGAGGTTGATATTCATCCATTGTACAGCCATGGGCAAGTGCTTGATCATCTTTTGTTGTTACATTCAGCCATTTACTATCTTTCAGTAGATGTGATGAACCTTGTACATTACTTGCCATGTAATTTCCTGAAGTTGTAGTTGGTGAAACTGCATTGTATCCTATTGAGATATTGTTTGTATCATGCACTATAATGTATAACTTGTAGCAAACTTCTCATTGGGACACTCTATGATGATACTGTCCTATTCATCATGGATGGATTGCTTTGGGCCAACATGCTATTCATTGTTGGAGGAGAACTCTTTGGAGGATTGCTCTTCACCTTGCCATTTGAGGGCAATAATTTTGTAGCCTAGGATCAGCACATACTCTACACTTATCATAAGTGGAGAGGAGGACAGGTTGGGGTAGGCTACAATGCTTGCCATGATCATATTTTCAGCCCACCTTTATTTTCGGAGCTTGAGGTGGAAGGAGATTTTCAGGAGTTACCTTGTTGGGAGGTGGCTCATTTTATTTGGATGATTGCTTGGGGATGGAGGATCCACATGAGGGAGATGTTACTCAACATATTTTAGACTCCATGCCTTAAGTGGAGAATTTCCAGTTCTATCCTTGCAGTTGCTTGAGGACAAGCAACATTTGGGAGGGGAGGACTGTAATGTTCCAAATTTTTCTTCAATAAATTGGAACATTAATTTTTGTCTTAATTCATTTAGGAGATGAATAATTGGGTGAGGAGGCCCAATGACCTCCTGATTGGAACAATACTACCTATGACAACTTGGAAAATTTTCTGAATCTCTGGCATGCACATTCCCGGTAGATCTATTCCACATTTAGTTCTTCTCCTTCTCCTTATTCCACAAAACTCATTCCCTCTTGTAATATTCCTTTTTCAAAAATATCACAAGTCTATGCCAGAGATGGACTGCAAGGGAATTTACCAAATATGTCACCTTCTAAAGAAGGGTGAGATCCGGAGGCTTGCTGGCCCTTTGCAGACTCTGTCTACAGATATGTGAAATTTCCTAGTAGGAATGACTAGCAACCCAAGCCTGGAAAACGCATTTCCTAGGAATGGAGGCAGTAGGATTTGATCCATGGTCTGGGATCCTTTGAATATATATATCTAGAGCTTAAATCCAAGAGTGGGCTCAAAACAAATGTCTCTAGGAGCTTAGGACAAGTCTCCTTTTCTTGTTTATCTTTAGAAAATGCCCAATGAAGAGGGCTACATCAACAAATGAACATGTAATAGTATAGCAGCATGCATGAAACTATAAATAGTCACTGAATATATATAGCAGAAAATAAATATACAAATACTTGAAGAATCGCTCACTCAAGTTGAGGAAAGAACCCCTCAATGGCATGCATATGGAAGCATATCACAATACTGCTACACAAGGATGCTTGTGACTAAAAATGCGCGGTCAATAGATGGTACTGCTGCATATATAATTTCAATACATGGATATGGAAGTATAAATCTCAAAGAAAGATGGGGGAGCAAGATATCAACCCCTAAAACTAATAATACATCAATCCTTAGGAGGATTGGCTGAAATATACAATAAGGCAAAAATGTCGGAGTTGCTGCCTCTAAACTAGAATAGCACTGCAACTCAGAAAATAGATGGAGATGGATGAAAATGCTACATATACTGAATATATCTCCTCCAATGGATCTTTCAGGAGATAGGCTGATCCAATCCCTAAATATCTCTCCCTCCAAACTAGTGGTGCAAACCCCACTACAGTTCTACTCAGAAATAACACAGTCAAAGGGAGGAACTGTGCTGTGAATGATGAGAGGAGCTGGGCCTGATGCAAAGATATAGAAAATGGATATGAAATCTCCTATAGTGGCCTCCCAGATGTAAATAATCTCTCTCCTCTAAAATCATAGCTCTGGAAGTGATGCTATAGAAATCTCCACTGCAACCCAGCAACACAATGCTTCCTGCACTGCTGAAAATGTTGTATTGAAGGGAAATGCTTTGGCCTTGAACCAAAATGTGGAGGAGCTGAAGAAAAAACCTTCAAGAGGCTTATCAAGAAGGAGGAAATCCTAAACAAGAGTTCCCCTGCGCTAAACAACACAACTATCTCAATTAAGCAACTGAAGAGAGCAAGCAATTCAAAATATCCATGAATGAGCAAATGCTTGTTCTTTCCTTATTTTATGCCAATGAAGGCTCCTTGGCCATGGACCCCACACATTAGGGTTTCTTCCTCCCCAAGAAATTGCGTTGTCTTCTCAAGCAAGCCACACCTCCATCTATTGCGCAGTTTGACTTGGTCAAACTTGACCTAGCCTTCTTGCAAAAGCCCCCTTTTCACACATGGAGGTGTGAAATCAAGTTCGAAAAATGATTCCCCTTCATGCTAAGAGGATTTTTATCCCTTAATCATGGAATTAATGGGTCTCCTACCCATTTTATTTATCTCCTAAGTGAGAATGGAAAAAATTAATGTTCCATAAAAATTGGGAACATTACAGACTCATATTTCTTTGATACCACTGTAATGGTCCAAATGGGGGAAAATAGGCACAGTAGGGAATATATTGAGATATTCCACTATGGATTCATAGCAGTAAGGAAATGCACCAACAATTCTAAACCAGCGATGTACTGGTATGGCATTTACTGGTTATATCACCTCTAAAGAGAGGGTGAAAACCAGAGGCTTCTTGGCCCGTTCCAGACTCTGTCTATAGAAGAATGATGAAACACAGAAAGTGTGGGAATGAAAAAATCCTCTTGGATTATGATTCCCTTGGGAACCTTATATCTATATATCTGAATAATGGATCCAAAAGAGAAGCAAAAACCAAACAAGTAAGAAGCAGGAAATTCCACTCTAAGGAAAATCTGCAATAGGCTCAAGGGAGACGATGTATAAGCAAGCCAGTGTAAAAATAATGTAGAACATGGCTGGGTTACCTTATTTTAGTCTGTTTGGGACCTCCATGCAGAGTTTCAGAAAAAAAAATGGGTTTAGAGGGCTTAAACAGATCTCCCACAATCAACACTAGCTGAAAATCAGCTAAAGGAGAGGGTTGAGTTAATAGAGAAACCCTCCTTCAGAAATTGAGCAGTTTATGCTGGAAGTCATTGGAAATCAGACATTAAACTCATATTACAGTATGGAAACAAGAAATCAGATCCATAATGAAGTTCCTTTGTATAATAATTAATTTTACATGAAGCAAGAGCAAGAATCCTTCAGAAATTATAGTAGTAACACCTGGAAAAGCTGCAGAAAGACTTGACAGTGTCCTATATGAGGAGCTTCAGCTGCTGTAGGTTAAAACTCAATATAAAAATGATAAATGGCTGAAACATCAGATCCATACCAGATCTGGAAACTACTCAACCTTCTTAACAAGGTCCCCTTGGGGTTTTATCAAAATAATGCATAATAAAGTGTAGATCTAGCTTTTTGTACAATGAACTGCAGAAACCTTCAGGGATTTCTGAAGATGAATTTAATTACATTATATATCAGATCTGAATAATATTATATTAGTAAGATACTTTACAAATCTTCAAGATGAGAGGCAAGCCTCAATCACCTGAGATCCAGTACAATGAGAAATCCAAATAACAGTGAAACTAGTACATGAAAATAACGCAGTTCATGGAAGGGACTGTGCAGTAGCTTGAATTAAATGATACAATAGATAAAAGTACAGATATGAAAGTAAAATGAGAGTGAGATCCTCTTTCGGGTGGTCACAAGACACCCCCCATGAGAGAAATCTCCTCTAAACAACTAGATCTTGCAGATCTAGTTCACCCACTGGTTGAAACTCACAAGTAGCTGCAAAACCCTCAACAGGACCAGCACTGCTATAGAGATGAAGCTTGGCGATAATGCCGAATAGCGGAGAGATGTATCACAATCTCCTCTAAAGAGCTACTCCATGGAAGGAGAGAGGATTCCTAAACAGGAAATCCTCTTCCCTTGGGCTAAACAGCCAAGAGACTAGAGTTGCTGCAGCAACCTCTAAAATTATTCAACCTGATAGTGGCTCATTTCAGTACATTCTCTTCCAAGAGCTACTCAAGGAAGGAGGGAGGATTCCTAAACAGGAAATCCTCTTCCCTTAGGCTAAACAGCCAAGAGAGCTAGAGTTGCTCAAGCAACCTCTATTTCAAAAATACTTCAACAACCATTTCTTGAGCCCTCTCCTCCTTTTTATAACTTGAAGGGGTGCACAAACCCTAAACCAATTCAATGGACTTAACCCCTTTCACATTGGATCCCTCTTCTAAAACTGCGCTGGTTCTCCAAGGTGGTCCAATTTCTGTTTTCACACAAGTGGATTTTGTTAGAAAAGGCCCAGATTTATCCCTTTTCACATTGGGAATGTATTTATTCTTTGATTTAAGGAGTTTTCCATGTCCTCCTTTACATTTTATTCCTCCATCATGAAATGAGAAAATAAACAAGGAAAAATTAATATTCCAAAAGCTGAAGCTAATTTAGGAACATTATAGTCTCCCCCTCTCAAATGTTTCTTGTCCTCAAGCAACTGCAAGGGTGATACAAAATCTCTCCCCCTTCTTCTTGTGGCCTTTTCCTTCAACAGTCTCCACCATGGCTGAAAATGATAAGCAATGAATCTGTCCTCCAATGATTTCCTCCAAGTGTAAGATAGCAAGTGTACATCATGAGAAAGTGGAAGGTGCAAGTGGTAATCTTCTTGTTGCTCAAGGGCCTCATTAAGGTAGGAGTGATGAATAGCATGGGGCAAATTTCTCCCAATGAGTGTCTCCCACACCCATGCAATCATCCAAATGAAATAAAATACCTCCCAGCTTGGTATTCCATAGAAAATCTCCTCCCCAACATCAGTGAGAGGCACACCCCAACTCATATGGCTCATCATGAAGAAGCAACTATTTTAGTATGGCAGCCATATCATATCTCATGCTCCCTTTAGAGCATGCACTGAAAAAAGTATGGGGATTCTTGCCTTCACAAGACACATTCATACAATGTGTCTCTCTCCCACATATGCTCCTCATAAAAATGGAAATATCAGCAACATAAGGAACAAGAATAAAAATCATGTTGGCTGCCATATGTAGAAAATGTGAAGGGCAGTGATCCCTTATATGCAACCAACGCAGTTTGGACCTCAACTGCAAAAGAGACTGTTGAAAAATGTGGTCTTCCAACCACTTGCATGCTAACCCAATCTCTTCATAAGCTTGGAGAAAATAAATGATGGATGAGGCAATGTGAGCATTTCCTCCAAAGAAAAATTCCTCCCCAAGTCCTCCTAGGGAGTGGATATCAACATTTCTCATGGCCTCAAGTAGACCATGTAGCCTCAAAGTAAGAATGATACTCCTTGGAGCAACATTAAGGGATGCATGTGTACACGAGATAAATCAAAATAATCAACACCCTTACGACAAGTTTTGCTCATGCAATGGGAGCAGCTCATAGATGAGCCTCCTTCCATTCTCAAAGAGAAGAGAGAAGACCGTAATAACTCTTTCCAAGAGTACTGGGCATGCATAGCTCCCATGCCAAATGTAGATGTAGGAAGGTTGCTATCCTTCCCCTGCTTTTCCTGCCATAGTGCAAAAACTGGAATAAGAGTGGGTGTGGGTGATGTTGAGAGACTACTTCTCTCCTCCTTGAGCCTACCCAAGACTGTCAGTGCTACATCAAGACCTCCCAAGGTCTCCACTTCTCTGAAATCAATGGGAAATGCCTCACCATGTGAAGCATTCACCTATTCTTGCTGATCAAGTGGCCTTATTGGTGCAATGCGTCCAGGAAATGAGACATCATCTAGTGGTGACTGAATACATGAATGGAGAAGACCCTCCATGCTTCCACTACGCAATCCAATCACCTCTTTAGGTGCATCAACCTTCTACAATAGATAGGAATGAGATTGGCCCTCTTCCCTATCTCCTCCTTGTGTCTCCAAGGTTTCACACCTCCTCAACAATGGCACAGATGAATCATGTGTTGTGCCTTGATCTCCACATTTGAGATCCTAGGGATTTTCTTGCCATGCCACAAGAAACTCTCTAGTTGGAGAAATATCTCCCTTCTCCTCTGCTTGAGATGCTAGATCAGATCTAGATCTAACAGCATTGTTTCCCTTTAGCTCTGCAAAAAAATCGAGCAACCTTCCAATGGAATGACCCACCTTTTAAGAAGAGATATTTTTGTTCTCTTGTGCAAAGGTGTGGAAGGGTAATCTTGTCTCCAACAAGGGATTATGCAGAAATTCAGCCTCTCCCATGGGCCTCTGAAATGGATCTGCGTTTTTATGAAGTGCCTTACAATGCTCTGAAAAACAGAATTGGTTTCTGAGTTTCAGGGCTTGAGACTCATCTTCTTTCAAGAAATCACTAAGAGTTATCCTCTTAGTCATTCCCCTTATAGTTCTAGCTGTCTCATGGCAGATTTGAGTTCATGACTGCGTTGTATATCACAATGTGTGGCTCCATGTTCACACACATTGTGTGAAGATCTAGAGTTTGATTGAAACTCAAACCCCTTTGGAGATTTTTCAAACATCTCCCTTCTTTCTTGCTTAGGATCTTCATGAATGCTCTGCATAGATTTAGGAAGAAGCTTTGTGAGCCTATCTTCCTTCCTCCTCCTGCTTCTTCTTCTGTCTTCTTGATTAGAATAGGAAGTGCAGGGTACTTCCTCTTCTATTTGCTCATACACATCATAAGAAGTACTAGGTACTCCATCTTCCTGAAATTCTCTAGAAATTTCACTGTAGCTTCTTCTGCTTTGAAACCCTCTTGGAGTTTCAATGCACCCTTATTCTTCCATTGGTTTAACCTCCTTGGAGAGGCCCTTCTCTGATCTGAAAATTGATGAGAGTAATCTCATCGTCTCCATCAATCTGATCTCTACTCTGCTCTTTAATTCACTGATAGCTTGATCTCACAGGCTGTGCCAGAGATCATGCTCTGATACCACTGTAATCAGAATCTTCATTGGGCTAGTGCATATGGACATAATCTCCAATCTCCTACAAATGATTTAGGTGATGAATGTAGCTATGGCCAATGCTAAATTGAGTAAAATCAGCTCAATCCTCATCCTTCCTTGAGGAAGAGGAAGGGATTCCCGACCGAGAACACCCTAGTGCCTGAGGGCACCATCACCCTGCTAAACAGCCCGGGGATGAAAGCCTTTGCAAACCCAAGTCTGAAACTCTAAAACATGAATGAAAATAGATCTACCGACACTATATTTAGCAAGACTTTGATTCTAGGATAAAATCTAGAGTTTCACATAGTGGGAGTGAGCATGCAACCACATACCATGATGACTAGCGCAGTGCTATGTCTAGCAGTGACATAAATAAGATGAGAGATGAAGGATGAGTGACCAAGGAGAGGAAGCAGAAGCATGATATATCCATTCTCTCAAGTAGCTTAGGCTATGTGGGACTTATGTGATGAATTTCAGGATAAACAAATGAGTTTAAGACCCTTAAATAGATCTCCCACGAAGTTGACCAGCTAAAAATCAGCTAATGAGAAGAGCTCCTGCAACAAGGAAACCTAGCAACCATAGTTTTGCCCAGTAATCGCTAGAGACCAGCGATAAGGCTTATACTTCAACCTATTGCTGTAATGTTCCTACTTTGCCTTAGCTAAGAGGAAACATTCAATTTTGATTTAATTTATGTTTTATGAATAAATGAATAAAGGAGGACGTGTAAAAATCCTAAAAAGGTTTGAATAAATCAATGCCCATGTGAAAAAAGACAAATTAGAGCTATGTAAATAATCACTTGTAGGTTTGAAAGAGGTTTGAGCCAAATATTGGGTCCACCTTGACGAAATCAACTGCGTTGTCTAGGTTCATTACATCTCCAAAAGGGACTGCGCAGTTCTAGAAGGGAGCCTCTAATGTGAAGAGGGCTAACTCATCAAATTGGTTTAGGGTTTTCAAGAGCGTTCTCATCTTATAAAAGAAGGAGGAGAGAAACATGAAGAGGTTTTTGATAGATCATATTTCTAAAGTATTTGTCTGCTCAGACAAACACCATTCTCTATTGTTTCGTGGAGGATTGTGATTGGAATTTCTGTTTAGGGGTTTCAGCTCTTCCCTTGAGGATCATTGGAGGATTTCTTTGCTGAAGTGAGCCACTATCTGGTTTGAGACCAAGCTCTATTTTCATGAGCAGCACTGTCCCATTGAGGGTTTTGCACCTGCTATCATTTGTAGCAAGTGTTGTTCTAGATCTACTTAGATCTAGCTTGTTTTGAAAGGCTTTTTCTGTTGGAGTGTGTTCTTCAGCCTCCAAGGAGAGATTCTATCCATATTTTGTATCTGCTCTACAATTTCAGTTATTTTATTCAGTCTCCTTCACCCTTTGTGCAGTTTCTGCTCAATACTGCGTTCTTTTGTGAGAGGGTTTTCTTATTTCAGTTTGACATCAGAATGGAGGAAGATATCTTGGTGTTAGGCTTGCCTTCCCTTGGTGATCCATGGATTGGGTTGTTGATCCATGTCTCTATTGTTGAGATTGCAACAAGATGATGAGCTTAGTGGAAAGAAGTCGTCTTCACTAAGTGGGCCCGCAGGCTATTTTTGGTGCATAGTCTATTTTTAGACTATGTCGTTTTTTAGACATGTCGATCATATTCTATGAGTTGTAGGATGCTATTTGTGGATGGTTGGTCAAGTTGGAAAAAATAGAGGGACTTCTATTTTTAGACATATTGGGCGGAATCTATTTTTAGATTGCCAGTCTAAAAATAGATATGTCGAATATTATTAGCTCTTAATAATATTTGGACTATAAACATTATCTTATTCTCTTGGAGCACTTCAGTTAAGTGCACAAATGTGGCACAGGAGCTGATAGAAGGAATTACGCTATTCTTGAGGGTTAAGTGGAGCTATTTCATGGATACTTTAGTTAGAACTCATGTGAGAGAGTTTGGTGGAGTTGATTGAGGAAGTTAATGGAGTTGTGTTTAGTTTAACTCAGTTAAACATATTTGAGCTAGTTGTATCTAGTATAACTGATTGATACACTAGTGAGAGTGGTGTGAATTAATTATTAATTAATTCACTAATTAATATCTCATTAATCAACTAAAGAATACATCAGTTAACTACAGTGCATGGACAGTTTCAGTGGAGACTAGTGAAGAGGTAGGTGAAAGAGCAGTGTGACTATCAGTTGTGACTATACTGGTGCATGAGTTTGCACCACACATTGATGGAGATGCCAATGAGGATTTCACAGTGCATATTAGGTGGATTCAATTTCATTCAGAGCCAATATTCAGTAGAGATTACGCAGTAGAGGCAGGCTAACAGGTGGCAGAGATTGGAGCATGTGTTTTTCTAGATCGGACCTGATTAGTGTGTAGAAATTGGAGATTGTATTGAGAGCTTGTGAGGAGCTTTGTATGATGATTTTTACATGATATTTATGACATATAATATACATATAGTTGGGGGTTTTCAGCTTTAATCTTTCCCATAAATTACTATGTTCATATGTGTGAATTTTTATGGTTTTAATGTGTGCATGCAATTGATTTTATTTCCGCAATTAATGATAAATGGTAGAAGAGATTATGTATTGTGCATGAAGTCAAATAGTGTGTGATCAGGAGAATATCGGAGGTATAACATATAAGTTGTATGATTTTCTACATGGTATCAGAGCGATATTGATCATTGGAGCAATTGCAAAACATTGAAGCAGTTCAGTTTTGACCTGGTGGGATTCGAATTTGCAGCAGTGTTTTCTTGGTGTCGAAGTTGAGATGTCTTTCAACGGATTGCGATTGTAGTATTCCCTTGAGGGAAGATTGAATTATATTGCATGGAAGGATAGGATGGAGGCGGTGCTGGATGACAATGGGTTGAAGGAGTTCATAGATGCAAAAATTCCAAAACCTGCTTCTAGCGATGCTGCCGCACTTGACGCATGGCAAAAGAAGACAGCAAAGTGTCGAAGAATTCTGTTGGAAGGTGAAAAGGATCACATAGTTTCCAGCCTTCATGGTAAGGCTTCTCCATTCTTTATGTGGAAAGCATTGGTAGACTTATTCCAAAGCAAGAGTGACCAGAGGAAGTTGGTGCTCAAGGATAAACTCAGGAACATAAAAATGGAGAAAGGCGACAGTATGCCCAAGTACCTCACAAAGTTCATCCAATGCAGGGATGAGTTGGGAAGTGTGGGGGTGACTGTAGATGATGAGGACTTGGTGAGCTTGGCTATCCTTGGGCTTCCGAAGAGTTGGCATTCCTATCAGGACTCTGTCAATGGTCGGGAGAAATTGTCAGGATGGGAGCGACTTTGGTCAGATCTTGTGCAATAGGAGATAAGGTGAAGTACCAAGGATGGATCTTCATCAAAGAACTCAGATGAAGAAAATTTTGCTTTGGCTGCCAAAGAAAGGAAGGGGAAGATCAAGAAGAATGCTTCTCAATCCGGTGCGAAAGGCAAGAAGTAGGACATTTCCAAGGTGAAGTGCTTTCACTTTCACCAACATAGACACTACACCACTAATTGTCCATAGAAGAAGAAAAATAAGCAGGCTGCTGGATCTGCAGCTGGAGAGGCCTTAGCCTCACAATTTGAGCTGGATTTTTTGCTGATCGCATGCTTGGTCTCAAGTATGATGGGTTCATGTGGTTTCTTGACAATGGTGCATCTTTTCATATGACCGGAGACAAAGATTTGTTCAGTGATCTAGATGAGAAGGATCTTGGAGTGCACATCGAGATGGGCAATGATGGTAGATACAATGCGACTGGTATAGGGACCATTTCCTTTGAGACGGAGTCTGGTAAACCTTTCATTTTGAAGGATGTCATGCATGTTCCATGATTGAAGACAAATCTGATCTCGGTGGCCATGTTCCAAGACAACGGATATGATGTTGTCTTTAGCGAGGGAAAGGCTTTCCTACGCAGTAAGGCAACTGGTGAAACCCGGAGGATAGGGGTTCGAGTTAAGAACCTTTATCAGTTGCAGGTAGATGGCTGCGCAGCAATGGCAAGCAAGGCAGAAGGAGTGGTGAGCCGGGATGAGGGCGAGCTATGGCACAGGAGATTGGGCCATCTTCACCATGGTGCTTTGAAAATTTTGCAGCAGATTTCTACCGGGCTTCCTAAAGGTACACTTGTGCAGTCAGTTCAGTGCAAGGGATGTACTTTGGGAAAATTTGTGAAAGCCACCTTTCACGAGAAGGATAGTCACGCCATGAAGATCCTTGAGAGAATTCACACAAACGTGTGTGGACCTTTCTCAGTAGCTTAGACAGCAAAGCACAGGTACTATGTGATATTTTTTGATGACTTTTCTCGAAAATGTTGGATCTTCTTCATGCAGAAGAAGAGTGAGACATTCTCTAAGTTATGTGAATTTAAGGCACTGGTGGAGAAAGATTCGGGGAAGCAGCTGAAGGCTTTTAGGAGCGACAATGGTGGTGAATTCATCTCTGGCGAATTTAAGGACTTTTGCAGCACAGAAGGAATTCAAAGAGAGCTCATAGCGCCTCATAACCCACAACAGAATGGGGTCGCGGAGCGGAAGAACAGAATGATCGTGGGTGTTGCATGGGAAATGTTGCATGATCAAGTCCTTCCCATACACTTGTGGGATGAGGCATGCAATACTATGGTTTATGTGCAAAATTGTTGTCCTCACAGAGTGCTTGGCATGAGTACACCCGAGGAGGTGTTTTCTGGTAAGAAGCTTGATATTTCCCATTCAAGGATTTTTGGTTCACCTGTTTACATTCATGTGATGAAGGATGCCAGGAAGAAGCTGGAGCCGACCACAGAGGTTGGGATATTTTTGGGGTACACTGATACGCCCCACAACTATCGTGTGTATTTTCTAGAGAGTCGGAAGACTATTGTGCGACGGGATATCAAATTTCATGAGGAGAAAGCCATGAAGTGTTCACTTGAGAGGGAGCCACACTTTCATGCAGATGAGGAGCTATTAGTTCATAAGGATGAGCCTTAGGATGTGGATCAGCCACATGAGGAGGTTCATGGAGTGGAAGAGACCACTCATGGAGCACCAACCATCAGAGGGAAGAAGCGCACTACAGAAGCTGAGCGACTGAATCAGGATGCAGAGAAGATTGTAGGAGCACCTACATCACAACGTAGACAGAGATAGTCACCTGACCGATATACTGGATACATGGCTCTTATGAGAAAGTGTATCATGACAGAGCCATCCTCTTTCGAGGAAGCTGTGGAGGACCCTGCATGGGTAGATGCCATGGTGGAAGAGTATGATTCAATTGTCAGAAACAGTGCATGGGATATTGTCCCAAGGCTGGAAGGGAAATCAGTGGTAGGTTCGAGATGGATCTACAAACTAAAGCAAGCAGTTGACGGGAGTGTGGAGAAGTACAAGGCAAGATTTGTTGCCCGAGGCTTCTCACAGATAGAGGGGATTGATTATGAGGAAACATTTGCGCCTGTCGCAAGGTATTCTTCCATACGGATGATCCTAGCTCTCTCAGCATAGATGGGGTGGCATATTCATCAGATGGATGTGAAGACTACATTCCTCAACGAGGTGATTGAGGAGGAGGTGTACATAGAGCAGCCCGAAGGTTTTGAGATCTTTAGCAGTGAGTCGCATGTGTGCAGGCTCAAAAGAGCGTTGTATGGGCTGAAACAAGCACCTCGTGCTTGGTACACACGGATCGACAGTTACTTTACCAGACTTGGTTTTACCAAGAGCGAGGCGGATCCCAACCTGTACCAGATAGTGGTTGAGGGTAAGTTGCTGATCATTATACTTTATGTAGATGATTTGATACTGACCGATGATGAACAGTTGATACTCTCATGCAAGGATGATCTTGCAAAAAAGTTTGAGATAAAGGACTTGGGCCTCCTTCATTATTTCCTGGGATTGTAAATTTGGTAGCACAGTGATGGATTGTTTGTGTCTCAAGGCAAGTATGCCCGGGAGATACTGGATAAGTTCAACATGCATGGCTGCAAGCCTATTGATACTCCTCTTCCTGGTGGTTGGAGGAAAGATAATTCTACTTCGGCAGAGGTAGTGGATGCCACTGTTTACCGACAGTTGGTGGGGTCTCTCATGTATGTAGTTAATACACGACATGACATATGCTACGCTATTAACCAGCTTTCACAAGCTATGGTTAAGCCTACCAAGCTCTTTTGGAAGGCAGGGAAGCATGTATTGAGATATCTCAGAGGCACATCGAGATATGGACTTTGGTACAGATAGTCGGATGAGGTGAAGCTGTGTGGCTTCACGGATGCAGATTGGGCAGGGAGCCCAACGGATAGAAAGAGAACATCTGGATGGATTTTCAGTATCGGGTCGACAACATTTTCTTGGTACAGCAGGAAGCAGAGATCCATGGCACTCAATTCATCGGAGGCCGAGTATATGGCAGCAAGTTTGGCTACATGCGAGGCTATATGGATGAGGAAGATCCTGGTCGGGTTGTTCGGTTCACACTTAGATCCTACTGTGATATATTGTGATAATCAGAGTTGCATCAAAATCTTTGTTAATCCAGTATTTCATGATAGATCTAAACACATTCACATATGGTACCATCATATCAGAGATTGTGTGCAACGGAAGATCATGTTACTTTCTTACATTCCTACGGAGGACCAGGATTCTGATTTCTTGACGAAGGCGCTCACCAGGAGCAGATTCAAATACCACAGAGGCAGGATTGAGGTGGAAAATAATCCCTATCTTTTTGAGAGGGAGTGTTCAGATTTCAACAAGATGATGAGCTTAGTGGAAATAAGTCGCCTTCACTAAGTGGGCCCGCAGGCTATATTTGGCGCACAGTCTATTTTTAGACTATGTCTATTTTTAGACATGTCGATCATATTCTATGAGTTGCAAGATGTTATTTGTGGATGGTTGGTCAAGTTGGAAAAAATATATGGACTTCTATTTTTATACATATTGGGCGGAATCTATTTTTAGATTTCCAGTCTAAAAATAGATATGTCGAATATTATTAGCTCTTAATAATATTTGGACTATAAACATTATATTATTCTCTTGGAGCACTTCAGTTAAGTGCACAGATGTGGCACAGGAGCTGACAGAAGGAATTATGCTATTCCTGAGGGTTAAGTGGAGCTATTTCATGGAGACTTCAGTTAGAACTAATGTGAGAGAGTTTGGTGGAGTTGATTGAGGAAGTTAATGCAGTTGTGTTTAGTTTAACTGAGTTAAACATAGTTGAGCTAGTTGTATCTAGTCTAACTGATTGATACACTAGTGAGAGTGGTGTGAATTAATTATTAATTAATTCACTAATTAATAACTCATTAATCAACTAAAGAATACATCAGTTAACTATAGTGCATGGACATTTTTAGTGGAGAACAGTGAAGAAGTAGGTGAAAGAGCAGTGTGGCTATCAGTTGTGACTATACTGGTGCATGAGTTTGCACCACACATTGATGGAGATGCCAATGAGGATTTCACAGTGCATACCAGGTGGATTCGAGTTCATTTAGAGCCAATATTCAGCAGGGATTGCGCAGTAGAGGCAGGCTAACAGGTGGCAGATATTGGAGCATGTGTTTTTCTAGATCAGACTTGATTAGTGTGTAGCAATTGGAGATTGTACTGAGAGCTTGTGAGGATATTTGTATGATGATTGTTACATGATCTCTATGACATATAATATACAGATAGTTGGGGGTTTTTAGCTTTAAGCTTTCCCATAAATTACTGTGTTCATATGTGTGAATTTTTATGGTTTTAATGTGTGCATGCAATTGATTTTATTTCCACAATTAATGTCAATGGTAGAAGAGATTTTGTATTGTGCATGAAGTCAAATAGTGTGTGATCAGGAGAATATCGGAGGTATAAAATATCAGTTATATGATTTTCTACATCTATAGATATGATCTCTTTCAGAAATAAAATTTATCTTTAGAAATTTCTGGGTTTTCTGCAGCACTACAAATTGTAATTCAGATCTACAGCTTATTATGAAATATTTTGATGTAATTCCAATTGGATCTTGTTCTTAAAGTCATATAGTTTCCATATCTGTATTAGATCTGATGTTTCATCCATACATATTTCAGAGATATGAAATTTAATGTACAGCAGCTGAACCATCTGAAAAATAACACTGTCTATGTATTTCTGCAGTTTATTCCTAGTTGCAGCTCTAATTTCTAAAGGGATTTTTCCCTAGTTCTCTTTGTAATCTGTCGTAGAGGCAATAAGCTCAAATATAAATCTGATTTACTGTTATATCTATGAATTATTATATCTTTGTTTGTACTTCTCTGAGTTTTAGTCAAAACTGCGCAATTCTAGTTGCTGGGGTTTCATGTTGTAACAACTCTTCTCTTTGGTTGATATCTAGCTAGTCTTGACTGTGGGAGATCTATTTAATGTGCTTAAAATTATTTTTTTCTGATGAAATTACATATATGAGTCACATACAACATAAATGAGAGGATCTCAGCCCTGATCTGCATTATTCTTGCTCATATTTTCTTATACAACGTTTTCATTGAAGACCTTGTTGAGATTCCTGAAAGGGTTTATTCCAAGTTCTATAGGCAGAGTATACAATTGGCCAGGTAGCCTCTGGTTCTCTCCCTTCTTTGGAAGGAGACATAAAATTTAAATGCCTCTGTATTCCATCTCTGAAATATAATCTTGATAATTCCGAAAAAGGATCATTACAGTGGTATCAGAGCTCCACTCTTGGCACAGCCTGTGCTAGCATTGGAGCCTCAATCATGCTGCATTCTGAAGATGAAGATCATATTTCTGAGAGGGAGAGGAGACTAGAATATAAGTCGTAGAAATTATGACTACACTGATTTTAACCTTGACAAGGGTCAAGACAAGGGGAAAGCCCCTGAATTGGTGAATGATAAAGATAAGGAAGCATAGGAGTTTGCAAAAAATCTCTTGGAAGCTATGCAAGATCTGTCCAAGGAGATAAAGGAGATGAGGATAGATAGAATGAGGGAGTCCCTTGGGAGATTCCATCAAGGAGAAAGTTCTGAAATGTCTCAGTTTGGGACTGGTCAACCTATGATATTGCCACAAGTCCCACAAATCTCACAGCGCTCTACAATGCCTACCTTATTGGCTGTAGAAAATGAAGGGCTACAAGAGCCAACCTCTTTGGAAGGCTACTTTGTAGAATATAACTCACAAAGTCAAAGGTTCAAGGATAACTTTAGCTTTCAATACTTCTGCCATCTCAAGGACCGGAGGAGGCCATGGCAGTAGTACAGAGATGGAGGATTCCTTCATGGGAGGCACCACACTATGGGTAGGTTCTTCTTGCCTAAGTTCGATGGATCACCCTCTTTTTCTGCCAAAGCATGGGTGGAGAAGTTGGACATCTATTTCCAGCTGAATAAAGTGCCTGAAGAAGAATCCATCAAGATTGTTGTGCTGCATTTTGAGGGAGAATCCCACAACTGGTGGTTTCATGGACTTTCTACATTAGGGCACAAAAATGTGTCCACTTATGCTAAGTTCACTAGGAGACTAGTGGAGATATTTGATCGGAAAGATCCAGAGGCCCCTTTCATAAGCTTTTCCAAGCTTAAACAAATAGGAAATGTTGAGGCCTATATCTCTGAATTCCTGAGGTTGTTTGTAATGGTTCCTGATATTTCAATAGCAAGGAGATTCTATATGTTCATTGATGGCCTGGAAGAACCTTTGCATGGGTTGGTTAAGTCTACCAAGCCCATCACTCTGCATGATGCCATTGAAAGAACTAGAGATCTCCAAGATGCCTTGCCAAGGGCAAAGGCAACATTCCCAAGCAAAGCCACTCACTCTTCCAAGGGGAAGGAGGGGAAATTTGCTCCACCCAAGGAGAGCTCACTGAAGAAGCTTCTTGACAATGATCTCTGAAGGGAGTTGAGGAAAAATAAATTACATTTCACTTGTTAAGATCCATGGGTACCGGGACATAGATGTGTTGCTGGAATAGCACACTATATTGAAGTCTTCTCTGATTGTGAGGAGGAAGAGGGAAATGATGGACCTAGGAGAGGTCACAGCGCTGGTGATGATGAGGAGGAGGATCCATCATCATCCAGAGAAGAAGGAGGATAATTTTCTACAACTAGTAGGACTCTTGCTTCTTTGAGAGGAGCGCCCAAGTATTTGACTCTTAGAGTGCAAGGTTTGGTTATGAACCAAAGATTATCTATTCTGATTGACAGTGGGGCAACCCACAACTTTATTGATGCTCACTTTGTGCAGAGGAGAGGGATCCCTACTGATACTTTTGATGGGTTCTCTATTTTGGTTCCGGGATATAGAACTATGTAGTGCATGCAGTATGTTCCATCACTTTCTGTGACTATGGGAACCTACACTTTGGAGGACCACTTCTTTTTAGTGGACATACCAGACACCAACATCATCTTGGGTGTCTAGTGGTTGATTAATTTAGGAAAATTCACCACTAATTGGAAGGCCTTGCAGATGGAATGGGTGGATTTGAAGAGTGGGAAACAACAAATCATTCAAGGCATGCACACCTACCCTTCACTTGATGTTTCTACCCACACAACTGTTGAGGAGGTAATCCCCTCTGCGGACAGAGGCGATCCCTACTAGCCTAGCAGGGGTCTAGCAACAATCATGAAATGTTACAACGCAAGTTCCTCGTTACGAATGAAAAGACCAAAGATGGAGGCCTACCTGGAATCCAATGCTACGATCTGAAGAAGAGAGCGTTCCCGTTCCTCAGCCTCGGCAGATCACGATCCTCCACGATCTCCGCAGATGGACACCTGCACATGCAAGAAACAAATAGATACAAGCATAAAATCCAGCATACGCAACTAAATATCAGTCAGAAAGGATACTACTCATATTAACATAATTGAAAACAAAGTGGAACCATAATCGTAATCATTCATTAAATAACAATCGAAAGAGATTACAACCAATGTTCTGACGTCGTAGTCTCCTTCGGATGGGTCTCCAGTCGTTCACGTCTCGCAAAGCTCGCCAGGGAAAGGGCAAACCTCTCCAGAGTCTCTCGACGATAGTCTCCTTACTTGAGTCGGCCTTAAGGGAAGAAAGAGGGCTCTTACGGCACAAAGGCTCTTGGGAATTTGGAGATTCAAAGCTTAGGCACTTCAAGACTAGCTTGCCATGGAATTGAGCAGGCTTTTATAGATGAGGAAGGAGGGAGTTGGGATCCCTATTATTGTGGGATTGGCCCTATCAACAAGGAAGGTTCCATGGGAGGTGGAAAACCACTTCCTTTCCATGGAACTCCCGCAGCCAAACCTCCCAACTCAAGATAGGCAATGGTTTCTAAGTTTGTTGAAACACAACTTCTGCCACCTTTTTTAAAAAACACTCCTTAAATTGGCTGGCGCGACTACTGCTCTGGGACAGAGCGCCAGTTTGCGCGGCCTCTTTGTAGGATTTTTCCCATTGGCGCGAGTGATGAACTGTCTGCCCGCGCCAATGCAAAAGGAGATGTTTTCATGATTTTTTGCAAGGAGATGTCTTTAGGGCAATTGAAGCTCATGCTTAGAGGAATGCATTGATGATGTTTTCAAGGCATGACAATGTTCACAGGTCACAAAATGGGTCCTCCATTGTGCGGGACGGGGAATGGTAGGGACGATGACAAATTACTGTGTAACAGATGCCCCCTAAAGTATGAGGCCCGAGAGAGAGAGGGGTGAAATGCTTTACGAGAACATGTTCAACTGAAGGCCCGCCGTCGGAAAACCTGTGCAGAAAAATACAACTGATATCTCAAGTACATGATGTATATGTGGTATGGGCACAGCCATCCGAAATAGAGTACACTATAATATGGATCCAGGGTATGGGCGCAGCCATCCAGCGAGGATCAAATAAATAGGCTCAGGTATGGTCGCAGCCATCCAATCAGTGATTCATATACATAATGATAATAATCCACAATCGCAGCCTGGATTACAATAGACACAATCCAGGGTCTTGTGCTCCATCTCGACCCAAACAAAGTACAAGTTCGAGCATGTGAATATATGAGCTAAAGTCGAACATGCAAGAAAATCGTCTGATTACCAGCCAATGATGAAAGCTGTTAACAGACGCGAGAGGAACCACCAATAATGACAATGGTCCTCAAGGTACTACAGGTACAATATACGGCGTGTGAATCAATGAGTTGGCATCGAACACCCGCAGAATCACTCGATCGGAGGCCAATAATGAAAACCTCACGTCGAATGCGACGAACCTGCCATTGAGGCATGCAGGCTCCAAGGTACCATAAAGGAGTCTCTAGATCAACTTCTTGGATAATGATCTGAAGTCGACAGGAAGTGACCTTGATCGAAGGTGGGCCATAATGTTTCCCACATCATCGACACGAGACAGAGGAACATGATGTTTTGTTGTGAATCAGGATAGCATGAGAATCAGAGGAAGGTTGATATTTGCAGAGGCCAACTTCTCTTGAACATATAAACGACACGACAGTGGACTTGGCAGTATTTGACATCAACGGATCAGAGGTCATGGTGACAAGGCAATGAGCAGAGGAGAGGTCAAAAAGGATTATCCAAACCCACGGAAGCAAAGTGAGATGTCCCCAACCCGACACGAATGCAGACAAGTGCCATGTTCAAGAGCGACATATTGCCGACGACAACGACGATGGTTCCATTTTTCCCCACCATTCCTGGCGAGTACCCCAATTATTTTTGATAACAAGCTTAAAGGGGATAGCATATGCTTGTAATATAAGTCCGCCCTTCGGGCGAATCCATCCTAGTGCATTTAATGAGTCCTAGGAAGGAGGAAGGAGGAGAACGTCATTTCGACTAGATCCGATGTCATCAAGGTTTAACGAGTCTGACAAAGGGAGAACTCGGTGTATTTTCATGTTTAGAGAGTTTGAAAAGACAGCAGAAAAGTAAACTCCACAGGTCCCTTTTCGTAAATAGTTCCTCAGATCCGAAAAGGTAGAAAACAATATCCGAGAAAATCTCCTAGTCGCGATAGGCTAGGGTATTCCTTTTTCGTAATCAATCCATCCCAGCCCGAAAAAGGGGTAAACGTATACTGGGTAGATGTCGATTCGTGTCCAATTTAACGAGATCGAAACGACAAGGGCCTCGACAATCTTTTCATGTTTTAGAGAGTCAGAAAAGAGCTGAGAGATGACTCCAAAGTGACCTTTTCGTGTATTTACCGAGTCCGAAAAAGTATAAAATACAACTTGTTTCCATCGTTAAAGTCGCAAAAACCTGCTACTGCACATACCAAGCAAGCGTAAAACCCATTTTTGACATAAAATATTAAAATATTTGATAAAAATGACTTTTTACAACTCATTTTATGTCAAAAAGTTATAAATATGCCAAATTGGTAAAAATAAAATTACATTTACTATTTACCTTGGTAAAAAGCAACAATGATCCATTTGGAGCAGAAACTTCTGACGACAATTGCGACAGATCCGGTTGACCATCCAGTTTCTCGTCTGCTACAGGTAAGAGGCGCTTCCTTGCTCTACATTTTCATCCATTTTTTAATAGTTTTCCCTTGTAAATCAGTTCTATGTGGCCACTTTTGAAATTTTAGGGCCGCGCTCATTGGCGCGGGTATCGGGCACGGACCCGCACCAATGGGCTCTTTTACACAAAGGGCTCGCGCCACGTGGCGCGAATATTCACAAAACAGCCACGCCAGCGGCCGAACCTAAAATTATGCCTAAAAAATTGATATTTAAACCAAATTGCATGGAATTTGAGGCCTACCAGAGATCTAACTAAGGGTTTATGACCATATGAATGCAGGTAATCAAGAAAAATGGTGATTGAATGGAAAGAACGAGAGCATGGAGAAGAGGATGAACAGGCCATCCAAAGTGAGGCTTGCATGAATGCCCTCAGAAACTGTGGGCTAAAGAAGTTCTTCCTTACACCCTGTCTACGAGCTCAGCCCGAGCTCCTCCAGTATTTGATCAGTATTTGGGATGAACATGAACAAGTGTTCAGGTTGCGAGATCAGGTATTAGAGCTGGAGGTTTCTGATGTTTATTTTATCACCGGATTGTCCCGCAGAGGTCCGATCCCTGTCTTGACTAGAAGCATACCATCTGGCGAGAAGATGGAAGAAGTGATGGCACGAGTGTGCCGAGGAGCACAAATGGGATCAGGAAGCAAGAAGGTGGATATCCACACTATCCCTGATCTAGCATTGAGAGTTGTCCTACATACCATCACGCGGGCTGCAGGGTCACAGGCACCGCACGAGGCCACCAAGGCCCAACTACTGCTGGCCTCAGAATACATGAGTCCCTTACTGTTCGACTGGGCAACAACAGTAACGATAAATATGAAAAGGCAGCTCACAAAATGCAAACAAGCTAAACTGAAACAATTTGGCTATGGTTCCATCCTGGTATCGTTCATTCTAGAATTCTTACCAATCTTCCAGGGCCAAGGGGCCTCAGTAGCAGATCCAATACCACGAGAGCCAAAAATGGCTCGCTGGGCAGCATTAATGCCCAGAGCTGGAGGTGGCCAACATATGTCCTGGAGGCCGAAGTTCTTTAGGTGGTTACGGCGCCAGCTGATTATAGTGGAAGACTGGCCATATGCAGGAACTGACTTCACCGGAGACCCATATCTCCCACTGCCAGAAGGAGATGACTGGGACGAGGAGTTGGGTAAGACCTCATGTTTTTGATTTTATGTTTTATGTTTTTTTTTTGTTAATACACATTCGTCCTAACACATTTTATATATGTATGCAGATGTGGGACCTGAGAGACCAGCTGGGATGTCTCCAATCTCACGGAGGACTCAACTCGCCCCTGATCCTCAGGGAGAGGGTGCCGGAGGAGAGGAGTTGATCCAGAATCTCGAGGGCATTGCCCGAGGGATCTCGGACTATGCTCGGCTGGCGGACGTACTGATGGCATACCAGCGTCACACGGTGGGAGTTCCAAGTCGGATCCACTGAATCCTGAGATGCTTAGTGCGTGCAGTCACATGCTATCATGAGCACCATGCGGATTAGCTCTTAGGATTTATACCACACCTATTTTTTGAGAGACGTATCGTCTCCGGATGTACTTAAGACGATTATGTATATCTTGAATTTTATGTGACACACTCTATGTAAACATTTCGATATCTATATATATGTGCATATCTATTTCTGGATGGATCTTTCTTTACATGTGATGATGATTTATAAATTGCGCAAATGTCTGTCTAATACCAAATTTGCTACTGCATCTGTTAATGTATTCAAATGCCTAGGTATATGATGATATGTAATGTAGTCAAAATTTCTTTCCAATAATCGAATACGCAGATACAGACGTAAGATGGACGGGTTCCTTACCGAATAGTGTCCATTCAGTTGTAACACCACAAGTTGTGAATCTAGATACACGAGCAATTCACGGATACCAAGGTTTACTGCCTCGGTTAATAATTCTAACACAACACTATATTCCACGATGTTGTTCGTGGTACGTCCTAGACACACTCCTTGCAGGTTGACCAACTCACTAGCAGGATCATAGATTACCCAAGCTGCTGAAGACAGATTCCTGGTACTGCGGGAGGCACCATCCGCGAAACCAACAAATGGATGAATAGACATCTGCACAACCAGGAAGACCCGATCAGCAAAAAGATGTTTACAAAGCACACCACACTATACATGCACACAAATGAAAATCACACACCTATGTACACACACCACACCAAGAAATCACTTCAGGCATAGTACTTTTTGAGGTACAACCCATTTCTGGGCTGCGCCAGCGGAACTCTTTCATAATCTATAAGCTCGTAGGCCCCATTTTTCAAAACGCGTTTTACTATATAGGGCCCATGCCACATAGGCTGGAACTTACCAGCTCCAAGCTTGTCATGTGCTTGATCGTACAGGAGGACGAGGTCTCCTTCAATAAAGGAACGAGGAGAAACAGATTGATCAAAATGATTTTTGACCCTCTTCTTTTGTGCTTCGATAACCAAGGCAGCCAGACGACGGGTTTCATCTAACCGTTCCAGATACAGAAGATGTTCTTCCTCAGTAGAAGTATTAGGTGGAAGCTCCACAGCTAATTTCAACGAAGGAATCTCCCATTCAACCGGAAGAGTTACTTCCAGGCCATACACCAATTGAAATGGTGTGAACCCAGTTGCACTCTTTGCAGATGTTCAGTATGCCCAGAGAGCTGAGAACAGTTGGAGATGCCAATTGGATTTGTGAATACCAACCGTTCGCTGAAGCATAGTGACCAAAACCTTGTTCACTACTTCAACCTGACCATTCGCTTGAGGGTAATATGATGTCGAGCTATTGTGACGCAAGCCCAACATTGAAGTCAGCTCCACCATCATATAATCTCGGAAATGAGTACCGTGATCAGTGACGATGGCTTGAGGAACCCCGAATCGTGCAATAACATGGTTGAATATAAATTGAGCAGTCGTTTTCCCGTCAGCAGCTAGTGTAGGCATCGCCTCGGCCCATTTGGTGAAGTAGTCGACGACGACAATGATATACGCATGCCCCCCAGCCGAGTGAGGGTTACACGTCATAAAATCCATGCCACATTTCGCAAAAGGGCTGACGGTAATAACGGGATGAAATGGTAAAGGCGGCGCGTGCATCTTGCGCTGAAATATCTGGCATGCATGACATTTACAGACTGCAGTAATACAGTCTTTGAATATGGAAGGCCAGAAATAACCTGCTCGCAGAATCTTCTGGGCAGTAGCATACCCGGACATGTGTCCACCACAGGCGCCACTGTGGCAGTCATTTAGGACCTTTTCAGCCTCTTCAAAGGTTAGGCATCGCCGGAGCACCGAATCTACTCCAATGCGATATAAGGTATCTCCTACTATACGGTAGGGTTGGGACTGGTGCCGAATCCGACAGCGGGCAGATTTATCCAACTCAGACCGAAATGTCGAGGTCTGAAGATACAGTATTATGTCACCGTACCAAGGGTCACGAGTACTGATGAGGAAAAGTGTTTCGTCCGGTATATGGTCTTCAGAGTGTGAGGGAGCAGAGTCTGTAGGGAGAGAACATATCAAATCCGTGAAGACCAGTGATTTAGTTGACTTAGCAGTAGTGAACTCCAAGTCAAACTCCTGCAGGATCATAATCCATTTGGAGTACTTGCCCCCCAGTAATTGTCTAGAAAGAATATACATCAAAGGGTTGCAGTCTGAAACCACTGTTATCGTACGCAAAAGGATGTAATGGCGAAAGCATTGTACATCGTGTACTGCTGCTAATGCCAACTTCTCAACATGAGCATAACGCGTTTCCGGGTCGAGAAGGTTTCATGACAGGTAATAAACAACATGTTCATCACCGTGATTGTCATCTTGCACCAAGACCATGGCTATGGTGCTAAATGTGGTGGCTAGATATAAAGTGAAGTCGCAGTGGTAGTCCGGAGGACGAAGCAACGGAGCATTGACAAGCAACATCTTCAGCTTCTCAAAGGATTCCTGAGCAATTTCGTCCCAATGAAAGGGAACGTTCTGCTTTAACAAACGAGTGAATCCTTTGGCCACCTCGGAATAATTCGGGATAAAGCGCCGAAGAAAGTTCGCTTTCCCTTGCAGACTCTGTAATTGATACAGGGAGGAGGGTGATGGGAGATTTACGATGGCCTCGACCTTTAGAGGGTCAAGGCGAATTCCGTCTTTCGAGACTATGAATCCTAAAAGACAGCCAGAATCAACGCAGAAGACGCATTTATGAGGATTGAGCCTGATATTGTAGTGCCTGCAACGAAGAAAGATCTGGCGGAGATGCTCAGGATGGTCCTCTTGCTTACTCGAATGGGCCGGCAAGTCGTCCAGATAAGGCTGAACGATATGACGAATGTCATGAAAATCGTAGGACATCGCACGCTAAAAAGTGGCTCCAGCGTTCTTCAAGCCGAACGGGAGTTTTTTATACGCGAAAGTACCCCACGGACAGATGAATGTGGTCTTGTGTTGATCCTCAGGTGCAATATTGATTTGGTTATATCCTGAGAAACCGTCCATTAAGGAATAGATCTCACTCCCGGCACATTCGTCGATGATCTGGTCTATAAACAGAGTGGGATAATTATCCTTTGGATAGGCACGATTGATGTCGCGATAATCCACACAGACTCTAATCGTACCCTGCTTTTTATCAACAGGGACAATGTTAGACACCCATTCTGTGAGGGGGTTGGGATAAATAAAACCCGCGTTCAGAAGTTTTTCAACTTCTGCCTTGATGGTGGCATCTTTTCAAGGATGCATGGGGCGTAAGCGTTGGTGCACAGGTTTCGCCCCTGGATAGGTTGGAATCTCGTGCACTACGATACTGGGATCAATCCCTGGCATTTCCTCGTAAGACCATGCGAAAACATCTCTGAATTCTTTGAAAAGCTCAGTATAGACTTGAATCTCATCGGGAGAACAAGTCACACCCACATGAATATTCTCAACGATCTCCGGTTTAATGGAGATGTTGATTGGAACAGTTTGAGTAATGTTACCCAGGTTACCCTCCGAAAAAACCTCATGCGTCAAGATGGGTGTTTGAAGAGGACAGGAAGGAACCTGAGTAGCATAATTCTCCAGACAATCAGTCATTGCCCCCAAGCTAGGCATAAACAAGGAGCGATGATGTCCATCGCCCCAAGGCAGCTCCTCAAGAGACATAGTTTCAATGATAGCCTCATCGGAAGGAAAAGTCTCTCTGAGAGGATCAGGTGAATCAGCCTGACCAAGCCAGGGGGATTGAGAGTAGACGTCAAGAGCCATGCTCAAAGGAGCATGCTGAGGAGGTTGAGGATCCGATGCAGCAACAATTTCACAGTAGTTGATCTCTACTGGCATTAAAGGCATGGATTCTCCAAACTCATATACCTGCTCAGGTGTAGGAATGAGCCAGGGGTCATCAGACCCGGACAACATGTTGACTTGAGCAGTATGCGGTGGCGGTGTGGGAAAGATACCCATGAGGACTGGGTCTTTGAAGAGACCAGGTCCTACACTGTCTGGGGGATTCGGAATTTGATCCACGTATGGCACGTTGTTCTCAGAGGAAGAGGTGAAAAATGACAACTGATCCACCGTGACAATATTGCCCTCGTGAGGGAACTTAATGAATCGAAATACGATGGATGGCACGCAGAGCATGGCATGGGTCCAGCTGCGGCCAAGAAGTATATTGTAGTTGAGTTTAGCGTCAACCACTTCCACTTCTACGTTGACAGTTTTTCCCTGTAATGTGATCGCTAGAATCTCGAGAACGCCCAGGGGTTTAGATTCCTGACCATCAAATGCCTCAAGGGCATTAGGAGATGACGACAGGGCTGGAGAGCTGATGGCCTTCCAGCAAGCGGAGGACATAACGCAGGTAGATGCACCCTCATCCACGATGGCCCTATGAATGTTCAGACTGTTAATCCCGACTTGAATAACCAGAGCGATTTGATGTGGAAGCCGGGGAGTGAAATTTTCCATATCGAAGGTGAGAAGACTCAAGTCGGCGGGATCAATGCCCCCGATCGCAGACAGTAAAGTCTTCCGTTGCGAAGGACAACTTTGAAGAACTTCTAGCGTAGACTTGGCAGATGGCGCTTGTGCCAAATCCTCAACAATGCTGTAATGTTGAGCGGCACGAGCATTTGGATTATAAGAAGATCTTCGAAGGACACCTTTGGGAGGTGGCTTCACAACGGGTTCAGGAGAAGGCTTCTCGATTTCCAATGGACCGGAGACAAGTGGGGGAGGCGGCCCATCTGCAACTGCCTTCCCGGGTGCCTGCCACGATTCGTTGTAATCCTTCGACCGCGTGGCGACAGAGATAGGTGCAACACTCTTCACTGTTAGGGTCCCGTGATTTGGCCGATTGGCTAGCCAAATGACGATGTAACATCAAACCAAGCTTTGGAGCCCAAGGACCTAGCCTTCCTGGACTCAGAGAGGGCTCTCTCTATAAGTGCAAAAGATGTCGGTGTGTTTACTTGCGATATTCTGATATTAGGCTAGTTATGAAGTGTGTTTTTGGTTTTTTTAGTTTTTAAGTTTGTGAGGGGTGAAACTGATCAAATACATAAACTGGATAACAAGATGTAGATAAATTGGGCTATGGGGTCAAACAGGTCAAGGAAGCTATGAAGTGATGATGTAAAGCTGCTGTAGGGCCGATTTGATTCACAATAGAAGGGATCTCTGGGCAAAATGGATTAAATGAAAAATAAGTTGGTGAAAGACAAGGGATTTCAAGTGCAAACTAGTTAATAGCAGACATAAACATGTAATAGCAAGCCATTAATCATGCTAGGAATAACTATAAGCTAATCAATACATAGAAATCAAACATTCCAGCCATACATAGAGGTATAAGACTCTCTAACTTCGGGAAATGGCTATCAGACTTTGGGGAAAACACATGAGACAAACTAACAACTCATAAACTATGCCGGAACGCCTAAACATAGTCTCTAAGTCATTGGGCACTTGGAAAAATAAGTTTTCATAGTTTTAGGCAAAGGGCTAGATCGGGACTAGGCCTCCTTGGTTCAACAAAATGATCAACAAATTAGTCAAAGAGAAAGTTTCATAGACAGAACTATGGGCAGCTGATAGGTAGGTAGGGCAAACCATACATCCTACTCAACATACATGGAACTGATGAATAAAACTTAGCAACAATACCTTAGATTACTAAAGAGCAGCTAAGAATTCTTTAGCATAACTAAGGGAGAAGAAAACATCAAGCTATGAAGATTCGGGGATTTTGAGGTGCCTCCATGGGCATGTCTCAAAATCAATCTTTACTGATCTATAGCAGCAAGAAAAATGAATTATGAGTGAAAACTAGAAGACAAAACACATTAAGAAGCACTATACCATTCTACCATGTCAAGGCATCCATCAACAAGCCTTCAACATTCCTCAAAAGCATCCAAGAGGCAGTCCAAAAATCATAACTCAAGTGTATTCTTCAAAGCTCATATGACCAATGCATTAATTCTCCTCTCAAGTTCAGCCTCTGATTTACAATGAGAACCATGGGATAAATAGGCTTGAGGGAGGAAAACCTCATGGAGCAACTAGCTATCCCATTGGCCAAGTCAAAATATCTAAACTTGTCCTTGAGGCTTTGCAAAGCCCAAGGCACAAAATATCCCATAAAATATCTAAAAAACTGATAAAAACGGAAATTATATTGACTTTACATGATTTTCCCATGATAAAAATAGCTTAACGCACATTTGGGAAAAGCAGATTTTTGGAGTTCAAAAATTACAAAAATACTTCATATTTATGCCTGAAAAAGGTCCCCCGACTTGCTGGATGCAAATGGAAGCCTTCCCGATGTCAAAATGAGTCTCATGATGGCTCGTTGGAAAGCTCTCTGTATCTGCTTTCCGGCGCAAGTGGAATCACCTCAATCTGATCTCTGAAAGTCCCTCAAAACTGTACCTGTGCACAAAAACCCAGAAAATAGCAGGCTGCTGATATGGCGGGCAGAATGTGCAAAATGAGGCTGTTTTTCGTCAATTTGGAGGGGCGAATGATCTTCAAATGCCCTGAAAATCGCTGGAGACCTGCTCATGGAATTATGGAACCCATTGGGATCATCCTCCTCCCTTGACAACTCATCAAACTGAAATGGCGCATTTATGAGTTTTTGGCGAAAAACACCAAAAATGCCAAAAAACAAAAAGTTTCCGAAAGATGCCCAAAATTGGCATGCATGACCCTCAAGGGTCCATAGAAACATGCTCCGAAGCTGAAGCCAAAATATCAAGGGCTGATATGCTTTTTGCTTCTTTCCGTGCTAGGCGCCTCTCCTTCAACTTCTTCAATTTTTCTTGTGCTACCTTCAATTTTCGCCTGGCAAACTGATTTAGCTTCTGAAAGTGAAGAGTCCTTTTTCTCTGTAGCTCAAGATCCCTGTTTGCCTTCTCAAGCTTTGTTTCCAAATGTTGGTTAGCCCTCTCAAGCCATGCTTCCTTGTTTTCCTCAATTTCCTGCTCAAAGAGGGCAGTGAGAGGAAAGGCTTCGAATTGAGCTTGTTCTTCTGCTCTCTGCTTCTCCAAGGCTTTTCTAAGCCCGATGGTCCTAGGCCTCTTTCGCCTAGGTTGGTCCTCCTCCTCTTCATCATCAAACTCGCCAATGAGCTCTTCAATTCTTACTTGCGCCTTTTCTGCCTCCTTTTTATACTTGATTGCCCTTGCCTCATGAATGGCTGCATGATACTTCATTTGTTTGTTTTCAACCTCCAAGAAATGGTTGAAATTCCTCGCCCTTTGAAGATCTTCTTGTAACACCTCAATTTTCCCTTCTTTGTGAATGAGGAGGTTTTCAAGGATGCAGGCCTCATTATCATTGTCATCGCTTGGGATAGGGATGACAGCTGATTTACCTCCATGCTTGGCACTTTTTCCAACTGCACTTTTGCCTTTGAAGGCCAATCTAGCGCTTTTTCTCCTTGGCAAGCTAGAAGTTGTCTTTTTGGGCAATTTCCTCTTTTTAGGAACAGTTTTGGTCACTGTCAAGGAGGCAGCTTCAGCTTGCTGTCCTCCCTCAACATCCTGTCCAGCTTGTGGCTCAAAAGATGCTTCAATTGTTTGCTCAACCTGCTGCTCTTCAATCTCTGTCTGCTGCTGTTCCTCTTCCTGTACTTGCTGCTGTTCATCAACCTCTAGCTGCTGTCCCTCTTCCTGTACTTGCTTCTGTTCATCAACCTCTAGCTGCTGTCCCTCTTCCTGAATTTGCTGCTGTTCATCAACCTCTAGCTGTTGTCCACTGATTTCCAACTACTGCTGTCCCTCAAAATCTGGCTGCTGCTGCTCATCATCCTCCTTTTCTCCCTGTGGCTCACTGCCCTCTCCTTCTCCCTGTTTACTTGGCTGCCCAGTGGTCATCTTGAGTTCTTTAGGGGTAGGCCTACTAGATAAAGGCACTGGGCGATGGACAGGCTGAGTAGGAGACACATGAACAGGAGGGACAGTGGCGAAATCGGCATGGCTAATGAATGAATCCCATGAAACCCTTTTCTTCTCCAACTGGTGTAAGAAGATGATTTTGATCAAGGAATGGTGAACGAGAGAAGGGATTTGCTGAGGTGGAGTTTTCTTTTGGACAGTAGCTGCCATTTTCTCTATGCTTTTGGACAAAAAGTATGGAAGGTTTAATTGCCTGCTTCTAGTAAAATGCATCAACAAGCGAACATGATAGGCAAAAATTTGGCTAAACCTCCCTTCACAAGTGAAATATCTCATTATGGCTTTCATCAGCGGAGCATAAATGTCAAGAAGATAGGAGAAAGGGAAAATAGCGGTGATGGTTTCTCTATGTTCCGGCTTGATGAAAAGTTTATAATCCTCCAGATCAAGATGCGCTTGTTTAAACCACTTTTCACCATGATACGGGATCTTGGTAGCCTTGGATACATACCTTGGGGAGATTTTGAAGTCAAGACCTGCTAACTGGAAGTGTTTTTCTTTGAATCTCAAAGCGCACAAATGTGTAAGTGGCGAGAAACTCTTGACTTCTTCTATCCTCTGACAGAAATCAAGACGGCCTACTTCATGGAAATTGAAAAGCACTGATGGGTGAGCATTGATTTCTTCTATGGAGATAGGCTCATATCTCTTATGTTGTCCGCCTTTGTGATCTCGTTTTGGAGGCATTCTGACTTTGAAACAAGCTTTGGAAGAGGCAAACTGCCTTCGTTATATGAAAAATGCTCTGCTGGATTGAAACTGGCCACTACACTGTTTGGACAGATATGGACCTTGTGATTTTGAATAAAATGCAACAATGTTTCTTGGAATAAGCCACCTCTACACTTATTAACAACAGTCCTTCAAATCTGGATACACTTCAGCTATGTAACCTTCTTAACAATGGTACCATGTGCAAAAAATGGGGTAGCTGCTTCGTAGATTCCCTGTGCACAGTTTTGAACAATCACCCCTCTTGTGATTTTGTTAGAGGCTAACCTACACTGTTATTTGTGTTTTCAAAACAAAACTTCGAATATAATAACCCTGCTCTTTAGGTCATTCACCTTGAAAAATACCTCTGTTAGCAGATTTCTGTAGAGACCACACAGTGGAAAGAAAGGAGACCTTTTGGTTAGGTGAAAAATTAGCCCACAGTGTTAAGGAAAACACCTTTCACTTGTGAATTTTGAGAAGTCAATAACCAGCTTTGTACCTCTGCCTTTGATGTCAAAATCCAACATCAACAACCTCTGTCTTTCACTATGCTGTTTACCTTTGAAAATCTCTGTCAACAAGTCTTCAACATGATACAATATGGTTTCTAGGAAAAGAAGACTCAAGTTAGATTGTAAAATCAGTGCACAGTGCTTTGTGAAGGACCCCCTTTCTTGTGAAGTTAAAAGAGCAACCAACACTTCTATACCTCTGCCTCTAAGGTTTAAAATTTCAACCATCAACAACTCTGCCTTTAGAAAATGACCCCTTTCACTCTCAGAATCCCTCTGTCAACAAATCTTCAACACGTATTCTGTCTTAATTCCTAACTTCAAATACTAACATGCTACAACTGCCTTTAGAAAATGGCCCCTTTCACTCTCAGAATCCCTCTGTCAACAAATCTTCAATATGATACAAGGTAGTGTAAAAGAAAAAGTAGACCTAGGTTGGGTGTAAAATCAGTGCACACAGTAGTTTAGACAATACACTCTTTTCTTGTGAGTTTTGAGAGATACACCAACACACTCTATACCCCAGCCTCCAAGTTTTAACTTCTCATCAACAACCTCTGCCTTTTTAATGTGCTGTCATCTTTGGAAGCTCTCTGTTAACAAACTTACAGTAGTGAAATATAGTGAAATAGGGGCAGATCTCTAGAAAGGGCTTGTTGTGATAAGTGTTTTGGTAACCCTGTTCTTCAGAAATGACCTTCCCCTCGAAATATATCACAACAACAGCTCTTCAAAATGACACCATTCAGTGAAAGAAAAGCAGAACTATGCTAGGTGACATATTAGTGCACTATGCTTTTTTAGGAAACACACCTTTGCTTGTGGTTCAAAAGGTCTATCAATACATCTATGCTTCTGTTTCTGATGTTAGAGTTCAACCATCAAAAAACCTCTGCTCTTAGAAAAATGGCCCTATTCACCCTTAGAATCTCTCTGTCAATGACTTTTTACAGTAGTGACAAAATACCGTGAAACAGGGGGGCAGTTTGCTACAAAGGTGTGCTTGTGAGATAATGGCAACAGTCACTCTGTTCTTGAAATCTCTGATGTCAATCAATACATGATTTGAAAACGACACAAACTGGTTCCCAACCATAAAACCCCGTATATTCATAATGCAATTACCTCATCTCACTGTGTAGGAAAAACTGCTTTTGTTTTTAACAATAATGGCAAGGTCCGGGGCTTTCAAACATTTTTGTCATTTATCAACACCTTGCAATCGATGGGGAGTTCATAAAAATACCTCAAATTTGATGGATGCCCGCTTGAAGGATGAAAGAAGCGCTGGACACTCTGGACAGTTGCGCGGCAACCTTTGGAGAAAACCCGTCGCGCAGAGAAAACCGTGTCGGGTCGGCCTATCGTGTGGTCGGGCGGCCTTGTACAGGCACGTCGCGCCCACCTACAGGCACGTCGCGCCGACGAAGAACCCTTTGTAAAAATCTGCCCAGGCACGTCGCGCCGCCTCTGAGTGCAAATTTGTGAATTTTCGACCGGTTTTTCTCGCTTGTTTGATGCTGTGGATGCACGGGGGTTTTAGTTTTGAATTTGACAATACTCTCCCTTAACTTCATTCCTTTATATCAATTCAAAACAAGCCTTTAACGGTCCTCAAACTTTTGGAAATGAAATTTTGGTTTGTTTTGACCCTGTGTTGTCTTAAAACAGTGGGTTCGTCATTTTAACATATAAACCCAAATATTTACTCTGACCCCGATCTGAAACTTTGACAAACAATTCAACCAACATCACCACTTCTGCTACGGTGTCTCAATAACACAGGTGATTTGTCATTTTGCTTTGACAACTCCTTCATTTTTTACCTATAGTGGGTTTTCAAATCTCTGTTTGTAGGTGTAGTATACAGTACTCTTTTTTCCCTCAAAATAAAGGTTGTGCTTTCTTCCTTTTAAACTATCCAACAATGATCACAGGCTGAAAGACCTTTGGAACATAGTGAATAATAACTTTAAAGGGGAAATCTTCTTGGTGACAAAGTTTTTAAAAGGTCTTGTCTGCAGGTCTTTTTTCCATGCAGTTCTGTGCTACATCTGCCCTCTGGAATGGTAACAAGTGTGTTTGTTATAAGACATATAAACAGTGATAATTCATCAAAACAAATTCCTTCTGCCTAATCATAAGATCATATACCCATTTGCCTCCCCATATGAAAAGACAAGCTTGTAGAATATGAAAACAGGGCTTTTTGATACACAGTCCTTATTTTGTTCTGATCAGTGTGTTAAACTTTTTTTTGTCAATAGAACCATTTCATGACTGAACTATGTTCACTGTTTCCCTCTCTTGGTGATTGTTAGCAAGGAAGGGCTGTTCATAATGCACCAAAAACATTTGAAAGCTGTAAACACCATTTCTTGAAAGGCGCCTCTTTGGACCTTTGGTGTATGATATTGTTTTTTTGCTTGACCTTTTTCTCAAGGAGAAATTCTTCTTTTTGGTATCAGTGGCACACATATATTCAATATTGTCTCTTTCCTACTGTAGGTATAGTCTGTCAGCTAGTTCTTTGAAATAGGAGTACCAATACCTTTGCATTATCAGCACTATCATTCATCTGTGTAATGACCTTTATTCCTTTTTGGTATCCTTCCACTGCTTTCTTGTATCAATCAGTTTCAACGACCTGCAGTAGCTTTGGCCATCTGCTCATATATGGAGGAGGCTCTTCATCAGGTAAGGTATTTGAAGGTTTTTAAACAATTCTTTTCGAGACAGCCTTTTTCTGAAGGTGATGGTAAATAAACTACTTGGAAAACATCAGTCTTAGCACCATTCACTTGCAAGCATCATTGTGTGTCAGCAGAAACCCTAGCCAGAGTAATACTGTCTCCCTGCACTGTCCTAAGGGTGATTTAGATATGTGGCTTGTTCATCTCATGATTGATTTACTTGACAAATAACCTTTGTGACTATGAAGGTTAGTGCTTTCTTGAAAAACCAAGAACTTTCTCTTGCCTGTGTAATGGCATTGGTTATCATCTGTTCTATTTGATCTTGTGGATAGACAGGGTACTTATGCTTTGGAATTTTCACCAATGACATGCCTTTCTTCATTTCATCAATTCACATGATTTTGAAAGTTTGAGATGAGCTCCTTTATCAGACCAAACTCCCCTTTCCTTTGAGCTAGCAAATTCCACTATATTCCTGTTATGATCATCAGTCATATTCATAAAACCTGGAGATATGTTTCACTGTTCAAAACAAAGCAAACCTGGACCTTTGCAACCTTCCAAGTCAATATTGGCCAGCGCCCTCTGCTTGTGGATGAAGGAGGCGCCCTAACCCTCTGCTTGTAAATTAAGGAGGTTCTGGGCCTTGACAATTTACCAGTTTGCTGAGACAGTGATGACCCTTTCTTACTGTGATTTTCATGCTGGAAATAGCTGTAAAGTCCAGATGAGTGACTTTTGTTTTGCAACTTCATCTCAGGCTCATAATACATTTAGAAGCAGCTGTTCCTCTAACTGTAAACTCAAACATTTACTCCATGAGATGAAATATATTTCCTGTCTTTGTAGAACCATAGAACACTGTGAAAAACCTAATAGTTAGCTTGAGATTGGGCTTTATGCAGTGCTGAGACCTAAGGAATATGAGTGGCGCGACTTAAGGCTGTTTGTCAATTTCATTTGCAAAGTAAGGGATCAGTCATGGTAGGTCTGCTGCAGATGGAGGCTTTTTGGCTTTTTGATGATTGCCAAAGGTGAAATGTCCTAAAACACCACTTCCTAACATAGGGGAGACTATTGAAACAGATGTGGATTTGCCTTTTAAGGATGATGGGCAGACCAATAAGGTTGAAGCTGGATAGGATTGTGATATGAGGTTTTGATATTCGACATGGGCGAACTGGAAAGGTAGAAAGGTGAAAAAAGTTTTAGGAGGGTTTTCTGGATGACATATTGACATAAGGAAATCAGTTTCTAGAAAACTCAGCTGAATATATAGTCATCACTAACATGTAAAAAATACTGATGGCTAACAGTGGCTCCATTTGGGGAGGGCAGCTCCTCGTCAGGAGGTGTCCAGAATTCAGATTTTTGGCTTATGAAGACCAGTGCCTTATCCATTGGCGCAAAATTTACCCTTCTCTTGATGTTATTTCTGAAAAGTGTCAGCATGTTTAACATCAATGATACTTCTACCTACCCACTATCTTTCCTAACATTTTTTCTTCTGTTTGGCGCATTTGAAATAGCAGCCTTTTGACAATGCATATTTTTCTTTTTGCAAAATGAAACTATCTATTTCTACTCTTATATCTGCCGGGAGTTTAGATTAAGCTGATGAACTCCTTCATTTCTCTACCTAAAACTAGATCGACTGTCAAGATTAAGCAGTTTGACAGGATTTCATTCTCTAATCTACAACATGAAATTCAAAAAATGATCAAATCAGGATTAGGCAGTCTGATTTGTCATGCATTTGCGGCATAAAAGACAAGCTGCACACAAATGTTATTCTGCAATAAAAGGAAACTAGACAAGCGGGCTTAAGATGTACAATATATTTTTCATCCCTCGCTTCTCTCTTTGGTTCCGTTTTAGGCATGTGGAACCAGAATCTCTCCCTAATCTAAGCTCTGTGATAAGTCAATCTTACACAATGTTGACTATCTTGACACTCACTAACTTATCAGTAAATAAATTTAAACATGCTCAGCTATGATTAGGCTAGATAGCTGAACAAGACATTGAAGCACTAGTAGCGGCATTTAGACTTGCTCGCTTTCCGAAAGACTATTTTTTGGAACATGGGGCCTTTGTTCTATCTTCACTTGCCCTCTTTTCTGCTTTTTACTGTTTTTGACTTTCCTATCTTTTACTGTTTTTGATTTTTCTATATATTTTTTTAATATTTCAAACAATGGTATGTACAATGACTGAAAGTGTTTGAAACTCAAAAATCTTGGAAAT
Source organism: Pinus albicaulis (assembly GCA_034641835.2). Taxonomy (NCBI): domain Eukaryota; kingdom Viridiplantae; phylum Streptophyta; class Pinopsida; order Pinales; family Pinaceae; genus Pinus; species Pinus albicaulis. The sequence continues at coordinate 1,648,578,762 of CM076582.1, forward strand.
GACGGAATTTCAGCATCTTATCCTCGTAAGGATCTCCTCTCACCCTTGGCCCACTTAACTCTTGAAAAGAAAAATTTGGGAAATTTTCTCTCTCTAACATGACATAGGGATTCATGCAAGAATCTCTAAATAGCCCAGTATCCTCCCTCTCTACCTCTCTGAATATCTGATTTCCACTCCTTTTCTTACTGTATGATTTCTTCAGGTAATGTATGTACTCTTGATAATTCTTGAAATAGATAGTGACATCATCAAGGTATGCAAAAACACAGAAATTTAAAACTGGGAACATGGCCTTCACGAACAGATTTCTGATATTGGGTGGTTTAGCAATTTTGAATTTGAAATCAGATTTACCTCCCGCAAACTGGAAAAAATCTTTAAGTTGTTTACTTTGTAAAGGAATCTGATGATTATGATCTGAAAGATGATCTTGCAAGAATACATGATTAGAAATATTTTCAATTGGTGAATCATGATCTTGAGTAGAAAAAACATGATTTTTGTTATATGGAGATGCAGTATTATTTCTAAAATCAAAGCAGATTCTATGGCCACTAGTTTTATCTTTGTTCATTTCAGTTTGTTTTAGTTTGTTGTGTTTGCTTTTGTTAAAGTTGTTCTTTGAGGAAAAGGTAGTGACACAATGTTTTCCCTTGTTTTTTCTGTAGAAATTAGTATTTTGCATGAGATTCCTGATTTTGGCTTTTCTAAGTTCTTCATGAAAAGACAGAATATGAGCCAATGTTAGTAGTTCAGGTATGCTGGGATTATAACTGTCATCCTTGCTCATAAGAAGTTCATCTGGCATTTTCTCAAGATGTTGAGCTACTGAGGTTATGGTCAAAGTTTTATTTGCAGTAGGAGGGTCACATGATGGTAAATTTTTTAGGTATGGTAGAAACATTAAACTCCCTTTCTCCCGGGTTCCAAATAGGTTTATGATGTGTAGGTCTTCTAAAGCTTTTACCCGGAAGAAATTTCCACAAGCTACTGCTGGTGTTTGACTAAAGCTAGAGCAATTTTCTTGATAGTACATGAGAGTTTGTGCTTCTTGCTCTAATCCTACTTGGGAGAGGGAAAACTTACTTTCTTCAAGACACAGCTGTTCATGATCATGGTAGTTTTGAGTGTCCAGTTCATCATAGGGTACCAGGGACAACTGATGCGGTGGATCTAAGTCTTTATCAGTTTCTTCTGACTCTTCTTCCATGTTTACATCAATATGCATAATGAAAGAGTTTAGGTCGGACCGCAAAGAACACATTGGAATGTTATCTGGCCTATCTTGACTGCTGATCATGTATTTCATGTGTGATTCGCGGTATAGAATTCTGGTCTGACCAAACACAGGAATGGTGGCATATGACATGTCTAGTTGGATGTTCCCTTGGAGTTTGGCTCCCCAAGATCTGGATAGGAGCATCCCGACTTGGGAGGAATGTCTGCCACTACTATATCCATGATTAGATGTTTCGCGGGTATTTGGGCCAGACTAAAACAAAGGTCTTTGATCAAACCCAGGCATTGGACTCTGCTTGAATCAAATGAATACAAGTCTTTGTATGGTCTTGTGATTTCCAAGCCTAATCTTTCCATTACTACCTTCAGCATAAGATTATGCGAGGCGCCGGAGTCTAGCATGGCATTATGGAGGATTTGGTCGTGGATGTTTAGGCTAATGTAAAATGGAAGAGTAACTCCCTCTTTGAATTTTCCTTCTACCTTTGGACCAAACAATACTTCAGGAATGTCATCAGTGAGATTAACAGTGTTCGCATCATTCCCTAGATTTAAGACTTTTAGTACTTGGGATTTATAAGAGTTTTGGGCAATGAGTTCAGTAAGAGGCATGATGATTTTGATCTTAGCGATCTCGCCTTCAAAGCTAAAAGGCACTTGAAGTTTAGGTATGTTTGTTTCAGCTTTTTCAGCTAAGACCTTGTCTATGTTCTGAGCTTGTTGGCCTTGTTTAGGGATTTTGTTTGCCATAGTTGTTTTGGTGACCTTCGTAGAAGTATCAGGAGTATATGAGAGAGGACTAGTTTGGGTAACTTTAGCTTGGCTTTGATCAGCCTTTTCAACCTTGATTTTGTCACTGCTTGATGCTTTTTTGAGGATGGTATCTGGAGCTTTAGCAGTATCAGAGTTACCTTTCTTGACATTATCTTGGTTTCTTTTGCTTCTAAGGTCATATTGCCTGTGGGCTTCTATAATAGCATTTTGAAACTCTATGGCAGGGTCATCGGGATCTTCATAATTGGTCTCATCTTGATCAGGAGAAAAGAACGCTTGTTCTTCTTCGGTGAGGTACACCTCACTCTCATTGTCAGACCCTATGAGGTTTAAATGATGTTCATCAAGAGGTTCTGAGTCCCCATCATCTTCTTCCACATAGTTTTCATTGAATGGTGGCCTGATCTGTTGGTCATTATCCCTTGGTCTGTTTTGGGGCTGCTCCCTCCTAAAGTTTTGGTTTCGGTTTCTGATTGGAGGGTTTGGCTGGTTGTCCCTAACAGGAGTTTTTTCATTGATCTTTTCCCACATTTTAGCCATGGATTTGACTAAGTCATCTATTCTGGGATCCAGGGAAGGTGACGAAGTGGAGACCTCATCTCTATATGTGACCTTTCTTTCTGATCTAGTCCTAGCTCTTTTTTCAGCTAAGTTGGCATCTACTTTTATAGCTATTTGTTGCATTTCCTCCAAGGTAGGGGGATCCTTATCTCTCAGGTGATATGTCATGTCCGGATCAAACCCCTCAGGAAATTTTGCCAAAGCTAAACCAAGTGGAGGTTTGAAAAGAGGTGGGAGAGAGTTATATACACTGTTGAACCTAGTACAGTAAGCTTGGACACTTTCCCCATTTTCCCGTTTTAGGCTGTTATATTCTGACAGGATTTGAATGGGGTTTCTTCGGATTTCCCACCGGTTTCTGAAAACTTGATGTAGTTCTGGGATATCATGGATACTGTTTAGAGCTAAGATTTTGAACCATGCTTTGGGTTCACCACCAAGACTTTGGGCAAATATTCTCATTCTGACAGTCTCGTCTTGTACCTCTAGGTATTCATAAGCATCAGTCATTCTACTTATATGCTGTTGAGGTGTGGTGGTGTCCTCTCCAGTAAAGTGTGGGATCTTGTCTTGATATTTGTTTGGGAGAGGAGCTAAAGGTGGTGGCAGCACCAAAGGTGCGTACCAGGCTGCCATGACTGGAGCTAATGGATGATATACAAGATGAGGACTAGTAGGCTGAAATGAAGTGGTTTGAACAATGGTGGTTTGACCAGGTGTAGCGAATGAACTTGGACTAGTGATCTGGTTTTGAGCAGATCTGGGATGATAGGAGCCAAATTGATAAAGAAGCTGGAAATCAGGAGGAGTGGCTGGTGAAGCTTCTCTAATAGGACTCTGTGGTGGGTTCAGGGGTTCAAGATCGTCGAAGTTTATCTTACTATATGACTTGCTTCGGGGGAGAGCTTGTGATGACTCTAGTTCCGAAGGTGAATCTAGAAGGATATTGCGAGTTTTAGGTACAGCTCTTGTTCTACGGATGGATCTATCGGTAGCTAGATGATCAGTTTCGGAAGTTTGCCACAGAATATTCTCTGGGTCATCTACTATGATAGGGGGATTTGGGTCTGGATGGGATCTGGTATTGATTCTTTGTGAAGCCAGATTTTAGATCCAGAGTTTTAGAGAGAATGATATTGGTGAATGTTCTGGATGAGTGGGTTTTCTAAGGTTTGACTAAGGTGAAGGATGGTCAAAAAGTAAAGGGATGGATTAGTGGAGTCGCCAGGTGGAAAATCAGTTGTTTTGTGAAGATAGCTATGGTCCACCACCAAGACTAATCTGAGAATGTTTTTTGGATTTTCTGAGTTTTATGTGCAGCCTATGGTTTGTTAAAGTATCCTAGATTTGTTTCAACATTTTGCTAGGGTGATGAGAACAAAAAGAGTTTACTCTAAAAATGAGTCTATGGACTGCTTGCTTGTTTATGGTACCTAAGGACCAAAGAGTCTATAAGAGTTTGCTAGACTGTCATGTACTCAGTGTCTTACCATCTCCCGCTATGTTAGTGAGTGATGGGAAAGGTCTATCGGAAAGTAGCCTAGAGTTTGGTGAAATAGTAAGGCTTACTAGAAATTAGTGGAGTCGCCAGGTGGATTTTTAGTTGTTTTGAGGTATATGTGTATGGTCCACCACCAATACTAACAAAAACCAATCTAAGGGAGTTTTTTGGGGTTTTTCTGAGTTTTATGTAGTTCTGAGGTTTGGAAGAGTTTCCTATAACTGACTCATCATTTTGCTAGGATGGTGAGGCAACCAGATTCTACTCTTCTAAGTTTGACTGAGATTTTGAGAGTTCCTAAGGGATACCTAGGATGTTTTGACTCAATGTCCCACCGTGATCGCCATTATGTTAGGGTCCCGTGATTTGGCCGATTGGCTAGCCAAATGACGATGTAACATCAAACCAATCTTTGGAGCCCAAGGACCTAGCCTTCCTGGACTCAGAGAGGGCTCTCTCTATAAGTGCAAAAGATGTCGGTGTGTTTACTTGCGATGTTCTGATATTAGGCTAGTTATGAAGTATGTTTTTGGTTTTTTGGTTTTTTAAGTTTGTGAGGGATGAAACTGATCAAATACATAAACTGGATAACAAGATGTAGATAAATTGGGCTATGGGGTCAATCAAGTCAAGGAAGCTATGAAGTGATGATGTAAAGCTGTTGTAGGGCCGATTTGATTCACAATAGAAGGGATCTCTGGGCAAAATGGAGTAAATGAACAATAAGTTGGTGAAAGACAAGGGATTTCAAGTGCAAACTAGTTAATAGCAGACATAAACATGTAATAGCAAGCCATTAATCATGCTAGAAATAACTATAAGCTAATCAATACATAGAAATCAAACATTCCAGCCATACATAGAGGTATATGACCCTCTAACTTCGGGAAAAGGCTATCAGACTTTGGGGAAAACACATGAGACAAACTAACAACTCATAAACTATGCCGGAACGCCTAAAAATAGTCTCTAAGTCATTGGGCACTTGGACAAATAAGTTTTCATAGTTTTAGGCAAAGGGCTAGATCGGGACTAGGCCTCCTTGGTTCAACAAAATGATCAACAAATCAGTCAAAGAGAAAGTTTTATGGACAGAACTATGGGTAGCTGATAGGTAGGTAGGGAAAACCATACATCCTACTCAACATACATGGAACTGATGAATAAAACCTAGCAACAATACCTTAGGTTACTAAAGAGCAGCTAAGAATTCTTTAGCATAACTAAGGGAGAAGAAAACATCAAGCTATGAAGATTCAGGGATTTTGAGGTGCCTCCATGGGTATGTCTCAAAATCAATCTTTACTGATCTATAGCAGCAAGAAAAATGAAATATGAGTGAAAACTAGAAGACAAAACACATTAAGAAGCACTATACCATTCTACCAAGTCAAGGAATCCATCAACAAGCCTTCAACATTCCTCAAAAGCATCCAAGAGGCAGTCCAAAAATCATAACTCAAGTGTATTCTTCAAAGCTCATATGACCAATGCATTAATTCTTCTCTCAAGTTTAGCCTCTGATTTACAATGAAAACCATGGAATAAATAGGCTTGAGGAAGGAAAACCTCATGGAGCAACTAGCTATCCCATTGGCCAAGTCAAAATATCTAAATTTGTCCTTGAGGCTTTGCAAAGCCCAAGGCACAAAATATCCCATAAAATATCTAAAAAACTGCTAAAAACGGAAATTATATTGACTTTACATGATTTCCCAATGATAAAAATAGCTTAACGCACATTTGGGAAAAGCAAATTTTTGGAGTTCAAAAATTACAAAAATACTTCATATTTATGCCTGAAAAAGGTCCCCTGACTTGCTGGATGCAAATGGCAGCCTTCCCGATGTCGCAATGAGGCTCATGATGGCTCGTTGGAAAGCTCTCTGTGTCTGCTTTCCAATGCAAGTGGAATCACCTCAATCGGATCTCTGAAAGTCCCTCAAAACTGTACCTGTGTGCAAAAACCCAGAAAATAGCAGGCTGCTGATATGGCGGGCAGAATGTGCAAAATGAGGCTGTTTTTCGCCAATTTGAGGGGGCGAATGATCTTCAAATGCCCCGAAAATCGCTGGAGACCTGCTCATGGAATTATGGAACCCATTGGGATCATCCTCCTCGCTTGACAACTCATCAAACTGAAATGGCGCATTTATGAGTTTTTGGCGAAAAACCCCAAAAATGCAAAAAAACAAAAAGTTTCCGAAACAGGCCCAAAATTGGCATGCATGACCCTCAAGGGTCCATAGAAACATGGTCCGAAGCTGAAGCCAAAATATCAAGGGCTGATATGCTTTTTTCTTCTTTCCGTGCTAGGCGCCTCTCCTTCAACTTCTTCAATTTTTCTTGTGCTACCTTCAATTTTCGCCTGGCAAACTGATTTAGCTTCTGAAAGTGAAGAGTCTTTTTTCTCTATAGCTCAAGATCCCTGTTTGCCTTCTCAAGCTTTGTTTCCAAATGCTGGTTAGCCCTCTCAAGCCATGCTTCCTTGTTTTCCTCAATTTCCTGCTCAAAGAGGGCAGTGAGAGGAAAGGCTTCGAACTGAGCTTGTTCTTCTGCTCTCTGTTTCTCCAAGGCTTTTCTAAGCCCGATGGTCCTAGGCCTCTTTCGCCTAGGTTGGTCCTCTTCCTCTTCATCATCAAACTCGCCAATGAGCTCTTCAATCTTTACTTGCGCCTTTTCTGCCTCCTTTTTGCACTTGATCGCCCTTGCTTCGTGGATAGCTACATGAAACTTCATTTGTTTGTTCTCAACCTCCAAGAAATGATTGAAATTCCTTGCCCTTTGAAGATCTTCTTGTAACACCTCAATTTGCCCTTCTTTGTGAATGAGGAGGTTTTCAAGGATATGGGTTCTATTATCATCACCACATCGTTGATAGGGATGACAAATTTGATTTAATTTCATGCTTCTGCACTTTTTCCAATCGCATCTTTGCTTTGAAGGCCAATCTACGCTTTTTCCTTAGCAGTTAGAAGTTGTCTTTGGTGAATTTCCCTCTCTTTTTAGAAAATGCTTTGTCACTCGCCAAGGAGGCGGCCTTCAAATTTTGCTGTCCTCCTCAACATCCTGTCCAGCTTGTGGCTCAAAAGATGCTTCAATTGTTTGCTCAACCTGCTGCTCTTCAATCTCTGTCTGCTGCTGTTCCTCTTCCTGTACTTGCTGCTGTTCATCAACCTCTAGCTGCTGTCCCTCTTCCTGTACTTGCTTCTGTTCATCAACCTCTAGCTGCTGTCCCTCTTCCTGAATTTGCTGCTGTTCATCAACCTCTAGCTGTTGTCCACTGATTTCCAACTACTGCTGTCCCTCAAAATCTGGCTGCTGCTGCTCATCATCCTCCTTTTCTCCCTGTGGCTCACTGCCCTCTCCTTCTCCCTGTTTACTTGGCTGCCCAGTGGTCATCTTGAGTTCTTTAGGGGTAGGCCTACTAGATAAAGGCACTGGGCGATGGACAGGCTGAGTAGGAGACACATGAACAGGAGGGACAGTGGCGAAATCGGCATGGCTAAATGAATGAATCCCATGAAACTCCTTTCTTCTCCAGCTGGTGTAAGAAGATGATTTTAATCAAGGAATGGTGAAAGAGAGAAGGGATTTGCTGAGGTGGAGCTTTCTTTTGGACAGTAGCTGCCATTTTCTCTATGCTTTTGGACAAAAAGTATGGAAGGTTTAATTGCCTGCTTCTAGTAAAATGCATCAACAAGCGAACATGATAGGAAAAAATTTGGCTAAACCTCCCTTCACAAGTGAAATATCTCATTATGCCTTTCATCAGCGGAGCATAACTGTCAAGAAGATAGGAGAAAGGGAAAATAGCAGTGATGGTTTCTATATGTTCCGGCTTGATGAAAGGTTTATAATCCTCCAGATCAAGATGCGCTTGTTTAAACCACTTTTCACCATGATACGGGATCTTGGTAGCCTTGGATACATACCTTGGGGAGATTTTGAAGTCAAGACCTGCTAACTGGAAGTGTTTGTTCTTGAATCTCAAAGCGCACAAATGTGTAAGTGGCGAGAAACTCTTGACTTCTTCTATCCTCTGACAGAAATCAAGACAGCCTACTTCATGGAAATTGAAAAGCACCGATGGGTGAGCATTGATTTCTTCTATGGAGATAGGCTCATATCTCTTATGTGGACCGCTCTTGTGATCTCACAAAGGTAAGTTTTGGACATTCCCACTTGAAACAAGTTTTGGAAGAGAAATCACCTTCTTGCTATACAAAATGCTCCTGTCGGATTTAAACCGCCGTACTACACTGCTTGGACAGATATGGACCCTGTGATTTTGAATAAAATGCAACAATGTTTCTTGGAATAAGCCACCTCTGCACTTATTAACAACAGTCCTTCAAATCTGGATACACTTCAGCTATGTAGCCTTCTTAACAATGGTATCATGTGTAAAAGATGGGGTAGCTGCTTCGTAGATTCCCTGTGCACAGCTTGAACAATCACCCTCTCATGGACTTTTGTTAGAGCTAACCCCACACTCTATCGTGTTTTCAAACAAAACTTGAAGAGAAAAACCCCTGCTTTATGTCATTCACCTGAAAATACCAACAGATTTCTCAGAGAGACTACACAAAGGGATGGTGAAGGACAGACCTTTGGCTTGTGTGAAAATTAGCCTGCCAGCAGTTAAGGAAAACACCTCTCACTGGTGACTTTATAAGTCAATCACCAATTGTATACCTCTGCCTTTGATGTCAAACCAACATCACCAATCCTCCCGTTTTCTACACGCAGGTCGTTTAATCTTTTGAACTTCTCAACAAAAGTCTTCAATGATACAACATGGGTTTCAGGAGAGGGAGACCTGCTAGATTAAATTCAAGGCACCAAGGTTTTCAGGAAGGGCACTTGCTTTTCATGAAGAAGGATCAACCAACACTTCTATACCTCTGCCTCTAATGTTTTAAAGTTTCAACCATCAACAACTCTGCCCTTTAGAAAGTGGCTCTGTTTACCTTCAGAAAAACCCTGTTAACAAATCTTCAACCTCTGTCTTAATCTTAACTTCAAATACTAACAACTTTCTTAGAAATGTGTCTTCACTAAGTGTGAATCCCTCTCACAATAAATCAACATGACAAAGGTATGGCCAAGAAAGTAGATCCTATCTTGGGTGTAAAATCAAGCACCCTAAATAGACAATACACTCTCTTGCTTAGAGTTTCAAGATACACCAAACACACTCTATACCTTACCCAAGGTTTAACTTCTCTCATCAAGAACCTCCCATTTTTAATGTGCTTTCACACCCTTGAAGCCTTCAACAAACACAAAGAGTGAAACATAGTGAAATAGGGCGATCTTAGAAAGGCTTGTTTATAAGTGTTTGGGTAACCCCTGTTCTTCAAATGACCTTCCCCTCGAAATATATCACAACAACAGCTCTTCAAAATGACACCATTCAGTGAAAGAAAAGCAGAACTATGCTAGGTGACATATTAGTGCACTATGCTTTTTAGGAAACACACCCTTGCTTGTGGGTTCAAAAGATCTATCAATACATCTATGCTCCTGTCTCTGATGTTAGAGTTCAACCATCAAAAACCTCTGCCCTTTAAAAATGGGCTCCATTCATCCTAGAATCTCTTCCGTCAATGACTTTTAAGTAAAGAAAGACAAAATACCGCAGCTGTAGGGGCAGTTTGCTACAAAGGTGTGCTTGTGAGATAATGGCAACAATCACTCTGTTCTTGAAACCTCTGATGTCAATCAATACATGATTTGAAAATGACACAAACTGTTTCCTAACCATAAAACCCCGTATTATCACAATGCAATTACCTCATCTCACTGTGAAGGCAAAACTGCTTTTGTTTTTAACAATAATGGCATGGTCCGGGGTTTTCAAACATTCTTGTCATTTATCAACACCTTGCAATCGATGGGGAGTTCATAAAAATACCTCAAATTTTGATGGATGCCCACTTGAAAGGATGAAAGAAGCACTGGACACTCTGGATAGCTGCGCGGAAACCTTTGGAGAAAACCCGTCGCGCAGGAAAAGCTTGTCGGGTCGGCCTGTCGTGTGGTCGGGTGGCCTTGTACAGGCACGTCGCGCCAACCTACAGGCACGTCGCGCCGACGAAGGGGCCCGTGTATTTTGCTGCCCAGGCACGTCGCGCCAAATCCCAGGCATGTCGCGCTGCTTTTTCTAGGGCAAACCTGTGAATTTCCGACCATATTTTCTTTGTCTTGATGCTAGAGAGGCGTGGGCTCTTCTTCAGATTTTTTGAAAATGAAAAATTTACACCATAATTACCCTTTGATACTATATCACCATAACTCTCCAACGGTCACTTACCCTTTCGGAATTAACATTGATTTTTAACTCTGTTTGTTTTTTCAAACAGTGGGTTTGTTATTTGATCATATGTATACCGCCCTTTGATTCTGACCCCGAGCTCTGAACTTTGATCAATTTAAGTCGACCAACTCCACCACTTCTGCTACGGTGTTTCAATAACACAGGTGATTTGTCATTTTGCTTTGACAACTCCTTCATTTTTTACCTATAGTGGGTTTTCAAATCTCTGTTTGTAGGTGTAGTATACAGTACTCTTTTTTTCCCTCAAAATAAAGGTTGTGCTTTCTTCCTTTTAAACTATCCAACAATGATCACAGGCTGAAAGACCTTTGGAACACAGTGAATAATAACTTTAAAGGGGAAATCTTCTTGGTGACAAAGTTTTAAAAGGTCTTGTCTGCAGGTCCCTTTTCCATGCAGTTCTGTGCTACATCTGCCCTCTGGAATGATAACAAGTGTGTTTGTTATAAGACATATAAACAGTGATAATTCATCAAAACAAATTCCTTCTGCCTAATCATAAGATCATATACCCATTTGTCTCCCCATCTGAAAAGACAAGCTTGTAGAATATGAAAACAGGGCTTTTTGATACACAGTCCTTATTTTGTTCTGATCAGTGTGTTAAACCCTTTTTTGTCAATAGAACCATTTCATGACTGAACTATGTTCATTTTTTCCCTCTCTTGGTGATTGTTAGCAAGGAAGGGCTGTTCATAATGCACCAAAAACATTTGAAAGCTGTAAACACCATTTCTTGAAAGGCGCCTCTTTGGACCTTTGGTATATGATATTGTTTTGTTGCTTGACCTTTTTCTCAAGGAGAAAGTCTTCTTTTTGGTATCAGTGGCACACATATATTCAATATTGTCTCTTTCCTACTGTAGGTATAGTCTGTCAGCTAGTTCTTTGAAATAGGAGTACCAATACCTTTGCATTATCAGCACTATCATTCATCTGTGTAATGACCTTTATTCCTTTTTGGTATCCTTCCACTGCTTTCTTGTATCAATCAGTTTCAGCAACCTGCAGTAGCTTTGGCCATCTGCTCATATATGGAGGAGGCTTTTCATCAGGTAAGGTATTTGAAGGTTTTTAAACAATTATTTTCGAAACAGCCTTTTTCTGAAGGTGATGGTAAATAAACTACTTGGAAAACATCAGTCTTAGCACCTTCTCTTGCAAGCATCATTGTGTGTCAGCAGAAACCCTAGCCAGAGTAATATTGTCTCCCTGCACTGTCCTAAGGGTGATTTAGATATGTGGCTTGTTCATCTCATGATTGATTTACTTGACAAATAACCTTTGTGACTATGAAGGTCAGTGCTTCCTTGAAAAACCAAGAACTTTCTCTTGCCTGTGTAATGGAATTGGTTATCATCTGTTCTATTTGATCTTGTGGATAGACAGGGTACTTATGCTTTGGAATTTTCACCAATGACATGCCTTTCTTTATTTCATCAATTCACATGATTCTGAAAGTTTGAGATGAGCTCCTTTATCAAATCAGACTTTCCTTTCTTTTGAGCTAGCATATTGCAAGCTCCATTCCTGTTATGATCATCAATTACATTCATGAAACCTGAAGATATTGTTTCATTTTTTCAGTAAAGGCAAACCTGGACTTTTGCAACCTTCTGAGTCAACACTGGCCTGCGCCCTCTGCTTATGGATGAAGGAGGCGCCCTAACCCTCTGCTTGTAAATGAAGGAGGTTCTGGGCCTTGACAATTTACCCTTTTGCTGAGACAGTGGCGACCCTTTCTTACTGTGATTTTCATGCTGGAAAGAGCTGTAAGGTCCTGATGAGTGACTTTTGTTTTGCAGCTTCATCTCAGGCTCATAATACATTTAGAAGCAGCTGTTCCTCTAACTGTAGATCAAGCATTTCCTCTTGAGATGAAGTTATATTTCCTACCCTTGTAGAAACCATAGAACACTGTGAAAAACTTACTAGTCAGCTTGAGATTGGGCTTTATGCAGTGCTGAGACCTAAGGAATATGAGTGGCGCGACTTAAGGCTGTTTGTCAATTTCATTTGCAAAGTAAGGGATCAGTCATGGTAGGTCTGCTGCAGATGGAGGCTTTTTGGCTTTTTGATGATTGCCAAAGGTGAAATGTCCTAAAACACCACTTCCTAACATAGGGGAGACTATTGAAACAGATGTGGATTTGCCTTTTAAGGCTGATGGGCAGACCAATAAGGCTGAAGCTGGATAGGATTGTGATATGAGGTTTTGATATTCGACATGGGCGAACTGGAAAGGTAGAAAGGTGAAAAAAAATTTAGGAGGGTTTTCTGGATGACATATTGACATAAGGAAATCAGTTTCTAGAAAACTCAGCTGTAGATATAGTCATCACTAACATGTAAAATAATTTATACACATTCACCTGAAAAACCGAGACCCAAACGGCATGAGCAGACTGCTGCTCGAACATCTGCCCGCTCGAAAGGAAATGGGGTTTTTAATACTAGCCGAGTCCGTTTTTGGGCCTGTAAGAGTTGACTAAATCCGATCGTTAGGACAATCCTTAGTATAATGGTCCCTCTTCACAGATGAGTAAAAGGGTACTTCGCTTACGCCGGAGCCATCCTCGCACAGATCAGATTCTGGTTTCTAGGGCACGGTGACTTGATTTTCCTTTGCCCTTCTTCTTTCCCTTGGAGGATTTGTCTGCAGGATTGGCCTGAATGGCATTTACCTCCGCGGTTTTACCAGAATCGGATGAGGCGGGATTAGCAGAGGTATCGTTGGAAGAATTAGCCTTCTGCTTCCCATTCGAAGACTTCTTCGAATTTTGAGAAATGGAACCAATGACACCATCCACGCAGGTGGGCGAGCCTGAGGCCCGGCCGTGGAGCATCATTAAGATTTCATAAAGATGCTCTTACCCATTGTGACAAGACCCGCCAGGCAGATGGGCACGCACGGTGGCTGTTCCTCCGTCACACGCTCCCATCGCGATATCTTGAGCGATTTTATTCACAAAGGAGGTGGTGAACCAGTGAGTCAGTATCTGATCAGGTATGTGAAAATTGATCAGTCTACAACGGCGCCGCCACTCATGAATGTGATCCGAGATGTGAGTGGCTTTATCCTGCTTCAGGGAAGTCAGGAGGTGCGTCCCGGCTTCATACCGAACCGGTAACTGAAAATGCGTGAGGAAAGCCATGGCTAAAGAGTTGAAGTCTTGAAAAATGCCACGGGATAACTCTATGTACCACTTAGCAGCAGCTCCAGTTAAAGTACGCTGGAAGAGGCGCAGGCGAATCGAATCGTCGACCCAAGAGTTAGATGAACACCAAAGATGATACGTCATCACATGCGCCTGGGGGTCCTCTCCAGCTTTTTCCTCAAACTTGGGGCAATCACCTGGTATCTTGGTGGGAACCGGAGGCCAATATGGATTATGTAAAATTGGATCATTGGTCAACTTTGAAACATCCGGCAACTCCAAGGTGGCCAGGAACTAAAATGAGGATTAACTCCGCTGTCATGCCAGTGCTCCAGATGACATCCTGCACCATTACTCCACCCTGGTTGTAGATCCGTTCTCATCGTTTTGTCCAGAAAGATTCTGACCGTAGGGGTGTAGGTCGTAATAACCGCACTGATTTAGATGCCGCAACCGCTACAGCTTGATAACCAGTGGTACGACCATTATGTGTCGCTCTCAGATAAGCGCCGCTTTGGATTTGGTCGCATTGGTGTGTAGGTAAACCGTGTGGAGGAGGATATCGGTGAGCCTAAGTTATAGTTTGGTTGAGATTGACCACGAGGATAATAACCACCCTGAGGATGAGTAGGCTGCTGAAAAGTGGAACCCTACGGAGCCTGATAAGTAGGGCGCAGCTGTTGATTTGGCTGCGACATTGAATGAACCGGCTGCTGTGTAGGGTTGATGGAATGAGCGGGCTGCCCCGAATGAATAGGTTGACCCGACTGAGAGGGCTGACCTGAGTGAACAGGTTGACCCGGATGAGAGGGCTGACCTGAATGACCAGGTTGACCCGGATAGACAGGCGGCGCCGGTTGCGCAGGTTGACCTGGTTGTAAGTGAGCCCCAGGTTGTACCGGATGGGCTGGTTGGCCTGGAGGCGGGACACCGGGTTGTACCGAATGAACCAGTTGGCCTGGTGGTGGAACAGACCTAAAAAGTTGGCCGAGGCTGACCTCTAAGTGCAAATCCATAGGATACGGTCACATATGCAACGTTAGAAACAACAGGATACTGCAGTTGCATTGGTAAACAAGGCTGGACTTTCCCCCCAGGACCATAGACCGGTCCCTGTTGGTACCCCGGCTGAGGTTGGATAGGTTGACCGGAAGGGCTGTAATACTGTCCTTGCGGACTGTACGATGGCCCTTGCTGGCCCGCAGGGTAGCCCTGGATGGGCTGCCCCTGTGGATCATAAAGATAGCCAGGTTGGCCCGCAGGTTGGCCTTGGAAAGGCTGTCCCTGCGGGTTATAAGCCTGGTTGTACGGTAAACCTTGAGCATAAAGATAAGCCTCAGGAGTGGGTAGACACAAAATCTCCCCGTGCTCATCATACTGACTGAGCATACACGGAGCAAACATCCCGTGCATAGTGCTGGTGTGCAAGATCTAAGTAGTGACTGGGAGGATGTCCAACCCCTGTTGGATTGCTGCAAAGACAATCGATACTCCTCCTAAGGAGGATGTTCTCCATATGCATGGATAAACATCTTCGCATACCTACCGAGTAGGTGATCGAGACAACAGGAGAAGAGGCGGCCACACAGACAGTGGGCCGGACGGGAACAGATGTGACAGGCGTCTGAGGAGACACCCCGGGTGTTGTAGCAGCTGGCCTCGAAGCAGGAGATGATATTCCCATAGAGGTTGCAGCTGAAATGATCTGACCCAGAGATCTGTATCCCTGTGGTAAAGAAGGACTGGCTGTTGACATAGCAGCCAGCTCAGAGTTGTCTCCCTCAAACAATCTATGCGGGAAGAGCTGATATTCTTCACCGGACGTCGGGATTTCCTCACCAGAATCACTCATGGTTGATCCTACCGTTAAATCACGCAAAAGACGGTGAGGACTAGGAGGAAATACAACAGCAACAAAAGGCGAACCCGAGGTAAGAGAAAGGAAATCAGCTCCTAATCTCAATTCAGACACAGGGTCCGGAAAGGGCCAATTGAACTCAACTGGTCCTCCAAAGGGTTGCTCGGCGAGAACCAGTCCCCCGTCAAGAAACTCGGAAACAACAGGCTGCTGTGGTTTGACAGAGGATTGGGAAACCTCTGAAGAATCATCCGTGTAAGGACTACCAGTAGACGAAACCGAGGGTTCCGCCACTGTGGCAAACGACAAGAGAAGAAAAAAACAACACACACACGGGCTGAAAAAGAGTCAAGGCACACAATCAAACGGTCAACAAGCAATATCTAAGCGGGCGTGTAATCGTGGGTGATTAATTTTTACCACATTGAAAAGTAAGAAACTCTATCGTTTCATGTTTTAAGAGTCGAGAAACGATAGAAATATGACTCTATCTCTTTCAGATTTGATACAAGCGTGAAAGGACAAGCGCTCGACGGTCTTTTCAAGTTTAGGGAGTCAGAAAAGACCAAATGACTTCTCAGGAAAATCTAGGCACAAAGGGTGTACCAAATATCCGTGAACTGCAATATACACCTTGGTTTCAATAATGAAACAGAAATTGACCAAGGACTTTCCGTATGTGCAGTGCAATCTCCCAATGCTGTGTCTATCACTTGGTATGTGGCGGTGTGATCGTTTCCCGTGGATAAGGATTGAAACCTGGGGGAGGGGTCTCCCTTTTATATACGCTGACGGTGATTTGGAGCATTAGTGTTCAAAAGAAGACTAGCGCTGTCTAAAGCCAAAAGGCGAACGACAGCTGCTAGGTTTAAAGACGTCGGAACACGTCTCTAGCCTAAAACTCTAAATATGTTTCGTTAGATTTCAATGCTGCCTTAGGTTAATTGAGTGAATTTTAAAGTTGATCTTCAATTAGGTTTCAATTTTCAAGCCCTAACGAATGTATTGTTTCAAAAAAAAACTCCTAAGTGCAAAGCTACATGCCACAGTAAACCATTTTGTTCAATGAAAACTAGCTACAGGAGAATTGAGAGTCTTTACACAAACAAAATGATTCAGAAGAAAAACAATGAGATCTCTAATGCAACTAATGAAATTGAAAACTTTCCATTCAAATCACTAATCACTAGTAAAATCAAAAAATTTCAATTTGCACTAATTCAACCAAAAGCACAAGAGATTTTTTTTTTGTAATTTTCAACGTTTGATAGCTAATATGCACTAAACAAACTGAAAACAAACGGAACAACTTGAGAAACGATATTGAGAGAGCAGAACAAGAAAATTTCACTCAATGACACAAGCAATCAAATCCCAAATCAACCAAAGTCTCTCAAAACCAAGAAAAGACTCAAAGGCTCCAATGGACCGTGTGATCTAGGCCCAAAGCAAGACCAAACGAAATTCGAATGAAGGAATGAGAAATCACCCAAAAATCGCAACAAAACAGTGAAAAACTACTAAGAGGATGGGGAGGAGCAATCAGAAAGTCAACTGGACAAACGAAACACCAAAACTCCCAAGGAGGGCTCGATACACAAAGCCACTAGATGCCCTAGGGCTTAAAACATGAAATCGATAGATAAAAGAAGACAACCAAAGGACGAAGGAAAATTCCCAGTCAAACAGGACTCCAACACACTCAGGTAGTCAGAAAATCAAGAAGAAAAGCACTAACCAGACCCAGAGAGCTCAAAACTGAGCAAACTCAAAAACCTTACAGGAGTGGCGCGACTGTAAGGCTGCAACTGGCGCCAGAAAGAAATTGGCGCGGGCTAAACAAAAGCAACATGCGCCAATTGGCGTGACTGTCGAGCTAAAAAGCGCGCCAGTCGAGTTTCTCAGCCAAAAACAAAAAAGAACTACTCCAGAAGTAGATCAATGTATACTAAGCAAACCAAGAAGCAAAAGAACCCAACCCAGAAGGCCCACCAAGCAAGGAAAATCATAAAATAATCAAAACGAGACAATCTAAACGAGAAAGTGAAATCTAGACGATCCCTAGTGGAGTCGCCAAATTTTTGAGGAGGTAAATCCCCTCTGCGGACAGAGGCGATCCCTACTAGCCCAACAGGGGTCTAGCAACAATCACGAAATGTTACAACGCAAGTTCCTAGTTACGAATGAAAAGACCAAATATGGAGGCCTACCTGGAATCCAATGCTACGATCTGAAGAAGAGAGCGTTCCCGTTCCTCAGCCTCAGCAGATCACGATCCTCCACGATCTCCGCAGATGGACACCTGCACATGCAAGAAACAAACAGATACAAGCATAAAATCTAGCATACGCAACTAAATATCAGTCAGAAAGGATACTACTCATATTAACATAATCAAAAACAGAGTGGAACCATAATCGTAATCATTCATTAAATAACAATCGAAAGAGATTACAACCAATGTTCTGACGTCGTGGTATCCTTCGGATGGGTCTCCAGTTGTTCACGTCTCGCAAAGCTCGCCAGGGAAAGGGAAAACCTCTCCAAAGTCTCTCGACGATAGTCTCCTTACTTGAGTCGGCCTTAAGGGAAGAAAGAGGGCTCTTACAGCACAAAGGCTCTTGGGAATTTGGAGATTCAAAGCTTAGGCACTTCCAGACTAGCTTGCCATGGAATTGAGCAGGCTTTTATAGATGGGGAAGGAGGGATTTGGGATCCCTATTAT
The DNA here is from genome assembly GCA_034641835.2 of Pinus albicaulis. NCBI lineage: Eukaryota > Viridiplantae > Streptophyta > Pinopsida > Pinales > Pinaceae > Pinus > Pinus albicaulis. The sequence continues at coordinate 1,648,596,924 of CM076582.1, forward strand.
TGTGGGATTGGCCCTATCAACAAGGAAGGTTCCATGGGAGGTGGCAAAACCACTTCCCTTCCATAGAACTCCCACAGCCAAACCTCCCAACTCAAGATAGGCAATGGTTTCTGAGTTTGTTGAAACACAACTTCCGCCATATTTATTTAAAAAACACTCCTTAAATTGGCTGGCGCGACTACTTCTCTGGGACAGAGCGCCAGTTGGCGCGGCCTCTTTGTAGGATTTTCCTCATTGGCGCGAGTGATGAACTATCTGCCCGTGCCAATGCAAAAGGAGATGTTTTCATGATTTTTTGCAAGGAGATGTCTTTAGGGCAATTGAAGCTCATGCTTAGAGGAATGCATTGATGATGTTTTCAAGGCATGACAATGTTCACAGGTCACAAAATGGGTCCTCCATTGTGCGGGACAGGGAATGGTAGGGACGGTGAAAAATTACTGTGTAACAACAACAAAGATGGAATTGCGCAGTGGGGGTAGGGACCTCATAGTTCCTTCTCGCATGTTTATGAGAACGCTGCAAGGGACATTCCTACATCATGGCAAGCCACTTGGGGTGCCATTAGATTCTATGGGGAAAGCCTCACCAAGTGCTAAAATAATGGAAGAGAGAGTCACATCGCTGTGGGAGGAAGCAAGGGGGAGGATCAGCCTTCCTACAAAAATTTTTGGCATGCATAGTGCCAAAGAAACAAGCAGCAAAAAGGCAAGCACCACCATATATGCATCAAAAACATTGTCTTTGTTGATAAGTGTAGATCCATATTGGAGGTCTCAACTCCTTGTGGAGTACTCCAAATATCTGCACACTGGGATGATCTTAGACAACATAAAGCAAGGAGTTTATTTGGTCCATGAAGGGGTCATGTATCATCTTAGTAAAGTATTCTTGTCTCAAGCCTCCAAGCTTAAGCAAGAGATACTACAAAGAGCACACAAATAGTTCCTTTCCAGCTACATGCAGTCAGCAAAAATCTACTCCCTAATCTTGAAGAGTTTTGATTGGGAGGGTATGGAGGAAGAAATACATCAGCATTATGATTGGGAGGAACTCTATCAGCACTTACAGGAGTGAAATAGTTATGGGGATATGGGGTAGCCAAGGGATCCTATGCGGGAGACATTTCAGCCATCTCTTTCTTCTCTTAAAAGAGGAGAAAAGCCCATGCCTAATTTTATGTGTATGGGAGACTTGTGTGGTAAGGAATCTGATCTTATGGAGCAAGTTTATTTTTCTGGTTTGGCACATTCTCTTACCATATGTATGCAGGCCATGGCTCCTACAAGGAGTGATAATACATGCAGATCTCATGGCATTGATGAGGTCACTAAAAATTCCAAAGCTGGCCACTCCCTTGATGTGCAAAGGGAGATTATCTATCATGATGGATACTTCCCAAAGGAACCTAATGAGGGCTTCACTTTCAGCCATGTCAAAGTGACCCATGCAACAAAGATGTGGTGGGGGCATCACCTATCACACTCAGATCTACTCAAAACAAGGAGTGCCCTACACTGGTACTTTATGTGGGATTGTGACCCACCTCCTCAAGTGCAATTTTCAGTTCGCCTATATGTGATTTTGCTTCCATACATAGATGACATATTGGTATTGTTTATGGGTTTGTATGGACAAAAATTAGGCAATTTATATGTACCACATGGGATGGAAATTTATCCTGTACTTCATGATACATGTTTTAGATGTGACATTGCTTCACCCATGTATATTTCTGTTAAGTTTTACACTCCTGAAGGGGTAGACTATGCACCCATCATGTTAGCATTGGAGGAGCAGTTTCTGATGTATTCGCTTGGTGAACACTTAATCCATGATGAAAGCTTGATTCTTGATGGTGCCATCAATGGAGAAGGAGAAGAACTATAGCTCTTACCTGGTCAGTTGCTTGAGGACAAGCAACAGTTTGGAGGGGAGGATTGTAATGTTCCTACTTAGCCTTAGCTAAGAGGAAACATTCAATTTTGATTTAATTTATGTTTTATGAATAAATGAATAGAGGACCTGTAAAACTCCTTAAAAGGTCTGAATAAATCAATTCCCATGTGAAAAAATACAAATCAGGGCTATGTAAATAATCACTTGCAGGTGTGAAAGAGGTTTGAGCCAAATATTGGGTCCACCTTGACCAAATCAACTGCGCTATCTAGGTTCATTGCATCTCCAAAAGGGACTGCGTAGTTCTAGAATGGAGCCTCTAATGTGAAGAGGGATAACTCATCAAAGTGGTTTAGGGTTTGCAAGAGCTTTCTCATCTTATAAAAGAAGGAGGAGAGCAACATGAAGAGGTTGTTGATAGATCATATTTCTGAAGTATCTGTCTGCTTAGACAAATACCATTCTCTATTGTTTAGTGGAGGATTTTGATTGGAATTCCTATTTAGGGGTTTAATCTCTTCCCTTGAGGATAATTGGAGTTATTTTCTGAAGTGAGCCACTATCTAGTTTGAGACCAAGCTCTATTTTCATGAGCAGTGCTGTCCCATTGAGGGTTTTGCAGCTGATATTATTTGTAGCAAGTGGTGTTCTAGATCTGCTTAGATCTAGCTTGTTCTAAAAGGCTTTTTCTATTGGAGTGTGTTCTTCAACCTCCAAGGGGAGAGTCTATCCATATTTTGTATCTGATCTACAATTTCAGTTATTTTATTCAGTCTCCTTCACCCTCTGCACAGTTTCTGCTCAATACTGCATTATTTTGTGAGAGGGTTTTCTTATTTCAGTTTGCCATTAGATTGGAGGAAGATCTCTTGGTGTTAGGTTTGAATTCCCTTGGTGATCCATGGATTGGGTTGCTGATCCATGTCTCTATAGATCTGATCTCTTTCAGCAATAAAAGTTATCTTCAGAAATTTTTGGGTCTTCTGCAGCACTGCAAATTGTAATTTAGATCTACAGCTTATTATGCAATATTTTGATGTAATTCCAATTGGATCTTGTTCTTAAAGTCATATAGTTTCCAGATCTGTATTATATCTGATGTTTCATTCATACATATATCAGAGATATGAAATTTAATGTACAACGGCTGAACCATCTGAAAAATAATGCTGTCTATGTATTTCTACAGTTTATTCCTAGTTGCAGCTCTAATTTCTGAAGGGATTTTGCCCTAGTTCTCTTTGTAATCTGTTGTAGAGGCAATAAGCTCAAATATAAATCTGATTTACTGTTATATATCTGAATTATAAGATATTTTTCTGTCCTCCTCTGATTTTCAGTCAAAACTGCGCAATTCTAGTTGCTGGGGTTTCATGTTGTAACAACTCTTCTCTTTGGCTGATTTCTAGCTAGTCTTGACTGTGGGAGATCTGTTTAATGTGCTTAAATTTTTTTTTTTTTTTAATAAATTCCATATATGATTCACATACAGCATAGATGAGGGGATCCCAACCCTGGTATGCATTATTCTTTCTCATATTTTCTTATACATCGTTTTCATTGAAGACCTTGTTGAGATTCCTGAAAGGGATTATTCCAAGTTCTATAGGTAGAGTCTACAGTTGGCCAGGTAGCCTGTGGTTCTCTCCCTTCTTTGGAAGTAGACATAACTAGTAAATGCCTCCGTATTCCATCTCTGAAATAGAATCTTGAGACCGAAAAAGGATCACTACAATGTATGGACCCGAGTGTATACGTGGAAAATTCTGCGCATAGTCATGTTTGGATTTTAAAATACTGTTTTTTGAGAAATGTGACCAATTATGAATGAAAGGGCTACCCAAGGCCAATGCATAAGTCATCAAGCATATAATGGTGATAAATAATGCTATAACAATTAGGGACATAGGCTAGAATTTGTGAATGAAGGATATACACTGGAAAGTCCTTCAATGCCTTTACTAGGGCAAAGGCTTTCTTTTCAATGATGTTATATCTAAGGGAAGCATCTCTAATCGTATGGCTGAAGAATGCAATGGGATGCTTGATCTTCTCTTTATTTTGAATCAAAACAACAACCAAAGTATGTTCGGAGGCAAATGAAAATATGATGGAATCAATGGAGTAATCGGGGCTGATCAAAATAGGAGCTATAGTTAAGGAAAAATTTACCGAATTAAATGAATTTTTGGCATCATCCGACCATCTTAACTCACTGTCATCTTTAAGCATATTGGTCATCTCTCGAACATGCTCCGCAAGATTTGGAATAAATCTTCTCAAGAAACTCATCTTACCATTAAAGGCTTGGATCTCCTTCTTGCTGCGTTGAAAATATATTTGCTAAATAACTTCAATCCAAGAAGGATCAATATGGATACCATATTTGGAGATGATATGACCAAGAAGCTTTCCCTCCTCCATGGAAAAAAGACGCTTTATGGGATTGAGTGAAATCCCAAAGTTCCTGCACTTCTGAAATACAATTCTCATATGATATAAATTCTTGTCATCAGAATGAGAGAAAATTGCAAATCATCAAGATACACAGCTAAGAAAACATCCTTTTCATTTTTGAAGGCAATTTTCATCACCCGTTGAAAAGTGGCTCCTACATTCTTGAGCCCGAATAGAATTTTAGCATACTTGAATGTTCCCCAAGGTGTCATGAAAGAATTTTTTTCTTGATCATCCTTATGCACTAATATTTGATTATATTCCGAATATCCATAAAGAAGTGACATTTGAGAGGACCCAACCACTCTCTGTAGGATATGGTCAATCATAGGAAGTGGATAGTTATCTTTTAAATACACCTTATTCAAGTTTCTGAAATCAATACAAAGACGGATTTCTCCCATTTTCTTTCTCACCAGAACAAGATTTGACATCCATTCAGAAAATCTAATGGGAATAATGATACAATATTTAAAAAGTCTGTTTACCTCTTTCTTTATTGATGGCAACAACCTTGGGTTGATTCTTCTCAACTTTTGTCTGAAGGTATTTTGATCAAGCTTGACTAGAATTGTATGCTGGATGATATTTTTGTCATATACTTTTAGATCTTGATAGTCCCAAGAAAAAACATTAGAAAATTAAAACAACAAAGCTATGTATTTATATTTCACCTCTTGAGATAAAAATTTGGATAGCTTAACCATTTTGGGATTGTCTGTTGTTCCAATATTCACATCTTCGACACTTTTCTTGGTAGGAACCATGGTCTACTTTTTGGAAACATCATCTTGATTGAACAACTCTTCCAAAGGTATAAGACCCCTTGGAATGTTGTTATATTTTAGCTATAACACATCAACCTGAGTAGCCTTGATCACTTTATCATATTTATCATATACTTCATCAATAAAGGAATTTTAAAATTCACCTTCCATCTATAGAAAATTATTCACCTGTTTTTCATCCCAGAATACTTTCGAATACCTCAAGTTGTCAGGAACTATTGGCCGGTGTTTGACATGAATCTCAAACTTCATATTATAAAATATGGGAATCTTAAAGTTACTTGCTATTGTAGCAAGTGAATCTGCCATAAGATTATGAATTCTCGGTACAACTGACAATGTATATTCAGGAAATTTTTTGAGAATATCAAGTACAACATTTATATATGCTCTCATTCTTGGATGCTTATCCTGGTATTCAAATTTTACCTATTTGATTACAAGCTTGAAGTCTCTATAAACAGAAATTATTTTTGCACCTAACTTCTTCATTACTTTGGGGCCAGTGATCAATGCCTCATACTCAGCTTCATTATTGCAAAAATTGAAAGCCAACTTATATGAACACAAACTTACATTTTTTGGAATTTTACCTGATTGAGGAATTGGACTACAGATCCAAATTTTGATGCCTGCCCCATATTTCCCTAAGGTACTGTCGAAATCCATGGTCCAAAGACCATTCTCATCATCAGGAAGTTGGAATTCTATAATCTAATTTGTTTCCTCCTTTTGGGTCACTTCTTCAAATCGTTTTGTACCTTTTTTTGAATTTTCTTATATCTTCTCTGAAGTACTAGGTTGATTGCCTTGTCTTTCATCCAAAATTGCTCAGACACTATTTGAAATTTATGGAATTTTTAAAAATTCAATAAGCTGACTATCTAAATCATCTAAACCACTATCATTAAAAAAAATAAAGGACTTAAGATCAATATGTATAGAATTGATAGGGAGATTGTTTGGTTTCTCTTTACTGGTGATCATATACTTAATTTTTGTCTCCCGCTACAACTTCCTCATTTGCCCAAAAACTGGGATGGTGGCATAAGAGAAATCCAATTACAAAGTACCTCTTAAATTTCCTCCCCATGACCTTGATAGCACCAGACCATGACGCAGAGGTATATCAGCTACTACCACATCCATCAAGACATTTTTAGCAGGAATTTTCTCAAGTGAAACTACCAAGTCTTTTATAAGACCGAGACAACATACTCTACCATAATCAAAAGAGTCAATATCATGGTAGGGTCGGGTTATATATAAGTAAATTTTTTCCATTATGGCCTTTGGAATCAAGTTATGAGAAGCTTCGGAGTCAAGCATGGAATTATGAAGGGTACACTGATGAATTCTCAAACTAAGATAAAACGGGGGAACTTCCCTATCTTCTAGTTGACCATCTATGGCTGGAGCAAAAAGGAGCTTGGTTTGATCATCTTCAACATTAACCATATATGACGTAGGATATACTTTCATCATTTTAGAAACATGAGATTTGTATTGATTATTTTTCACAAGCTCAGTCAAGGGGATAGAGACTTTCAACTTAGAGGTTTCATTTTCTAAGTTAAATAGATTGGTTTGTTTATCTAACTCTTTTATAGTGTTGTCTCTCTTATTGGGTTGGTCCTTTGTTGCATATTCATTATTTTTACCTTATTTTTCTTTACTTGGTGCACTTGTATATGCTTGGTTTTTCTTGATCTGATTTGTAGTTGCAGGCTCCTTTCCCTTGTTCTGACTAGCTTGGGAATTTTGCTTGGGCTGAGTATATTTTTCCTGGGATGTCCTCTTCTGAATAGGAGTGATAGGAACATCTTTGTTTCTCAATGAATATTGCCTCTGTTGTGAGCTGAGAGCATTAATATGACCCCATTGATAATCATCGAATTGGACCTTCAACTCATCATAGTTTGCAAGCATGTAGTATTCATCTTTCGGCAAATCTGTTCTCTCAATGTATTCTTCATCCTCTGTCAAGAAAATAGGTTGTCCATCCACTATGAAGAAATGAATCTCTTCCATAATCTCTTCTTCTTATTCAACACCTTGAGCATAATTCTGCTACAAAGGAGTGTGGATTTTTTGTTGAGTTGGTTGCGCTGGAGCTCTTTGTTCCCTTTGTTTATGTTAGCCACCTATAAATTCTGATATACCATAATAGTGGCTAAATTGGTTGCCAAGCCTTCAAGAGATATATTTCCTTTGAAAATCCATCATATTTGAAGTCTTATGGTGATTCTCTATCCTCTAAATTAATCTTCACTGCTGTTTCACTATAAGCCTTCAAGAACCTGCTCATTACCAAGAGAAACTTCTTATAACGCTCCACTTCCCACCATTTACCTCTCCATTTCACTCCCAAAAAATCTCCATTTTTCATCCCTATTTCCTTCAAAAAATCCCACAAAACCCCTCCATTTCACCTCTAAATCACCTTAACCCTCTTTTAAACCTTACATCATCCTTTATTTGGTTTAAAAATCCTTTTTCTAGCCTACCAAAACCCTCATTTGGCCTTAAAAATCCCTATTTTTGGCCCAAAAACAAGTTTTTCGCTCTATGAAGGTATTAAGCCCCCGAGGGCTTAAGTCATCTGCTAGCCCTAGTTCTTTCCCCTCCATGGGACCACACCTGAGTGCTTATCCCTAAGCCCTCCTCTCCTCATATTTCTTCATGAATGTGCCTTTCCCTTTACAAATTTTTCGCCCGACATTTATTCCCCGATTGCAATCTCCATCGTTGATCTAATAGAGATCAACAACCATCAGACTTTTCCCCCATCCACCTTTCCAAAACACTTTCGCCTCATCCTTCGATCTCGACCATTCATCCAAAGAATCCAACGGTTAGGACTTAACTCGATAACGCAACACCTCTCCACCCCATGACACACTTGCTGACGTAACCGGGCCCCGCCATTTGTTCCGCCTACGCACCTTATCCTCAATCGCGCTCTCCCACAATCGTCTGATCTCTCGACGAAGATCTGATGGCCAGCACGTGATATCACGTAATTTTTGGCCTCCCTCTGCAATGCGCTACTTTTTCTCAATATAGGCGGTTTTGGAAATACACATGTCAATCAGTGTATGGAATCGCATTCCAAAAGGCGATACTGCCTCCCCCCCATTTTGCCGTGCAAAAACCATTCCTGATTTTCCGCCATACCGCCTACCCTCCGCAAGGTAATTTTCACTTTAAATCCTAGCCGTCAATCTCTGAGATAGCACGGCCCGTATTATATCGCGATAACATTTCATTTGCTTCCCATCTCCCTCCCAAACGACTCCATCAAGAAACCTCCACCATAGATCGGTCTAATCTAATGGTCCATGTTCCTCCTCGCACCCAGACCTTCACTGAACCTGGTTAGCTGCTCTACCAGGATGTTTTCTTGATTTCTGCTGCAATCTACTCTTCCTCACTGCTCCTCCGCCACCCCAGAGCCTCTGCAAGCAGTCAAAACCAAGTCCGCGGGATTTCATAACATGTTTGTTGTGTGTTTGTAGCTTTTTCATCACCGATGAAGGATGAACATTTTATAGTCACAAAAGTGACACAAAGGCTCATATAGTAGTCCCAGGGCCAGAAAACAATGTCAAGAGGACCAGAAATAGAAAGCGAGGTCATTTCAATCAATGGATCAGATCCATGAACTCTCAGTGACCCTCCAGCTCAGCGAAACCCTCCACCTGTACATAGAACATTCAGAAAGGGTGGAGATCACATATCTAGTGGTGAAGACATGGCATAGAAGATTAATAAAACTTTGAAGGCATCAATACATAAGCATTTCGAGAAATCAGCAAAGTGAAAGCATTAATAGAGCTAAAACAAGTTGAAGTACAAAGGAACAGAGCAGTTATTGGTGCAGAAGTTGACTGACACAGACATTACCCATATCCATGCACACAAGCTTTCCAAGCAGTTATTACACTAGGGAGGCTACTACAAACTGTCAGAAGCAGTTATTTAGAAGTATGGGAGTCCTCATAACCCATTCTTCACTTAACCCACACCAAGAAGATAACAGTACCACTCCAGATGGTTTTTCCTCTCAAGGACACCCTGTGGGTGATTTCTATCATATCAAAATGGTCTCAACAAGCTACAAAGTTATTGATCCTATCTAGAATTCAATGAAATGTTTAAGACACAGAATGGAGCATTTGAAATACCCTCTCCTATCTCTGATGTTCATTAAAACATTCTTTACCTACTTTTCCTCTTTTTTCCTATAAAGACTCTTTGAAGTCTCATTGTAAAAGGTTGGCATTTGGTGATTTCTAAAGTAATACATAGATTGCTGCTTTGAAGAAGCATTGGTGTTCTGAAGGAGTGTGGAATTATTTGTTTTTTTTCTGTTGATGAAGGAGGCTGGACCATTGGATCCCTGAGCCTGGTTTGGGTAAAGTACTTCTCGTTTTTAATGTTATTTCCTATTTTCCACTTTGTTCCATCATGCTTTGCTTACAGTAGGATAAAAAGTTTAGGCAAAGAAATCTATCTTAGAAGCACCTATGACTTGTTTATCCTTCACTGTTTATATGTTTTCCACTACTGAACATCAAAGGGTAGTCTAATAGCTCTCTTGAATATTCGGTTTGTTTTATTTCAAAAATGGTTACTTCAGCTGTTCCAAAGACTGTTTAGGCGTTCCCTCCTTATTTGGCACTGAATATTGTATCTGAAATATTCCTTTAATTATTAATGCTTGCAGTTGACAAAGAGGTATGTTTCAATCATACCCTCTGTTTCTTCTGTAATTATTGTGTTGAAGATCCCTATAATTCCGGTCCTAGATGTCGAAGGTGTTCCCTCTTCTTTGAATGCAATTGTATGTCTTTGTTGATTAAGCTCTCAATAGTGAACTTATAGGAGGAAATAAGGCGTTCCCCGAATCCTATAATTCATTAAGAAAGTTTCAGTCTACATTTCTCTTTTCTTTGAGTGTTTATATTGATTAAGTCTAAATAGTGAATTTATTTGAGGAAATAGGGTGTTCCCCGAATCCTTTAAGCCATTTGTGAAAGGGTTTAGTTTTATTTTCACTCTTAGTCCTTAATGTTAATCTCATTTCACCTATATTATTCAACAGATCCTTGACAAAGTTAGATTTTCCCTCTGGTTTCCCTTCCTTCTCAATCATAACTATTTGGATTTTCACATGACTCCATTGCCCAATGGCTTGTAGATTCCCATGCTCTATCTATACTGCATGAAACATACTTGTCCAACCAAACAAAACAAACAACCCTGCACTTTATAACTAGCCTAAAATAAACTATTAAAACTTTCAAGACATATCCTTATAAACATATTGAGAGATCCCTCTCTGAGACTAGGAGGGCTAGATCCTAGAGCTCTAAAGCTTGGTTTGCATGTTGCCTTGTCTTTTGATTATCCAATCCATCAAAACACAGGACTCCAACATAATGACGATCACAGTGGGACCTATTGAGTATATAGTTGCTTGAAATACCTCTTGAAAATCTTTAGGCCCTTAATTTGACAAAGAATACACTGTGGAATTATCCCACCACTCCACCAACATAATGGCGATCACGGTGGGATACTGAGTATATGATAGTATAACTAACTCTTGTAAACTCTTTAGTCCTACAAATCTCTAATAAAATCAGTTAGTGAGCTATATAGTAGACTATATTTGTTTGAGCACCTTAGCTAAGTGTTAAGATCAGACATAGGACACTCTCACAACCATTAAAATGTACAAAATCCAAAAATATTTCAGATTGGCTTCATAATAAGCATGGCGGTGGAACCATAAAAAATTTTACCTTCACAAAAAACTAAAAATTCCACCTGGAGACTCCATTAGCCCCAGTAGGCCTATTACCCATCTAGGTCTCCAGATCTCTTTAGGACTGTGTTAACCAGCCTTGAAGAAATTGAGAAGCCTAGTCCCATATTAGATAAGACATTCTGAGAGGCCAAAATTTCAAGACAGTTCCCACAAAATTCAGCCTCTCTCAATTTTTGAAAAGCGGTCTAGCTTCACATAGGATCAACATTAGATCCAATCCAGACCCTAATCCTCCTACCATAGTTGACAATCTAGAGAGAATTTTGTGGCAGACTTCTAGAGCTAGAAAATTAGCTGCTAATAGGAACATCCCAAGAACACATCTCTCCCCGAAAACCTTGTTGTCTTGGAGGATTTACACTTTGACTTACATCATACTAAGAACATTTTTAGAACCAGATCTCAAAGTGATTTAAACCAAACTGATATTGAAACTTCAGGTTTGTAACAGGGCTTTAGTAGAGAAGCTTCACCTTCTAGTCCTCCTGATTCACAGCTTCTTCACCACTTTAGCCTTTTTCATAACCAATATGCTCAAAACCAATTTGTTGGCCCAAGTGTTTCTTCCACTCCAATCCATACCACCACTGTCCAAAACACTCCATTTCAGCCCACTTTCCCTCTTGTCAATCCACACACTGTAAATCCACCTTTCTTCCCAGCCATGGTAGCATGGTATGCCCCATTAGTGTTACCACAACCTATGGTCCCCTTACCAAATTACTATCAGTCTAAAATTCCCCATTTCACTAGAAAAGAATCTACCACAGCTCAACAACATGTAGATAGGATGGAAGATGCTTTTGATTATATGGAATAGAATATGAGACCATAAAGATGAGAATCTTTGCTCAAAGTTTAGGAGGAGAAGTAAAAAAGTGGTTTAAAGGCTTAAATCCTAATAGCATCAATGACCTTCCCTCTTTACATCAAGCTTTCATAAAAAAATGGGAAATAAAAAGCAACCCTCTCCAAATATTAGCAGAGTATAAAAGTCTTAAAAGAAATCAGGGAGAGAGCGTTCATGATTACTCCACCAGGTTTAACAGTGTCTACAATGCTCTTCCACCTCACATGAAACCTCCCCAAGGCTTTGCCTTAGTAAAATATCCTGAAGGCTTTGATGCTAATATGGCCTATAAAATAAGGGAGAGAGATTACTCAACTCTAGAAGATATGCAGAAGGGAGCTGTGAGTGTAGAAGAAAACTTAATTGAGAAAAGAGCTAGGCTAAGATCAGAGAAGAGGGTAACTTATAAAGATGATACTGCACCCTCAACCTCATCCTCTGATACCAATATTAGCAACCTAGTGAAGGTAATTGAGAAAATGCTTGAAAAGATAAACTTGAATGATAGAGTGCCACCAAGATAACACCAAAACAACCTCCAAAATAGAATTAGAAATCGTAATTTCAGGAGAGAAAACAATCAAGATAGGTAAAGAGATAATGACCAAAAAATTAGGCCTCCCTTCCAACAAAACTATGTAGATCAAGAGGAAGAAAGGGAGATTGAAGGATTGGGAGAAAACCATGTGAACTTGATTGGATCAGATAGTGGGGATGACATTTTCCTCACTGAATAAGAACAAGGTTTCTTCTCCTTAGAACCAAAGGAAGATGCATATGAGGAGTCTGAAGATTATAGATTGGGGTTTGAGAATGCAATCATGGAGATACACAAACACTGTGATCTAAGAAGCAAAGGGAACATAGATAGTCCAAATGAAAAAAACACTAGCTCTGCTGTTAGGAAAAATACAAAAAATCATCCTAAGAGAATAGCAGAAGAAACCAACATTTTGGCTAAGAAAATAGATTTAAACAAAGAGAAAATCAGCCAGCCAAATGTTGAACAGAGTCGCCCTAGTACCTCTGCTAGTGGCCCTGTTAAAACAGTTCATATTGACAGTCCTAATAAAACTCAGAAATTCAAATTTGCTGAAAGAAATATGAGTGAGAAAACATATGTAAATACAAAAAAATCAATAGTTCCTTTCAACCCTGAGGGAGAGATTGTAAAGATCAAAATTAGCATACCCTTAGCTAAATTGGTAACCTGGGAAGTTTACAAAAACCAGGTCCTAAAAGCTCTGAATATACATGTTGATACTGCTACTTTGAACTTGACAGATGACAAGCCAGAGCTGTTGTTCAGTCCTAAAATTGAAGGAAAATACCAAGAAGGGGTTGTGCCTCCCTTCTATGTCAGTTTAAACATACATGACAAAATCCTGCACAATGCCACGCTAGATTAGAGAGCATCACACAACCTTATGCCCGAGGTAGTAATAAAAAGCCTAGGCTTAGAGATTACTAGATCATATAAAGAATTGTATTCTTTTGATTCCAGAAGGGTAAAATGCTTGGGGTTGGTTAAATATTTGTGTGTTAACTTGTCTCAAATTCCTACTAAGAATCTTGTAATGGATGTGGTAGTAGCTGAAATTCCCCCAAAATATGGCATGCTTTTGTCTAGATCATGGGGAGCTAAGATTCAAGGCACCCTTCAAATGGATATGTCTTATGCCACCATACCAGTTTTTGGTCAAACCAGAAGATTATATAGGGAAACCCTCATGAAATACATGGTGAGCAGCAAGGAAAAACCTCACAACACTCCTGTTTATTCTACCCATTCAGATCTAGATTCCTTTATTTTATACAATGAAGATGAAGTCACCCAAACAAAGAAGGAAAACAAGCAGGACATTAGTGCACCAGAGCATTCAGAACTGTCCTCCTTTCAACTTCTAGATATCTCAACTCCCAGTAGCCTTGAGCAACACAAAACAGATGAGAATGAAACCGAAACACTTTGGAGAATGAGCTTTGATGGCTCTTGCAGAAAAAATAGTGTAGGGGTTGGTGTCTAGATACACAACACAAACAAAGGACATGCCTGCAAATTAGATTTTTCATGCACTAACAACATTGCAAAATATGAAGCCCTTCTCCTAGGCCTACACATACTTAAAGATTTAAAGGCCAAAAGGATATCAGTACAGGGAGATTCTGAGTTAATCATCAGAAAAATCAAAAGGGAATATTCAAACAAAAACCTCAGACTCAGAGAATATAGAAACACTGTTTTAGATCTCCTAAAAACTTTCGAAAAATATGAACTCATTTTCATACCAAGAGCCCAAAATCACCTGGCAAACGAACTGGCTTTTGCTGCTAATAATTGCCAAATACCACAAATCGATGGAAAATTCATTATAAAGGTGAAAAACAGACCATCAGTGCCTGATAATGAAGATCATTGGCAGGTTTTTAACAATGACAAACATATAGAGGATTTCGTGCAGTCAAAAAATGAGTTTTCCATAGCATCACCAAGTTTTAGCCATGAAAAAGAATGTTTAGATGGGGAACCAATTCCTGAAACAGAGTCCTCCTCTCCTACTAATATAAATCAGTTTGATCATCTTTTCAAAGCAAAATTATCTGATGATCCAAACCAAAAGGACCTTGAACTTTTGGAATGTAAAGGTGATACCTTACCCAAAGGCCTTGCTCCATTAGAACAACTCTTTGATTTCAACGATGTTGCTAAGGAACCAAAAGTAGAAACCATGGAAACTAATGTGGAAGAGCACAACATAGGCAACCCAAATGAGCCTAAAATGATTAAGTTATCCAGCACCCTTCCTACTCACATCAAACAGAAATACATAGCACTCTTCAAAGATTTTATAGATTTTTTTGCATGGGACTATAAAGATTTGAAATCATATGACACTAGCATCATTCAACACAAGATTCCTCTTAAGGAAAATCAGAAACCTTTCAGACAGAAATTAAGGAGGATAAACCCTTTTTTATTTCTTGCAGTAGAAAAATAAATTAGGAAGTTGTATGATGCAGGGATCATTGTTCCTCTCAGATACTCAGACTAGGTTTCCAATATAGTATCTGTTAGGAAGAAGACAGGGGAGATCAGGCTGTGTATTGACTTCAGGAACCTGAATAGATCCTCTCTGAAAGATAACTACCCCTTGCCAAAAATGGACCACATTCTTCAAAAGGTAGTTGGGTCAAAAAGAATATCATTGTTGGATGGGTTCTCAGGTTACAATCAGGTTCTAGTTCTCCCAAGTGATCAACATAAAACTGATTTTACTACACCTTGGGGGACATTCATGTATGTCAAAATGCCATTTGTTTTGATGAATGCAAGGGTCACCTTCCAGAGGGCCATGGACATAGCCTTCTCAGAAGACATAGGCTATTTTATAATCATTTACCTTGATGATATTACTGTATTCTCCAAAACTGATGAAGAACATTTGGAACATTTAAGGAAGGTTTTCGAGAAATGCAGAAGGTTTGGATTGTCTTTAAATCCCCAAAAGACACTCTTTCGCCTCCAGGAAGGAAAGCTTCTTGGTCACATAATCTCTGAAGAAGGGATCAAAATATATCCTAAAATAATTTATGGAATATTGAATATCAGCCACCCTAGAAATCTCAAAGAATTACAGTGTTTCATTGGAAAGATAAATTTCTTGAGGAGGTTCATCCCCAACCTTGTTGAGCTATTAAGAAACATCACTAACATGATCAAGAAAGAAGTAGGTGTTAAATGGACAATGCAAGCTAAACAATCATTTGAGCTGGTAAAGCAAGCCCTTACTTAAGCACCAGTCCTTATCAATCCTGATTTCACCAAAGATTTCTATATTTTTTCCTTTGCATATGAACATACAATAGCTGCAGTATTGTCGTAAAAGAATAGCTTGGGGCAAGAACAACCTATATCCTTCTTCAGTAAAGCCTTAAGAGATGCCCCACTCAAATATAATATCATGGAGAAGCAAGCCTTGGCATTGGTAAAAGCATTAAAAGACTTTAGGGTGTACATTTTACATTCACATATCATTGCCTTTGTGCCACACACCATTGTTAAAGATATTCTAAGTCAGGACCCCGATGGTAAAAAGGGAAAATGGATTTCCACTATTCTAGAATATGACTTAGAAATCAGGCCTACTAAACTCATCAAGGGACAAGGATTAGCAAAACTCATGGTTGAGTCTAATTTCAAAGCTCTAGATATGAACATGGTTGATGCCTTGGAAGAAATAGAAGAGTTCCCAACACCATTTACTGAAGAAACATTCATGAACTCTCCATGGTATGCTGACATCATTTATGTGTTGCTTTATTTAAATGCTCCTCCTTCTTTGTCCAAAACAAAAGCTAGATTTTTAAAATAGAAGGCTTTAAATTATTGCATGATAGATGGAGTTTTATATTGGAAAAACGCTGTTGGGATATTACTAAAATGCTTACTTGAGAATGATGCAGGAAAAATCATGCATGAAATGCATGAAGGAGAATGTGGAGGGCACTTAAATTGGAAGACCATAACAAACAAGATCCTCAGATCTGGTTACTATTGGCCCACCCTTTTTCCAGACACCCACAAACTAGTAATGTCTTGCCACAAGTGCCAGATCTTTTATGGTAGAAGAAAACTCTTTCCCTTACCCTTGAAACCCATTAGTGTTGAAGCACCCTTTCAACAATGGGGTTTGGACTTCATAGGGGAAATCCATCCATCCTCCTTAGCCCAGCACAAATGGATACTCACAGCCACTGATTATTTTACCAAATGGATAGATGCCATACCCACTGGGAATGCTACTGACTCTTTCATTAGCAAATTCCTTGAGACCAACATATTGTCCAGATTTGGTTGTCCTAGAAAAATAATTACAGACAATGCTGCTGCCTTTAAATCCAAGAGGATGGTTGATTTCTGCCATAAATATCAGATCACCTTGTGTTGAATATTTCAACAAGAAACAGTGAAGGAGGCATCCTGAAACATCATCCTTGATCCTAGTTGGAAAATAATCACCTAAACTAGGTGGGGCCCACACAGGTGATTTTTGTCGCAAAGTATATTTTTAGACATGTCGATCATATTCTATGAGTTGCAGGATGTTATTTTTGGATGGTTGTTCAAGTTGGAAAAATATATGGACTTCTATTTTTAGACATATTGGGTGGAATCTATTTTTAGATTGCCAGTCTAAAAATAGATATGCCGAATATTATTAGCTCTTAATAATATTTGGACTCTAAACATTATCTTATTCTCTTGGAGCACTTCAGTTAAGTGCACCAATGTGGCACAAGAGCTGATAGAAGGAATTACGCTATTCCTGAGGTTTTACTGGAGCTATTGCATGGAGGAATTCAATAAGAACTCATGTGACAAAGTTTGGTGGAGTTGTAGAAGTAGTTGTTGGAGTTGTGTTCAGTTTAACTCAGTTAGACACAATTGAGCTAGTTGTATCTAGTATAACTAATTGATACACTAGAGAGAGTGGTGTGAATTAATTAATAATTAATTCACTAAATATTAACTCATTAATCAACTGAATAATACATCAGTTAACTACAGTGCATGGACAGTTCAGTGGAGACCAGTGGAGAGGTAGGTGAAAGAGCAAGTGTGACTATCAGTTGTGACTATAATGTTGCATGATTTTGCACCACACACTGATTAGAGATGCCAATGAGGATTTCCCAATGCAATCCAGGTGGATTCAAGTTCATCCAGAGCCATTCTTTAGCACGGATTGCGTAGTAGAGGCAGGCTAGTAGGTGGCAAAGATCGGTGCATGGATTTGCTAGATCGGACCTGATTAGTGTGTAGCGATTGGATTGTACTAAGAGCTTGTGATAAGCTTTGTATGAGGATTGTTACATGATCTCTATGACATATATTATATACAGATAGTTGGGGTTTTTAGCGTCAGGATTTCCCGTTAAAACAACTGTGTTAATGTGTGTGAATTTTTATGGTTTCATGTGTGCATTGCAATTGTGTTTATTTCCGCATGTGATGATCAATGGTGGAATAGATTCTTTATTGTGCATGAAGTTAAAATAGTGTGTGATCAGGAGAATCTTGGATATATAACATATTAGTTATATAATTTCTACATGGTATCAGAGTTGTTGATCATTGGAGTATATTGCAATTATTGAAACAGTTGAGTTTTGTGCTGGTGGAATTCGAATTTGTTGCAGTGTTTTCTTGGTGTCGAATTTGAGCATTCATTGAAATGTCTTTCAAAATATTGTGATTGGAGTATGCCCTTGATGGGAGCTCGAATTATATTGCATGAAAGGACATGATGGAGGTGGTGCTGGAGGATAATGGGTTGAAGGAGTTCATAGATGTTGATATTCCTAAACCGGGTTCTAGTGATGTAGCCACACTTGACGCATGGCAAAGGAAGGTAGCAAGGTGTCGAAGGATTCTATTGGAAGGTGTGAAGGATCACATTGTGTCTATCCTTCATGGTAAATCCACTCCATTCTTGATGTGGAAGGCTTTTACAGATTTTTTCCAAAGCAGAAGTGACCAGAGGAAGTTGGCGCTTAAAGACAAGCTCAGGAAAATAAAAATGGAGAAGAATGACACTATTTCGGTATACTTGACAAATTTTTTCCACTGCAGGGATGAGCTTGGGAGTGTAGGATTTAGTGTGGATGAATAAGAATTGGTGAGCTTGTCTCTCCTTGGGCTTTTGAAGAGTTGGCATAGCTATGAGGACTCTGTCAATGGTCAGGAGAAACTACCAGGATGGGAACGAATTTGGTCGGATCTTGTGCAGGAGGAGATAAGGAGGAGTACCAGGGATGGCTCTTCATCAAATAATGATGATGAAGAGGATTTTTCTTTGGCTGCCAAAGTAAGGAAAGCGAAGGGGAATAAAAATCCTTCTCAATCCGGTGCGGATGGAAAAGAGCGTGACATGTCCAAAGTGAAGTGTTTTCACTGTCACGAGCTTGGGCATTTCACCACAAATTGTCCACAGAAGAATAAGAACAAGAAGGATGCTGGAGCTGCAGCTGGTGAGGATTTTCCTCGCAATTTGAGTTGGACTTCTCATTGATCGCATGCATGGTGTCTAGTGCATTGGGATCGGGGCGATATTTTGATAGTGGCGCTTCCTTTCACATGATGGGAGATATGAACCTTTTCAATGACTTGGTGGAGAAATATCTCCAGTTGCATGTTGAGTTGGGTGACAATGGACGATACAATGCGACCATCATTGGTACCATTACCTTTCAGAGGGAGTTAGGTAAACTCATTATTTTACAAGATGTAGTGCATGCTCCAGGTTTAAAGAAGAATTTAATCTCAGTCACAATTTTAGAGGATAAAGGGTATGATGTTGTCTTTAGTGAAGGAAAATTTTTCCTTCGGTAAAAAGAAACAGGACAAGTCAAGAAGGTTGGGATTCAAGCTAAGAATCTCTACAGACTTGAGGTAGATGGGAATTCTACAGAGCTTCCTACTATTGGGAAGTTCAAGAAAGACATGCAATTGAAGCTTGAGAGGGAGCAGGATTTGCATGCCGGTAAGAGTGAATCTCGGCATGTGGAGCAACCACAAGATGAGGATCATGGAGTCGGAGCAACCACTCATGCAGATAAATTTCGTGCCAGATGGGCAGAGGGAGTGCATGTAGCTATACCACCAGATAAGAGGTGGGGCGACATGCATGGATAATCCAAGAAGAAATTTTTGGGCAGGATTCATTGAGATGGTGTGGATCTCATGGATTGAGCCTGGCTACGACATTCCCATAGAGAAGCAGTAGCATGATCAGTTGGATCGATGGAGGCAGATCAAAGTGACAGTGTCAGATACTGGAGCGTGGTTCAGAGTTGATAGCAAGTGCAAAGTGCATGGGTGCAGAGTTCAACAACGCAGTGGTTCCTGAAGACATGTGCAGTTGGTACCAACAGAAGTCGAAGACTTTGATGATATATGCATTATACTGATTGAATTTTTTTGAGCCTATTCAGTTTTGAAAGAGTTGCAGAGCAGATGCATGGAGTTACAGGGCGCTTGCAAAGGTTGTAGGGCGAATGCATGGAGTTTCATGTCGCATGCAAAGACATACCTTTCTTGTTGAGAGGGAGTGTTGAATATTGCAAAAATAAATAGTGAAGGAGGCATCCTGAAACATCATCCTCCATCCTAGTTGGAAAATAATCACCTAAACTAGGTGGGGCCCAAACAGGTGATTTTTGTTGCAAAGTCTATTTTTAGACATGTTGATCATATTCTATGAGTTGCATGATGCTATTTGTGGATGGTTAGTCAAGTTGGAAAAATATTTGGACTTCTATTTTTATATATATTGGGCGGAATCTATTTTTATATTTCCAGTCTAAAAATAGATATGTCGAATATTATTAGTTCTTAATAATATTTCGACTCTAAAAATATCTTATTCTCTTGGAGCACTTCAGTTAAGTGCACAGATGTGGCACATGAGCTGACAGAAGGAATTACGCTATTCTTGAGGGTTTACTGGAGCTATTGCATGGAGGACTTCAGTTAGAACTCATGTGATAGAGTTTGGTGGAGTTGTGTTCAATTTAACTCAGTTAGACACAGTTGAGCTAGTTGTATCTAGTCTAACTGATTGATACACTAGTGAGAGTGGTGTGAATTAATTATTAATTAATTCACTAAATAATAACTCATTAATCAACTGAAGAATACATCAGTTAACTACAGTGCATGGACAGTTTCAGTGGAGACCAGTGGAGAGGTAGGTGAAAGAGTAAGTGTGACTATTAGTTGTGATTATAGTGTTGCATGATTTTGCACCACACATGATTGGAGATGCCAATGAGGATTGCGCAGTGCAAGCCAGGTGGATTCGAGTTCTTTCAAAGCCATTCTTGGCTGGGGATTTCCCGTAGGCGGTGCTTGGTGGCAAAGATGGGATTGCATGGATTTGCTAGGTCCAAACTTTGATTAGTGTGTAGCGATTGTATTGTACTGAGAGCTTGATATGATCATATTTGTATGAGGATTGTTACATGATCTCTATGACATATATTATATACATATAGTTGGGTTTTTTAGCTTCAGGCTTTCCTGTTAAAAAAACTGTGTTAATGTGTGTGAATTTTTATGGTTTCATGTGTGCATTGCAATTCTGTTTATTTCCGCATGTGATGATAAATGGTGGAATAGATTTTGTATTGTGCATGAGTTAAAATAGTGTGTGATCAGGAGAATATTGGATATATAACATATTAGTTATATAATTTCTACACCTTGGGCCATTCCACTACCTATTACCCCCAAGGAAATGGACTTGTTGAATCCTCAAACAAGAGCCTGATCAACATCATCAAAAATTTGTTGGATTAGAATAAGAAAGTATGGCATGGAAAGCTTTTTCATGCCTTGTGGGCTGACAGGTTAATCACCAAAAAATCAATTAACACGTCCCCCTATGCGTTGGTCTATGGCATGGATGTTGTTTTCCCAACATCTTTAGGAGTTCCAGTCATGAAAATCCTTTAGGAAGTCCAAGCTGAAGAAAATGATATGCAGAGAAGGATCAATTAGACCATCCATTTGCAGCAGACCAGAGAGGAATTTTATCAGAGAACTCAAAAAGTCCAAGAAAACATCAAAAGGTTATTTGACAAAAGGACTAAAGCAAATGACTTCCAAGTTGGAAATGTGGTTCTCAAATGGGATTCAAGGAGGGAAGAGAAAGGAAAACATGGTAAGTTTGAAAATCTGTGGAAAGGGCCCTACATTGTTCATTCCATAAGAAGGCATAATGCATTTTTTCTACAAGAACTGAATGGTGAAGAAGTGTTGGGAGGTCTTGTCAATGGCAGGATGCTTAAACACTATTTCTATCAACGGTCTTAGTTTCAGAGTTTTTTATCCATTGTACATACCATTTGCATAAAGAAAATGGGAAAGAAAAATACAATAACAATAGAAAAACAAAAGAGGGCAGAAATAAAACAAGAAAGGTATAGCCCCATACCAAAAGAAAGGAAAATATGAAAGTGTGCAAGCTAAAATGCCACTACTTTAGGGAGCACTAATGTCCAATCATACAGCCTAATCATGATTGGGCAGATTTCAATTTACTGTTGATAGGATAGTGAAAAATATCTGCCAAACTGTGTAATATTGGCTTATCAGTATAATAGATTAGGATAGAAGAAAGAAAGGTTCAAACATGCTGAAAATCTGAACCTAGAATCATAGGAAAATATGGCTCTAATTCTCTCAAAAATTGAGCCAAAGAGAAGAAAATAGTTGGTTCTAACATGCTCAAAACTTGAACCAGCAAAGGAAAAGAAAATAGCTCTAAGAAGATCAAAACCAGAGATGAAATGAAGAGAAAAGGGTGACTCTAAAAGGCTCAAAATCTGAGTCACAATAAGAAGGAAGAACGTTCTAAAATTCAGATCTTCAGCCTTCAAGAATTTGGTTTGAATTTCTACAAGTTTTAGTTCATGTGCAACTTGTCTTTATGCCATGGACCCACAGCAAATCAGACAGTCTAATCCTAGTTTGGCTGTGTTTCAATTTCTGTTTTAGAATATAGAGAATGAAAATCTGTCAGACAGTCTAATCCTAACAGATAATAGTTAGGTAGAGAAACTTATGAGTTCAACTGCTTAATCTGAACTCATGAAGAATTAAGGGTAGCATTAGATAGGTTTATTTTTTTTTTCTGCAAAATAAAATGTTGCAAAAATATTTTTCCAGTCCAATTCTACTCAAAGGAAGAATAAAATGTTAGGACAAGTAGCTCGGGGTAGGTAGAAATGTTTGTTTCAAAGAGACCTCATGCTTCAGGTCACTAAAAGAACTACCAATATGTAAAAGGTACCAGCAAGAAAGAAAAGAATTCTGCCCAATGGAATGGCACTGGGCTACTAAATACAAATATTACTGAGGTTCTGGCCACCTAAAGGGCAAGTTGTCCTCCCCAAGTGGAGCCATTGTTAGCCACCTATAAATTCGGATATACCATAATGGTGGCTAAATTGGTTGCCAAGCCTTCAAGAGATATATTTCCTTTGAAAATCCATCATCTTTGAAGTCTTATGGTGATTCTCTATCCTATGAATTAATCTTCACTGCTGTTTCACTATAAGCCCTCAAGAACCTGCTCATTACCAAGAGAAACTGCTTATAATGCTCCACTTCCCACCATTTACCTCTCCATTTCACTCCCACAAAATCTTCATTTTTCATCCCTGTTTCCTTCAAAAAATCCCACAAAACCCATCCATTTCACCTCTAAATCACCTTAACCCTCTTTTAAACCTTACATCATCCTTTATTTGGTTTAAAAATCCTTTTTCTAGCCTACCGAAACCCTCATTTGGCCTTAAAAATCCCTATTTTTGGCCCAAAAACAAGTTTTCCGCTCTATGAAGGTATTAAGCCCCCGAGGGCTTAAGTGATCTACTAGCCCCGGTTCTTTCCCTTCCATGGGACTACACCCGAGAACTTATCCCTAGGCCCTCCTCTCCTCATATTTCTTTGCGAATGTGACTTTCCCTTTACAAATTTTTCGCCCGACGTTTATTCCGCGATTGCAATATCCACCGTTGATCTAACAGAGATCAACGACCATCAGAATTTTCCCCCATCCGCCTTTCCAAAACACTTCCGCCTCATCCTTCGATATCGACCATTCATCCAAAGAATCCAATGGTTGGGACTTAACCCAATAGCCCAACACCTCTCCACCCTGCGACACACTTGCTGACGTAACGGGGCCCCACCATTTGTTCTGCTCACGCACCTCATCCTCCATCGTGCTCTCCCACAACCGTCCGATCTCCCGACGAAAATCTGACAGCTAGCACGCGATATTGTATAATTTTTGTCCTCCCTCCACAGTGCGCTACTTCCACGCGATATAGGCGATTTTGGAAATACACGTGTCAATCAGTGTATGGAATCGCATTCCAAAAGGCGATACCGCCTCCCCCCCATTTTGCTGTGCGAAAACCATTCCTGGTTTTCCATCATACCGCCTACCCTCTGCAACGTAATTTTTGCTTTAAATCCTAGCCGTCAATCTCTGAGATTGCACAGCCCATATTATATCGCGATAACATTTCATTTGCTTCCCATCTCCCTCCCAAACGACTCCATCAAGAAATCTCCACCGTAGATCGGCCTGATCTAACGGTCCACGTTCCTCCTCGCACCCAGACCCTCACTGAACCTGGTTAGCTGCTCTACCAGGGTTTTTTCTCAATTTCTGCTACAATCACCTCTTCCTCACTGCTCCTTCGCCACCCCAGAGCCTCTGCAAGCAATCTAAACCAAGCCCGTAGGATTTCATAACATGTTTGTCGTGTGTTTGCAGGTTTTTCATGGTCGATGAAGGATGAACGTTTTACAGTCACAAAAGTGACACAAAGGCTCAGATAGCAGTCCCAGAGCCAGGAACCAACATCAAGAGGACCAAAAATAGAAGGCGAGGTCATGTCAATCAATGGATCAGATCCATGAACCCTCAGTCACCCTCCAGCTCAGCAAAACCCTCCACCTATACATAGAACATTCAGAAAAGGTGGAGATCACATATCTAGTAGTGAAGACATGGCATAGAAGATTAATAAAACTTTGAATGCATCAGTACATAAGCATTTCGAGAAATCAACAAAGTGAAAGCATTAACAGAGCTAAAACAGGTTGAAGTAAAAAGGAACAGAGCAGTTATTGGTGCAGAAGCTAATTGACACAGACATTACCCATATCCATGCACACAAGCCTGCCAAGCAGTTATTACACCAGGGAGGCTACTACAAACTATCAGAAGCAGTTATTTAGAAGTATGGGAGTCCTCATAACCCATTCTTCACTTAACCCACACCAAGAAGATAACAGTACCACTCCCGATGGTTTTTCCTATCAAGGACACCCTGTGGGTGATTTCTGTCATGTCAAAATGGTCTCAACAAGCTACAAAGTTATTGATCCTGTCTAGAATTCAATGAAATGTTTAAGACACAGAATGGAGCATTCGAAATACCCTCTCCTATATCTGATGTTCATTAAAACCTTCTTTACCTACTTTTCCTCTTTTTTCCTATAAGTACTCTTCGAAGTCTCATTGTAAAAGGTTGGCATTTGGTGATTTCTAAAGTAATACATAGATTGCTGCTTTGAAGAAGCATTGGTGTTCTGAAGGAGTGTGGAATTCTTTGTTTTTTTTTTCTGTTGATGAAGGAGGCTAGACCATTGGATCCCTAAGCCTATTTTGGGTGAAGTACTTCTCGTTGTTAATGTTATTTCCTGTTTTCCACTTTGTTCCATCATGCTTTGCTTATAGTAGGATAAAACTTTTAGGCAAAGAAATGTATCTTAGAAGCACCTCTGACCTGTTTATCCTTCACTGTTTATATGTTTTCCACTACTGAACATCAAAAGGTAGTCTAATAGCTCTCTTGAATATTTGGTTTTTTTTATTTCATAAATGGTTACTTCAGCTATTCCAAAGATTGTTTAGGCGTTCCCTCCTTCTTTGGCACTGAATATTGTATCTGAAATATCCCTTTAATTATTAATGCTTGCAGTTGACATAGAGGTCTGTTTCAATCATACCCTCTATTTCTTCTGTAATTATTGTGTTGAAGGTCCCTATAATTGTAGTCCTAGATGTCTAAGGTGTTCCCTCTTATTTGAATGCAATTGGATGTCTTTGTTGATTAAGCTCTCAACAGTGAACTTATAGAAGGAAATAGGGCGTTCCCTGAATCCTATAATTCATTAAGAAAGTTTCAGTCTGCATTTCTCTTTTCTTTGAGTGTTTATATTGATTAAGTCCAAACAGTGAACTTATTGGAGGAAATAGGGCATTCCCCGAATCCTTTAAGCCATTTGTGAAAGGGTTTAGTTTTCTTTTCACTCTTAGTCCTTAATGTTCATCTCATTTCACCTCTATTATTCAACAAATCCTTGACCAAGTTAGATTTTCCCTCTGGTTTCCCTTCCTTCTCAATCAGAACTATTTGGATTTTCACATGACTCCATTGCCCAATGGCTTGTAGATTCCCATGCTCTATCTATACTGCATGAAACATACTTGTCCAACCAAACAAAACAAACAACCTTGCACTTTATAACTAGCCTAAAATGAACTATTAAAACTTTCAAGACATATCCTTAAAAACATATTGAGAGATCCCTCTCTGAGACTAGGAGGGCTAGATCCTAGAGCTCTAAAGCTTGGTTTGCATGTTGCCTTGTCTTTTTATTAGCCAATCCATCAAAAAACAAGACTCCAAAAGTTTAATCCTAAACTAAGGCTGTTGTTGTTGACCTTGGAAATTAGGATTATGAACCTATGTTTCTGGTTTCCTTTCAGTGATAGACATTCCATCCACCATTCTCTCCACAGTCTTGATTAGAGTATCCAATTTGACCTCAGACGATGTGGATGGTTCTTCCTTGATTGTTACCTTTATTTCACCTTTGGTCTTTGAATTTTTTATTGTCAAATTTTCTTTGACACTAACTGTGTTTGTTTTCATCTCCTCTAGTGTTGCAGGACTTCTCCCTCAGAGCAGATATGCCATATCCAAATCAAAAGCATCTAAATAGTGCAAGAGAGAAAAACCTGGAGGAGGTTTGATCTCATTTGGCATTGAGTTATACACTCGGTTAAATCGAGTAGTAAAATCCTTAACAAACGCATTTGGATTTCTCTTTAAATTTTTATACTCAGAAAGAATATGAAGTGGATTATTTTCCACTTCACATCTAGCTATGAATTCATTAGCTAACTGCTCTATATTTCCTATGGAATTGGAAGTCAAATAATGGAACCATGTTCTTACATCCCCGGAGAAGCTTTGGGTAATGATCCTCATTTTTGCATCATCGACATCAATCTCGTCTAAATAAATGAAGTCAATGAATTTCACTGGGTGTTGTCTGGCACTAATCACTGAGTTTTCATCAAAGAGAGGAAGTCTTTGACCATAGCCTTGTGGTAAGGGTGAAATTTGACCAGGTAAAATCAAAGGTGAAAATATTGCCATGAACCCTTTTGAATGTGGTGCAGGAGTAACAATGGGAGGAGTGGACTGAGAAGGTAATGAAGTAGAAGGGATGGAAGAGGTAGCAACAACTGATTGAGATTGTGTGGGAATGAAAAAAGACTCTTTATGATACTGGATGATAGCTTTCTTAGATGTATATTGGAGTTGACTGGCTAATTTTTTAATTATATCAAACTGACTCCAGACTTTCCTATCAAAATATGATTCCAATTTAGATTATTTGGATAATATTCCATCTTCAAGTTTTATGGAATCAAATACTAATTCAGATAATGATTTAACTTTAGATAACCTCAAGGGATCAAACACTATTTCAGAGAATGAATTTTCTGACTTTGATCTAGAAAGAGATAATTCAAATTTCAAATAGAATGGAATATATTCAAGGGACAATACTTTTGCAAGTAATCATGTAGACCTTACCAATGAAGATGGACCCAAATAAATCTCTGAGTATTGGTATATTTTATTTTGGATGAGTTTCTCTGGATCTCCACATTAGGGGAATTTTGAGGTTTAAAATGGGCCTCCTAAAAAAAATGTACAACCAAAATAAACTTTATAAGAACCAATAGGATTCAATATGATGATGTCAACCATGGGGGATGATTCACCATTTTTTAAGTAAAAGGGTAAAAATATTAAAAAATAATAAAATAATAAAACTACTTTTTCAACTCGTATTTTCAACTTATCTCCCAAATTTTTTACTCAAATTTCGAGTGAGAGTACTCGTTGGATGCAAAATTTAATTCCTCATCCAAGGAGTACCCATGTTGCATACTTTTGATGGACCCTACTATGTGAAAAATGAGAAATACATGAAAAAATGTGATTGCAATCACGTTTTTCATGTATTTCTCATTTTTCATGTAGAAGGGTCCATCGAAAGTATGCAACATGGGTACCCCTTCGATGAGGAATTCAATTTTGCATCCAACGAGTACTCCCACTCGAAATTTGAGTAAAAACTTGGGGAGATAAATTGAAAATACAAGTTGAAAAAATAGTTTTCACTTTTTCCTCTAAAATTTGATGATGTCATCAAATCTTATTTTATTATTTCCACTATTATTTTATAATTTCCTTAGGAGGCCCATTTTAGACCTCAAAATTCCCCTAATGACTGGAGAATCTGGATGAGGATCAGGATTCAATATTGTGTATGTTTTCGAACCTAGAATGTTCTTTGTTTCCGCAACTCAGTTCTCTGCAATTTTTGAATCAGCCTTCACGAAGACTAGAGCCTATCACCCATAGGCCAAGAATTAGATGAAAAGTAATAGTACACCCAGGGAATATATTTCACTCTGTTCCCCGACAATGACGCCAAAATTTTAGCACTCCACCAATTTTACGAAGGCTGAAAAGGAGACCAGCAAAGGTAACCATGGACCACTTTTACCTAGTAGCTAGCCCTACTCGGCTGAGAGGGCTCTCTCAATGAGAACAAAGCCAACTGACTAGAGTGTAAAGGATTTTAGGCTAGGTATGTGGATTAGGGTTTGGTTTATTTCATGGTTTTGTGTTGGATGGTGGTTTATGTAGAAATTTGTTGAATAATGATTAATTATCCACCGTGACTATCCTGATCACATACAATTCGAATTTATATGCAACACATAATCTCTTCCACTCAGATCATCACACATGCGGAAATAAAACAAGCGATAGCACATCAAATCATCATACACATTAACACAGTATGTATGGGGAAAGCTTATAGCTGAAAACCCCGCAACTATTGTGTATATTATAATGGAGAAAACATGTAACAAAATCAGTACAATACTCCTCACAAGTACTTAGTACTATCTCATGAAGTTACACACAAACTAGCTTGGTTTTGAACAGGTTACTGGTTCAAAACTCACCACTAATTTCCTTGCCTCTATTGCGCAATCATGGCCTGTTTAAATAGAGATCCAAGGTTCGAATCTCCTTGGCTTGACAGCGCAATCATCATGGGAAATTCCTCCAAGTGTGGTGCAAATCTCATGCACAACTGATGTCGCCACCGATAGCTAACTCCACCCTTTCATCTACCTCTTTCACTGGTCTCCACTGAACTGTCCATGCACTGTAGTGAACTGATGTGTTCTTGAGTTGAATAATGAGTTACTAATTAATGAATTAAATAATATTTAATTCACTCACTCATTACTAGTTGATTAGCTAGTTAAACTAATCTCAACTAGTTCAACTAAGTTAAACCGAACACAACTCCACCATCTGTCTCATTAACTCCACCAAACTTCTGCCACTGAAGTCCTAACTGAAGTCAACCATGCATGAGCTCACCAAACCCCTAGGAATAGCATAATTCCTCTTTCAGATGCATGAGCCACTTCCAAGGCTCGAACTGAAGTGCTCCAAGAGAGTAAACTGAAGTTTATAGTCCAAATATTATTAAGGGTAAATAATATTTGACTTCCCTATTTTTAGGATAGGCAGTCTAAATATAGACTTCGACCTATAGGTCAAAAAAATAGAGGTCCATATATTTTTACCAACATGACCAAGACTCCAAGAATAACATACTGCAACCCCTGGACCATGCTCCATATGTCTAAAAATAGACATAGTCTAAAAATAGACTTTGCGCCAGAATTTGCCTGCGGGCCCACTTAGTGAAGGCGACTTCATTTCACTAAGCTCCATCATCTTGCCGCATTCTCAACACTCCCTCTCAGCAAGATATGGATTATCTGCAACCCCTATCCTGCCTCTGTGGAATTCGAACTTGCTCCTGGTGAGCGCCTTCGTCAGGATGTCGGCATCCCGATCCTCCGTGGGAACATATGAAAGCATCATGATTCTCCGCTGAACACAATCTCTGATATGATGGTACCTGATGTCGATGTGTTTGGACCTATCATGAAATACTGAATTAGCCGAGAGTTTAATGCAACTCTGGTTATCACAGTAGATCACTGTAGGCTCCAAATGCAACCTGAACAATCCTGCGAGGATCTTCCTCATCCAAATATCCTCGCATGCAGCCAAACTAGCTGCCATGTACTCGGCCTCTGCTGAACTGAGTGCCACGGATCTCTGCTTCCTGCTGTACCAGGAAACTGCTGTCGACCCAATGCTGAAAACTCCTCCAGATGTGCTCTTCCGGTCCGTTGGGCTCCCTGCCCAATCTGCATCAGTGAAGCCAGAAAGCTTCGCTCCATCCTCATGTCTGTACCATAGACCATATCCCGATGTGCCTCTGATATAGCGCAATACATGCTTGCCTGCCTTCCAAAAGAGCTTGGTAGGCTTAACCATAGCTTGCAAAAGCTGGTTAATTGCATAGCATATATCGGGTCGTGTATTGACCAGATACATAAGCGACCCCACCAACTGTCGATAGACAGTGGCATCCACTACCTCCGCTGAAGTAGCATCCTCCTTCCTCCAACCACCGGGAAGAGGAGTGTCAACAGGCTTGCAGCCTTGCATGTTGAACCTCTCCAGAATCTCCCGGGCATACTTGCCCTGAGAAACAAACAGTCCTCCGCTGCGCTGCCAAATCTCCAATCCCAAGAAATAATGAAGGATGCCCAAGTCCTTCATCTCGAACTCTCGTGCAAGATCCTCCTTGCATGAAAGTATCAACTGCTCATCGCCAGTCAAAATCAGATCATCTACATAAAGTACGATGATCAACAGCTTCCCCTCCACCACAATCTGGTACAGGTTTGGATCCGCCTCACTCTTGGAGAATCCAAGCCCGGTGAAGTAGTTGTCTATCCGAGTGTACCAAGCACGAGGTGCTTGCTTCAGCCCGTACAGTGCTCTCTTGAGTCGGCACACATGCGACTCACTGCTGAAGATCTCGAAACCTTCAGGTTGCTCTATGTACACCTCCTCCTCAATAACTCCATTGAGGAATGCAATCTTCACATCCATTTGATGAATGTGCCACCCCATCTGCGCTGAGAGAGCAAGGATCGTTCGTATGGAAGAGTACCTTGCGACAGGTGCAAAGGTCTCCTCATAGTCAATCCCCTCGATCTGTGAGAAGCCTCGGGCGACAAATCTCGCCTTGTACTTCTCCACACTCCCGTCAGCCGCCTGCTTCACCTTGTAGATCCATCGCGAACCTACAACTGATTTCCCAACCGGTCTTGGGACAACCTCCCATGCACTGTTCCTGATGATCGAATCATATTCTTCGATCATGGCATCAACCCATGCGGGTTCCTCCACGGCTTCCTCAAAAGAGGATGGCTCCGTCACAACACATTGACTCACAAGAGCCATGTATCCAGTGTACTGATCCGGTGACTGTCTCTGTCTGCGCTGTGCTATAGGTGGTCCTACAACCTTCTCTGCATCTCGAGCCAGTCGCTCAGCTTCTGTAGTGCGCATGCGCCCTCTGATGGTTGGCGCTGTATGGGTGGTTTCTTCCACCTCCTGAACTTCCTCTTGTGGCTGATCCACATCCGGAAGCTCCTCCTTAGGAACTAACAGCTCCTCATATGCATGCGAGTGTAGCTCCCTCTCAAGCGAACACTGCATGACTTTCTCCTCCTGAAATTTTATATCCTGTCACACAACAGTCTTGCGACTGTCTAACAAATACACCTAGTAGTTGTGAGGTGTATCAGTGTACCCCACAAATATTCCAACCTCAGCGGTTGGATCCAGCTTCCTTCTCGCATCCTTCGTCACATGCATGTAGACAGGAGAACCAAAAATCCGCAAATGGGAAATATCAGGCCTCTTGCCAGAATAAGCCTCCTCCGGTGTACTCATGCAAAGAACCTTGTGAGGACAACGGTTCTGCACATACACTGCTGTATTGCATGCCTCAGCCCACAAGTGAAGGGGTAGGCCCTGATCATGCAACATTGCCCGTGCGGCACCCACGATCGTTCTGTTCTTCCGCTCAGCCACCCCGTTCTGCTGTGGGTTATGGGGTGCGATGAGCTCTCTCCGAATCCCTTCTGCGCTGCAAAACTCCTTGAATTCAGCCGAGATGAATTCACCACTGTTATCACTCCTTAGAGCAATCACCTTCTTCCCCGACTCCTTCTCGACCAGTGCTTTAAACTCACAGAACTTCGCGAATGTATCGCTCTTCTTCTGCATGAAGAAGATCCGGCACTTTCGAGAGAAATCATCAACAAAGATCACATAATACCTGTGCTTTGCTATCGAAGCAACTGAGAAAGGACCACACACGTCTGTGTGAACTCTCTCAAGGATCGTCGTGGCGCGACTATCCTTCTCATGAAAGGTGGCTTTCACATACTTCCCTAAAGTACACCCCTTGCACTGATCTGACTGCGCAAGAGTGCCCTTGGGAAGCCCAGTAGAAATCTGCTGCAGGATCTTCAAAGCTCCATGGTGAAGGTGGCCCAATCTCCTGTGCCACAGTTCGCCCTCATCATCCCGGCTCACCACTTCTCCCGCCTTGCATGCCATTGCTGCGCAGCCATCTACCTGCAACTGATAAAGGTTCTTGGTTCGAACCCCTATCTTCCGGGTCTCTCTAGTAGTCTTACTGCGCAGGAAGGCTTTTCCTTCGCTGAAGACCACATCATACCCCTTATCCTCCAACATCGCCACAGAGATCAAGTTCTTCTTCAATCCCGGTACATGCATGACATCCTTCAATACAAAGGGTTTACCAGACTCCCTCTGAAAGGATATGGTACCGATACCAGTCGCACTGTATCTACCATCATCGCCCATCTCGATGTGCACACCCAGATCTTTGTCCTCCAGATATGAGAACAAATCCCGATCTCCCGTCATATGAAATGACGCACCGCTGTCCAAGAACCACACCGATCCCATCACACTTGAAACCAAGCATGCGATCAGTGAAAATTCAAGCTCGAACTGTGAAGCCAAAGCCTCTCCATCTGCAGATCTTCTCACTTGCTTGTTCTTCTTCTTCTTTGGACAATTGGTAGCATAATGTCCATGATCATGGTAGTGAAAACACTTCACTTTCGCCATATCCTGCTTCTTTCCCTTTGCACTAGAATGAGAGGTTTTCTTACCCTTCCCCTTCTTTGCTTTGGCAACCAAAGCGCAATTTTCTTCATCAGCTCCCTTTGATGAAGATCCATCTCGAGTAGTCCTCCTTATCTCCTCCTGCATGAGATCCACCCAAAGGCGCTCCCATCCCAGCAGCTTCTCCCGACCATTGACACTATCTTGATATGAGTGCCAAGCCTTCGGAAGACCAAGGAGAGCCAGGTCGACCATGTCCTTGTCTTCGACAGTAACCCCCACACTTCCCAGCTCATCTCTGCATTGAGTGAACTTCGTGAGGTATTTGGCGATACTGTCGCCCTTCTCCATCTTGATGTTCCTGAGCTTATCTTTGAGCGCCAGCTTCCTTTGGTCGCTCTTACTCTAGAATAGATCCGTCAAAGCTTTCCACATTAAATATGGAGAAGCCTTTCTATGCAGGCTGGATACAATATGATCCTTGACGCCCTCCAACAAGATCCTTCGACATTTCGCCATCTTCTTTTGCCATGCTTCGACTTCAGCAGGATCAGTGGGCTTTTAGACATCCGTATCTACGAAATCCTTCAGACCATTATCTTCTAATACTGCCTCCATGCGATCCTTCCATGCAACATAATTCGAACTGCCTTCAAGAGCATATTCGATTCGCAAACCGTTGAAAGACATTTTCAACACCGGCACCAAGAAAACAAAACTGCTGCAAAATTCGAATTCCACCTCAAAGCTCAACCACTCTAGATCTGTGAGAACAAATTATTTCTAGCACAGAGATTGACTGCAAGGGGCGTTTATTGGATATATCACCTTTCAAAGAAATGATGGATCCAGAGGCTACCTGGCCCGCATGCAGACTCTGTCTACCGAAATAAGTTTGTAATCACTGTGATGATCAATCTCTGCTTCAATAGCTCCGATACCATGTATAAATTTGCTGAATAATGATTAATTATCCACCGAGACTATCCTGATCACATATCAATTCGAATTCATATGCAACACATAATCTCTTCCACTCAGATCATCACACATGCGGAAATAAAACAAGCGATAGCACATCAAATCATCATACACATTAACACAGTATGTATGGGAAAAGCTTATAGTTGAAAACACCACAGCTATTGTGTATATTATAATGGATAAAACATGTAACAAACTCAGTACAATACTCCTCACAAGTACTCGGTACTATCTCATGAAGTTACACACAAACTAGCTTGGTTTTGAACAAGTCACAGGTTCAAAACACATCCACTAATTGCCTGCCTCTATTGCACAATCAAGGCTGGTCTAATGAGAGATCCAAGGTTTGAATCTCCTTGGCTTGACAGCGCAATCATCATTGGAAATTCCTCCAAGTGTGGTGCAAATCTCATGCACAACTGATGTCGCCACTGATAGCTAACTCAACCCTTTCATCTACCTCTTTCACTGGTCTCCACTGAACTATCCATGCATTGTAGTGAACTGATGTGTTCTTGAGTTGAATAATGAGTTACTAATTAATGAATTAAATAATATTTAATTCACTCCACTCATTACTAGTTGATTAGCTAGTTAAACTAATCTCAACTAGTTCAACTAAGTTAAACCGAACACAATTCCACTAGCTGTCTCATCAACTCCACCAAACTTCTGCCACTGAAGTCCTAACTGAAGTCAACCATGCATGAGCTCACCAAACCCTTAGGAATAGCGTAATTCCTCTATCAGATGCATGAGCCACTTCTGTAGCTCGAACTGAAGTGCTCCAAGAGAGTAAACTGAAGTTTAGAGTCCAAATATTATTAAGGGTAAATAATATTTGACTTCCCTATTTTTTAGGATAGGCAGTCTAAAAATAGACTTCGACCTATAGGTCCAAAAATAGAGGTCCATCTATTTTTACCAACATGACCAATACTCCAAGAATAACATACTGCAACCCCTGGACCATGCTCCATATGTCTCAAAATAGACATAGTCTAAAAATAGACTTTGCGCCAGAATTTGCCTGCAGGCCCACTTAGTGAAGGCGACTTCATTTCACTAAGCTCCATCATCTTGCTGCATTTTCAAGAGTTTAGTTCTAGGAATACTAGGTCAGGCTCTGAAAATCAGATTTGGAGAGATGTAGTAGGGCAAGTAAGAACATAATTTAGCACTTTAGAGGTATATTTTTTATAGGGTATACTTCTAGGGATTCAAAAAAGGAATGAATCTCATGAATTCATTTATATCAGAAGAATATGAACAAAAATTTCAATTTTTCTCCAAAACAGAGCATTAAATCAATGAATTATGTTTATCATCTTAGAAATCAAACACATGTAGAATGGAAATGTAAATGGAAGGTAAAATAAATTCAAACATATAATCACAGAAGTAAAAACACTACTAAAGCACATACCACATGAATCCCATTACAATAGCTGCAAATTTTGTCTTTTAGTTCCTTCCAAATTCACAAAGTACACTAGTATCCAAGGTTCAATTCCACAACATCCAACCTTTGAAAATGATTACAAAGTTCCTCATATATTCATTGAGGTCAAAACCCTCCCTTGGAGGTTGAATTTCTAGAAAGAAAAACCACATTCTTGCATCTATCCAATGTCTGCTACACACTAGGGAGGTTACTCAACCAACTCCTCCTTTTCCTAACCATCATGAGACATTTCCTCAAAACATTAAATGGAGGATAAAACACCTAATCAACCCTATTTTACCCATTTACATTTAATTTTGAATATTTACATTCATTTACCTTTACCTTTTTACTTTTACAAAATTCAAACTGAAAATTGCAAAAATTTACACAGTGAAAATTCATCAACATTTATCAGAAATTGCAGATGCGCAACGAGTTGTTGGAGACCATTTTTAGGTGCCTTGCTGAAGTCCAAATTTAAATCTAAGACCTATTATGGAAATATTTTAGATTTTATATATATTTAGAGTATTTGAGAATCCAAAATGACCCATTTTTGGCTGATATATGGCCATTTTCCCATGGTGTCTTCAGGTGTGCAACGAAAGACTTAAAAAAGAGAGGCAGAAAGTTGATTTTTGACCCCTTTTCTTCATTTTTATGAAAATATGAGCCCTAAAAAAGAAAAATGAGGAAATTGGTTTTGAGAGGAGGTCATCATATTTTTAAAAATTTCAAATTTTAACCATTTAGAGGCCCGAGGATGAAGAACAGCATGAGCTTGCTGTGCTTCTGGACCTAGTCAAATTTCCGAATTTTTCAAAATTACACCAAATTTCACCAAAATGCAAAAAATGCTCCATTTCTTCTCAAAATTGGTCCAGAAGTGTCAAATGGGTTGTGTTATGTGTTAGAGTCGGTCCTTACAGCCCTCCGTCAGAGATCGTTTTGCTTTTGCATATTCATTCTTAGGTGTCTCGCTTG
Source organism: Pinus albicaulis (assembly GCA_034641835.2). NCBI lineage: Eukaryota > Viridiplantae > Streptophyta > Pinopsida > Pinales > Pinaceae > Pinus > Pinus albicaulis. Next base: position 1,648,633,184 of record CM076582.1, read on the forward strand.
TTCCACTTCGTTGCATTTCGCTAGGAACATGCCACTGACTGACGAGGGGGTCTGGTTGTCCTTTTTTTCCTCATGTTTGTACCTGCAGGGCTATTTAAAAATTTCTCAAAAAGTACTGAAGTTCATCGTCATTTCATTCATGGTCATTAAATATCAGTTTCGTTAAAAAGGTCTTTAGTCCTAGAGTCTAGGGTTTTCCGAGTCTTTTGCATACATGTCATAAAGCCCGCAGGCTATGAGGATGGTTTCATAAGTTTTGATTTCATTATCATAAGCATTTGAAAACATTTCTAGTCCAAAACTCTGTTTTGGAACTAGAAATTGTTTAATTCCATTTTTGTAATAATCGTATTCATTTCATCATGAGAAGCTTCACTGCAAGCCTCTGATCTTTTCCTAAGCTAAAGTGTCGTATCCCTGCAGAAGACAGCAAATTTATCAGTCCAAAAACTCAGAAAAGCCAAAGAGAAACATTGCAATAAGAGACCAAATGACAAAGTGCAGAAACATTATAAAAGTGGGTTATCAAATAAATTTAAAAAGTAATCTGATTTGATGAGATATGTATTTCACATATAAACATGACAATCAAACTCATTTGCAAGAAATTCGCCAAGGCAGAAGTCGAAGTCAAGTTTTTGAAGGCCGTGTGCAAGGTTTCATAGTTCTGGACTGCGTTTGGAGGGCGTGCGACCCGCTTGAGCGCATGCGACCCACTTGAGGCATGCGACCCACTTGGGAATTTTGGCTAGTGAAAAATTGAACGCATGCGACCCACTTGTGGCATGCGACCCACTTGAGCGCATGCGACCCACTTAAAACATCACTCAGAAAATTGTGTTTTGCGCGCCCAGTTTCGATTCGAATCAACTCCAGCTGCTGCCAAACAGGTTTTAAATCATTGCTCAGTAGATTTTAAATATGGTTGTGGTGTCTTGAAGTGGGGAAATTAATTTTTTGGAATGGAGAAGTGATGAAACCCTATATTCATGGCAGATTTATTTCTTAGGGTTTTAAATACATATAGATGGTTTTGTGAAGATTTTCTCACCTTGTATGATTGATATATCTACCTCTGCATATATTGTCCAAGTCTCACTGCCCTCACACTCGTTGTACCATTGTTGTCATCATCATTATTTTACCACTGTTATGGCTATTTGTTTCACTGTGGTCATTGTCACATTTTGTCCCACTTCCCATTGAAAAACACAGTGTTATACTCATTGTTCCCTTTGACAAATTTTATCCAGTATTCTAAAGGCTGCACACTACCATTTGTCAAATTTCACTTGTAATTAAAACAGAGATTGTTCTTTTATCTCAATCCACCTAAAACAGAGCTATTACCACTGTTTGTTTCCTTATGATACTTTGGCAGTGGGTGATATCTATTGGGTGTTGAAACATAAATTATAACTTTGTTTTCACTGCATCTATATCAGTATACATATTACCAATATCTTGTTCAAAGCCATGTCAGAAACAGAGTCAGTTTATGAGCAGGAGTCGGACAGTGATTCCACGACTGAAGGTAATGTGCCACGGAGGCCTCACAGAGTTGTCAAAGGTGGTGATCATCGCAGAGAGGAGCCTACTTCTTTGGCTCGGTTGCAGGCATGTCCACTAGCAATGGATTGTTTTCGGTATTTGTCATGTTTTCGATTTTGTGAGATGATTGCACAAACCCGGCTTCATCGTGAACTAGCTCGTCTGTTTGTTCTACATTTACGGGATGGCCGTGTAAATCTTGCCGGGGTTGATTTCATTCTGTCACCCTTGACTATTGCTCAAGCCACTGGCATACCAAATATGGGCGAGGAATGGAACAAACGTCAGCATTTAGAGAGATTCCACTATGAGCCATACATTAAACCTGGATATATGAAGTACTTGGGCAGAGTTTTTCCGTTCAGATTTTTAAGGGATGAGTTTGCACCGCTGATGAAACTCATCATTCAGTATTTTAGTTGTGAGGGCAGATATGCTCGTCTCTTTGCGTACCATATTCGTTTGTTGATGCACTTCACAAGGGTACGTATGATGAACATTCCGTACTTCATATATCGCAACATAGAGAGGATGGTGATTTTTGTACAGAAGAAGACGAGCCCAGCGTAGCAGTATAGGAGTATATATCATTATGCTTTGATCAAGATCATAGTGTTGCATCAGTTGGCACAGCAGGGCATCACTTGGGAGGATTTCATCTCCCGTGACTTTTTCACAGCGTCACAGCCGCCTCCTGAGGTAGTTCATGATGCGGGAGAGCCTTCACACCAGCCAGACATTCCTGAGGTTGAGCACATCAGCACTCCATTGGTTATGATGTATCAGCGAGGCCACAGGGCCTTATTTGCAGCTACACGGCGAGTATTATCTCCACCCGGGGTGGAAGGGGTCTTGCCGACTCCATCAGCAGAGCGAGTATTATCTCCACATGATGTGGAAGGGGTCTCACCTTATTCTTCAGCACAGGTACAGATCCAGGACAGGGGCAAGAAGCCCATGCATGATGAGGGCCCATCAGGAGGCCGGGACACAGACTTCACAATCATTGATGTTGATGCGAGCTCTCTTAGCTCGAAACTGAAGGAAATCATCCAGGAGCAAAGGGCCGAGAATGACAAGCTGAAAGATCAATTGCAGAAGGCTCAGTGGGTGATAAAATATCTGGAGCAGCGCAACAAACAGCTTGAGGATGAGCATGAACTTTATGAGCTGCGGCGAATCCGTGAAGATCGACAATTGGCCCGGAAGAGACCCGGCGACATGACACCAATTGATCGAGATTCTGTGCTCACACGGGTTAACATTCATTTGGAGAAGTTGATTGAAAAGGAAAACAGAGAGAAGGACATGCTTCGTCACATGAAAGGCCATTATTGGGCTCGCATGCATGTTTGCAAAGCGAGAATGAAGATTCTGAAGAGGAGGTTGAGCGAAGCACTAAAACGGCGGAAAAGGCCTAATCCACTTCGAATTTTGGCCGAGGCTTCCTTGACTGGGCAAGATACATGATGGAGGATCTTCGCTCCGAATTTGAGCAAATTCGGAGAAAATTTTGTCATTTTGAAATTTTTTGGTCTAAAAACAGGTTTTTCAATTAAGTGGGTCTCACACCCATATGCTCACTTTTTTTTGGGACACTTTCTGAAGGAAATTTTTGCATTTTTGGATTTTTCATGGTAATTTATGCATCCTCAGGCATTACCGAAGCATTTCATCAGATTCTGGATGGTCAAAAAGCTCAAAAACACCTTGAAAACTACCTTGCTGTCACCTTTTGCACCAGCAGGAAGTACTTCTGGGAGAAAGAAGTTTTGGAGGGTCAAATGAGCTCCAAATTTGGAAATTCCACTTGGGTTGGATAGTCAACATCCAGGGCTTTCCAACAAGCTATCATGAGCTCAATTTGGATGCCGGGAAGTACTTCAAAATCGGGCTGAAAGTTATGCGACCCACTTGGCTCAGGCATGCGACCCACTTAAATTTTTGGCTGAATTTTCAACTTCCAGCTCAGATTTTCGGCCAGTTTGGACCATTTTTGCTTGTGGATAAAATATTTGGGTTTTCATGATGTAAATTTATGTTTGGCATGTAATTTTGGCTTATTTTTATCTATTCTAGAAGATTCACTCTCAAAAAAGTAAAAATCATGTAAATGGATCAGTTCCCACTCTTTTAGAGGCAAGTTGTTAGCTGCCTAGATTGTAGTTCCACAATTAGAATTTGTTGAAACTGATCCCTGAAGGAGGAATTCGACCCCTAGAGGTGGGGGAAGGTGTTAGAGTGATCTATATATTGTAATTTCTGAGACATTCTACAGGTTGGACTCTTGGGAGACTTTTGGCACCATTGTACATATTTTTTCATATTTTGGCTAAGGAAAGATCAGAGGTTTTGCAGCACTTGTTGGGATCCTTGTGGTGTTTTGCTCTTGATGGTGTTTTCTCTATTTTTACTATAAGTTCTTCATGTTTAATGTATGCCATTCCTTTCATATGCTTCTGAACTAAATTGAATGAGTAGATGAGGTTGAATCCATTGTTTACCGTGCTCTGCCTTTGAATTCATTTAGTTTTATATGTTTTCGACTGTTTGAAGAGGATCCAAGTTCTTCTTTGCCCTCTTCAGCTCCTCGTCGGTCTGATCTGTCCATATATCCAATCAAAAGCATTAAGACATTCACCTACCTCGCCCCAACTCGAAATCTGCAAAGGTCTGACCTTATCCCCGGACCCAAAATTTGTTTTTCCCATTTCTCCAGCGAAAACCAAAAAATCAAAATCAAAACTTACCTATCTCTTTACTAGCCTAAAATCAGCTCCTATCGTAAGTCATCTCGCACCCTATTGCTCATTTTATCGAGATTGACGGAGAGAGCCCTCTCTTGCCCTCGTAGGGCTAGCTACGAGGCTAAGCGTGGTTTGATGTAGCCTTGATTTTTATCTCATTTCAGCCTGAGGTAGATTCGAGCGCTAATAGTGATGTTAGACTCCGTCTTGTCAGTCAATGTGAGATTGATTCTTCTTCAAAACCCTGTTTTGAAGAAGAAATCATTAAATGTGTTTTTTGAGAATATGTAATTTGTCAAAATGTTTCAAATTCTCGGCTCTTGAATGCAACAGAAAAATTCGCACCGCTTGGGCGACTCTCTATTCTATATTCAGTCACATGGAAATCGAATAATATTGGATGAGACACATTTTATCAAGGAAGCTGTAGCTGTTGTATTGGAGATCTAGGAGTTTTTATTGTCCATTCCATGCCTTTTTGCAGAACCTATATTCAAACTGTTTGGCCAAACAATTGCCATTGCTGCTAAGTCAGGACTTCTCTTGAAATGGATGCTTCCCCAACTGTTTGCATTTGCAGTAAATGTATCTGTTCAAAAGTTTTTACATGCACAGAGTTTAGTCTTACCTATAGTTTGGATCTCGGGAGGAGTATTAATCTTGCACCTTATATTCTGTTGGATAACTGCCTTCAAACTAAAACTAGGCCTCATTGGTATTGTCATGACACACAATGTATCGTGCTGGCTTATGACCATCCTTGAGTTTCTTTACATAATGCATTCTGCTTCATGGAAAGCTTCATGGACGGGCTTCAAATTAATTGCATTCCGCCAAATTCCATCATTCTTGAGACTATCTATATTTTCAGCCATAATGGTATTCCTACAGATATGGTACTATCAGATCCTCGTTTTTCTTGCTGGAACATTGAATGATCTAGCAGTTGATATAGATGCACTTTCCATAAGGTAGTTAATCTTGATGCTCCATGACATTTGTTATCAAAGCATTAGTATGATACTTCTGGAGATGATGATACCATTCAACGCAGCCATAAGATGTTCCCTCTTGTTCATAATATTCTCTATGCAGTGTAAGGGTCTCCAATGAACTTGGTGTTGGGAATGCTGAGACTGCATGCTTTTCAGTTTTTGTTTCGGTCACTACATCTTCAGTCATCAGCATATTCTTTGCAATAGTTTTTCTTCTTTGCAAAAATGTCTTGGGTTATCTCTTCACAAGCAGCTCGACTGTCACAGAAAGAGTCTCAGAGTTGGTTCCATTTCTTACTGCATCTATCCTTCTTAATGGAATAGAGGCAGTGCTGTCAGGTGTGGCTATAGGATTTGGTTCACAGTACTATGTTGCTAATGTGAACTTAATTTCCTGTTATATGGTGGGATTGCCGCTAGGCATACTCATATGTTACAAGTTCGGATTGGGGATAACTGGCATCTAGTCTGGGATGATAGCTGGGACTTCACTACAGCGTCTAATTCTGTTATATGCTACATGGAATACAAATTGGAGTGAACAGGCCAGGCAAGCTGCAGACTGTCTACGGGCTTGGAGATCAGACCATATAGTCTCTCCGTGATGGAAATAAGAAAGCTAGGAGGAGATGGAGAAATATGTCACAATGATAGTGAATCTCATGAAAGTGCACAAGCTTTTTTCATGGCAAGGAGGTCCAATTATTTTACTCCAGATTGAGAACGAGTATGGGAATGAGGAACACTCATTTGGTGAGAAAGGAAAACGTTATGTTAAATGGGCTGCGAGTATGGCAGAAGGACTGGATGCAGGTGTACCTTGTATCATGTGTCAATAAAGTGATGCACCAGGGAATATTATAAATTCATGCAATGGTTTCTACTGCGATGGTTTCAAGCCAAATGCATATCACAAGCCCACTCTTTGGACCGAGGATTGGAATGGATGGTTTTCAGCTTGGGGTGGTCGGGTTCCTTATAGGCCTGTGAAAGACAATGCCTTTGCAGTAGCTCGACTTTTTCAACGTGGTGGCAGCTTTCACAATTACTACATGTATTTTGGAGGGACAAAATTTGGCCGCAAATTGATGCTCCAATTGATGAATATGAACAGATATTCATCCCCAACTCAGACTGAGATAATGAACAGTCTAGACCTGACTGTTGCTCAGTTCTCTTTATTTGGATCATTATCAAATGTGGGTGCGATGGTGGGAGCGATTGTCAGTGGAAAAATTGTTGACTTCATAGGACGAAAAGGGGCATTAATAGTGGCTGCAATCCCAAATATAATTGGATGGGTTGCGATCGCTTTTGCACAGGATGTTTCTTTTTTGTATTTGGGTAGATTGCTGACAGGTTTTGGAGTGGGGATCATCTCATTCACTGTACCAGTATATATAGCTGAAATAGCTACCAAACACTTGCGGGGAGGCCTTGGGACAGTTAAAATGGTGATATTATAATCTCTCTTTCACCATTGGTATTACGATGGCATATTTATGTGGGATATTCCTTGGAGTTCTACAGGAACTTTTCTGCTGTATTCATTGGCATGTGTTGTTACCTTGATCTTTGTGGCACCGTATTTACCCTAACTAAGGGACAGACGTGAAGAAATTAGAAATCATTGGTTGATAGTCTACGTAAATAAAATAAGTAAATGTACAAAGCACCGAACGCCTGAATGTACACGTTGATAACCACCGTGGCAGAAAGAAAATATTATTGGATTGCTTATGTTTATCTTCAGTAATGGGATTGACACCTATAAATGCCACCTCTTCATCAGTTATCAACAGATTCGAGTAGAAAATGGAGCGCTATTCTATCTTCAGAAACGTTGATTGGCTTTTTAGTTTTGTTTGTTAAACGATAATTAAACCATTCTATTTAGGTTTATTTGTTATCCCTCCCTAGGAACAGATGTGTGGTATTAAAAAATCACTTGTAAAAGAGGGGAGAGTTCTGAGAGGTGCGTGAGAAGAAAAACAGAGCTTTATTGTACAGTTCCGACAGAGATTTTAATTTAAATAGCGCAGCTCTGATTTGTAAGATTCCTGTGGTTTGAAGTTTAGCTTATGTTTTCTCTACTGTTTCATATGTAATCTCATAATGTTTTTCGTTTCATTCATAATCAGTTCACTGAATGCTTTTGCAGTAAGATAGGCAGAATTCAATTTATTTGCTCTGCCTTGAAGGAGCGTCAGTATTTGTGTATTTTCTTCTGTCTGAAAGGGATTCATTGTTAAATGCCCCTTTCAGCTTTCTTAAGCAGTCTTTAAATCCCATTTAAATTCAAATTAATTGTTAAACTTCACTCCTACCTTGCCTTATAGAATAATCTGCGCCTTTGATTAAAACTCTGCTCACGCTGTTCTTATTTCCATGCAGCCCAGAAACCCATCATTTATTAAAAACCCTTTTCATATCAATTTACTAGCCTAAAATCAATATCAGTGTTACATTTAGGTCATCTCAGATCCTATTGAACATCTTTCACTGAGTTTGACCCGGAGAGAGCCCTCTCCTGTCCTCGTAGGGCTAGCTACGAGGCCAAGGTTGGTTTGATGTTGCCTCAAGTTTTGCCTTCTTCAGCCTGAGGCATATTCGAGCGCTAACATAGTGGCGACCATACTGGGGAAGATGGTTTGCTGTTGATGTGACAGTAGACTTGTAGATTGTCTTGCCCCAGTGCAGGAAATCAAGTTGCAGATCTGACGCTGATGGTGGACAGCAATCAGACACATATGAAGGCTGAAACATTCACCTTGCCGACCTGTACCGATCCAGATTCCGCGTTCGGGCCGCATCTACTCATGCAATGGTAGGGTATGTGGCAAACCCTGCACTTTATGAAGCTGTAAAAGATGTTAGAAATTGGTTAGCGGATTTTGAAATTAATTAATATTTTTTCGGTGCTTTGCTTCAATGTTTGAAATCTCCGAAGTTTCCTCTTGAAGCTAAAACTGGTGTCTGTGAGTTAGTTGTTGAAAGAATTGAGAAGGAGATTCAGTGTTTAAATGATCAGATCCAGTCTTATGAATTTCGAGATCCCAAAAAGTTCTTGGAAACTCTTCCTCCTTCAAAGCAAGACACAATAGAGCTGCCTAAATATGTTTGCATTGACAGTGTGCAGCTAGAGGTATGTATTGCAGAGTTGGGGCAGCAAACGGAGTCTGGCTTTCGCGATCCTATTGCGATGTACACGGAAATGTTTTTCAGTTTGACTGACAAATCAAACTGTCTTTTACATGACCAGGCTCATTATGTGCATGTAGGGCTACCAGCAATTGCATCTGTGATCTGGTTGAAACATTTTCAAGCGGCATCATTTTCAGGTTTACTTGAATGGTTGATCTGGCATTTCAGTATTACATGATCTATTATTTTTGCAGCAGAGTAGGGTAAATTTTGTAAATAAATAAGCAGCCAAAAGGCAGCATCTTGTTCCAGTTTCATTACAGTTTTAGTGTGAAGTTTGCTGAGAAAGTGTTTCAATCATTTCAGTCAAATTTCAGTCCATAAATATGTCAAAGTCTGTGTTGGTTGTCGAAATGATGACTCCATTGCCCAATGGATGGAGGCACTGTCTGCTCTCCCAAAGCTCTGTGGTTCTTGGCACCTCCAAGAAGCAGCAACTGCCATCCCCATTGGAGCTGATGTTAGACTCCGTCTTGTCAGTCAATGTGAGATTGATTCTTCTTCAAAACCCTATTTTGAAGAAGAAATCATTAAATGTGTTTTTTGAGAATATGTAATTTGTCAAAATGTTTCAAATTCTCCAGCTCTTCAAATGCCAGCAGTCAATTCTCACCGCTTGAGGACAACTCCTCTATTCTATATTCAATCAAATGGAAATCGAATAATATTGGATGAGACACATTTTATCAAGGAAGCTGTAGCTGTTGTATTGGAGATCCAAGAGTTTTTATTGTCCATGCCATGCCTTTTTGCAGAACCTATATTCAAACTGTTTGGCCAAACAACTGCCATTGCTGCTAAGTCAGGACTTCTCTTGAAATGGATGCTTCCCCAACTGTTTGCATTTGCAGTAAATGTATCTGTTCAGAAGTTTTTACATGCACAGAGTTTAGTCTTACCTATAGTTTGGATCTCGGGAGGAGTATTAATCTTGCACCTTATATTCTGTTGGATAACTGCCTTCAAACTAAAACTAGGCCTCATTGGTATTGTCATGACACACAATGTATCGTGCTGGCTTATGACCATCCTTGAGTTTCTTTACATAATGCATTCTGCTTCATGGAAAGCTTCATGGACGGGCTTCAAATTAATTGCATTCCGCCAAATTCCATCATTCTTGAGACTATCTATATTTTCAGCCATAATGGTATTCCTACAGATATGGTACTATCAGATCCTCGTTTTTCTTGCTGGAACATTGAATGATCTAGCAGTTGATATAGATGCACTTTCCATAAGGTAGTTAATCTTGATGCTCCATGACATTTGTTATCAAAGCATTAGTATGATACTTCTGGAGATGATGATACCATTCAACGCAGCCATAAGATGTTCCCTCTTGTTCATAATATTCTCTATGCAGTGTAAGGGTCTCCAATGAACTTGGTGTTGGGAATGCTGAGACTGCATGCTTTTCAGTTTTTGTTTCGGTCACTACATCTTCAGTCATCAGCATATTCTTTGCAATAGTTTTTCTTCTTTGCAAAAATGTCTTGGGTTATCTCTTCACAAGCAGCTTGACTGTCACAGAAAGAGTCTCGGAGTTGGTTCCATTTCTTACTGCATCTATCCTTCTTAATGGAATACAGGCAGTGCTGTCAGGTGTGGCTATAGGATTTGGTTCACAGTACTATGTTGCTAATGTGAACTTAATTTCCTGTTATATGGTGGGATTTCCGCTAGGCATACTCATATGTTACATGTTCGGATTGGGGATAACTGGCATCTAGTCTGGGATGATAGCTGGGACTTCACTACAGCGTCTAATTCTGTTATATGCTACATGGAATACAAATTGGAGTGAACAGGCCAGGCAAGTCATAGACCGCCTCCACGGGTTTCGGAGACGCACTATATAGTCCGATGGAAACAAGAAAGTAGGAGGAGATGGAGAAATAAGTCACAATGATAGGGAATCTAATGAAAGCATGTTTGCAAGGAGGTCCGATTATTTTACTCCAGATTGAGAACGAGTATGGGAATGAGGAACACTCATTTGGTGAGAAAGGAAAACGTTATGTAAAATGGGCTGCGAGTATGGCAAAAGGACTGGATGCAGGTGTACCTTGTATCATGTGTCAACAAAGTGATGCACCAGGGAATATTATAAATTCATGCAATGGTTTCTACTGCGATGGTTTCAAGCCAAATTCATATCACAAGCCCACTCTTTGGACCGAGGATTGGAATGGATGGTTTTCAGCTTGGGGTGGTCGGGTTCCTTATAGGCCTGTGAAAGACAATGCTTTTGCAGTAGCTCGACTTTTTCAACGTGGTGGCAGCTTTCACAATTACTACATGTATTTTGGAGGGACAAACTTTGGCCACAAATTGATGCTCCAATTGATGAATATGAACAGATATTCATCCCCAACTCAGACTGAGATAATGAACAGTCTAGACCTGACTGTCGCTCAGTTCTCTTTATTTGGATCATTATCAAATGTTATGGTGGAGCGATTGTCAGAAAATTATTGACTTCATAGGATCTAAAGTAGTCTGTTAGGGTCTTAATCCCAAATATAATTGGATGGGTTGTGAGCGCTTTTGCACAGGATGCTTCTTTTTTGTATTTGGGTAGATTGCTGGCAGGTTTTGGAGTGGGGATCATCTCATTCACTGTACCAGTATATATAGCTGAAATAGCTCCCAAACACTTGTGGGGAGGCCTTGGGATAGTCAAAATGGTGATATTATAATCTCTCTTTCACCATTGGTATTACGATGGCATATTTATGTGGGATATTCCTTGGAGTTCTACAGGAACTTTTCTGCTGTATTCATTGGCATGTGTTGTTACCTTGATCTTTGTGGCACTGTATTTACCTGAAACTAAGGGACGGACTCTAGAAGAAATTGAGAAATCATTCAGATGATAGTTTATTGCAACACCATTGTGCCAATCAACGTCAGAATTGCGTCAATGCTGATAATCAACCAAGGTAAAGAAACATGGATTGACTGCTTAAATTTATCTCGCAATGAGATTGACGACTATAAATGCCACCCTTCACACTATCAACAGATTCGAAAGAAATGGAGCGCTTATTCTATCTCAAACGCCGATTGGCTTAGCTTGCTTCATAAATGAAACTAAACCATTCTATTTAGAATATCATATCCACTTTAGAAGATGATGGCACAAAATCACTGTAAAGAGGATCTCCTCTGAGAGTGAGAATAAAACAGAGCTTATTGAATGCCTCCATGGATTTTAATTTAGGTAAACATTTGTAAGATTCCCCGTGGGTTTAAGTTTAGCGTGAGGTTTTCTCTACTGTTTCATATGTAATCTCGTAATGTTTTTCGTTTCATTCATAATCAGCTCACTGAATGCTTTTGCAGTAAGATAGGCAGAATTCAATTTATTTGCTCTGCCTTGAAGGAGCGTCAGTATTTGTGTATTTTCTTCTGTCTGAAAGGGATTCATTGTTAAATGCCCCTTTCAGCTTTCTTAAGCAGTCTTTAAATCCCATTTAAATTCAAATTAATTGTTAAACTTCACTCCTACCTTGCCTTATAGAATAATCTGCGCCTTTGATTAAAACTCTGCTCACGCTGTTCTTATTTCCATGCAGCCCAGAAACCCATCATTTATTAAAAACCCTTTTCATATCAATTTACTAGCCTAAAATCAATATCAGTGTTACATTTAGGTCATCTCAGATCCTATTGAACATCTTTCACTGAGTTTGACCCGGAGAGAGCCCTCTCCTGTCCTCGTAGGGCTAGCTACGAGGCCAAGGTTGGTTTGATGTTGCCTCAAGTTTTGCCTTCTTCAGCCTGAGGCATATTCGAGCGCTAACATAGTGGCGACCATACTGGGGAAGATGGTTTGCTGTTGATGTGACAGTAGACTTGTAGATTGTCTTGCCCCAGTGCAGGAAATCAAGTTGCAGATCTGACGCTGATGGTGGACAGCAATCAGACACATATGAAGGCTGAAACATTCACCCGGCGACTCCAGCTCGATCCAGAGATTCCAGTGCTCGCTGATCTACTCATGCAATGGTAGGGTATGTGGCAAACCCTGCTCTTTGTGAAGTTGTAAAAGAGGTTAGAGATCAGTTAGCAGATTTTGAAATTAATGAAGGATTTTTCATTGCTATGTTTCAATGTTTGAAATCTCCAAAGTTCCCTCTTGAAGCTAAAACTGGTTTCTGCGAGTTAGTTGTTGAAAAACTTGAGAAGGAGATTCAGTGTTTGAATGATCAGATCCAGTCTTACGATTTCCGAGACCCCAAAAAGTTCTTGGAAACTTTTCCTCCTTCAAAACAAGAAACAATAGAGTTGCCTACAGATGTTTGCATGGACAGTGTGCAGCTGGAAGTATGTATTGCAGAGTTGGGGCAGCAAACAGAGTCTGGCTTTTCTGATCCTATTGCAGCATACATGGAAATGTTTTTCAGTTTGACTGATAGATCAAGCTGTCTTATACATAGCCAGATTCATTTCGTGCATGAAGGGCTGCTAGCAATTGCATCTGTGATCTGGTTGAAGCACTCTCGAGCAGCGTTTTTCTCAGATTTACTTGAATGGTTGATCTGGCATTTCATTATTACCTGATCTGTTGTTTTTACAGCTGAGTAGGGTAGATTTTGTAAATAAATAAGCAGCCAAAGGGTAGCATCTTGTTCCATTTTTATTGCAGCTTTAGTTTGAATTTTGTTAAGCCAGTTTTTTAGTTATTTCAGTTTTGAGATCGAATCAGTTTGAGTTCAGTTTCTGTTAAAAAATTGGGTCAAGAGTCATGTTGATTTGTTGAAATAATGGACTCTGTAGCCCAATGGATGGAGGCACTGTCTGCTCTCCCAAAGCTCTGCGGTTCTTGGCACCTCCAAGAAGCGGCAGTTGCCATCCCCATTGGAGCCGATGTTAGAATCCGTCTTGTCTGTCAATGTGAGATTGATTCTTCTTCAAAACCCTGTTTTGAAGAAGAAATCATTAAATGTGTTTTTTGAGAATATGTAATTTGTCAAAATGTTTCAAATTCTCCAGCTCTTCAAATGCCAGCAGTCAATTCGCACAGCTTGAGGACAGCTCCTCTATTCTATATTCAGTCAAATGGAAATCGAATAATATTGGATGAGACACATTTTATCAAGGAAGCTGTAGCTGTTGTATTGGAGATCCAGGAGTTTTTATTGTCCATTCCATGCCTTTTTGCAGACCTATATTCAAACTGTTTGGCCAAACAACTGCCATTGCTGCTAAGTCAGGACTTCTCTTGAAATGGATGCTTCCCCAACTGTTTGCATTTGCAGTAAATGTATCTGTTCAGAAGTTTTTACATGCACAGAGTTTATTCTTACCTATAGTTTGGATCTCGGGAGGAGTATTAATCTTGCACCTTATATTCTGTTGGATAACTGCCTTCAAACTAAAACTAGGCCTCATTGGTATTTTCATGACACACAATGTATCGTGCTGGCTTATGACCATCCTTGAGTTTCTTTACATAATGCATTCTGCTTCATGTAAAGCTTCATGGACGGGCTTCAAATTAATTGCATTCCGCCAAATTCCATCATTCTTGAGACTATCTATATTTTCAGCCATAATGGTATTCCTACAGATATGGTACTATCAGATCCTCGTTTTTCTTGCTGGAACATTGAATGATCTAGCAGTTGATATAGATGCACTTTCCATAAGGTAGTTAATCCTGATGCTCCACGACATTGGTTATCAAAGCATTAGTATGATACTTCTAGAGATGATGATACCATTCAACGCAGCCATAAGATGTTCCCTCCTGTTCATAATATTCTCTCTGCAGTGTAAGGGTCTCCAATGAACTTGGTGTTGGGAATGCTGAGACTGCATGCTTTTCAGTTTTTGTTTCGGTCACTACATCTTCAGTCATCAGCATATTCTTTGCAATAGTTTTTCTTCTTTGCAAAAAGGTCTTGGGTTATCTCTTCACAAGCAAATTTGACCGTCACGTAAAGAGTCTCGAGTTGGTTTCATTTCTTACTGCATCTATCCTTCTTAATGGAATACAGGCAGTGCTGTCAGGTGTGGCTATAGGATTTGGTTCACAGTACTATGTTGCTAATGTGAACTTAATTTCCTGTTATATGGTGGGATTTCCGCTAGGCATACTCATATGTTACATGTTCGGATTGGGGATAACTGGCATCTAGTCTGGGATGATAGCTGGGACTTCACTACAGCGTCTAATTCTGTTATATGCTACATGGAATACAAATTGGAGTGAACAGGCCAGGCAAGCTGCAGACTGTCTACGGGCTTGGAGATCAGACCATATAGTCTCTCCGTGATGGAAATAAGAAAGCTAGGAGGAGATGGAGAAATATGTCACAATGATAGTGAATCTCATGAAAGTGCACAAGTTTTTTTCATGGCAAGGAGGTCCGATTATTTTACTCCAGATTGAGAACGAGTATGGGAATGAGGAACACTCATTTGGTGAGAAAGGAAAACGTTATGTAAAATGGGCTGCGAGTATGGCAGAAGGACTGGATGCAGGTGTACCTTGGATCATGTGTCAACAAAGTGATGCACCAGGGAATATTATAAATTCATGCAATGGTTTCTACTGCGATGGTTTCAAGCCAAATGCATATCACAAGCCCACTCTTTGGACCGAGGATTGGAATGGATGGTTTTCAGCTTGGGGTGGTCGGGTTCCTTATAGGCCTGTGAAAGACAATGCTTTTGCAGTACCTCGACTTTTTCAACGAGGTGGTAGCTTTCACAAATTACTACATGTATTTTGGAGGGACAAACTTTGGCCGCAAATTGATGCTCGAATTGATGAATATGAACAGATATTCATCCCCAACTCAGACTGAGATAAGGAACTGTCTAGACCTGACTGTCGCTCAGTTCTCTTTATTTGGATCATTATCAAATGTGGGTGCGATGGTGGGAGCGATTGTCAGTGGAAAAATTGCTGACTTCATAGGACGAAAAGGGGCATTAATAGTGGCTGCAATCCCAAATATAATTGGATGGGTTGCGATCGCTTTTGCACAGGATGCTTCTTTTTTGTATTTGGGTAGATTGCTGACAGGTTTTCGAGTGGGGATCATCTCATTCACTGTACCAGTATATATAGCTGAAATAGCTCCCAAACACTTGCGGGGAGGCCTTGGGACAGTCAAAATGGTGATATTATAATCTCTCTTTCACCATTGGTATTACGATGGCATATTTATGTGGGATATTCCTTGGATTTCTACAAGAACTTTTCTACTGTATTCATTGGCATGTGTTGTTACCTTGATCTTTGTGGCACTGTATTTACCTGAAACTAAGGGACGGACTCTAGAAGAAATTGAGAAATCATTCAGATGATAGTTTTCTGGCAAATAAACAGACAAAGCACCGAACGCCTGAATGTACACGTTGATAACCACCGTGGCAGAAAGAAAATATGATTGGATTGCTTATGTTTATCTTCAGTAATGAGATTGACACCTATAAATGCCACCTCTTCATCAGTTATCAACAGATTCAAGTAGAAAATGGAGCGCTATTCTATCTTCAGAAATGCTGATTGGCTTTTAGTTTTGTTTGTTAAATGATAATTAAACCATTCTATTTAGGTCGATTTGTTATCCCACCTCTAGGAATAGATGTGGTATTAAAATAACTTGTAAAAGAGGGGAGAGTTCTGAGAGCTAGTGTAGGAGAAAAACAGAGAGCTCTATTGTACAGTTTGACAGAGGAGTAATTAAATGGTCAGCTCTGATTTATAAGATTCCTGTGGTTTGAAGTTTAGCTTATGTTTTCTTTACTGTTTCATATGTAATCTCGTAATGTTTTTTCATTTCATTCATAATCATTTCACTGAATGCTTTTGCAGTAAGATAGGCAAAATTCAATTTATTTGCTCTGCCTTGAAGGAGCGTCAGTATTTGTGTATTTTCTTCTGTCTGAAAGGGATTCATTGTTAAATGCCCCTTTCAGCTTTCTTAAGCAGTCTTTACATCCCATTTAAATTCAAATTAATTGTTAAACTTCACTCCTACCTTGCCTTATAGAATAATCTGCGCCTTTGATTAAAACTCTGCTCACGCTGTTCTTAATTCCATGCAGCCCAGAAACCCATCATTTATTAAAAACCCTTTTCATATCAATTTACTAGCCTAAAATCAATATCAGTGTTACATTTAGGTCATCTCAGATCCTATTGGACATCTTTCACTGAGTTTGACCCGGAGAGAGCCCTCTCCTGTCCTCGTAGGGCTAGCTACGAGGCTAAGGTTGGTTTGATGTTGCCTCGAGTTTTGCCTTCTTCAGCCTGAGGCATATTCGAGCGCTAACATTATGCTATCATGGTTTCATCAACAAGTAATTCCAATTTAACCTTCTCCTCGTGGCTGATTAGGGTTTCCTTTAGCTTGGCTTGTAATTGTTTGGCCTTGACATTACAAATTTGATTTCTGGCATAGTAATGGTCAACCATGTGCTTATGAATCTTGTTATCCCTATTGGCCTTGTCAAGGAGCTTAACCAATTGGATATTTACTTTCTCAAGCCAAAAATCTTTGTTTCCATTATTTCATTAGCAATCCTATCTTCAAAACTAAGCTCTTCATCTATAGGGGCTTGCTCTCTTTCCTTCTGCAATGCTCTTTTGAGACCCATGGTTCTTGGCCTCTTTCTTCTTACCTATTGTTCATGCTCACCATGCTCTTCTATGTTAGCCAATTCTTTTCCTTTCACATCATGCTTGTTTGTCTCAAACTGGCTTTTCTCCAAGGACAATTGTTTTGCCTTCGGCTGCTGGTTTTCTTGCTCTAGGAAGGAAATTATGAAGTTATCTCTTGCCAACTTTTCTTGGAGATCTTTGATCTGTGCATCCTTGTCTTTGATAATCCTCTCTTGTTTTTTAGGCTCACCACTAGCCTCTAAGTCTACTAGGTCAAACTCATTCTCTTCTTCATGCATGGATGTCTCATGTTGTGAATGCAATCCCTGCTCTGTTGATGTGGCCTTCACCCCTTCCTCATTTTGAGGAGAAAACAAAAGCCTTGTGCCTCTCTCATATGTATGAGTGACCTTAGGCCTAGGTATCTTTGTCAGTATTTCTTTAGGTGATTGAGCTTCCACCTTGTCTGATGAACCAACTTCCTACATGGTAGGTGACATGTTTTGTTGTTGGTTTAGTGTAGTAGTTATGGGCATTTGCAAAGTTGCCTCAATGAAGGAATCCCATGTCATGTTCTTTTCTGCCAGCTGATGGAGAACCATGTACTTTATCAAATTGTGATGAAAAATTCTAGGATAATTCTCTCTACCTTTCACTTTCACCTTTTCAGACATTTGAATCACACTTTTATACAAGAAATTGCACAAATTGAGAGATTTAACAACTATGAAGTGCATGAGCAGTCTTAGATGGTATTGATACATCCTTTAAAATATGCCCTCACATGTGAAGAATTTCATGTCAACCTTCATTAATGGTGCATATCTCTCCAAAAAATATCTAAATGGAAAAACATGTGAGTGAGCTATTGTGATTTCAAGTAGGTTTTGTATTCTTCAAGATCTAGGTTCATGCCTTTGAACCATTTCTCACCATGGTTTGGTATTCCTATAGCATGAGATATAACATCCACTAAAAATATGAAATAAATATGTGCAATGGTAGCCTTTTCTCCTTTCAAAGTAGTGGAAAACATATCTATGAGCTGCTCATGATAACCTAATTCCCGCACTCTTTGAAAAAACCCTAAACAATTGACATATTCAAAGCACTTTTTGATGAATTAAGAGGAAGAAATTTCATTGTAGTTGGAGGGCTCAAACCTCAGTATTTCCTCCCCTTTGTTATATTTCCTTTTCTCTGATGGTGATGAATTTTCTTCCATGATGAAACCCCAGATGATAGGAGGGAAAAACAGGGAAAAGGAGTAAAGGGATAAAATGAAGGAGTTAGGGAAGGGAGATGGGAGTAGGAAAATTTAGGGAGATGGGAAGGGATCTTAGGGATATTTAGGGAGTGAAATGGAGTGAAATGATTGAGGGAAATGGAATATTAAATTTAACACAGTCCTAGCTAGGAAAAATGCGGAACCTGGAAGAATTGGGCTAGGTTTTATAGGGAAATGATAAAAATAAAGGGAAATGTCTATGAAGTGTGTTAGCCACCTATAAAATTTGTCATATCAAATGGTGCCTAAAACCCTTTCAGAGCCTTCAAGGAACAAAATTTTATTACTAAAAAGTGTTATCTCTTGAAGACTCCTGAAGGCCTCATGCCTCTGTCCAAAATCTTCATTTGCTGTTACCATTTTATACTCAGAAATTCTGCTAACTTCATGAGAAAAGACTGCTAAAAAACCATCTTTTTCCCCCTTCTCCCACTCAAAACTAACCTTCATTTTCTCCCCTTTTTCTCCATAAAACTCCTCCATTTTCATTATTCCTCTTCTTCCATTCATGAAAATCATCTTTACATTGTTTAAAACTCATTTTTAAACTATACCGAAACCCCCAAATCCATTGAAAACTCTAAAAATTTTCATAAAAACAAGTTTTTATTACTAAGGACTTCAGCCCCCTTGGGCTAAGACTTAAAAAACCACTTCCCCCATATGCCCGCTCCCTAGAACCAGGAACTATGACCATCGGGCGCTTATCGCATCGGAAGTAATCAATGAGCACAAGTCTTTGGCTTTCATATAAAAACCTCCGATGCGATTAGCTCTGTTATATATGAGCCCCAGTCCTTTTGCCTCTTCACAAGACCAAAGGCCCGCAATCGGGCACTCAAACTAATGAATAAACCCTGCCCGATTAATATTTTTCTTTGTAAAACCAAAAAACCCTTTTTTCAAAAGTTTTGGTCTAATGCATTAAGATCACGTGTTAATATAAAAAATGGTTAGATTGAAAACACCCGATCGCGCAATCACATCGAAGAAATACAAATGGGTTGATTAAAAAGGCCGGGCCCGAAGTTTCGATTGCGATTGGCCCTTCATTCTATAAACTCCACCCTCCCCCGCTTTACTCATATGACTTATGCCTGGGACCAAGGTTAAAAGTCCCAAGCGCTGAATCGCATCGCAAACTTTCAAAATGGTTAGATAAAAAAGACGAAGGCCTAACCTTCCGATTGCGATATGCCCTTTTCATATAAGGCCCTGGGCCCTTCACATTCCATATAATCAAAGGCCCCGCAGTTGGGCACCAGATCATTCCATATATATATATACCCCACCCCCGAAGCATAAAACCTTTGTTTTATTTTAATTTTGGGTTTTTTATATATCATAAGGGTTTTTCCGCTAGTGCGTAAGTTGAACAATCCTGATCAATGATCTCATCCTTAGATCAACATCTTGTGCTAAATCACATCGCAAGTTTTATTTGGTGCATTTTTTTTGCAACCCTTGATTGTCGATCCCCGATTGATTGTCCGCCATTGATCTCCTCTCCGCTTTCCGTGATCCAACAGTCCTCATTCCCTCCAATCGCGAGTCTTACCTCCGCTTCAAAATCCGCCGATTCATTCCCCACCGTTGATCTGATTCTTAGATCAACGGTCATCGCTCAATCGCATCGAAATTTTTCATCGGTGTGTTTGATTGTTCCTCCCGATCGGCCATCCCTCCAATTTGTTTTCCACCGTTGATCTGATCCTCAGACCAACGATCCGCGCTAAATCGCATCACAACTTTCAATCGGTGCATTTGCTTGCCACCCCGACTGCGATCCTCTGATTGGATCTGGATTGTCCACATGTCCAGATCGGACAGTCCAAGATCATTCTGTCTTATTCATTTCCCCATCTCCTCCTTACTTTCTCTTGACTTATTTCTACTGTTGGATGATGCCATCCAATGGCCATGATTTCTCCCCATGCCCTCTGAAGTAGTATACCAAAAAATGCAGGATTTTATAATTTTTTTTGTATTTTTCAGGGATTAATGGTTTTTTCCATTATATTAAAGAGAAAGGCCGAAGACCGGGAATGACGATTCCCACGCCTTTGATTTATCAAAGGGAACCATTCGTGCGGTTCTACTCCATGACTCGTTCATTGCTTCATGAGGCAGTGATGCCATACAAGCCCTGCCCGGCTTGCACATCGACAAGACACTGTTTTATTAAAAACACAGTTAAAAGAGTATCAGCGTTTGAAACAGAGCACAGTAGAACCAAATATTGAAGACCGATTTGTGGGGATTACGGCTAAGATTGATTATCAAGAGCCTAATCCCTTAAATTAAAACACAGTTAAATAAATTCATAAGTGTTTAACAGACAGAAAGGCCTCCACCGCCTCAATTGAGGCAAATTGATTCCTCATCTACCATAAGTGCCACCTATGCCTCAAAGCATTCAAAATAGAGGCCAAAGTTATTGATCAAACTAATATATTCTCCTCAGCGCAGCCAGAGAGTTACTTCTGCAAGGAACTTAAATGCTAAAAATATCTGCAAAGCTACTCCAAACATGACACAAATCCTTAAAGTCAATAAAAGCTCCCACCAAGCTTAATTCATAAATGTAAAACAGTTAATACAAATAGAATTTTTGTAAACTTCTCCATCGAGCCCCTCAAGGCGCAGTCAGTATATTAAGCGTAGAGTCTTTTTATCGGATCTCACCCCTCTGTCTATTCTATAAATACTTACGTGAAAGTGAAGATTTTGGTTGGTTGTTGGTTGATCACTAGTTGTAATATTGGAACTCTCTGAAATAATACATAGTCTATTGAAGTTGAAGAAGAAATTGAAGTCTTGGACGTCTTGATGATGTTGTTGCATGCTTTTTACTGTGAAGTCTCTATCATTGGATCCATGAGCTTGTTTAACATGATGATATTCTGGACCTATTTTAATGTTCCATTTCATTATGTTCCATACTTTTCTACCGATGGTTTGATTTTGACTGAAATGACTCCTGAAGCACCTTGAACTGTTCATCCTTCTGTTTTATGTTTTCTTCTCTCTTTGAAGTATTTTGAAGTCTTTAATCTCTCTTTGGTCTATTGCTCATTTACTGTAATAGTTCAAATAGTTGGTTTCAGCATGATTTATGGTTTTCCACAACCTTTATTGCCATACTTTTGTTAGTGGGGTTTCTTGAATTTTCTTGTTTTCGGTGAGATGTGGAGAGTGCATTCGATATTTGCTTGTATTGTGTGATTTCCTTGAGGTCTTTATAGTTGTAAACATAGATGTGTTAGGTGTTCCCTCTTCTATGACCGCAATTATCAGTGAATCTTTTATGTTTTCTAAGTCATTTGAAATAAAATCTTTGAGGAAATAGGGTGTTCCCCGAATCTTAGATTTCATTTTAAAATTTGTTTTGGAATCATTGTTTGCTTAAAGGTGTGATTTGTAGAATTCATGGTTAGCCCTGTCTATCAGAAATTTCTTTATTGTTCAAATTGTGTTTCCCAATTCCCTTTGTTGAGAATTAAACTCTCTTTCCAAATCATTGATGTCCATCTCATTCCAAAAACCCAAGGATCCTGTGGCCAAGTTAGATTTTCCCTCTGATATCCCATATCCATTGATGAGTATGTTATGACCTCTTTTTGACTCCATTTCCCAATGAACCAGATGTTTCTCCATTCTATATATCTTTCCTAGATCTTTCATTTTCTTCTATTGTCAACCCAACCAAACAAACAAACAAACGCCTGCACTTAATAACTAGTCTAAAATCCATATGCTAAGCACACAAGATAAACCTTTGCAAATAAACATTTGAGAGATCCCTCTCTGAGAACAGGAGGACTAGATCCTTGAACTCTAAAGATTGGTTCTGATGTTGCCTTGTCTTTTGATTTGCCAAACTATCAAAACAAGGGACACCAACATAATGGCGATCACGATGGGACCACTGAGTTAATAGTGGCCTAGCAAGCTCTTATAAACTCATTATTCTTTCAAACAACCATAGAAACTCAGAAAAACCCAAAAATATTTCAGTTTGGCTTCATAATAAACATGGTGGTGGAACCATAAAACATTTTACCTTCAAAAAAGCTAAAAATTTTCCACCTGGTGACTCCACTGGCCTCCAGTAGGCCTATTACTTCATTAGTCCTTGTAAGCTCTCCTGGGAATGCATTAACCAAACCCAATCATGCTATTGGTGGATAGAAAAGTTCAAAATCTTCCACCTGGCGACTCCAAAAATCCAAAAGACCTAATAACCCCACTGGTAAAAGACTCTGAACTGGTTAGAAAGATACAGTGACCTCTTATTATAAACATGAATCCAAGTATGGACATAGAAGCTAAACTAATCATATTATTGGACCTAATTGGGAAAATAGTGTACACACGTGATAAAATATTGGGAAAGCATGAGGATGATATAGATGTTGATTATCCAAAGCAACCTATGTTTTTCCCAGATCAAACACAAACTCAACCATTACAAGACCTAGACAATGAGAAATATATAGATGATGATCAATACTTTATAAAATAAGGTGAACAAGATTACAAACAAAACAATGAAAAAGGTTGTCAGAAAATTCCTGATTATCTACCTATATCTTGTATCATGCTATTAAGAGAATTTCATGACCAGATTGCAAAAACTAATAGTGAGCAGTGCCTTGAGGAAAACATAAGCCATCTTGGACTCACAAAATCTGAAATGGGACAAGAGACAACACAACCATAGTCTCTGCCTCTATGTTATGACTCATTTCAGATTATCAAAGAAAAATGGCATCCTGACAATATACTTGAAACAACTCATGAACTTTACAGTCAAAGTGACTGCCATGAAAATCATGAGGTGTTGTTTGAAATTGAGATAGATCAGGAAAAGGAAGAGAATTCTCAAAATTCCCCTACAAGCATAAGTAATCATTCCCTAGAAGAGGCTCAAGAAGACATCCAGCCTCAAAACCAATTAACGCAAGAGGGAAAGGACTGTTGTTCTTCTGTCCAAAGAAAAGAGAAAATTCCTTCTCTTTTTACAGAGGAAGAAATTGATTAGATATTAAATAAACAGCCAACCCTCAATTCTTTATTAGAACAAAACACTTCTGCTCATTTATCTACTAAATCTTGTTGTCTTGAAACAGAAAATAAACTTGTAGAAAAGCTCAAAGAAAGACCTGCTGATAACCCAGTATGTTTGATTGGTAGTATTACTTATATTTATGATTCTCCTAACTTTGATCTATCTAGTGATGATACTTCCCAAATAGAAGTTAATTTTGCAGGGTCATCATTAGTAGATTTATGGGAGGAAGATTAGTTCCTTCAAAAAAGTAATGAACCAGTGCAAACTATCTATGATATTGATGACGAAAGTTTTCAAAACCTAGAAGTAAGTGAAGATTTATTGGATCTTTGCTCTGCTTCATCTCAGATCATCAGTAATAGTTTCCATGTGATTGGGAATCAACATACTTTCAACTCAAAGGTTGAAGGGGAAAGCAATGAAGAAAATTCTGATCAAGTTGAAACCAAGAAGCCTTCTCTTAAAAATGAAGAAGCAATAGAACAAACCCCTACTCAAGAATACATTGATCTTTTCACAGAGCTCAGCCTATTAAATCAGAATATCTCAGAGCTATAAGAGGAAAACACTGTAATATATGATGAGTCCTCTAGTTCAAATAATAATAAAGATGAGGAAGTTTGTCTTCCTCATAAGAATCTTTGCCTTAATCCAGTGGAGAAAGAAGAGATGATCCTGGTCGAAACATATCTTCCAAACACTCACAACCAAGTATTATTTCAATATCCCTATGCTCATTTCTTGAAAATATTTGAAGAAGGGATAAAGGTTAGGAGCAGTATGTTACCAAAAGCAAGAAGATTATTTAGCACTGCTGCTAAAAAACAAAAAGAATGGGAGTGGCCCTGTTTGTTCAGCCTGCCCAAGGAGAAGAAGAAGGACCAATCATGGAATCATTTGCTAGATTGGTTGTACTAGAAAAGAGAGTTCACCAGCTTAAACATGTAAATTTTCCAAGTTAGGTTAGGTTAGATAGGAAAGAAATAAAGCTCAGCTTTGAGCATTTAGTTAGTTTTTGATTTTTTGTCTTGTAAGAAAAAGAAAAATCTAAAAACAATAGAAAAGAGAAAATAGGGCAGATTTTAAAACAAGAAAGGTACAGCCCCATACCAAAAAAGAGAAATAAATTCTGAAAGTGTGCAAGCTTAAATGCCATTCCTGCAAAACACACTTCTAGTTAGTCAAACAGCCTAATCTTGACTAACTAGTTTTAAATTTTCTGCTGATAGGATAGTGAATTCGATTTTCCAAACCGTTTAATCTTGGCTTATCAGTAGATAGATTAGGATAAAAATTAAAGGTTCAAACAAGCTCAAAATATGAGCATAGGTTTCCAAAGAGAGATGACTCAAATCTGTTTCAAATTCTGAGTCAAAAGATGTAAAAATCTGGTTCTAATTAGCTCAAAATCTGAACCAGAGAACAAAGAAGCTACAGCTCAAACAAAAGTCAAAACAGAGCTGTAAAAAGAGAAGGATGTTCTTAAAACTTTTAGATCTTAAAGCCTTCATCATTTTGATTTAATTTTCTACAAATAATAATCTATGTGCAGCTTATTTTTATGCCATAGATTAGCATCAAGTTAGACTGTTCAATCCTGACTTGTATGCTTTTTAATTTCTGCTTTAGCAATTAGAGAATAAAAATCTGTTAGATTGTTTAATCGTAATAGGTTAGTAGATTAGGTAGAGAAGCATATGGACTCAACTGCTTAATTTGAGTCCATGGAGAAATAAGAAGTAGAACTAGATTAGATTTTTTGCTTTCAAAGGAATAAAATGTTGTAAGAGAGTTTGCCAATCCAAGTGCACTCTAAAGTAAGAAAAAAATGTTAGATCAGTAGGATTGGGTAGGTAGAAAGCTTGTTGATAAAATATCCATTGTTTTCCATGGCTGTTACCATTTCCAGAGTGAAAAAAGATCATTCAATCAAAAAAAGGCAGCCCAATGGAAGAGGCACTGATCAGCCTCCTAGAGAATGCAAGTCTGAAGTTCTTGATGCCTTCAAGAAGGCACCATCCCCAAGTGGAGCCACTGTTAGCCACCTATAAAAATTTTCATATCAAATGGTGGCTAAAACCCTTTTGGAGCCTTCAAGGAACAAAATTTTATTACTAAAAAGTGTTATCTCTTGAAGACTCTTGAAGGCCTCATGCCTCTATCCAAAATCTTCATTTGCTATTACCATTTTATACTCAGAAATTCTGCTAATTTCATGAGAAAAGACTGCTCAAAAACCATCTTTTTCCCCCTTCTCCCACTCAAAACTAACCTTCATTTGCTCCCCTTTTTCTCCATAAAACTCCTCCATTTTCATGATTCCTCTTCTTCCATTCATGAAAATCATCTTTACATAGTTTAAAACTCATTTTTAAACTATACCGAAACCCCCAAATCCATTGAAAACTCTAAAAAATTTCATAAAAACAAGTTTTTATTACTAAGGACTTAAGCCCCCTTGGGCTAAGTATTAAAGAACCACTTCCCCCATATTCCCGCTCCCTAGAACCAGGCGCTATGACCATCGAGCGCTTATCGCATCGGAAGTAATCAATGAGCGCAAGTCTTTGGCTTTCATATAAAAACCTCTGATGCGATTAGCTCTGTTATATATGAGCCCCGGTCCTTTTGCCGCTTCACAAGACCAAAGGCCCGCAATCGGGCACTCAAACTAATGAATAAACCCTGCCCGATTGATATTTTTCTTTGTAAAACCAAAAAACCCTTTTTTCCAAAGTTTTGTTCTAATGCATTAAGATCACGTGTTAATATAAAAAATGGTTAGATTGAAAACACCCGATCGCGCAATCGCATCAGAGAAATACAAATGGGTTGATTAAAAATGCCGGGCCCAAAGTTTTGATTGCGATTGGCCCTTCATTGTATAAACTCCGCCCTCCCCCACTTTATTCATATGACTTATGCCTGGGACCAAGGTTAAAAGTCACAAGCGCTAAATCGCATCGCAAACTTTCAAAATGTTTAGATCAAAAAGATGAACGCCTGACCTTCCGATTGCGATAGGCCCTTTTCATATAAGGCCCCGGGCCCTTCACATTCCATATAATCAAAGGCCCCACAGTCGGGCGCCAGATCATTCCATATATATATATACCCTGCCCCCGAAGCATAAAACCTTTTTTTTATTTTAATTTTGGGTTTTTTATATATCATAAGGGTTTTTTTGCCAATGCGTAAGTTGAACAATCCTGACCGTTGATCTCATCCTTAGATCAACAGCCCGCACTAAATCGCATCGCAAGTTTTATTCGGTGCATTTTTTTTGCAACCCCCGATTGCTGATCCCCGATTGATTGTCTGTCGTTGATCTCCTCTTCGCTTTCCATGATCCAACGGTCCTCATTCCCTCCGATCGCGAGTCTTACCTCTACTTCAAAATCCATCGATTCATTCCCCACCGTTGATCTGATTCTTAGATCAACGGTCATCGCTCAATCGCATCGGAATTTTTCATCGGTGCGTTTGATTGTTCCTCCTGATTGGCCATCCCTCCGATTCGTTTTCCACCGTTGAGCTGAACCTCAGACCAACGGTCCGTGCTAAATCGCATCGCAACTTTCAATCGGTGCATTTGCTTGCCACCCCCAATTGCGATCCTTCGATTGGATCTGGACCGTCCACGTGTCCAGATCGGACGGTCCAAGATCATTCTGTCTTATTCATTTCCCCGTCTCCTCCTTACTTTCTCTTGATTGATTTCTACCGTTGGATGATGCCATCCAACGACCATGATTGCTCCCCACGCCCTCTGAAGCAGTATACCAAAAAACGCAGGATTTTATAATTTTTTTTTGTATTTTGCAGGGATTAATGGCTTTTTTCCATTATATTAAAGAGAAAGGCCGAAGGCCAAGAATGACGATTCTCGCGCCTTTGATTTATCAAAGGGAACCATTCGCAGGGTTCTACTCCATGTATCGTTCATTTCTTCATGAGGAAATGATGCCATACGAGCCCTGCCCGGCCTGCACATCGACAAGACACTGTTTTATTAAAAACACAGTTAAAGAGTATCAGCGTTCGAAACAGAGCACATCAGAACCAAATATTGAAGACCTATTTGTGGGGATTACGGCTAAGATTGATTATCAAGAGCTTAATCCCTCAAATTAAAACACAGTTAAAGAAATTCATAAGTGTTTAATAGACAGAAAGGCCTCCACTACCTCAATTGAGGCGAATTGATTCCTCAGCTACCATAAGTGCCACCTGTGCCTCAAAGAATTCAAAACAGAGGCCAAAGTTACTGATCAAACTAAGATATTCGACTCGGTGCAGCTAGAGAGTTACTTCTGCAAGGAACTTAAATGCTAAAATTATCTGCAGAGTTACTCCAAACATGACACAGAGCCTTAAAGTCAATAAAAGCTCCCACCGAGCTTAATTCATAAATGTAAAAAAGTTAATACGGATAGAATATTTGTAAACTTCTCCATCGAGCCCCTCAAAGGCCGCGAAGTCATTGATCTGTATTAATTGTCCTGAGAGATATTTTATAGGATCTCACCTCCTCATTCTTCTATAAATACTTCTGTAGAAGATGAGAAATTGTTGGTTGGTTGTTGGTTGATCACTAGTTGTAATATTGAAACTCTCTAAAATGATACATAGTCTATTGAAGTTGAAGAAGAAATTGAAGTCTTGGAAGCCCTGATGATGTTGTTGCATGCTTGTGACTGAGAAGGCTCTATCATTGCATCCATGAGCTTGGCTATTGGTGAAGTATTCTGAACTGTTTAATGTTTTTCCCCTGTTTTCATTATGTTCCATAACTTCTTACTACAGTAGGTTGAAATTTTTAGGCTAAGAAATGACTCCTGGAAGCACCTTAGACCTGTTCATCCTTCATTGTTTTATGTTTTCTTCTGCTGAATTATTTTAGATTCTTTAATCTCTTTCTTTAGTCTTCATGCTCGTTTATTTCCTTAATATTTCAAATAGTTGGTTTCAGCATGATTTATGGTTTTCCCTACTTGTTTGCTGCCACTTAAAAACTGTTATTGAAGTCTCCCTTTGAAGTTTCTTGTTTACAGTGAATCAAGGAGGTCTGTTCCGATCTTGCCCTTTGTCCTTTCTTAAGCAATTGCCTTGAAGGTCTTTATAGTTATAATCATAGATGTGTTAGGTGTTCCCTCTTCTATGACCGCAATTATCAGTGAATCTTTTATGTTTTCTAAGTCATTTGAAATAAAATATTTGAGGAAATAGGGTGTTCCCCGAATCTTAGATTTCATTTTAAAAGTTGTTTTGGAATCATTGTTTGCTTAAAGGTGTGATTTTTAGAATTCATGGTTAGCCATGTCTATTAGAAAGCTCTTTATTGTTCAAATTGTGTTTCCCAATTCCCTTTGTTGAGAATTAAACTTCTCTTTCCAAATCATTGATGTCCATCTCATTCCAAAAACCAAAAGATCCTGTGGCCAAGTTAGATTTTCCCTCTGATATCCCATATCCAATGATGAGTATGTTATGACCTCTTTTTGACTCCATTTCCCAATGAACCAGATGTTTTGTCCATTCTATATATCTTTCCTAGATCTTTCATTTTCTGCTATTGTCAACCCAACCAAACAAACAAACAAACACCTACACTTAATAACTAGTCTAAAATCCATATGCTAAGCACACAAGATAAACCTTTGCAAACAAACATTTGAGAGATCCCTCTCTGAGAACAGGAGGACTAGATCCTGGAACTCTAAATATTGGTTCTGATGTTGCCTTGTCTTTTAATTTTCCAAACTATCAAAACACGGGACACCAACAAAGTGGATGGAAGTTATATATAAATTGTAAATAAAGATCTAGGGGAAAGAAAACTAGGGTTTGGTGCATCAATTTAGCATTTCGGAAGAAAAAACATGAATTCCAAGAAAACCCTAGGAGAAGAAGTGTTTCATTAAATTCTCTTAGTAAATAGTGCTAGGGGGATATGAAAGGCTTTAACTTACCTTTGGAAGAAGATGGAGGGTGTAATGGCTGAAATGAAGCCTTCAAAAGCCAACTTGGTTGCTAAAACCCACTTCTGTAAAAATCTGCCCCATGCGTAGCGAAGGCTTCCTAGGTGCAACAGAGTGCTTCTATGTGCATCGAGCTCCTCTAGATGCATAACTTAGTTCTTGTATGCGCATCGAGCTCATGTTTTTTTCTGGTGAGAGGTGAAAACTCAATTTTATTTCCAAAGTAAGAGAGGAGCTCGATGATAAGAGGACATAAGAGTGAAAATGAGTCTCCTTGATGTCTTTTTGGCCTTTTTATAAACATGATGTGACTCCTTTTGAGTGAGAATGGGCCCCACATTTCTTTCCCAAGCATGACTTTCATTGATTGAACTTTGTAACCTTTGGACTTTGTAACCTTTTTGAAACCTTGAATATTTTTTAAACCTTCAATTGTAGCTTTAGGAACATGAAAACATTATTACATATTAGAAACATAAATTACATTTTGAAATCAAACTTTATTTAATAAACTTGCCTATTACAACTCCTTCAATTTCCGGATTTTATGGATGAAATGACGAATTTGGTGAACTTGAAACCCTAATGACCTAATGGAGACACTGAACTAAAATAAAGCATGATGGTTATGACTGGAATGATGATGATGAAATTTGGATAATGATACACTCAGTTGAGTGATGACAAAGACCAACATAAAAAAATATTTGGGAGTGGAAATATTCCTACACCTAATACCCAATGACCAATTTTTTTCTTGAAGACGTAATGAAATGAAAAAA
Organism: Pinus albicaulis; assembly: GCA_034641835.2. Classification (NCBI taxonomy): domain Eukaryota; kingdom Viridiplantae; phylum Streptophyta; class Pinopsida; order Pinales; family Pinaceae; genus Pinus; species Pinus albicaulis. The sequence goes on from CM076582.1 coordinate 1,648,663,432, forward strand.
CAATTTCTATGGGACCGTAATAGGACATGATAAGAACCCATTTGATCACTGGTGACAAGCTGTATAGACTGAAAGTAACACATGTATCACCGATTATATTTTAGAATTCCACCATAGGTTGCTATACTCGCCATAAGTAACCAATTCGATCGCCTTTTATATCATGATACAATGAACAAAATATTCGGTTAGACTGAATGCATGTAGGTTAAGTCCTTAGTTCTCCATAGTGTATATTACAGTTCACAGTTGGTTGGTAAACCTGTATGCCTAGTTTTAACCCCCTTTTGATTTATTTTTTCTTAGTTATTAACATTTATTAATCCAACGTGGAAGAACAAAAACCTACCCTTTGACGCTCACATAGAATGCAAAATAAGGCTCCTCTTCCACCAGAAGAAACCCGTGGTCATCATCAGAAGCATAATAAAACACAAACTACCTAATTAGGAACTTCAGGAGCTATTTATGGTCCTCCTCCAAAAATTGATCCACCAGAATCATCCTTTCCTTTGAGTATTGAGCCTGAGATTACATCTTCTCTTGCCGGTGAATATGACACAATCGAAAAAGAAGTACCTGAACCCTTATTTCTTGAGGTCATTGAGCTTGAATTTATTCAATTAGACTTCTTTATTGTCCGAGGTTGTTCAAATTGAGGTTCCTTAGCCATCTTCACCTGTTACTTCAAGACCTTCCTCTTCTCTTCGTTTTTCTCAGACAAAATTGCAAACTATATATCTTGGACCTGATGGTGAACCCCTTCCACCTGGTATTGCGAGTATTAAATAGATCCCATAGGAAGAAATTTATCCCTCTTCTCTTGTTACTTTGAGAGAGATTCATATTTATCAGACCTATCCTCTTCCTCCTCTTTAGAATATATATCAAATTCCTTTTTCTGATTATTTTCCTTTCATTTCACCAGTGATTTTCTCGCGACAATCATCTTTGAGATTGTTAGCCATGACTAAATCTGTTATGGTTTCCCAGCCTATACCATCTACTATGGCTGAGACATCAAATGTTGCTTTCCTATCCATGTTCGTGACATCACCAGAGACACATCTGTATGGTGTCCTGTCCATCCCACCTGGTTATCAATCATTTTCTGGTAACTTCTCTGGTGGGGCATCCAGTCCTTGGACCTCTCCAATGAAATCTATTTATGGAATAACATCTGGAACTTCTCTATTGAGAACTATATAGTCTACTCTTTCTCCTCCACCTACACCTACATTTGAACAACAGGCGAGGCCTTATATTAGTGAAAAACATCAACAACCCAAGTCTCCTTATGTTGGGTACTCTTCATCTGGTAGGAAGTTTCCTCCATCATCCCCTGCTCCTTTTGGCAGGGGGGGAACCTATCATCGGTATACCACATATTAGTGCTCAACCTTCATTGAATCCTCCTTATCTTGGTTTTACTGCTAATGTTTGGCAACCTAATTTTCCCATTCAACCTATTTTTTCATCAAGGGTTTAAGTTTATTTCAATATCACCGTCAATACTCAAATTTGAAGGGATATTGTTTACTTCAAGTTGAAAGGTATATTTTCATCTTGTAACATTCCCCAAACACCCAACTAATGATATCATGATCATAATACATAGACATGACATGATAGAAAAATAAAATAACATTCTAAACAAACTATAAAACATGCATAAAATTGGTTTGAAGCAATGTTATCTCTTAAAACTAGTTGACTAGTTGCAAATCATGGAGATATGATCATGGTCCCTGTTATCACTCCAATAATTCTCAAAAGTTGTGATATTTTTTATTTTAGTTTAAATAATATTATAGGTAACCACAAACATACTTTTAAGCTTTATGATCTAGCCTTCCTAATGCTCAGATAGGGCTCTCTCTATATGATTTATCTTTGTTGATTTTAATTGATTTTAGGCTAGTTATGAAGGGTAAATTGGTTTTGGGTTTTGATGTGATTTGGTGGTGAAATCACTTACTCAGATGGATAGATGTAGATCTGTATTCCATTGGGATAATGGAGTCAATGTGTCAAGAAGTTAAATCAGGATGAAGTTCTAAAGGGAAATGTTTACAGGGCAAGATAGTTGAGTTACTTCAGATCTTCAAGTCTGATGGTGAAAATGGTTTCAATCCGGGTAAAAGAGAAATTAAGGGTTCTTGAATCCGGATTATAAGTGAAAAGTCAGACGTTAATCGAAACTAGGGAGCAATTAAGGGTTCCCTAATCTAGACATAAGTGGAAAACATGTAAATGACAAATAGTTCAAGACAGAGTTATTTTAACATATGTTGAAATAACAATTCTTGATTTATCATTTAGATTTAGAAAAACTACAAGTATTGATGAAAAACATAAGAAATTGACAAAGAAACAAGTGAAAATACTTCATTGTAGTGGCCCAACACATGAATCCTGTAATATAATGCTTTATTGCTTTATTCCAGTCTACTGAATTGAAATTGGAAAAATCACCCTTAGGTTCATAATATTACAACTATAGAAATGTTCAGCAATTCATCCACCCTCAATACTTCCAAATTAGAAGTATTTATACAAAAAACTTTACAAAATATCCTAAAACAAACTTAGGAATTATTCATGGAAAATAAATATCTTCGTGCAAGAAGATAGTGACAACTTTCTAACTAATGCTAGATGTCCCTATTTTTATTGAAATAACTATTTTTTGTCTTTACTTATTGATATTTTCTCTCTTTGTTCTTCAACAAAGGTTGCAGCTGGACAGTGAAGTGTCCTCTACGCTAGAAACTTTATCTCTGATGTGTAATTCTGGATTTGAGTTTTAAACTTTGACTGTGAACTAATACTCTTTCACTTGATACTCTTTCATCTGATACTCCTTCATCTGATATTCTTTCATTATTTTTAACTGCAAAACTGTAACCGTAAATGTGAAAACAACATGCTTTGTTTTGTCTTTACTGCAATCTGATTTCACAGTAAATCAGTCAAATTTTCCCAAAGTTCTGCCTCTGGAAATTTTATCTTCATCATCCTTCTAAAAATATCATCTACTTTAGTGTATTTTGAGAATGTTGGCTTGTTGATAAATATGTGTTTCACCTCATGCTATAGGTAAAACAAGCTCTCCAAATTATTTTAGATTACCTTCCCTGTTGGAATACCATGTGAGGTAGGCAGATTAGTCTGATCTTTAGAAACTTTTCTCATTTTCTTGTGATAGTCATTCTGCTTCATTAGTTTGTCATGAATAACTAATGGCTTTAGAAGGCCTTTCTACCTTAAGACATCAAATTTCATCATAAACCTTGTAATAGCAACCTCCATACTATTACATTTCTTCTAACTGTATCATCAAATTATTTTTACAAGTTACCTTCCAAACTTCTAGGATCGTTTCTGTTCTATCATTAATACCAATTTCTTCTAGCTCTTGCTTTTTCTTAGAATTTAGAAAATTGATGATTTCAAGAGTTTATTCAGGTTTCTTACCAAGTTCTTTTTTGATATTTTGAATTGCTTCTTTTGCTGATTTGACTAAGTCTTTCTGCTCAAATATAACCTAGATTCATGGCCAAATATCATTGACTACTTCAATGATATTTTCCCATAGCTGTTGTCTGATTTTTGCCATGGGTTCTTTTAGTGTCATATCTTTTTATAATTTCTTCAACTGCTCATTTAATCTATTTGATCTTTGTTCTTCATTCTTATGCATTATATTGGCAATTTTCTTTTCATCTTCAAGAATTTTAAGCTATTCTTTCAGTCTGTTAATCTCATTAGTCTAAATAGACATGTCCTGCATAGCTTTTACCAACTTGCTTGCTTCATATGAATTTTGTGTTGCTATTGTTGAAGACTCTGTTGCTGAAGTTCTTGATGAAGTGACAGGTAATGTTGTAGCTATGGGGACTGTAGGAGCTAGTGATTCAGCTAGTGTGTAAGGTACAACAGTAGTACCTACAGGAATGACTGTGACTAGAACATCTTCTTCGTTATACTTTTTCTCTTGGACCAACTTGTCCATTTCATTCTCCATTTCCTTTATCTGAGCAGTCAACTACAAAATGAGATTCATCATCTCATGTTTCTAATTTGTATCCTGTAATAATTCCTTTGCTTGAGGATGTTCTGTATGGGACAGCTTTATTTGCTTCTTTAATGCAGCAATGTCTGCATTTTTCTTCTTTATTAATTCCTCTACGATTTTGACATTTTTAGGATCATATCCTACTTTAATTACTAATTCTTCCAAATATTTAATTCTAGTATCTTTTTCCTGTGAAGATGCTTTTTCCAGTTTGAGCCGATCTCTGATATTTGCAAGAGTGTTTTGCAGCTTTTGTACACTCATGGGCTTGGTGGTCATTGTAGAATAAATCATCTCCCCCTGCCTGCTTATGAAACTCAATTTGGTCCAGAGGATGAATATCCTCGGCCAAGACTTCAAAATCTATTTTTTTGTAATCAGAGGATGACTTAGGAGTTTGAACTGTGGGTTGAAAAAATGTCATCTGCATTTTTTTATTCTTATAGTCAAAGGCTGAAATTATCCTATTATGGATGCCATGAGTTTGTTTCAGATATTGAGAATATATTTCAGTTTTAATTTCTTCATTTCTGGCTTTGATTTCTTTGTATCTTTCTTTGATATCCATATCCTTTTCTGCTGGTTTTTTAGATGAAGAAACTTCAATACTGTGTTGCTTCTGAATAAGTCGAGTGTTTGAAGTAGTGGGTTTTTTCTCTTCTTCAATTATTGTAGGAGGTGCATTGTCCTTTACTCCTCTTTCTGTATCAATCACCTCTATTTTTTTCTACTTCTTTATTGGCAGGATTTAGCTTTGGCTTTTTACTATATCTCAATTTAAATTTTTTCTCAGTAGTTATCTCTACTGTATATGATCCTTCCTCTCTATTTATTTTTTCATTCTTATCTTCTTGGGCTGGAGTTTGCAAAGTTTGACTAGTATCACTTTGCTTTTTTGCCTCTACCAAGGTGTTCTCCAAACATTCAGATTGATTGGAGAATTTCTCAATCTCTAGTTTCTTTTCATGTACATAGGGAGTGGATTTGCATTTAACTCTCATTTTTTTGATAACTCCAAGTGGATCATCAGACCACATAAAAATTTTACTGAATTTGAACTCCTGTAAACATTTTTTAGCCTCTGGACCTGCATCTCTATTGTTACAGATAAAAGAGCCAACTTGATTTTTCAGTTTGAACTGTATATTCTTCTTTGCTGCCAAGAAATTAATTGCATCTGAACTAAGAATCTACCTTATGTATTCTATTATCACCCTAGTAATTTCTCAAAGTTGTGGGCTTTTGGTTTTTAGTTTAAGAAAACTAGGGGTAACCACAAACCTACTTCAAATCCTAGGATCTAGCCTTCCTAGAATTTAGAGAGGGCTCTCTCTTTAAGATTTATCTTTTTTTTTTTTTTTTATGTTTTAGACTAGTTATGATAGTTCAATTTGTTTTTGATTTAAGATTTTGGGTGGGAAAAAATCACTTAAAGGTAAACTAGGGAGAAATCTACTTGACCATTGGGCTAATAAAGTCTAAGTCTAGATAGCAGTACTAGAAGGCAAGGCTAAAAGGATGCAAATATAGTCAGGGAAAGATAGATAACCCTCAGAGCTTTGGGTAAAAGGTTTTTGATGAAATGATGTAGTTGGGACAAAGGGAAATGAAGGATCCTTTGATCCGGACAGTAGAGGAAGGAGGTAGAAGTCAAATGGGAGTCGGAGCAGTTAAGAATTCCTAACACCAGAAATCAGTTGAAAACATTTAAATGGTAACTTAGTTAAGACAAGGAGCCATAAGCTAGTCTTGAAGTAACATTCCTAGCTACTCATTAAGAAAGAACAAACACATAATGAGATGAATGGAACTTAGAAAATAAACAATGACAAGACAGATGCACTTTACTCTTTAACTTATCATGAGAATCCTAAATTATGATATCCAATTAGCTTTGTCCAGTTTGCTACTTTGAAATCAACACATGTAAGCCTCCAATGTATCAAAAAAAATCTATAGTAATCTTAGAAATTTTATTCCACACTAAACACTTCAAAGAATGAAGTATTTATACAAAATATCCTAGAGAGATCTAGGAATAACTCTAGGAAATATAAAATAACTTTACATATAAAGAGGGACAACTTCTTAAAAATTTAGCAAGTTTTCCTCTTATCCAAAAAATATAGAACAACTTAAACTAATCAAGGAGCCTTTATTGGCTAGCTATCCTACTTGCTGGAAAATTGGAAAATATCTTTATTGGAGTTGTTTTGACTGACACTCTTTCTCCTAATACATTTTCACACTGTAATTTCATCCTGATACACTTTGAATCTATTTATTTATACTTTTACTATTGTAAAAAGAACATTTCCAGCAGTAAAAATCAAATGACTGTTTTATTTTTCTGTTTCACTGTTTCACCTGTATTTTCCTTACTTTTTTCCCTTTTTCACTGCTATATCAAGTCTGTAAAAGCTTGCCATTGTTCTGCACTTGGTATTTTTACATTCTTGACCTTCCTGAAGTTCTCATAAACATCTGTATACTTGGAAAAATTTGGTTTGAAGACAAACAGATGCTTGATTTCATTTTGAATAAAAAACAAGTCTTCAATATATTGAAGAATAACCTTTCCCGTGGGAGAGCTTTGTGGCAGTGGCTTGTTGACTTGTTCTTTTTCATAATCCATTATCTTCTTGTCATACTCTTTTTGGTTCATCAACTTCTCATTGAAGACATGAATATCTGGAATTCTAGCTTGTCTTAGCATAGTGTATTTTGTGAAGAACTTGGTTATTGAAATATTCATAGCATCACACTTTTCCTCTAAAGTGTTCACTAGATTTCTCTTTGTCATAACCTTATTGATCTGAAAAATGGTCTCTGTCCTATCCTGTACCTGCAATTCTTCTAATTCTTCTTTGTTTTACCATTCAAGAAAGTGATAAGCTTCAAAGCTTGTGTTGGTTTGTTTGCCAATTCTTCTTTTGTTTTTTGGATTTCAACTTGAGCTGCTAAAAGTAGGTCTCTCTGTTCATATATGATCTGGATTGATGGCCATTGAAGATGTATAACCTCAATTATATTGGTCCATAGATCATTTTTTATGTAAGAAATTTTTGCAATGAAACTCAAGTCTTTTTGAAGGCTTTTGATTTGTTGTTCAAGTCTTTTGGCCCTTTTCTCATAATTGTTAGCATTGATTAATGATGCTTTGTTGGAGACTTCCATATTCTAAATCATCTTTTTCAAACTATTAATTTCATTATTCTTTAGTGACAATTCCTCCATAGCTTTTACTATCTTCCCTGCATCATCTGTGTGTTGTACCTGTGTGGTTGAAGAATCTGTTGTTGATGTTGTAGCTAATTGCACTGGCACTACAGTTTCCAATGGCACATTAGGTGCTAATTTTTCTCCCAATGTTGAGGCCACAGCTGTAGTAATTACTGGTATGACTGAGGGGATAATTGGAGCTTCAGTGTCTTTGAAAGTTTCTTTCTCTTTCATAAGCTGATCCAATTGTGTTTCCATTTCTTTGATTTGAGCAGTTAGTTTGATAATTAACTGCATCATGTATTCTTTTTCTGCCTGTTCTTGAAGAATTTCTTTAGTTTGAGGGTGTTCACTTTGAGGAAGCTTCAGTTGTTTCCTCAAAGCTGCAGTGTCTTCATTTTTCTTTTTAATTAATATCTCTGCTGCTGGAACATCTGAAGGATCAAATCCCACCTGCAAAACTAAGTCTTCTAAGGCTTCAATCCTTAGATCTTTAGCATACAAAGAGCCTTTATCCAACTTCATTTGATCCTGCATGTTAATAATGGTATTCTAAAACTTTGTAGCACTCATAGCCTTTGTTACCATAGTAGAATATAACATCTCAGAGCTGTGTCTGTGGAATTCTATTTGGTCTAATTCAAGCACATTTTCAATATCTACTTCAAACTCAACCTTTTTGTAGTTTGCCACTGTCTTAGGTGTTGAAGTAGTTGGTTGCAGATATGACATGATCATTTTATTTGTGGAGTAGTCAAATGTTGTAAGTAACATGTTCTGATTCCCTGGCTTCTGTTTAAGATATTGAGAGGAAATCTCACTTTTGATCTCTTCATTCTTTTTTTTGATTAATTTGTACCTTTCTTTGATGTCTAAGTCTTTTTCCTCCACTGTTTGTGAGGAAGAAGCCTCCATACTTTTCTGTCTTTCAGTCGTCTGAGTATCATGTTCACCTGCTGTTTGATCTTTCTGGATGTCTGCAAGAGTTTCATTTATTATTACTATAGCTTCATTATTGTTTACCTTAGGCTCATTTGTATCTTCAACATCTATAACTTTTTCTTTTTCAATAGTAGTGAGCTTGGGCCTTTTGTTGTGGATGAGCTTCAATTTAGTCTCTGTAGTAGTCTCTACTATATATGCTCCATCACCTCTGCTTATTTTATTTGAAGATTCTGGCTATTTTGAAGTTACCATGGAAAGTGTGGTATCCATTTTTCCTGTTGGCTTTTCATTGGCAGTTGTATCTATCAAAGTGTTTGTTCTCCATTCTATCTGATTTGCATATTTTTCAATATCTGGCTTAGATTCATGTATGAAAGGAGGTAGTTTACATTTAACCCTTATACTGCTTAGAAGACCTTGGGGGTCATAATTCCAAGGGAAACTTACCTGAAATTTTAGCTCTGACAATCTTTTTTCTATCTCCTTATCAACATCTCTATTATTCACAATGAAAGGACCAATCCGATTCTTTAATTTGAATTGGGTTTTCTTTTTGGAAGCCATAAAATTGATGGCATCAGAATTCAAAACCTGTCTTAAATATTCTAAAGAAAATAATTTGATAGTCAAATAGTTGGGTAATTTGTAAGGTTGGAGATTAGATCCAAATATTCTCAATTCTGTGTGCTTTTCATATAAAAACCAATCTCCCATTTTGCACTGTTCTGCTAACTGCAAGATTTTCTTCATTTCTTCATTTATCCTCGGCTGATCTGCCTTGTACAGTAAAGTCATTGCTGGTTGGAGAAACAGATCTGAAAAGTCTGTAAAACTGAACTCACTTCTTTCTTTCCTCAGTAAAGTGGTCCAGAAAACAATGGATAGAGGCTGGCCCTCTAAATCCATTTTTTGCAATGCCAATGGAAACTTGTCACATTGAAAATACAAGAACAAGTGAAATAAGTATGATGACTATCTGAACACCCCTTCAGTGGGTAGTTTGGTCAATTGATAGTGGATACTATCAACTATAAGTCTGGCATAGTCAAAGATTATTTCAAGAGGTTTACCAGGAGATAAAGTAGATAAAAAACCAAGGATGGATTCATCAACGAATTCATCTGGGAAGTATCCTAGAATGAAAGAAAGCATTGATATCACATGTCTGGACCCTTCAGGAAATTTAGAAGTGGAGTAAGGAGGATTTAGCTTTGGAATGTCCACATGAGATGGCATACAATTCTGGAAAATCATAAATCTCTTAGGGAAATCTAATCCCAAATATAACTGAGTTAATGCTTCAATGGATAGGGGGACTGCCTTAGGGTCAAACTGTAGTTGCAACATTTCATTTATAGACTCTACAGTGATAGAAAATAGAATCTCCCTATTAGCATTTACAATTGCTCTTTAGTATGGAACATAGTACTTTTGGTACAATCTTATCAGATCTTGACCAGGGTGTGTTAATGGGACTACATATTTGGGTAAATTTGTCTCCCAAATAGGCATGTCATCTTTATATGAACTTTTCATAACACCAATTGTGTACTTCTAATAGGTTAAATTCTACTACAGGGTCTGCAATTTTATAATCCAAATCAGTCAAGGGGATGATTTCTTCATTAGGTACTGGTGTCTGAAGGGGATTGACAGACACAGTGGTTTTTGCAGTGAGTGCAGGAGTGGATTTTAGGGATTTTACTGCTTCAGAATTAGGAGGTTTGGATCCTCCAGGTTTAACAGGCTTGGATCCTCCAGCTTTAGGTATCATTTGTTTCTTAGTCATTTTTAAATAACTAAAACAAGTTTAAACAGTTTGCAATAGTTGAATTTCCTTAACAGAGGGTAATTGAGAAATATTATAGGCGAAGATGATGACAGTGGGTGCTTCAGTGCTCAATTAGGAATCAGGGATGGGTAAAACTAGTTTAAGATAGAAAACAAGGGTTTTCTGAATGACTAGGACTGCAAAAGAGACTTTTTAGCTAATATGTAGGTTTTAAAACCTTTTCTAACTGTGGAATTGATCTTTTAGGGGTTTTAAATTGAGGATTTGGATTTTAATGAAGCTTTCATGAATCAGTAAATTCTGGGGAAAATTTGCGAGAATTTGCCCTAGTTTTGAGCATTTTTGGGCAAATTATATGAATGAGTTATTTTTTTTAAGGTCAATCGGTTCAGTTGAAGGCTTAAACTATGAAATTTGCAGGCTAGATTTGGTAAAATACCTTTTTTTGCAGGTATTTTGACTATTGAAAGGACTTTTGAATATTTATGCGATTGAATTTGAGCTTTATTTCAATTTGTTGGAGCAGAACAAGTGTATTCTGGTCTTGAATCTGGAAATCTGCGGTAAAAGTAGTCTTGAAATGGGAATGAAAGGCTTAAAACACAGTCAGAGGCTCAAATAACAGTCAGAGGCTCAAATAATAGTCGGGGGCTCAAATGACAGTCAGGCGCGGATGAATACACAAATAACGCATATAAATTTTTATAACAAAGGTTTTAACCTTTGATTTTTAATTATCATTAATGCATTCAATGCAGATCTTATCAAAAAGGTAGGATTGGTTTGGATGCAAAACCGTCAACAGTTTTCGTGTTGAGTTATGGTGGTAAGTAGTTTCTATTGAAACGAGCGCAATCCAATAAAAACTTGCCACGTCATGGGAGGCGGATTCATCAAAACAACCTATTTTGTGTTGCTTTTGGCTTGGGATCATTGTTTATGTTTCGAGCGTGAAACTCATCATCAGGTGTTGGATCTGGATGATCGAAGCGAACGGTCGAGATTAAAAGGAAATTTGCAGTCGAAATGGTGGTGGGATCGAGGTCTATGTTAGTGGTGGCAAATGGAAAATGTTATAAAAACCTTTGTATAATATACATTTTAACCAAAGTTCTTGTGTGAAAAATAAAGGGTTAGGTTTATAAGCGGGGCTATACAATGCGAAACATGGTATAAGTTTTAGTTCTTCCGAAAATAAACCTTGGGTTATTCGTTTAATGCGGGGATAGAAACATTTATTTACAAAGTATTATATAGTTTATTAAAGCATGGGAGCTTAATAACTATAGGGGGGCGGGATATTTACATATTGATAATTTTATGCCAAAGGGGTTGTAATTGGGGCTTTTTATTTCCGCATGTGGATAATTATTTTGACATAAAAGCTTATAATAGTGGGTTTAAAGGGTATTAATATAAAGGGAATTATATTAATAGGAAAAGGTGATTTTTATGGATTTAATATATAAATTAGAACTTAATATGACAAGGGACAATGAAATACACCAAAAATACAATTACATGACTAAGTAAAGTGAAAATATCAAAGCAAAGCTTTTATCATTTATAATTTCACCACTTTCAACTTAGGATATAATGCTTTTGGAGGATTTTATGCTTTTATGAATGAAGGGAGTTAGTCAAATGGGGAATTTCATATTTCATTAAGTAAAAAGGTGCTTACTTATGAAATTGAATAGTAATGAGTGTATGAATGGTAAATGATGATAATTAGGCATTTATTATAGGAATTCAACACTTTTAACTTATCAGTCATCGAGCCTTGGGTTTGGTCCCAACAGAAGTCAGAGAAATGCTCTGAGCCTCTTTGACTAAAATTCTAGAATGCAGAATAACTATTGGGAGGGGAAATTAGTGATTATTTGCCCGGTGATAAATATTTACATGCTTTTCCCACTTCTTTCTACCTACCCAAGTTTAATCTAACATTTTTTCTTCCATTTTGCAGGTGCATTTGAGCTAGAAATCTTGAACATTTATTTTTTTGAAAGCATAAAAACTATCTAAATCTACCTTATATCATCTGAGGGCTCAAATTAAACTGATGAGCTCCTCTTTTATTCTCTACCTATCTACTGATTAGTCAGGATTAAACTGTCTGATTAATCTTTATTCACTATTCTACAACAATAAAATTGAAATCATGAGAAGTCAAGTTTACACAATTTAACTCATCATGGATTATGGCATTTATTGACACTTTTCCATAACCATCAGCAAAAAGTAAAAAGTAGTGGCATTTGGACTTGCACACTTTCATGTTTTATTTCTTTTTTCTTTTGGGGTCTATATTTTTGCTAAGTCCTTTGATATTTCTTTTAGGACTTTTACCCTCTTTTTTATTTTCTATTTTATTTTTATTTTTTTTACAAAATATGGGAAAACAACTTGCAGAAAGAAAGGTATGTACATATTTACAATACTATCAAAATTCAATTCAAAATTATGAATCCTATACTTATAGGACCCTAACATATTCAAGGGAAAATAACCTCACATAGAGGTATTTGCGCAGTTTATATGGAACAAGACTTGATCCATATACTCTTATCTCAATATGATTTTGGTACAAGTACCAATCGCCTGTCCTATTATGCTCTGAAAACTATAGGAATTTCTTAATTACTTCACTAATTTTGGGCTGCCTGCTGCTGTTCAACAAATTGACCATAGGATGAATAAAAGAATCAGTGAAATCTATATAAGTGAACTCATTGGAGTCTTTCCTTATCAAGGAAGTCCAAAAGATGATTGATTGTGGGTTTCCTTCCACATCAAGCTTCTGAAGGTTTATAGAAAATTTCTCAGACCGAAAGTATAAAAACATGTGGAATTGGAGTGATGAATACTTTAAAACACCTTCAGAAGGCATTTTTACCAACTTCTCATGAATATTGTTAGCAAGGTATTGGGAAAAATTAAAAATAGTAGAAGGAGGCTGACCAAGTGTGAAAGTAGATAAAAAACCTAACACTGCAACATCATCATGTTCATCTGTAAAATAAGCAAGACTGAAAAACAACATGGAGATGATATGTCTTGATCTTTCAAAGAATTTTGCAGAAGGGTATGGGGGATTAATCTTGCGAATTTCTACAGAAGAATGCATGAAAGTCTAGAATATATAGAACCTCTTGGGGAAGTCCAGATTTAGGTATAGTTGAGCGGGGACCTCAATGGATAAAGGGATTTAATCATGCCTGGGTTGTATCTGCAGCAACTGATTGATTGACTTAGTAGTAATGGTAAATAGGATTTATTTCTCAAGGTTTATTATGGCTCTCTGATCAGGGAAATAGCAGGATTGACAAAGTCTAATTATTTATGGGCATTGGATTGTCTGTGGGACAACATATTTTGGTACATTAGACTCCCAGATGAAAACTTCATCAGCCTGATCTATGGATTTTTCTTGGCTCCAACAGTGGAGCTCAAGAAGGTTAAATTATGTGACTATATCAGTAATATTGAAGTCTGTCTCAGCTAAAGGAATGTGCTCTACATCTACAAAAGGGGGTTGTAGATGATTGATAGCTAAAATGTTTTTGCAAGCCATTTCTTTACTTGATTTATCAATTTTATTACTCTTTTGACTTATTAAAAAAAAAATTAGGCCTGTAGGAGCACCTCTGGAAAACTATAACAGTTTGCAGAAGGATTTGGATATAACAAGGGCTTTATCTATTGAGTACAAAGGTATAAATGTGCTCTATTGATAAAACTATAATCTCTGTAAAATAAAAGGCAATCTCAAGACCTTAGAGTTTCTGCAAAAGATGCCTAGGGTTTCTATGAAATGACTAGAAGGCAAGGAGGTTTTCTTCAAGTGTACAAAGGCTTAAATTTCTTCATTTTATTCAATCTATGTGATTCTAAACAGTCTAAGTTTTCAAAATCTGTGAAAAGACACCTAGGTTTGCAGAAAAAGATTTGGAAAGAAATAGGGCTCTCATGGTCTGCTATTAACCTTAGTTTGATTCAATTACTGATTAATTTTCTCTTTAGATTAAGAACAGGCCTTTTCTTTTGAAGAATACCTGGGAAAAATGAAGATTTCATTTCGCAGAAGGGTTCTGGGGTTGAAGAAAGATTTTTGAAGCTCTGCTGGTCTTTAATAGCACTTGGATGACTTCTGGAATGATTGTAGCGGAAAATGGTTGGATTTATGTTTTAATTTGGCTTAAAAATGGAGTCAGCAGCAATATTTTCGGTCTAAATAGTTCTGTCCGTGTGAAAGTGGTAACAAAAAGGATGAAAAGGGTGCAAATGAGTGGTTATATGCATTTTTGAACAAACAGTGTATGCATTAATGGGTGGTCAATTTTGAATTGACAGGTGGTTTTCACGCTGGGGGAGAAAACCGCTCAATGGTTTTTGCAAGCTCCAAAGGGAGTTAGTGGTATAGTTTTGAATGATGCGAACGAATTAATTTTAGACACGTAGCTTGGATTGGAGCTCCAAAAACTACGTTTTTCACAAGTTCTGGGGTGTGTTAACAGTTGGGAAATGAAAAGCGCAACAAGCTATGATGGTCGTTAGATCTGGTGGGTGAAGATTTGATGGCTAGGATGATGTGACAGAGTGTTGGGGATTGTTGGCGTGGGGCCTGGGGTTTAGACTATGTGGTAGGTTTATATGTATTGGTTGGGGTTTTGAATGATATAACCAATAAGGTTAAGGTGAGTGTAACATATGTGTAGGCAGGGTTTAATAAGTGGGTCTGGGATTATATAACATGTGGAGAATTAAACCATAGGTTAAATTAAAAATATGGGTTGGTAATAATACATATAAAGGATTTAATATAATACGGGATATAGGTTTTAATATGGAATTTAATATATTAAGTTAATGTTAATAAAGTAATGTAATTGTGAGTAATTGTAGGATTGGTATAATATAGGGAAATATAAAAATACACGAAGTAAAAAATAACATCAGGGTATGGTTTTATAGTGGGACCCGATATGTGTTTTTAACTTTAGGATTAATGTATTTTTATGGGTTTTTAGTGTATTTTTAAATGAAGGGGAATTAATAACGGGGTTTCACTTTTCTTAAGTAAAATGTGTTTTTAACTTAGGAAAAGGGGCTTTTTGAAAGGGGGAAGAGGAGAAAAGGGTAAAATGAAGGGGGAGAAGGTATTTTTTACAAGGGAAATGATTTTGAAGGAAAATTAGTAAATGAAATGACCAATTATCTTTTATCCATGCTTGTGAAAACTTCTTCTACCTACCCATCTAATATCCTAACATTTTTCCTTCATTTACATGGGTGCATTTGAGCTTGCAAACCCTTATTTATTTTTCTTTTAAACAACAAACTAACTAATTCTATCATTATTTCTTCCAAGGGCTCAAGTTAAACTGTTGAGCTACTTATTTTTCTCTACCTAACTACTGATCTGCCAAGATTAAACTGTTTGGATAGATCTTTATTCTCTATCTAACAACATGAAATTTAAAACATGAAGGGTCAAGATTAAGCAATTTAACCTTCATGGATTGTGGCATTTTTAACAAGCTGCACACAATCTTTATTTTGCAGTAAAATTAAATAGTAGTGGCATTTGGATTTGCATCACTTTAATGTTTTA
This sequence comes from Pinus albicaulis, assembly GCA_034641835.2. Lineage (NCBI taxonomy): Eukaryota > Viridiplantae > Streptophyta > Pinopsida > Pinales > Pinaceae > Pinus > Pinus albicaulis. The sequence goes on from CM076582.1 coordinate 1,648,679,086, forward strand.
TTTTTATCTCTTTTTGTTTGGGGTCCATTTTTATATTCTTTTTGATATTTTTTTGTTTCAAGTCCTTTCATTTTTCTCTTAGGACTTTTACCCTCTTTACATTTTTTATTTTTCTAATATGGGAAAAAAATTTATAGAAAGAAAAGTATGTACATGTTACAATACTAATAAAAGTCAATTTGCAGAAAGAAAAGTATGTAAATGTTACAAGACTAATCAAAGTCAATTCAAAATTATGAATCCTATTGTTATAGGACCCTAATAGTCCCGACAATAGAACCATTTGTTGGCATGGGATTTAGATAGACTCGAGTGTTTCACATAGTATTAGCCAACAAAACCACCCAGAATTGGCCCTTTCAGCATCACCCATAAAGTGGATGACGTCTCACCCAAGGTACCATGAGTGACTGATGGAACCAAGTTTCCGTAGTCAGATGGGATTGTTATATGTGCATCATCAATATTTTAACTTGACTAATTTGTAGCCATGACACCTAAAAAAACAAAACTCTAACAACCATCCTAAACTCCTATGCAGCACAATGTTTCACAAAATTCTTTTCTAACTATTTATTTACTATTCAATTTCCACTTTATTAACATGACCAAAACATGATAGTCATACCAATTCCTCTTTCTACACAATTCATTAAATAATTTGTATTGGCACTATCAAACTAAAAGGACAATAGAAATAAAAAAATACACACATGCATAGATAAATATAGGGTCAATCCATCCATCCTCCATTACCCATGTCATAAAAACACACAATGTGCTACAACATAAAGTCTTCCAAACCTAACTCACCAGACTTAACATAATAAGAGATACCATATTACATTATTCTCTATCACAAAGTATTAGTAGCTCTAAGTAGACTATCCCCCCTAATACCATACTCAATACACATAATCCATTCATGGATGATCTGAATACACACCTATTGATGTACAAAAATAACAAGGTAAGAGAAACTCGACTAACAATTACTACACAACACTAAGGACTCTTTGACTAGATAATCAACCAAGCATCTAACCAACCCTAATTTCTGTAATTAAGGTCTTCTTATCATCCCTTGGTGTTTCCTCTATCATTAATTCTTCAATAATTGTACAATCCATCCTATCTCCACATCAAATAACAACCTTGATAGGTTCTAACGACCTTCTCCAACTTTGCCAACTTATATTTTTATGAAAATATATCCTAATTATTTCATCATGGTGATCCCCCTCACCTTTGCTAGAGGCCTTCAAATCCTAACTACCAAGATCTATATCACACCCATCCTCATCTTCTTGGAACTATTTCAAACTACCTACTCCACTACATCTTCCTATTTTGTGCCATCCTCTTTACTGGGCATTTGTTTCCCTCCTTCAACTTCATTCTCCTTTGCACATTTTCTTTCACAATACTACAAAAATTCATTTGTTTTTCCTCCAACAGAAAAATGATGGATTTAGTACTTTGGTTTGACCTTGACGCATTTTTAGGGTAATTCCATATATTTCCTCTCCTATAATTTGATGGTTAGTGGAACTTGTTGGCCACCTAAAAAAAAATTTCTATCAAAAGGTGGCCAAAACATTTGTTGGAGCCTTCAAGAAAATTTTTTTTTGCAGAAATGTTATCTCTTGAAGCCTCTTGAAGACGTCATCTCCTCTGTCCAAAATATGCATTGCTGTTCCCATTTCAAAGCTCAGAAATTCTGCTGATTTCAAAGAGAAAGAACTGCTGCAAAATCCCCTTGTCTCACCTTACCCCACTCAGAAACTAACCTACATTTATACTCTCTTTTCCCCATCATTTTCTTCTGATTTCCATTTTTTCCTCATTTCCCCTTCATAAAATCCACCTTGCATAGTATAAAACTCCTTTTTTAACTATGCTGAAACCCTCAAAACCCTTTGAAAACCATTGAAAATCCATAAAAAATGCCTTTTTGCATTACAGACTTAAGCCCCCTTGGGCTAAGTCCTAAACCACTTCCCCATTATATGCCTTGGTGCTAGAACCAGGCACTAAGCTTTTAAAAGCGCTTATCACATCACAAAAATTCAAGTGCGCAAGTCTTTTTTCCATTACAAAAACTCCAATGCGATTAAGCCCTGCGCATTATAACCCCCGATCATATTGTTATCTCATATAACCCTTTGGGCTAGCAATCGGGCACTAAAACATTGAAATAACCCCATCACGATCAGTTTGTTCCTTTGTAAATCCAAAAAACCTTTTTACCCAAAGTTTGGTCTAATGCGCTGGGGTTATGTTTTTTAAATGAAAAATGGGTAGATTGAAAGACCGCATCAAAAGTTCCGATGCGATTGAGTCCCTTTATTAAAACTCTTCCCCCTCCGCTTTTCATTCCATATAACTTTCACCCGGGACCAAGTGTTAAGATTCCGGAGGCGCTAATCGCATCGCAAGTTTTAAATGGTTAGATTGAAAAGCCCAAGCCCGAAGCTCTGATTGCGATTAGCCCTTTATTGTATATGCCCCGGGCCTATTATCATTCCATATGGACCAAGGCCCTGCAATCGGGTGCCAAACATTTCATAAATATATATTCCGCCCCCGAAGCATTAAAACCTTTGTTTATATTAAGTTTTTGGTTTTCATAAAGTATAAAGGGTTTCCGTCGGTGCATAAGCTGAAACGATATTGACTGTTGATCTAAGACCGATCCAACGGCCCGTGCTACATCGCATCACATTTTTCATTCGGTACATTTGTTTGTCCCCCCCGATCGGCCATCCCTCTGATTCACTCCCCATCGTTGATCTGATCCTCAGATCAATGGCCAGCGCTCAATCGCTCCGTTGCACTCCAAGTCCATTACCTCGCCGATTGTGATCTCCTGACGCATCTCCCACCGTCGATCTGATCTGCAGATCGATGGTTTCCATCTAATCGCATTGGGTTTTTCCATCGGGTGTGTCTAATTACTTTACCTAGCCCACCTCCGATCGCCGATTCCTGATTCACTCCCCACCGTTGATCTGGCCCTCAGATCAACGGTCTAAATTTGATCACATCGGCCCTCCTGATCGCGTAATCGCATCAGCGATTTTCATTACACCCTCCCTCTTTCCCCCTCTGATTGCAATCCTCTGATTGGATCTGGACCGTCCATGTGTCCAGATCGGACAGCCCAAATTTTTCCCGCATGGTTTCATCGCCCTCCGCCTTCCACCAAGAGGATTTTAACACATAATCCCAATCGTCAATCTTTGTGCGATCGACGGATCTGACATAGTTTCTCCCTCTATTCTCCTTTTGACCTCCTCAAACGAATCCCCACCATTGGATGATGCCATCCAATGGCCATGCTCTCTCCCCACGCCCTCTGAAGTAGTTTACCCAAAAACATAGGATTTTATAATATAGTTTTGTATTTTGTAGGTTTGAATGGTTTTTCCATTATAATGAAGAAAGGCTGAAGGCTAGGAATGACGATTCTCGAGCCTTTGATTCATAAAAGGAAACCATTCACAGAGTTCAAACTCCACGTCTCGTTGATGCTTCATGGGAATTGATGCCTTGTGAGCCCTGCGCAGCACTGCACATCAACAAGACACAACAATACTTAAAAGAAGAAAAGAGTATCAGTGTCGAAGACAAAAACACAGCAGAACAGAGGATTGAAGACAGTTTTGAGGGATTACGGCCTTAATCGAGAATCAGACGCCTAATCCACTCAAATAAAGACATCATAAAGACCGGAAGACACAGGATAAGCCTGATCAGACCTAAAACACAGTTCTCAAGTAAATTAAAGGTGTTTTAGGAAGAGACGAAGACATCTGTCGATCCGAGAAAGCCTCCAACGCCTAAAGTAGAAGCCAATCGAACCCTCTCCAGCTCCTAAAGGCACGTGTAGACTCACATAAATCAAAGAAGGCTTATTCATTACCTGAACAAGAGGTTTTTGCCTAAAGACAGCCGAACAATTAATACAAATCAAAGATCTTATCTCTAATTGTCGGCAGAACTATTTTTAAAGATTAAGAACAGCCCAGAAGCAAATCTTTTCGATCATTAGACCTCGAGGAGAAGAAACAGAGTTACTTCAACATGACACAGAGCCTCAAAATTCAACAAAGGCTCCCACCGAGCTTAATCATAAATGTAAATCAATTAATGTAGATAAACATCTGTAAATTTCTTCATCGAGCCCCTCAAAGGCCGAGGAGTCATTTGTTTGTATTAATTGACCCAGGAGATATTTTATCAGATCCCACCTCCTCATTCTTCTATAAATACTTCTGTAGAAGATGAGTAAAGGTTGGTCTCTGGGCATCCGATTTCATGTAATATTTTTCTGAAGCTACTAATGCCCTTTGTGCAACTTGAAGATACATAAGCTGATATGAGAAGTTTGAAGTTGTAGAGACCCATCGGGCTTGCTGATTGTAACTAGTTTGAAAATAAAATACAAGCTGCTGATTTATGGGATCCTGATTTATGTCAATGGTTATGTGTTCCTCACTGTCAATTGTTATTTTCTTTAATGCTTTCACTTTGTCCACTTTCTCTGATAAAGAACAACAAACATAGAGATAGGATTTACTCTCAACAGTACCCTACTCTTACTGAAAGCTTTATTTCTATGTTTTCTTCATTTGAACATTCTCTTTGAAGAGTATATTAAAGCAGGTTGGTTTAAAAGCACTTTCCTGATCTAGATTTCTCTTTATGATGAGTATTTTCTGTGTTTTCCTTTAGAGTATATTAAAGCAGGTTGGTTCAAAAGCACTTGCCTGATCTAGATCACTCTTTGTGATTATCATATGTGTTTTCCTTTAGAATATGCTAAAATCAAGGTAGTTTAGAAGCACTCACCTGATCTTAAGCTATTCCAACTGTTTTTTTTTAATGTTTTCTAACTAAAAGTACTACAATGCAAGCTAGTTTAAAAGCACTTACCTGATCTTAGAATACTTTTATGTTTTTCTCTAAGTACATGCCGAAGCAAGATAGTTTGAAAACACTTACTTGATATTAGGTTGTTCATTGTTCTTCATTTGTTTTATTCTCCATTTCCTCTCCATTTCATTCCATAAAATCAACTTAAGAGATCCTTTGACATAAGTGACTTGCCCCATGGATCCTTCTTGAACCTTGTTGTCCAATTAAAATCCTCCTACAACTCCATAGCCCAATGGGTTAAACTGTTTTTTGTCTTTTCTGTCAGTCGAATCATTCCTTCACTTGCATGCATTTTCACCCTTTATTTTGAATTTCCTTCACCTTCATCATGTATTTTCCCAACCAAAAAAACAAACAAACAAAACCATGCTCTTCATAACTAGCCTAATATCACATTTCAGGCTTTAAAGATCACATCTTTAAACTCATTCATAGAGAGATCCCTCTTTGGATTCAGGAGGGCTAGATCCTTGAATCCCAAAGCGGTTTGATGTTGTCTTATCCTTTGGTCTTGCCAATCTGGCCAAAACATAGGAACCCCAACATAATGGTGACCATACTGGGGAAAATTTGAGCGTCCTAAATCGCTAATACCTGGTTCTGTGTCCCATTGTCGTCACCAACATAATGGCGACTCCACTAGGGAAAATTTGAGTGTGCTAAATCATTAATACCCGGTTCTGTGTCCCATTGCCATCACCAACATAATGGCGACTCCACTGGGGAATTTTTGAGTTCATAGTTGCTTGGCCAACTTTTATAGACTCTTTATTTTTCCATACAACCACTGAAAATAAAATCAGAAAACCTAAAAATATTTCAGATTGATATACAATAAACATGGTAGTGGACCATAAAACCTTTTACCTCCAAAAGAGCTAAAAAATTCCACTTGGCGACTCCACAATCCTACAGACCTTAAGACTCCACTAGGAGGACCCATAATCATTATAAAAACATTCAAACTCAGTAAGAGGGCTTTGGATTAAAGTTTTCTTAACAAAAGATCAGTTAAACCTCTCAAAGATTGTCATATTTGGTTAACATCTTTCTTGTTTAGTTGGGTCTGAAAAACACAGCATAGTGGCTCCTATAAAGATTCATACTAGAGCTTACCCTGACCCAAACCCACCTGAGACAGTTGCTAACCCTGAAAGTTTACTTAGGAAGTCTCCTAAGATAAACTTTTCAACTGCTTTCAAATCACCCTTGAGAGTTAATTCAGTTCCTGAAAATCCTGAAACTCTACAACAATCACAAGTAGATCTAAGAAATCCATTTAGAACACGGTCACTTGACGATTTAGATCAGCTAGATTCAGAGTCTTCACTTTCGTCCCCGGAACAAAGTGAACATCCTGGTAGTAGAGAAACCACACCACCTGATTTTCATTTCCTTCTCAATTTAGGTGTCTCTCGTCCAAGATCAGCTCAGCAATCTATCCCTGGTCCATCCACATATGTTCATCCAACATCCACTGTCCAAACCACTCCACTCCAACCCACTATCCCTTTTGTTAATCCATCTCGTGTGAATCCACCTCCACCTCCAATCATGGCATCATGGTATGCTCCCTTGGTGCTGCCCCAGCCTTTAGCTCCTTTACCCAATGAATATCAGTCTAAGATTCCTCATTTCACTGGTAAAAAATCCACCACCGCTCAACACCATGTAGATAGAATGGGATATGCCTTTGACTACATGGAAATAGAGGATGAAACAATTAAGATGAGGATCTTCGCTCAGAGTTTAGGAGGAGAAGTGAAGAAGTAGTTTAAAGCTTTGCCTCCTAATAGTATTAATGATCTTCCCACCTTACATCAAACTTTCATAAAAAAATGGGAAGTTAGAAACAACCCTCTCCAAATCCTAGTCAAATATAAGAATATTAAAAGAAATCTAGGAGAGAGTGTCCAGAACTATTCTATAAGATTTAACAGTATCTACAATGCTCTTCCACCACACATGAAACCTCCCCAAGGAATGGCCCTAGTAAAATAGCCTGAAGGATTTTATGCTGATATGGCCTACCAGCTAAGGGAGAGAGATTATAATACATTGGAAGACATACAGAAAAGAGCAGTGAGTGTTGAGGCAAACCTGATTGAGAAAAAATCCAGGATGAGGGCTAAGAAAAAGGTAACCTATAGGGATGACAGCACAACTTCTACATCTGATCCCAAATATGACAGTCTAGCCAAAACCATGGAGGGACTAGGAAAAATGGTAGAAAAATTGACTATCCAAGTCAGTAATCAGAATAGGAACCAAAATCAAAACCAGAACTTTAGGAGAAATAACCCCCAAATAGACAAAGAGACTCTGATCAAAAGGTCATCCCTCCATTTCAAGAGAACTTCCTTGATGAGGATGAAGGAATAATAGAAGAGTCAGAGGAAACTGACATGAATATGATGGATGTGGATGAACTTAACCACACCTTTCCCACAGAAGAAAAACAGACCTCATACTCACATTGGAATGAGGAAGGGTTGGAATCTAAGGACTATAGGTTAGGATTTGAAAGTGCCATCATGCAGGTCTGAGAACAATATGACCTCGGGAGAAAAAAGAACATAGATGATCCCAAACCAAAGCCCTCTAAAATCACCACTAAGAAAAATCCTGGAAAGACTCCTAAACTGACTGTTGAAAGCAGTAAACCAGCACCTGAGAGTTCTGGTAAAAACAAAGATAAGGACATCCAAACCAGTGACAAATCAAATCAAGAACCTAGTAGCACTAGCATTGCAGGTAATGCTCCTGGTAAAACAGCTTCAAAAATTATACATACTGAAAAACAACAACCTGATATTGCTAATAAAACGGTGCCCAACAAGACAAAATCAAACCTTTCAAAGAGTCAGTCTGCTTTTAATTTGGAAAATGAGATTGCCAAAATTAAAATTTATGTCCCTCTCGTTGATTTGGCCACCCAGGATGTATATAAGAGTCAAATTTTGAAAGCTTTAAACTTAGTGTTAGTATGAATTCTTTGTCGAAGCGTACGAAAAAGAACCACTTTAGCTACGCATAACTAATAGCCCTAACAACAATAATGGCTGCAAAACATCTTCAGATCTGCAATTAGTAGTTAAAGTGCTGCAACAAACAGATCTATAAATGGAAAGATATTAAGCAGTGAAGTAAAGAGTTTGCTCCATGCGTCCAACAGACAAGACAAGAACACGATTTTTGAATGAATTTTTATATTACAGGGCACCTGGGAGGAAACAAGAAGGTGTATCCGGATCTCCTCAATGGGATGGGTTCTTTGTAGTCCTCAGCACTTCAGATCTAAGCTTTCTCTCTCTTGTAGATGTAGAAAACCCAATGTAGAAGGTAGAGCTCAATGGGAGCAACAATGGCAGAAAATGAGACCGAGTGTATAGATCCAGAGTGATCTAGTATGCAACAAAAGGTGAAGAATGAAGGGGAAAAACCTCCTATTTATAACAAAATATTGGGTCATTCTAGATCTTGGTGCATGATTAAAATAATGTTAACCAAATCTAGATCCACCTCTATGGAATATTTTATTATTATTTGTTGGAGGAAAAGGGTGTTTGACTTGGGTCAAATCCCTTGATTAGTGAAAAATAAATAAATAAATGATTTATTTATCTTTTTAAGGAAGTGGTTGGGATATAATCAAATAAATAATGATTTAGTTGATTAATGGTGGTTGATTTGGTCATATTTAATAAGGAATATTATTTAAATAATTATTCCTAGAAAATAATAAGATAACTATGGGTTTATCTCATTAATTTCTTTGTTTTTGGGTTAAACATGACTGGGAATAATAATTAAATTATGGTTTAATTAATTATTCCTTTTGGGGTTTCCTAATTAACATAGTGAAAGCAGTTTTACTTGGGGTAAAGCTGGTCTTACATGGTGTACTTGGGTCCATCTAATGATGAAGAGTTAGATGACCAAAAAATGGTATGTGATTGCCCAGTGATGCGATGTAGAATAAATCGTATGAGCGAAGTACGTTGTAAGAATACAATCACTAGACAACAAAAGGGGATGTCAGAGAGAGAAATGTGAGGTAGATAGTGTGCTGAAGGACTAGACCCTGAGGAGACGAGACTCGCAGGTGAAACAAGTCTCTTTTTATGAGAGGGTACCTGTGCTGAAGGCGGCGGGGGAGGCATACCTATGCCCGCCGTGACAAAGTACAAAAGAATAGTGTGTCCAGTGAACAAGGGACCGAACCATAGAGTACAGCTGGCATAATCAAGAGCGAGATAAAAATACAATGAATAGTCTCACATACATGCTGTGCCTGGGATAACAGCCAGGACTAGTACAATATCATCTGAGTACATGAGATAAATACAACCCAAATGCCCCCTGTAAATGGGGAAGGGCTCACAAAATCTGACTGATACATGCAAATCATAGAGGTGTTGCAAGTGGCTAAGGCCAACATCATCAAAATCTGGAGCGGCATCAAAGGCTGCAATGAAGAGGTCATCCGGGCATGTGGGGGGCTACCTGCAGGGCCACCCCCTCATGAGGGCTGAGACATCTCACACACGCCAGGGAATCATCAAGAGCTGCTGCTGGGTCACTGGACTGTCCAGTATACGAATCTCGATCATGCTGAAAGGAGCTGGAGAAGCAATCAAGTCAAAGGGAGGTAAGAAATCCCCCTGCCTGATCCGAGGCACCGAACAAAAGTGGAAGCTTGAACCAAGGTACACCGCCCTCTAGACCTTGCTTCTGGAATAAGTGTGTTGAGGTCGACAGAAGGAGGCCCGCCTTAGGTGAGGCAATGAGAGATCCTCAACTAAGGCACGAGAGAAAAGCAATAGAGTGACGGACAAACTGACACTAATGATGATGGCGGAAATGGGAAGGGTGGAGTGGCGAATGGATGACTTCCCTTGTTAGAGCATAAAGGGCATGAATGACATGGCAGCGACTGACACAATATCGAAAGGGACAGGGGACAGTGGGGCTGAAGGTCATGAGATGCGACACAAGAGAGGAACCAAGCAAAAAGAATGGAGGGCTATAGTAGGGTGTAAAAGGATGCAGGATAGACTCCATGAATGCAATGATGACTCAACTCGGATGCTCTAAGCAAGGGTGACTAGATAGTGTTGCCACACAATAAAGGCCCCAATGGGGGGTCATAGAAGCATGAGTACAAGGTGGGCACTCATGACGAAAATCAACACGAACATGGACAAGTAAGGGGGCGATATGGTGCCCCAAGTACAAGTGTCGTAAGTGAGGAAATTCGATTTTGAGGAGCGGTGAAGTGACCCTTCGTGGAAAAATGTGTCCAGGTGAAGTAGCAAATCACCAAAAACTAAGTAAAACCCATTTGAGAGCTCAGTGAGATCTATCCAATGGTGCTGACGGTTCGTCGAACGGGGCTACGGTGTGGTCGCGGCAGTTGAAAGAAGAAACAGGGGTTCTCTTTTAATGAGGCTGTTTTCCCTCCAAAATCGTTCATTTGCTATTGTTGCTGTGGTGAATGTGGAGAGGAGAGAAGGCCCTAAATCTTGCGGCGAACGCAGTGGACAAACCGACCGTTGGATTCGAGATCTGTCAGTTGGAGGTAAGAGGCCTGACCTTGCTCTTGCATTTTGATGGAGTAGATTTGCAGTTTAGGGCCCAACACCCCAGAAACAGCCCCTCCCTCCTCTCTCCGGCCGGGTCGCACCTTTTGGGGCAAAAGGTGCGACCCAGGACGCAGGTTTTGGGGCAAAAGGTGCGACCTGGTCCAGAAATGGGCAGAAAGCTGCGACCTGGGAGGGGAGGGGAGCTTGATGCTGTTTGATGGCTGGGAGTTGGGTTTTTGTGTGTGGTTATGGGTTGCCCGATCTGTACCCTGACAAAAATAATGTGTTTTTGCAGGTATGGCAGAGTTACGAGTCAACTGGAGAGAGAGGGATCTGGGAACACTTCGGGCAGAGATCCAGGCGGATCAGGGCGTCCGTCGTGTATTGGCCAGATTTGGGGTTCTCAAGTTTGTGGAGAACCCGTTGATGAGAGCAGGGGAACCATTACTGGCCCGGATTATCAGTTACTGGGATCCAGATTAGGAGATCTTTGTAGTGCAGGGGCACAGGATCGAACTGACGGTCCAGGATGTGTACTTCCTGACCGGCCTCCCACCATTGGGGATAGTGGGAGACACGCAGCCAGTGTTGCCGCGGGGGCGGCATATCATGGAGTTTGTGGAACGCCATTGTCGACCGGGGTTCAAAGTCAAGGGGACTCGGATATCGATCGGGGATCTAGAGAGGCTAGAAACCCGTGCAGTGGCTGCAGCTGTGCTGCGAATCCTAGGCACCCAGGCGTTCCATCACATCACCGGTGGGCAGATGATGATAGTGGAGAGTGTGTTGAGTGGGACCTACTTTGGGTGGGCCCAAATGATGTTGGTGTCGCTAAAGCGACAGTTGTCGCTATGCAAGCGGCAGGTGAATCATGATTGCTCATATGGGACTTTGTTGTGCGCCTTCTTCTTTGAGAAGATCCCGACCTTGAGGCCTCGCGTGCAGCTTCCAGATGGGGGCCCGAGAGAGCCCGGGATGCGTCGTTGGGGACGACTACTCTGCAAAGGAGGAGGAGGGGCGGTCGGGCGAACATTTCGACCGGAGTTTTTTGCCCATTGGGATCAGATGCCGTTGTACATAGATGACTACCCTTATAGTGGGATGAGCTACTGTGGGGATCCGGATCTGCCACTTCCGCCTGGTCGAGTCTGGGGGCCCGATGGTAAGTGACAAATTGCTATTCTTATATGGGCATGTTTGAAGTTGTTTGAATAGTAAATAATGATACTGATTCATGGACTTTTGGTATGCAGATATAGCACTGGTAAAACCGGCCGGATACATGGGACGACCGGCAGCGTCTGGAGCTACGGGTCCGAGTGGATCGAGGGCAGCGCAAAACGATGGTGCGGCTGCCCTACTGGAGGACATCCGCCGTAGATGTGAGCAGCTGTTGACCGGAGTATCAGAGCGCGGGTGGCAGGATTTAGACGACCAGTACATAGAGCCATGTGTTGGTCTCCCCTCGGAGTGGCGAGGTATCATGCGGCGCATGGCGATGGCCGGTCAAACTATGCGTGATCTACATGCTGCAGGGGCAGAGCCATTGGCCCGGGAGCCTCCAGATAGTGATTAGGGACATATGGTGCCCCCTTTGATGTATGTAGGGGCAGGGGGTGCTTCCTATAGTGTAGGGAGGGGCATATGGTGCCCCCAGTTTTTGTTTTTGGTTTGTAACATGCTATGGGCATGTCGGATGTATATGTGTGGGGGGGCGTATGGTGCCCCCAGTTTTTGGAACATGCTATGGGCATGTCGTATGGATCAGAGTAAATGGACTCATCAATATATGGTTTGCGACACATATTATGGATATGCATCGTCTTTTGATGGTTGATTTAATGTTATTGTCCTGTATGAATTTTGTGTGATAAATGCCAATCTAGAACATGGTTTGCAATACTATCTACGTAGTGATTCTGGTCTCTGGGTACATGGTTGAAAGTGATGGTTTCAAACGCACGTATTAAGACTTTCACTCGTAAGTAGCGTCGAAACAGCACAGGGTTATGCACACGATAAACACCATTTAGTTGCATGACAAGAAGCAAGGAATCCAAGCGAACGTGCAGGTGGCGAATGCGATGCAGCAAAGCATCAGCTAATAGGCCACGCACTGCATCGTATTCGGCCTGATTGTTGGTGGCAGAACCAATGCATACCCCGTTAGACAGAACGAGGTTATGCAAGGGGGTGAAGATGGCCCACCCTGCCGAGGCAAGATTCCTGGAGTAGCGACTTGCACCATCGGCGTAACCGATAAAGGATGTGGACGGGGGGACGCGCAAGGTGGTGTGACAAGACAATACATGAGGGGATGAAAGGAAAGGACGGCAGCGTGAGGGGGCAGAAGTCATCAAGCGGAAATGGCGGGGGGAAGGGGCAGGATGAGCAAAACTCAAACAAGGTGATGTATGAGGGCTCTCGGAAACATGGCGAGGACTCGGGCTGCGAAGGTCAACAGAGACACCAGTGGAGTGATCTCGAGTATCAAGGGACACAATGGGGGAGGCGGCAGACGGGCTATGTGCCAAGTGTCGTGCAGAGGAGGACAGGTAAAGAATGGTGACTGTAGACTCCGTCATCTGGACATCAGGGGGGAGAATATGGATGGGATCAGTGGAATCCTGAGGCTGGGCTGCAGCATACTGCGCGAGAATGGGAGAGGCGGATTGATTTTGTTCAACCTCATACTCGCGGATTACCTCAAGGGAGTCACGGTAATGCGTCAGGTGAGGACAATGATGGGAGTAGTGGACATGGACACCGCACAAAGCACAAGGCTTGTTGGTGCGGAGAGTCTTGGGGTTCTTGGAGACGGTCGAAGCAGGAGTGGGAGTTTCAGGGACCGTAGTGTCGGGGAAAGCGACTTTTACCATGGGGCGAATACGGGGTAACTCGGGACAAGCATGAGTGGCATGACCGATGACATCACATAAGGCACAAGGCTTCGAGGGTGGGGGAGGAGCCGAAGTGGTTGTGGTGGTTTGGTCTTTGGTTGCCCCCCTGCGGGCTTTTCCTTTCTTCCCGGGAGCCGACTCAGCAGGAGAAGGGTCCTGTGGAGGTGCTGGGGGCACGTTAGCTATGGAGGAAGCGAGGGGAACCGGTTGAACCGGTGTCAAAGCCATGTAAGGTTTGGGGTGACCAGGGGGGGTGGCGGCTGGAGGGTCAAGGTACCAAACCGGAATACCCAAGGTCAAATTAGGGAGAGAAAGGGTGGCCATGATGGGGACGGAATATACTCCGGGAGGGGGAGCCAAGAAGGGGATCTGTCCAGCAGGGTAATGACCGGGAGGAACGGCTTCAAGATGGTTAAGGCCAGGAGGGACCGATCCTGGAGGATAAAGAGGTGCGGGGGTGGCAGCTATAGGGGGAGGGCCAGAAAGGGGAGGTCCGGCTGGCTGAGACGGATGGCTAGGAGCGGGTTGTGGAGGGCGGGGAGGAGGGTGCGGGCTAGCTGAGGCAGGCCGTTTATGGGCAGCCTGAGATGATTGCATCATGCAAACATTCGACAAGCTGGGATCAGTAACGGGAGGAGGAGGAAGGTGAGGAAAAGTACCAAGCAAGGTGGAATCTTTATAAACGCCGGGGGAGACACTGGTCAAGGAATCGACAGTTTGCTTGTTGGCTACAGAAGAGATGGTCGTCTCGGAGGAGGACTGAGACGATGACTCATGATACGATGGCTGGTCAATGGTGACTATCTTCCCGTTATGTGGAAAAGACATCTTACGGAAGACCGCGGATGGGACAGCAGACATGGCATAGGTGTAGCTTCGCCCCAATAGGATGTTGTAGTCTAGAGGGGCGTCAATGACTTCGACATCAACGCAAACAGTCTTACCGGCGAGGGTGATGGGACAGTTACGAAACAGGCCAATAGGCTGGAAGGCATGACCATCCCACGCTCGAAGGGTGATCGTGGAAGGGGCCAACTCAGGGGATCCGAGGTGCTTCCAAACCGAAGCGGACATCACACAGGTGGACGCCCCCTCATCAATTATACACCGGGATACAGTGGCGTTTCGGATTTTGACTGGGATTTGGAAAGCAACAGAAGGAGGAAGAGGAGGGTGGTCCGATTGAGTGGCGTCGAAAACAATCATTTGGTCATCAGCAGGATCAACAGCGCCCACGGCAGATAGTAGAGCCTTCCGTTGAGAAGGGCACGACTGGAGGAGTTCCAGTGTGGAAATGGCAGCGGGGGATTGTGCCAAATCATCGACTATACTGTACGATTGGGCGGCTCGACCAGAAGCAGCATTTCGGCGTAATGGACCCTTTGGAATCTTTGGGTGAACCTCAACTTTGGGTTGAGGGATGTGTAAGGGGCCACCGGATGTCGAAAGAGGCTCTGTAGAACCTGAAGATGGGGGCTCGGGAGCAGACTGAGCAGGGGGCTTGGTGTACTGGCGAGACCGAGTTTGAAGGTGAAGGACGACGGAAGGGGACGGATCGGAGTGCATCATGAGGATCTGGTAGTCAGAGGAACCAGAAATGGACGAGGGTGTGGCGGCATGGCTGTCAGGGGGGTGGGGAGCCACGAATCCCTGTTGAGGGAAAGGATCAGTGAACACAGCTGGCTGGGTAGTGGCCACATGAGGAGGAGCGTCAGGGGAGGTGTGCTGTCCGCGCAATGTGGCTTGAGACTCCCACATCTGTCGCATCTGGGGTAAGAGAGGGCAATCGTGAGTGTAGTGACCGTAAACACCGCAACACGAACAGGGCTTGTTTGTGCGAAGCGGCCTGTCCGGCCTGGGTGGAATGCCCTGAGGCTGGTTGCTAGTGTTAGGGTCCTGACCAGAATTGGGTCCTCAGTTACCAGGGGCAGATGGGTTCTGGTTGCCTCTCCGCCTTCTTTGGGAAGGGGGATTAAACGCACCCTGCTGCGCAAATACTTGCCCTGGAGGGGGTTGTAAGGGCTGTTGCAGGTGGTGAGGAGGCAAGGGAGGCGGAAACGCATAGGCTGGGGGAGCTGGCGCACCAGGCTGCGGATAAAAGTAAGGATTGGGTTGGGCAGCATTGAGGTAAGCAGGAGGTTGGGCAAAAGGAGGAGGCATGCCGTATCCTGGATACATGTTGCCGGGAGGGGGCAGAGTGCTAGAGGTGCTGGCCCCTCCCTGAGGAGGGTCATGGCGCATAGAGGGATGAGCAGAGGGGTGGGAAAGAGATCCAACAATACCGTCGGCGGAATGAGATGCCCCCGGGGCGTTAGCGCCACCGGGCCGGGGGATGTCAGGAAGAACGGTATAAACATAACCAGATTGAGCATAGATCAGGTCATATTTTAAAGCTATTTGGAGGGCGGCTTCTTCAGATTGAGGAAAATGAGAGGTGACATCTTTGCCGATGGGAGACGGGAGGGTGCGAAGGAACCAGTCCATGTAAACCCGATCTTCAAAGGGAGGGGCTCGACATAAGCTCGGTCTTCGTCGTCATTCCTGAACATGGGCAGAAAGGCGTGTGGAAGAGGATTGCTTAAATGAAGTCAAGAGCTCCGTACCAGTGTCGTATCGGAGAGGGAGCTGGAAGTACGACAAGAAGGCTTGGGCAAGAGTCTCGAACGTGGTATGGGAGGTAGTGGCCTGTTCGACATACCATTTAGAAGCTTCGCCGGTAAGCGTGCGTTGGAACAAACGAAGACGGATGGAGTCATCGGTAATGGAGTTGGAGGAACACCACATGTGGAAAGACCGGACGTGATTGGTTGGGTCTTCGCCATTAAGGCCCTCGAACTTAGGGATATCGGAGGGTAACTTGGTAGGCATAGTGGGCCAGGTAGTATTATGGTGAATGGGGTCGTTAATCAACTGATGGAAATCGGGGACGCTGAGGCCTGCAATGTACGGCAGCACAGGGGTGGCCGGAGTAGTGGTTGTGATGGTTCCGCTAGAAGGAGGGCCGGTATTGGGGCCGCTAGCATTGGGCCCTGATCCAGACATGGTGAAGGTAAAGGGGGAGAACCGGGAGGAGAAGGGGGACCTGAGGAATCAGGAGAGGAGTCGGAGTGCGGACTCGAAGGTGGACTGGCTCGACGACGACGGTGCGGAGCAGGTCGATCAACCGGGAACTGAGGATGAAGGCCAAGAAGTCTCCGGGAAAGGCGCCTTTGGGGCGCAATGATGACAGGAAGAAGGAAACCGACAAGGGCAGAAAGGGGCAAAATCAAGAAGGTCAAGGGCAGATAAGGTGCAGTGACGATTGATTTTAGAGTCTTTGCCAGGCGGTGTAAACCAGGCGCTTCTTCACTTAAGGTCGGTGTGTGGTGTGCGTTAATTTTAATTTTTAAACCCTTTCCATTGTTGAGAGCAAAAAAGTGTGCAACGTAGCTGAAAATAAACCTACAGAGAACAGAATAAAAATGCTGAAATAACAGAAAAATAACAGCTACATATGCATCTATCAAACCCAAGAAAGTGGGTCTCTCAAAACTATGTTGAAAAGAAAGGGAAAAACTATGGAAACACACACAAACGAAGCTCAACAGATCTAGGGTCAAAGGGGACAGAGATCCGGAGGATAAAGCTGCAGATAAGGGGTGCAGATCACAGCCAAGAGACAGGGGCAAGGTGGCTGGAAAAAAGGGAAATCAGCAAAAAGCCGGGAGGGGCAAGGCAGAGGCCTTTTGGGGAGGTCCAAACAAAACGACAAGAGGTGATTTGAAAGGAAAAGAGGCTGATTTCGATGGATCTGGAAGTGAGGTCACAGATCTGGAAAAAGAGGGGGCTGAAGCTCTGAAACCGACGGCTGAAACAGCTGAAACTCTTCCACAAAAAGTGGAGGGTACTAAAGCCCTATGGGGTTGGGTTCCCACTTCTATGAGTAAAAACAGATCAGATCTTGGTCGCGAAATTTGAAGACAGAATTTGAGAAAACCACAGCGATGTGAACCCCGGAGAATTACAGGAAAAAATCTTTGGAAAAGGCGGGTCGCGAGGTTCGGCACGATTTTGGTTAGTCATGAGGTTACGGTGAAAAGGAGTGCGTCCCGGGTCGCAGGTTTTGGGCCCAAAGGTGCGACCCCCCCGTTCCGGCTGTTTCGGCGGCAGATTTTCTGAAAAATTGCCGTCTCAGGTGCGGCTGGTGTCGCTTACCTGCGCAATAGGGCGAGAAACACACGGAAGTTAGAAATTTTAGGTTTTTAGGGTTTTATGTGAGAAAAATGACATGAAAAGAGAAAAACTAAGCAGCTAAAAAAGAAGCCCTAGGGCCTGAAGTAGCTGGATATGCAGGAATAGGAAAAACGACAGCGGTCGTAATTTAAAACCCGTGTGGAGTCGCCATTTGTTAGTATGAATTCTTCGTCGAAGTGTACGAAAAAGAACCACTTTAGCTACGCATAACTAATAGCCCTAACAACAATAAAGGCTGCCAAACATCTTCGGATCTGCAATTAGTAGTTAAAGTGCTGCAACAAACAGATCTATAAATGGAAAGACATTAAGCAGAAAAGTAAAGAGTTTGCTCCATGCATCCAACAGACAAGACAAGAACACGATTTTGAATGAATTTTTATATTACAGGGCACCTGGGAGGAAACAAGAAGGTGTATCCAGATCTCCTCAATGGGATGGGTTCTTTGTAGTCCTCAGCACTTCAGATCTAAGCTTTCTCTCTCTTGTAGATGTAGAAAGCCCAATGTAGAAGGTAGAGCTCAATGGGAGCAAAATGGCAGAAATGAGACCAAGTGTATAGATCCAGAGTGATCTAATATGCAACAAAAGGTGAAGAATGAAGGGAAAAACCCTCCTATTTATAACAAAATATTGGGTCATTCTAGATCTTGGTGCATGATTAAAATAATGTTAACCAAATCTAGATCCACCTCTATGGAATATTTTATTATTATTTGTTGGAGGGAAAGGGTGTTTGACTTGGGTCAAATCCCTTGATTAGTGAAAAATAAATAAATAAATGATTTATTTATCTTTTTAAGGAAGTGGTTGGGATATAATCAAATAAATAATGATTTAGTTGATTAATGGTGGTTGATTTGCTCATATTTAACAAGGAATATTATTTAAATAATTATTCCTAGAAAATAATAAGATAACTATGGGTTTATCTCATTAATTTCTTTGTTTTTGGGTTAAACATGACTGGGAATAATAATTAAATTATGGTTTAATTAATTGTTCCTTTTGGGGTTTCCTAATTAACATAGTGAAAGCAGTTTTACTTGGGGTAAAACTGGTCTTACATGGTGTACTTGGGTCCATCTAATGATGAAGAGTTAGATGACCAAAAAATGGTGTAACACTTAGGATAAAACAGTGACACTGTCAATTTGAATGATGAGCAACCATCTCTCCTGTTCGGCCCAAAAATTGAAGGGAAATTTCAAGAAGGAGTAGTACCTCCTTTCTATGTCAGCGTCAATATCCATGACAAGATCCTGCATAATGCTATGCATGATTCTGGAGCCTCGCAAAACCTTATGCCAAAAGTGATAATGGAAAGGCTAGGACTAGAAATAACCAGACCTTACAAGGAGTTATATTCTTTTGACTCTAGCAGAGTAAAGTGCCCTGGTCTAATCAAAGACCTTTGTGTGAGTTTGACTCAAATCCCAGCCAAGTGCATGGTTATGGATGTTGTGGTGGCCGATGTGCCTGTTAAGTATGGCATGTTGTTGTCAAGATCATGGGGTGCCAAGCTGCAAGGTACAATGCAGATGGATGGGACATATGCCACTATCCCTGTCTTTAGCGAACCTAGAAGACTATATATAGAGGTGCACATGAAATTCATGGTCAGTAGCCCAGAAAAGCCTGAAAATTCCCCCATTTACTCTGTCCATACAAACCTGGATTCATTTATCCTTTACAATAATGAATCCACAAATAAGCTAGAGCTAGAAGATAGCGACTCAGATAACCAGTTAGAGGCCCCAAATCTAGAAATAATGGCATTTCTAGATATGGAAGAAAACAAGAGAGAAACTGTTGAACAGTACATTGAAACAACAAACCAGAGTGAAAAATTCAAGATGGCCAACAACAGACTACTCGTCACACTGAACTCCTGTTGAAGCCCCGAAAATCGGGTCTACAACAAGAGGGATACCCACCCGGTCTGGACCTTGGTTAGCAGCTCCTTTTCCGTTTGGTGTAGTGGGTACGACTGGAGATAATGGGACCAGTTTCCAAATATGTGTGCGTGTGTTTTGAGAATAGATATTTCCTTTCTAAAAAGGTTCCTAAGTGAAATGCTTTTATTCTATTTCTAATCTAATCATATGCAAATTGTATTCTAATTAAAACAGAAATATCTAATTCTAAACTAAACCCGGGATATAATCTTTCTATTTATGCGATAAAATGGTTTCAGATAACAATCGATAATAAAGATCATTCAACTGTTATAAGAAAAGAATTCAATAAAGATAAACCACTTCATATAAAAAGTTAGATGAAAAAGTTGTGGAAAACATATCGCATAATAAGCTATTCATACATTAAGCATAAATAAATAGCTATCACCGTACAAAAATGCCAAATGATAACTGAAGCATTCAAGCATCAATATATAAATAACTGAACAAAAATATCACTTTTAACACAGAAGCAGAAATAGTTAAGAGATAAAAGTACCATATATAACTAGTTCTACTCATGAGCTAGAAGCAATAATGAATTCTCTCTTCTTAATACAACATCTACTAAGAGTAAAGAAATGCAATATCAGTAGCAGATATTAGACATAGATATCAATAAATCTCGTTCCATTCATTCATCAAAACCTCCTCTGAGGGTGCAGAAGTGCATGTTCTGAGGACAAGTTTTTGACAAATTTCAGGACCCTTCTCTAAATACATGAGAAGGGTTTAAATACTAATAACTAAATCTAATTATAGTTTATTACAAAAATTTAGGATTCGGTTTAAATGACCATCCTTTTTCTAGGCAAAAAATAAGTAAAACTAACACTAAATCTAAAACTAAAATTAACAACTAATCTACTTATGAATCTGGTCTTTGAATTTGCAAGCATCCAGCATTGATTTGAGAAGAGGGGGCTGGCCGACTTCAGATTTTAATTGTCCTGAAAAAACGGAGTCGACAAGTGCTAGCACCATCTTCTCAACAGAATTAATAATGCAATTAAGAGCACTGCATTGACTATGTGGTTTTACCAGACATGTCCAGTAAGAATCCCAATTTAATTTTTCCAATCCTTGAATTGATTTTGCTTTCTCTTCATCTTTCTGTTTCCACTCTGTTTGTAATTGCTGTGCTTGCGGTAAGTATCCTAGAATAGTTTCTGAAATCAAATTAACCTTGTGCAAATTTTCATTTACACAGTCAGTAATGTTGCTTGCTGTTGTAGATGCTTCCTCTGCTGCTTTTTCTGCCTCTCTGATCCGTGTATCCCAATTATTGAAGAGCATTTATTTATGACTGTCATTGATGATTGGTGCTCCTGCTCTTTTTCCTTCCTCTGTATTTTGCCATGCAAAATAATTAGTAACTCTTTCATTAGTTAAATCATAATCATGTCGTAATTCTACGACATGATTAGTGATTTTATCACTTTCTTGACAAAAAGAGTTCCACTGTGAAATCTTTTGACATAATATATCTTGTTGTTGCAGTATTTGATTATTCAAGGAAATAGATTCTGAGATAAACTCTGTAAGCTTGGGGTCATTTTTATGCATCTCTTGCATAATCTGTATTTGTTTCTCTTTTTCGGCCAAGCTTTTCTGATATGCGATTTGCATTTGCTGGAACTCTTGTTGTAGCTTTTCAAATTGTATCTGAGCTTTACTATTAGCATGAGCTTGCTGTAATTGTTGTTGCAGAACTTGTATTTGGTCTTCTTTTTCATTCAATAATAGTCGTACCTCAGATGCTTTGTCAATAGTTTCGGAGGCATAAGCTCCTGTAATCTGAGATAATTTAGTAAGATTTTCAGTTGGATCCGTAGTAGGATCTTTCCACAAAACATCCAATTGTTCTGCATCAGTAGAGAGCGCACTATCTAATTTCCTCTTCTTTCTTTGCTTCCTTACTACTGCTTTATGTTGCGGGCTATAAAATATATCCAGAGGAGGAATTTCCTCTATTTTAAGTACAAGCTCGGAAGAGGGAGTAATGGGTATATGTTCTGTTTCTGTGACATTGCCACTTATTTCTGTAACCAAACCTTTTGTTGTCTGTACAGAAGTTTGTATGTTTTGTCCTTCAACATTAATCAAATCATTAAATGTTTCCCATTCTTTATCTAACTGAGTGCTGATGGATGGTTGTTGTACATTAAGAGGTGGAAGATTCAACCGTGGAGTAGTTGAAGTCTGTTGTTGTGAGAGTTCTTTTGATTGAGCTGTATCCTTCACTGAGCCTTCACTTTTATCCTGATTAGATTTTTTAGAATGTTCAGAAATTTCTTTGTCAGAATTTGACTTAGACCTTTCTGAATCTGAGCTGCCACTAAGACTGACACTAGGAGTTGGTTCCCTTGCAGGTTCCAAGCGCAAATTATCCAAAGGAATAGTGGTCAATCTTCTTTCTCTGTATATTTTAAACTCTTGAAATTATTATAGGGAGAACCGTGTTTGAGCTAAATGCAAAATTTCTTTAAATGAACATTTTTCCTGAAACGTATCATCAAAAAGATCTTCTTCTCCATAAAATACTCTTACTTTGACTGCAGTGGTGAAATTCTTAGCGACGTCGTACGGGTCGAATAGCCTTTTCGGAAACTTAAACAATTGTAAACATGTAATATAGTTTACTTCCTTAAACGCATGACCAATATCAAATAATGAAAATGCTCCGCAGGATACAGGAAATTGTGGCCAGATGGCTTTCTTTTTATCCTTTAATTCTTTTGTCAAACCTCCCTCTCCACAGGTTTGGTATGCAATTTCCCGAGCTATAAGTTTATCCGGAACATACAAGGGTAGAACATGAGGAGAAAAAAAACTTCCAAAAACCCTCACATAAGTAAATAACTCTTTTCCAAACCATCTTGCGACAGGGAGAATGTCTACTTCTGCTTCAGGGGAGAACCTTGGAGCATCCTTATTATACAACACTATGTACAGAGGAAACTTTATGCCATGGAAAATTTTGTAAAAATGAGGAACGAACTTTGATTCCCACAACTCTTTGTGATAGACATGAATGGGCAAGGGATCATGAATTGTCCATTGCCAACCCATTAAAGGGAACTTAGAAACAAATCAGATTGAATCCATAACATAGGCAGATAGATAAAAAGGAGGATAAATCCTCTGAGAGACAGTTCGTTTAGACCGGTAATTGAAAATAGCCGTGGCTAAGTTATCAGAAAATATTTTGGCCCAGTCTACAATGGTAGCATTAACAGTAGCATTCAATAAGGGAAGCCATTCAGGCAAAAACTTATTAATGTCAGGCTTTCCAAAAAGCCTACATAGCATGGCAACAGCAAAACAA
This sequence comes from Pinus albicaulis, assembly GCA_034641835.2. Taxonomy (NCBI): domain Eukaryota; kingdom Viridiplantae; phylum Streptophyta; class Pinopsida; order Pinales; family Pinaceae; genus Pinus; species Pinus albicaulis. Next base: position 1,648,702,034 of record CM076582.1, read on the forward strand.
TATGGAGAAGTGAATGAACCAGTACTGTACATACGATGTTTATCTTTCTTCAGTGGTTCATTTCTTCTGGACCATTCCTTGGTACATTCCGCCAAATTTGCATTTTCCTTGGAAAATTTTTCCATAAATTGTTTGTTGTAAGTTGCCTGAGGCTCCGGAAAATCATACATAAGCCTCAAATATTCTGGAGTAAATGACCCGATGAGCTCTTGATCTGGAGTTTTAAACTGTCTGTCTGTAATATCAGTGCTATCCAGCACCCATTTCACCATGTCTATATACGGAAGAATTCTAGGTCTTGCTACTATCCGGTGCAAAAATGAACAAGCCAGCTCTGTAAGAGATGCTTCAAAAGAATTACTTGAGCCCGCAGTAGCCGCAACATCCATTACTCTTGGGTTTTCTTCTTCAAGCAAATTAAACATACCTTCCCAAGTGGTGATACCAACATCCTTGTTGCAAGCAGTGTCTACGTATAAGGAAGCCATCTCTTTATTTTCAGAACTTGGAGCTTTCTCTTTCTTTCCCATAATACTCTGAATATTTCTTTGTATAGTCTCCTGTTCTTCACGCCTACGGTTTTATGAATTAAGTGAGAATAATGATATGAGAAATGTGACGGGATAGTTCTAAATGCTGAAGGTGTATGAAATATATTATTTAAACGTGAAATAACCTTTCAATAAAAAAAAATTCTTTTCATTAATAATTGACAATCCATTCATTAATTTGGCATCAAAGCACATAACGGATATCGATTTATGGAAAGATTTTCTTCGAACAACGAGCTTTTTAAGAATCTGTGATAATGCGATCTGCGATTTTCTTTGTAATATCGCAAAATCGCAATATCAAAGATCGCAATATCCGCAAATTGAAATCATCACAAAATCGCAATTATCGCAAATCGCAAACTCGTAACATCGCAATATCACAATTTCTGTAACATCGCGAAATCACAATATAGCAAAATATAACATATGAAAAATATTCGTTAATATATTTTCTGCGATATGCGATTTGCGATGCATAGTTTTTGGATCGCGCTTATCACAATTTAGAAGATTCTGCTTCGCAAAAGATATCTTGTACTTTTTTGCGATGGATGCGATATTTTATTCAAAGAAAAAGTTTTATTCTAATCTATCGTAAACTTAAGTCTATTTTAAAGATTTTTCAAGGAATTTTCTTAAGTTAATGATAGTAAGTTTTATTGAAAAAAGAAAACAGGCACTAATTAATTTTTTTGGATTTTTAAACTAAGGGTTCCACTTATTTAGTTTTATTACTAATACTAAATAAGAAGGGGGGTTGTTGCTGGCTACAACAACTCCATGAAAATCCTGAGCAACGAGACCCATCACGACGTGTTGCGGATCTCAGAACAGAACATAATGATGAACAAGGAAATGGGGATGAAAACGATGTTAACCCTACAAACAATGCCTTATGGTGCATGAACTTTGACGGGTCTTGCACTAAAAAGAGTGTGGGAGCTGGGGTATGGTTGGTCGACACTGAAAACAATTACTCTGAGAGCCATGATTTCAAGCTAGATTTCAAATGCACTAACAACATCGCAGAGTATGAGGCTCTCATCCTAGGATTGCGTCTATTGAAAGAACTAGGAGCCAAGAAGATAATTGTTCAGGGAGACTTAGAATTAGTCTTTAAATAGATAAATGGAGAGTATTCCATTAAGCATCCTAGACTAAGGGTATACCGAAATAATGCCATATATTTCTTGAACACGTTTACAAAATATGAACTTGTGTTTGTCCCAAGGAGTCAAAACATAATTTCAAACAAGTTCGCATGCGCTGCTAGTTCATGTCAAGAATCACCTAGTGACAAACAGATCATCATCCGAAAAAATTTGGCAGGAACGAGTTTGAATTATCTGATTCAGATTCTAAATCCGATGAGAATTTCCTGAACGAAGAGTCACTTGAGGAAGAGGAACCGTCCGGTTCCGTAAAAATCAACATGATAACTAAAAAACTTGGAACTCATACTGAAGAGTACTAGGACGCAGAAAACGAAGACATTGAGGTAATGTAGTCAAAAGACAAGAACATACCTAGGGGGCTAGCACCATTGGAAGACCTGTTTGATTTTAATGACGTAGCAAAGAAACCCACTGTAGAATACACAGAGTCTGATGTCGAGGAGTGCAACATAGGCACCGAGGATAAGCCTAAAATGATTAAATTAGCTATATCCTTGCCAGCAGACATGAAAAAGAAATACATTGACTTATTTAAAGAGTTTTTCGATGTGTTTTCCTAGAGCTGTGAAGAATTAAAAGCCTACTATACAGAAATCATCTAGCACAAGATCCCGTCGAAAGAAAACCAAAAACCCTTTAGGCAAAAACTGCGTCGAATTAATCCAACACAACTGCCTCTAGTAGAAAAGGAAATCAAGAAAATGTATGAGGCAGGAATCATAGTGCCTGTGAGGTTCTCAAATTGGGTTTCTAACCTTGTAGCCGTGAGGAAAAAGACAGGAGAAATCAGACTGTGCATTGATTTCAGAAACCTTAACAAAGCCTCTCTAAAAGACAATTACCCTTTACCCAAAATGGAACACATCTTGCAAAGGGTAGTTGGTTCAAAGAGTTTTTCTCTGTTAGATGGTTTTTCAGGGTATAACCAAGTTTTAGTACTCCCAGAAGACCAACTCAAGACAGTTTTCACCACTCCTTGGGGCACTTTCATGTATGTGAAAATGCCTTTTGGATTAATGAATGTTGGGGCCACTTTTCAAAGGGCCATGGACATTGCGTTTTCAGAAGAGATAGGGCACTTCATTGTAATTTACCTTGATGACATAACGGTTTATTCCAAAATTGATGAAGAGCACCTTAAACATATAAGAAAGGTCCTTGAAAAGTGCAGAGGGTTTGGACTATCTTTAAATCCCAAAAAGACAGTGTTTGGCCTACAAGAGGGTAAAATCCTCAGCCATATTATATCAAAAAAGGGGATTAAAATAGATCCAAAAAGAGTTGAGGGAATACTTCAGATTATCCAACCAAGGAACATAAAATAATTACAGTCCTTTATTGGAAAGATTAACTTCTTAAAAAGGTTTATTCCCAACTTAGCAGAGCTCCTTAGGAACATGACTAATATGCTCAAGAAAGAAGTGGGAAAGCCAGAAGATCCTTTGAATTGGTAAAACATGCATTCACCCGAGCACCAGTCCTAATCAGCCCCAACTTTTTGAAAGATTTCCTTATTTTTTCCTTTGCCTCAGAACATACTGTGGCTACAGTCCTATTGCAGAAAAACCCAGAGGGACAGGAACAGCCTATTTCTTTTTTCAGCAAGGCTTTAAGGGATGCACCCTTGAAATATAACATAATGGAAAAATAGTCATATGCTTTGATAAAGGCCTTAAAAGACTTCAGGGTGTATATACTGCATTCTCACATCATTTCTTATGTGTCTAACATAGTGGTAAAAGACATCTTGTCACAAGACACAGATGGAAAGAGGGGAAAATGGATTGCTGTAATATTAGAGTATGATTTGGAAATCACACCCACAAAGCTCATTAAAGGTCAAGGCTTAGCTCAATTAATGGCTGAATCTAATCTACAAGCCCTTGACATTAACATGGTAGATGCCTTGGATGAACAGGAAGAATTACCTGCTCCCACTGTGGAAGAGCAGTTCCAAAACTCACCTTGGTATGCTAACATCTTGTATGCGCTTACAAATCTTAATGCTCCTCCTGATTTATCAAAAAAAAAGGCAAGGTTTTTAAAGTTGAAAGCTAGGAACTATTGCATTTTAAATGAATGTTTATATTGGAAAAATGCTAATAGTTTATTGCTTAAATGTTTGCCTCAAGTTGATGCAGAGAGGATCAAGCATGAATTCCATGAAGGAGAGTGTGGAGGTCATCTCTACTGGAAAACCACAACCAATAAAATCCTTAGAGCTGGTTCTTATTGGCCCACCCTCTTCCAAGATGTCCATAAAATGATAGTTTCCTGTCACAAATGCCAAATTTTTGAGGGCAAAAGAAAACTCCTTCCTTTACCATTACAACCTATCACTGTTGAAGCTCCTTTTCAACAGTGGGGCCTAGATTTCATAGGAGAAATCCATCCTGCTTCATCTGCCCAACACAAATGGATTCTCATAGCCACTGACTACTTCACAAAGTGGATAGAGGCCATCCCTTCTAGGAATGCCACAGATTCTGTCATTATAAAATTTCTCGAAGACCATATCCTGTCTAGATTTAGCTGCCCTAGGAAGATTATTACTGATAATGCTGCTGCTTTTGGTTCCAAAAAGATGATTGATTTTTGTCACAGGTATCAGATTACACTTGGTCATTCTACTGCTTATTACCCTCAAGGAAATGGGCTAGAAGAATCATCAAATAAAAGTTTGGTGACCATCATCAAGAAGCTGCTTGAAGAGAATAAAAAATCATGGCATAACAAGTTGGTGCATGCTTTGTGGGCAAACAGATTGACCACAAATAATTCCATTGGAATGTCCCCTTACCAACTTTTTTATGGAGCAGATGCAATGTTTCCTAATAGCCTAGGTGTACCAGTGATAAAATTAGTCCAAGAAATACAGTCAGAAGAGGACAGCATGGTAAGGAGGATCAATCAGACCATACATCTCCAGCAGACAAGGGAAGAGGTCTACAATAGAGCTCAAAAGGTGCAAGAGAACATAAAGAAGTTGTTTGACAAGAGAACAAAGGCTTGTGATTTCAACATTGGATACAAGGTACTCAAATGGGACTCCATAAGAGAAAATAAGGGTAAACATGAAAAATTTGACAGTTTGTGGCAAGGTCCTTACATTATTCAGTCCACCTTTGGTCCAAATGCCTTTTTTCTGCAAGTATTAGATGGCACAGATTTGTTTGGGGTCCTGTCAATGGCAGGATTCTCAAGAATTACTACTGCTGAGTTCAATTTAAAAGGTTCATTTCCATTTTAAATGCCATTGCTTTGTTCAGTCTCACAAAAGGAAAAAAAAAATACAAAAACAATGAAAGAAAGAAAAGAGGGCAGATTGTAAAAAACAATAAAGGTACAGCCCCATACCAAAAAGAGAAATAAATTCTAAAAGTGTGCAAGCCTAAATGCCACTATTGAAAAACACACTTCTAATTAGTCAAATAGCCTAATATTGACTAATTAGTTTTAAATATACTGCTGATAGGATAGTGAATTCGATTTGCCAAACTGTTTAATCTTAGCTTATCAATATATAGATTAGGATAGAAATTAAAGGTTCAAACATGCTCAAAATCTGAACCTAAGTTTCCAAAGAGAATGACTCAAATCTGTTTCAAATTCTGAGTCAAAAAAGATGTAAATCTGGTTCTAATTAGCTCAAAATCTGAACCAGAGAACCAGGAAGAAACAACTCTAACCAGAGTCAAAACGGAGTTGTAGAAAGGTGAAGGAAGTGCTTTGAAATTTCAGATCTTAAGCCTTCCATTTTTCATTTAATTTTCTGCAAGATAAATATCTATGTGCAGCTTTTTTTTTATGCCATAGATCACAGCAATTCAAACATCTTAATCTTGACTTGACTATTTTTAAATTTTTGTTGTAGAATTTAGAGAATAAAATCTGTTGGACAGTTTAATCCCAACAGATGGTATATTAGGTAGAGAATTATATGGACTCAACTGTTTAATTTGATTCCATGGAGAAACAAGGAATAGAATTAGATTAGTTTTATGATTTCAAAAGAATAAAATGTTGTAAAAGAGTTTGCCAATCCAAGTGCACTCTAATGAAGAAAAAATGTTAGATAAGTAGGATTGGGTAGGTAGAAAGTTGTGTTGATGAAAGATCCATTGTTTTTCATGGCTGCTAATATGTTTTCAGAAAAAAGAAGAGCATCCAAGCAAAGAAGGCAGCCCAATGGATGAGGCATTGATCAGCCTTCGAGAGAATGCAAGTCTGAAGTTCTTGATGCCTTCAAAAAGGCACCATCCCCAAGTGGAGCCACTATTGGCCACCTATAAAATTTGTTCTATCAAAAGGTGGCCAAAACATTTGTTGGAGCCTTCAAGAAACAGTTTTATTGCAAAAATGTTATCTCTTGACGCCTCTTGAAGACGTCATCTCCTCTGTCCAAAATATGTATTGTTGTTCCCATTTCAAAGCTCAGAAATTCTGTTGATTTCAAAGAGAAAGAACTGTTGCAAAATCCCCTTGTCTCCCCTTCCCCCACTCAGAAACTAACCTGCATTTTTACTCTCTTTTTCCCCATCATTTTCCTCTGATTTCCATTTTTTCCTCATTTCCCCTTCATAAAATCCACCTTGCATAGTATAAAACTCCTTTTTTAACTATGTCAAAACCCTCAAAACCCTTTGAAAACCATTGAAAATCCATAAAAAATTCCTTTTTGTATTACAAACTTAAGCCCCCCTTGGGCTAAGTCCTAAACCTCTTCCCCATTATATGCCCTGGTGCTAGAAGCAGGTGCTAAGCCTTTAAAAGCACTTATCGCATCGCAAAAATTCAAGTGCGCAAGTCTTTTTGCCATTACAAAAACTCCAATGCGATTAAGCCCCGCGCACTATAACCCCCGATCATATTGTTATCTCATACAACCCTTTAGGCCCGCAATCGGGCGCTAAAACATTGAAATAAACCCATCACGATTAGTTTGTTCCTTTGTAAATCCAAAAAACCTTTTTACCCAAAGTTTGGTCTAATGTGCCGGGGTTATGTTTTTTAAATGAAAAATGGGTAGATTGAAAGACCGCATCAAAATTTCTGATGCGATTGAGTCCCTTTATTAAAACTCCGCCCCCTCCGCTTTTCATTCCATATAACTTTCACCCGGGACCAAGTGTTAAGAGTCCGGAGGTGCTAATCGGATCGCAAGTTTTAAATGGTTAGATTGAAAAGCCCAAGCCCGAAGCTCCGATTGCAATTGGCCCTTTATTGTATACGCCCCAGGCCTATTATCATTCCATATGGACCAAGGCCCCGCAATCGGGTGCCAAACATTTCATAAATATATATTCTGCCCCCGAAGCATTAAAACCTTTGTTTATATTAATTTTTTGGTTTTCATAAAGTATAAAGGGTTTCCGCCGGTGCATAAGCTGAAACGATATTGACCGTTGATCTAAGGCCGATCCAACGGCCCGCGCTACATTGCATCGCATTTTTCATTCGGTACATTTTTTTGTCCCCCCCGATCGGCCATCCCTCTGATTCACTCCCCACCGTTGATCTGATCCTCATATCAACAGCCAATGCTTAATCGCTTCTTCGCACTCCAAGTCCATTACCCCACCGATTGCGATCTCCCGACGCATCTCCCACCGTCGATCTGATCTGCAGATCGACGGTTTCCATCTAATCGCATCGGGTTTTTCCATCGGGTGCGTCTAATTAATTTACCCAGCCCACCTCCGATCGCCGATTCTCGATTCACTCCCCACCGTTGATCTAGCCCTCAGATCAACGGTCCACATTTGATCACATCGGCCCTCCCAATCGTGAAATCGCATCAACCCTCCCGATCGCGCAATCGCATCTATGATTTTCGTTACACCCTCCCTCTTTCCCCCTCCAATTGCGATCCTCTGATTGGATCTGGATAGTCCATGTGTCCAGATCGGACGGCCTAGATTTTTTCCGCATGGTTTCATCGCCCTCCACCTTCCACCAAGAGGATTTTAACGCATAATCCCAACCGTCGATCTCTGCGCGATCGACGGATCTGACATAATTTCTCCCTTTGTTCTCCTTTTGACCTCCTCAAATGAATCCCCACTGTTGGATGATGCCATCCAAAGGCCATGCTCTCTCCCCACACCCTCTGAAGTAGTTTACCCAAAAATGCAGGATTGTATAATATAGTTTTGTATTTTGCAGGTTTGAATGGTTTGTCCATTATAATGAAGAAAGGCTGAAGGCCGAGAATGACGATTCCCGTGCCTTTGATTCATAAAAGGAAACCATTCGCAGAGTTCAAACTCCACGTCTCGTCGATGCTTCATGGGCATTGATGCCTTGTGAGCCCTGCGCAACACTGCACATCAACAAGACACAACAATACTTAAAAGAAGAAAAGAGTATCAGTGTCGAAGACAAAAACACAACAGAACAGAGGATTGAAGACATTTTTGAGGGATTACGGCCTTAATTGAAAATCAGATGCCTAATCCACTCAAATAAAGACATCCTAAAGACCGGAAGACACAAGATAAGCCTGATCAGACCTAAAACACAGTTCTCAAGTAAATTAAAGGTGTTTTAGGAAGAGGAGAAGAAATCTGTCGATCCGAGAAAGTCTCCACTACCTGAAGTAGAGGCCAATCGAACCCTCTCCAGCTCCTAAAGGCACTTGCAGCCTCACAGAAATCAAAGAAGGCTTATTCATTGCCTGAACAAGAGGTGTTTGCCTAAACACAGCCAAACAATTAATACAAATCAAAGATCTTATCTCTAATTGTCGGCAAAATTATTTTTAAAGATTAAGAACAGCCTAGAAGCAAATATTTTCGATCATTAGACCTCGGGGAGCAGCAACATAGTTACTTCAACATGACACAGAGCCTCAAAAGTCAACAAAGGCTCCCACCGAGCTTAATCATAAATGTAAATCACTTAATGCAGATAAACATTTGTAAATTTCTTCATCGAGCCCCTCAAAGGCCGAGGAGTCATTAGTCTGTATTAATTGACCCAGGAGATCTTTTATCAGATCCCACCTCCTCATTCTTCTATAAATACTTCTATAGAAGATGAGCAAAGGTTGGTCTCTGGAAATCTGATTGCATGTAATAGTTTTCTGAAGCTACTGATGCCCTGTGTGCAACTTGAAGATACATAAGCTGATATGAGAAGTTTGAAGTTATAGAGACCCACCGGGCTTGCTGATTGTAATTGGTTTGAACATCAAATACAAGCTGTTGATTTATGGGATCCTGGTTTATGTCAATGGTGATATGTTCCTCACTGTCAATTGTTATTTTCTTTAATGCTTTCACTCTCTGCACTTTCTCTGATAAAGAACAACAAACATAGAGCTAGGATTTACTCTCAACAGTACCCTACTCTTACTGAAAGCTTTATTTCTATGTTTTCTTCATTTGAACGTTCTCTTTGAAGAGTATATTAAAGCAGGTTGGTTTAAAAGCACTTTCCTGATCTTTATTGCTCATTATGATGAGTATTTTCTATGTTTTCCTTTAGAGTATATTAAAGCAGGTTGGTTTAAAAGCACTTGCCTGATCTAGATTGCTCTTTGTGATTATCATATGTGTTTTCCTTTAGAATATGTTGAAAGCAGGGTAGTTTAGAAGCAGTCACCTGATCTTAAGCTATTCCAACTATTTTTTTTAAATGTTTTCTAACTAAAAGTACTTCAATGCAGGCTAGTTTAAAAGCACTTACCTGATCTCAGAATCCTTTTATGTTTTTCTCTAAGTACATGCTGAAGAAAGATAGTTTGAAAACACTTACTTGATCTTAGGTTTTTCACTGTTCTTCATTTGTTTTATTCTCCATTTCCTCTCCATTTCATTCCATAACATCAACTTAAGAGATCCTTTGACATAAGTGACTTTCCCCATGGATCCTTCTTGAACCTTGCTATCCAATTAAAATCCTCCTACGTCTCCATAGCCCAATGGGTTAAACTGTTTTTTGTCTTTTCTGTCAGCTGAATCATTCCTTCACTTGCATGCATCTTCACCCTTTATTTTGAACTGCCTTCACCTTCATCATGTCTTTTCCCAACCAAAAAAACAAACAAACAAAACCATGCTCTTCATAACTAGCCTAATATCACATTTCAGGCTTTAAAGATCACATCTTTAAACTCATTCATAGAGAGATCCCTCTCTGGATTCAGGAGGGCTAGATCCTTGAATCCCAAAGTGGTTTGATGTTGTCTTATCTTTTGGTCTTGCTAATCTGGCCAAAACATAGGAACCCCGACAGAACTCTTATGTTTTTCATTTCATGCATAATTTTCTCACATCTTATTATGATTTTAGTATCAACATTTGGCTATTATTATGTAATAAACTTCAATGAATTTAAGGTTATTTATCTTGCATATAGGGGTTGATTATTATATTTCTACTTGAAACTTAGCATATCCTTTAACTACACTATCATCTCCATCTCCTCCTCCCTCCCTAAGGGTCACAAAATTTGGAAAGCACTTATTACATCAAAACGAGATTAAATGCATTTTAAATAAACGCTCTAAATCATACCTAGAGGTAGTGAGTGCTTACTTTAATTGAAGGAATTTCAATAACCATGTTTTATCCCTAAGTGTTTAACATCATTTATAAATACTCTAATGAATAAAAAAAAAACATATAATATATGTTTCTTATTTGTAAATTGAAAAAAACTTCCCAATCTCACATATTATCTTGCCACCTCTACCAAGAAGAATCAATCTAAAAAAATATTAAATGAGTATCTAATGATTTTCCTTCGAAAAATATACATGTTGATATATGTAAACATCTCTTTCTGAAAATTTTATTTTCTTGTTAGAAAGTTTATTTATCAAGTTTCTTTATCTAGTTGTTAGAGAATAAAGTTCCCTTCCTAGAATGCCTTATTTTATCTTCCTCACAAAGAAATATTGTATTTCATTGAAATTATACTATGATTTTCCCAAGAAAAGGGTACCATAAATACAAAGGTTCAAATTTAGGTTTTCATCAACCTTAGTTTGAAATATTTCAAAAGTTAGGATAAAAGCAAGGAAAAATATTGTGTAGGAAAAATGTAGAACTTGGTCTTTTGGTATTCAAACAACTAGTTAGAAATATTGTTTCATATAATATTAGCCTAAATAAAATCTTTCATTTTTAATGAAGTGTAATAGATGAAAAAAATTGCATACCTATATATAAAGGCTATGGAGTCCTATCTAATAAACTAATAAAATAGCTAGGCCATCTCTCATTATCATTTGCCAACTTAATGAAATTTACATGATATAGATTCATACTCTAAGCATTGGGCTGCATCATCATATTATTAGTCTTTGCCTCCGGAAGTGCAAGGACTATAGCGATTGATCAAACGTTGATCATATATTAATTTGGGTTGACCATTTCTATACGTTCATTTTCACCAATGTTTTCACGAAATCATCATATTTAAAAAAATTTACAATTATTTAACTTTAATATGTTTGGACAATCAAATTGAGGTTGCCTTATTGCAAGCTTCGCTCCTTTCAAGACATTCATATTCTTATGAGAGTAATATATCTAAACTTTTATTGAAAATAAGATATCCAGATTTATAATGATATCCAAAGTTTTCATAAACTTAATATTTTCAAAGTTAGATTTATATCCACAGTCACTTGAGACTTAAATATATACAAATTCACTTATATTTTCTATATCTATATATATTCATATCTCTAATTTCCATAAGCTTGTCTTCCTCACCAATTTGCAGACATGCCACTTTCTTTCACACCTGTATTGCGATTGTTGTGCATGTGTTATGCTTATGGAAACTCTCTTCACCACATCTTCCACACCTCCTTCATTGCCTCTGCACGCTCTTGAGTCTTCAATCTATTAAAATTGCATAGAAAAACAATTTTATCTCAATTTATGCTCAGATCTGTGCATATACCTATGAATAGAGAAATTTGAAAAGATTTAAAAATCACAAAAACACTGAAGTAAACCTGAAAAACACTAATCGAGCTCAGAACTTCCACACAACAGCTTACAAAATATGGATCAAAGCTTTGAATTGTGACATACCTGGATATTACTGATATTGATCCAGACGATCCTATCTGAGGAGATATTTGAACAAGAGAAATAAAGTAAAGTAAGTGACATATTGAAAAAAAATTAGTAACATGCACCAAATGATATATATATATAACTTGCAGGTGACAAAAGTTCCAATGGCTCGAACAACGGTGGATATATAATTTTTATAGGTGTAGAATAATATTCTACACTATCTATGATGCATAGGTAATGTTTATTCCTTACATTTGTAGTGTATTTGGATTTTCATCCATATTTGTTCGCTTGGCCATCTCCTACGTTGGTAGAGCTTGATCTTCTTCTTTCCTCTCATCTCTCTCTCTTCCTAGCTTTTGTCTGACCTTCTTATTCTCACTAACTTTGACATAGCCAATTTATTAATCAATAAAAATATATATTGTATATTATTTCAATATTGATATATTGTATACTATATTAGTATCGTTTCACCAAGATGAGGACCTAAGAGAAAATATGAAACCTATACATCAATGAAATAGGTAGGAAATCAAGCCAGGCCTAAGAGGTGAGATTTTCCAATCATTTACTAAGTGTGAAAAAAACCAACCAAAAGCATGTGCATACAAGCAGGATGAAATGAGGATGGAGAAGAATATTGCGTTCACCTAGTTGAGTTCACCTTCATACAGACCATGAGTTTGAGGCTTCTTAGGGAAATTATTTGCACAGAGAGAGAGGGGAAACCAACGATCTACATATTTATTTCTTTCCTTACATAACATGATAATTAGTATAGTGATCTGGGTTCCTTCAGCTACAGGAATTATCCAAGATATTTTACTTTTGTGATGTTAGAAAAATTGCATTTAAAAGAGAACAAAAGAACCATATGTGCTTGATTTAATAAGAGGAAACATAAAGACGACCATCAAATCAAGAACATGAAACATTTGATAACGAAGTTCACCCGGTGCAGGTCACGTCTCTGGGCCCAGTGTCAAGAGAGTGGAGGATGCTTCATATAATTGTTGCAAATGGCAATGATTTACATGCCATATTCTTTGTCATAACAAGGATAAATACCTTAAACAAGAGTGTTTTGTCTTTCCACGAGACGTTCTCCCTACAGGAACTCTCACTCAAATGAGTTTTCCTTTAGCATGAAAAACTAACAAGATCTCACATAATGTGGTGATAATTATCCCTTAACATAGTGTTACACTGGGATCTCAACAAAAATACATAGAATTAAAAGATACTGACGTCTCACATAATGTGGAAACAATTATCCCTCAACATAGTGTTACACAGGGATCTCAACGATAATACATCATCTTAGCAATAATAAAAGTAAGCTTAACATAATTATATCATATACCTCCACTTCTGAAGTTGGATGAAAAATGGAGAGCTCATCTTCTAAAACTAACCTTGCCACTAAAGTCATGATGTGAAAATATACAAAAACAACTATCTATTCGTCAAATTATGACAAAGTCCCCTTCTGCACCCCATGGAATCTTTTTGATACCCCTCAATATTCCCTAGTAAAGGTTCCACAACTACCCAGCCTCGTGGCTCGTTGGTGGCTCAAGAAAATGAGCTTTAATAGGTTTAAGTAGGAGGCATTGGTTGGAGGCACCAAGAAATGACTCGTGGCTCATTGGTGGCAGAGCCGACTAGGTCGGCGGAGGTCAGGGTTTGAATCCCCTGCCTCCCAAACTTGGAAACAATTTTCATAAAATGGAAAATGGTTGGCATCTCTCCGTGATTAATATGGTTAACTCCATTCACATGAGGTTCCACTGGTTATATATATATATATATATATATATATATATATATAACATGACAAAATTCGAAAACTAATTTACTTGTATGGACTCTTTTTTTAAGAATATTCAGTCCTACCATGGAAGGGACTTGATGGACAACGCTACCGTCTTTGAGAAATTGTGATTATCCAGGGAAAAACTCCTTTCAAACGTGTCATTTCTAAACTATTCTTTTTTCCCTAATGATCACAAAATTTTCAAAGAATTATGTGTGTTTACCCCTGATGATGGACTCACTTAAGAAGTCCCAAAAGTTAGGTTATTAAAACACTTCAGCAGGTTATTCCTCTATTATGAAAACTAATTCACCTATATAGAATCTCTTTTTAAAAATAAACTGTTATTTCAAAAACTAAGATTTATGTGTTTGAATTTGGTGAGTTTCTTTTTTACAATACATAGTAATTTTTGTGCGATGTTTTAAACGAACTAGATTAAATGTGTAAAGAGTTTGTATATTTATTTAGTAATTTTTGTGAGAATATTTTAAACCAACACATAAATAATGTAAATTAAATTTGTGGAAAATTTATATATTTATTTAGATATATTGTTAAAAAAGCTAAAAAGCAATATTTTCTTAAACAAAAAATTTAAATATAATTTTTTATTGTTGAATTGCAACCAATGTAAAAGGTATAACCACATGTTATCGCCTCTAGTTAAACTCGAGAATGAAAATAGTATTGAACAGAAAATTGTTTTATCACTATGTGAAATGGCTTCTTGGAAAACTATGTAGACCCGTTATATTCTTCTCTAGGTCAAATAAAAAAGTTAGCAAAGGCCTTTAAATAGACTATTAAAAGTTGGATTTGTGACCCATTAGCCCAACTTATAGCGAAAATTTTATTATATGGATCATTTACTCCTTTTCTTGGTCAGTACATATTAGAATGCCATTATGGTTTTTCATAATCTTATGGAATTTCTAAATTATTCTGCCGATTTTTTTAAACTACAACTTATTTATGATGTCGGGAAATCTTCTTATAAACTAGGTTAGGGCCATTACCGTTAGCGCTTTCACTGTATCAGGATTCAGCACTAACGAAGGGTCAATTTAAAGCAGTCGTTTTAAACAAGGCTACAAAGTAGCGACTACCTGCCGCTTAGTTTAAATATAGTAATGTTGCAATGTGATGTTGGAAAATGTCTATGGATAGCTATTACGGCTATTACATGCTGCTTAATGTAATTATAGAAATGTTGCAATTTGAGTTTGAGGATGTTTATGAAGATTTGTTTTGTGATAAAGTATAGTTAAATTAAATTAGAAATAATTGTTGCAATTTGAGTTTGAGCATGTCTATGAGGATTTGCTAAATGTTTCCATTTGAATTAAAGGATGTCTATGAGGATTTTCTTTGTAATAGAGTTGTTGCTTAGTTTAGTTTAAATATAGCTAAATTAAAGTAAAAAATAAGAATTTATGCGCTATATAGTAGTAGTTTACATCTATCTAAATTATAGTAAAACAAATTTTGTGTTGATGATGGTAACCAATTGATAATTACTAGGATGACCTATGAGCATATGCATTTGATGTGTAGATTAGATCTGCTACATATGCTTAGCTTGTTTTTGGCATCAATATAAGTATGACAGAGTAGCTACTACCTGTTGCTTAATGTAAATATAGAAATGTTGTAATTTGAGTTTCAACATGTTTCTGAGGATTTGCTTTCTAATAAAGTTGCTGCTTAGTTTAGTTTAAAGTGTTAATATTTACAATCTAATCAATTTAGGTTTTTTTAGTAAATGCTAAATTGAGGTATTGTGTTAATCCAATTCCACCTAATACAAGGAAAAGGCTTGTGAGTCTAAGTAATCAGATATATACTTAGGCACAATTGAGGAATTGGAAACATGTGCGTAATGTAGCAATTATCTGGAAAAGCTGGTTGATCTGCTTATCAATGATCGGTTTTTATAAATTAGTACTAATAATATTTGTATTTCTAACTTAGTACTAATAATATTTTTAGTACTAAAATAAAATAAAAGGTGGAATTTATTTTACAATTTTTTTATTTTTAATTCAATTTTTAAGAAATAATAGTTATAATTTTTTTTATTTTCAATTTAATTAAAAAAATATTGTGTTGTATTGTGTCTACAAGTACAGTGTCTTGTTGATGATGGAGGCTCTGATGCGTTCATCACAATCAGAAGTAATTCATATAATCCACAGCTTTTTGTTATGGCCCGATGCGATGAGTTCATCGCATGTTATTTCATATAACAATCTCCCTCTACTTAAGCCAAGGTCCGCGGGTCCACAAGACCACACCGCATTGTCATATTGTATCGCAAGTTGAAACGTATTGGGAGCGTTTTGTTTGTAGCCCAATTGGATAGTGAAAGGAACCGAACCGGATGCATATTATAGGCCGCAGCTAAAAGTTGAACTCGGGTCCGATTAACAATCGGCATTGAAGTTTTTTATTTGAACCATTTGTTATGCTATAAGTCCGGACCCGATCTATGTTATATGGTGCAGTTAATAGTTGATCACGGGTTCTCGTTTCAATCGGCATCGAAACTTTTTGTATTGGCTTCTTTGTAATATTATGTTTCGGACCCAATGCAATTTATGACGCGAATTTAATCTCTTTTCATGTCCGGTGGTATATGCGCAAATGAAATTTTTTAATGTTTTTATCACGCGACAAAAGGTTTTACAATGTTTGTTTTGTTATATTATTTTAAATATATACAAAGCGCATTTGTAATAGGTCCCACAAATTTTAGTTTAGTTTCATTTCATATAGTTTTTTTTTTATGTTTTAATATGTGCAGCATATATAAAGTAAGAAGGCCGAAAGGATATTGTAATAGACAGTGTAATGTTTTTATTTTGAAAGCAAAGCAGAGTGCGAAAGACGGTATGTAATTTTTTTTTACCGTTTATTTTTTTTAAAACAAAAAAAAAACATAGTGTGTATTGTTTTTTTCATTATTTTGTAGTGAGCCTGACATCAAAATACAGTCATGATCAAGCGTGGTCAAATTTTTTTCTCAGCGTTACTCATCATTTCCATTAAAAAATAATTGTGATGTATAAGTTTAAAAAAATATAAGATTAAATAAATTTGAAAATATATATTATATTTATATAATAATTCAATTCAAAAATCCCTCTAAGGTTATAATTAATATTTTTTTAAATGTGAATTGTATTAAAATGAATTTCGAAGTTCTATCCTGCATATGTTACAAGTTTTGTACTGTAGTAATGACTCAATTAGTCAGTTACTTATTGTAAGAGCAGATGTAAAAATAATTCAATTAGTCAGACAATGTCAGAGTAGATTTCAGAAATAACTGAATTTGCTAGTTATTATAAAGAGCAGATTTCAAAAATTCCATAACATAAAGTGACTATTGGAAACAGCCAAAAATGAAAAGAAAGTAGCAGTGTCATCAGTAGGGACTTAAAATAAAAAATTCATAACATTTTGATCTACAATCAGAAAATAATGCCCTGTCGGATTGGATAAAGGTGACATATTAAGAAGAGTTTTAACGAAAAAATTCTGGTTCAAACAAAAGGTAAATTATGTTGTCCCGTACCATCTAATTTTACATTTCTCACATGTTTCTCCATTGAATTCGAAAACAATCACAGCAAATAATACTGTAAAATCTCAACTATTTACCAAATCAAAGAGTCACTACATGCCTGAGCACTGATTTTGACATAATGTACCAGGCCAGGAAATTAATCATATTCATATATATATATATATAAAGATTCTATATTAACATAAGCTACATACATGTAGAGATATACCCAAAAAAATAGAAGGAACCCATCCCATACACAAAAAGAAACTAATATTGTTCAGAAGGCATATGTGCATGTAGGCACGCAAAGTACCAGAGTCATAGTGAAATTTCAATATAAGTAGAGCACCAACGATCATAAATTATCAAAAGAGCAAAAAAAAGTGGAGCACTAGTATACCACAATGGACCAATAACAGAGACCAGAAGTATGATGTAAACCAAAGTCATATTCAGTGAAGTAGAATAGAACCCTATGCATGTGGTAGTACATGATGCCAAAATATTTCTCAACTCCTAGCTTTGACAGTCGATTAGCCACAGAGTTTTTCTTCCTGTAGACATGAAAATGTCAGTGTGGCTAAAAGAGTCACCCAAATCTCTGATCATGTTCAGCCAATGTATCAGATATGGAAAAGCCAGTCAATTTGTTTTATCAAGAACTCAAATGATATGAGTAGTTGATTGTTGGATATGTTTGAACCTGCGTTGAACCCTCTAGTTATTGGAGCAATATCGGTTGAGACAGAAAGCTTGCTTGCTGAGCGATATCTGTGATGTGTCCTCGCGGTCATCTAGATGGAGAAGACAAGATTGGAGGAAAGGCAGAACTGGAAAAAGCATGAACAGTTATGTGGCTAAGCCTCATATGAAGTCATTTGATTGAGATATTAAAAAATCACAGGTATAGTTAAGTTGCCAGTTCAAGAAATTAGTGCAGAGTAAGTTTGCCAAATACAAAAAAATTAAATACAACAAAGACAAAAACCAGAATTCTACTATTTAAGGAGACTTGTATTATTGGCTTGAAATACTGTTCAAACCATTTGTGGCATCTGCACTGTACGTGCATAGTTTATTGATTATATATATTATCTCATGGAATTGAAGATTTAGTGAAAATTCTTAAACAAATACTTATCAAAAGCTAAGACTGGAGTGTTCGAATATTAATGTAGAAAAAGAACTTAAAAAAGTAAATATCAATGACCCAATAATGCTTAATATATAAGTTTTCAGCTGTAAAGTGCAGGTGAAGAAGAATCATATTGTAAAGCAAATTATAACAAAGGCGAAGAGAAGGGAAGATAAGACTAACTTTAGTCTTAGTACAGTGTTTAGACATAGAATTTGGTGCATTTCTATTAACAGTGAATATAGCAATCTGCAAAAAAAAATATGAACTTATAAGCTAAGGAAGCATAAACTTAGAAATGGCGATTTATTGTTTTTGTTACGATAACAATATTGCCCAAATTGAGAGATGATGTTCAAAGTTGATACATAAGAATATATGAAAAATTAATGTTGTTGCTTCGTTTTTAGAGGTGGCTACTTGTAGTGCACATCATATGGACAAATAATCTTAGTGCCTCTCCCTCTTTTACAGAGATGAATTAATGTTCCAGATGTCAATTATGATTTTTGCAAAACCAATAAACAACAAGACAGAAGACTGGAAGTAGTCCAGGGATCATGTCTGCACAAATATTTTTTCCAGGAAATTTTTAAATAGATTTATAACATTTATATATATAAATAAATATTGTAAAACGAAGCACACATAAGCAATATCAAATTTAAAAGAGAATATCATATGACAAAAGAAATTAGCAGTGAATAGATAGAAATAACGTATCCATCTTGAGACTTTCAAATGAAATCTGATACTCTAATCCAGCAATTCCAATGCAAAATCAATTCCAAGGTACATAAATGCAACTCTTAAAAAATAATTCCGCACAGAATCACCAGATGTGACCCTTTATAAAAGAATATAGAAGTAAATGTGGTACAAAAATGTAATCTCCAAGTCAAAAAATATTACAAATTAAGGACCCCTTTCTAAATGCATGAAAGGGGTTTAAATAGGTACTCAATAAAACAAAATAACTAAAACTACTCCTAACATATATTAAGTCTGAAAGTATCTGTGAATAGGTAGAAGAAACACTATAAGTATAACTAGTACAATCTTGTACAAAAATTGAGAAGAACTTTGCATTGATTTCTGGATTACTATGTGATTCTGTTGTAGCCAATGTTTGAAGAAGTGCTGGTGCTGCAAAGAAAAGGGAAAAATTAGTACGAATCTTGCTATTTTGGATAGCATAATTTAAATTGCATATATCTGATTTTTTGTTGAAATATGAAGAGTAATTATAAGTATACCTAGCCTTGGTAGGGTTTTCGTTGCTGTCAACAGATTGGATCTCGTTGTATTCATTGATTGTAAATGTACCATTGATTTTGAAATCGCGTAGCATATACATTGTTGCTTGTTTCCTTTTAACATAGTCTTGAAAAGACATATGCGCTAGGTTGGGAAGTAACTGTTTCAAGAGGAATTTGCTTCGGATGCAACATTGCAAATTGGTGTTGTTGGACTTGATTATGCAATTAAGACACTATGAATAGGAAAAGGACAAATTTTTATTGCACTTTAGGCAATCAACTGTATTCTCCTCATGATTGTAGAGGTCGGTATTGGTGAATTGCATTCAACACAAACTGGTTCAAATGGCGTAGAGTAAATGCTTGCAATTTTCAATGTTCCTTTTATCTGTTCATAGAGGAGGACAAGTAGTATATGTCAAAATAGAAACAAATGAAGAAAAAATTTCATATTGAGTAGTAGAGGTACTGTTTCATTTGTACTTACAGAGAATGTTGGAGGGTTCAATTTCCTGAGTTCTTCTGCTGCTTCTGCATTCAATTTTGTGATGAATGTAGCTTGTGTTGTTCGAAGTTTTCTGTCCTTAATTTCTTTCCTGTTTGTTATGTTTTTGAATAATATAATTTGAAGATGGCCTTTTTGCAATTCTTGTTCAATTTCATCATAGAGCGGTGCAAATGTTTCAAATAACTGCAACTGCAAAAGAACACAGAATTTTTTTTATTTTTTATTTTGAAACTGAATTGAAATGTAGGATGGAACTAGCAATATAAAAACATTGCAAAGTAATTTATGTTACCGTTGCTCTATTGTCATCGAAATTTCCATCTTTAATTTGCAATGTATATTGGAAACCAACTTTCCATGCAGCTGTGACAACTGTTGCAATCGTTCCAATTGGATATGTTTCTTTATTTGTTGTAAGTTGTTTTACTGTTGTATCTGGAATGAATTTGTATTCTTTGCAAATTGTTGGTATGTTCTATACGGTGCTTACTTCAGTTAGTAGCAGAATCCAATCACAATCACCGCGGTCATAATTATTTTTGGGAAGAACTTTAAAATTTGTAATAGATATTGCTTTTCCTGGTGATATTTTTTTCCATGTTGTTCAATAAGCTTAGTTGGTATGGACAATGTGATTTTCATGATTCCTTCAGCATATTTCAAATTTGCACGTAGTATTTGTCGTGCTTTGTGGAATTTATCAAGATATGTGCTATAGATAACCATAACATCTCCATTGAACATTTTTCCAGTTTTGCGAATGTTTAGTTCTTCAATGGTAACTGGAACTAAATATGTTGCTTTCGATTTGTGTATTGATGATGTTGATGTGGCAAAATAAATAATTAGAAGTAAAATATATTGGTGATAAATATGAATGCTATGTCAATGGCACGTATAAGAATTTGTTTCAAGTTTACTTACTTGTCTGATTCAGTTGCACTTGATATTTGTTGTTCTTTTTCTATTCTAACTTGTTGTCCAGAACTGCGAGATGAAAAAGATGCAATGTCACTGAATGGTGTGCTTGAACACAATCACAAAGTGTTTGGTAAATTTTAATAACTAAAAATAAAAATAAAAGAGTAATTTGGGCATTATAAGCAAATCTGGATGTGTTTCTTGATCAAGCTCACTTTCCAATGTTGTTACTTATTATGGGTAGTTGGAAGTTTAGACAATAAATATGTTGATCAAGATATATGTCATTTGAGCTTGTTGTACTACCCAACGAAAAAATAACATAGAAACACCATAGGACAAAAGAAACCAAAAAAAAAAAAAAGGTATAGATAAAATTTCAAAGATAATAGGGATATTAAGAGAAATAATGATGAGACAGGAAACATTTTGTTCAAATTGCACAATGTGAATTAAGATGCATATGGATTATGAAATAATTTAGTTTGATGTAACTGAAATAGAGTTATAATTTTGGAAGCAATTTAATTTGTATTTGATATTATCTTTATTGAAATTTAGAAGTTGACAAGAAGCAACATGGGAAATTGGAGGAGATCTTAGTGAAAAAGGGTTCAAATGTAAGGTGAAGAGGAAGCTTGACAAGTTTCTAGAGGAAGGGTGAGGAAAAGGAATTAAGGGTTGACAAGAAAAGAAGAACAAGAAGACTGGGATTCATAGAACTATGCATGTAACAGTTCTGATGTAAATAAGCAATTGGTGATGATTGTCAAGTTTAAGCATGGAAAATTATTGAGATGATGAAAAGGAAAACAAATTGTGCCGTAGTGCTAAAACACTGTAGAGAATAAGATTCAGTATTCTGTGGTGTTTATTGTTAGATAACTCCAAAGTGGTTATATATAGTTTGCAATTTGCAATGGGGCGTGTCTCATTTGTGCATGTAAATATTACAATGGGTTGGAAGACAAATTAAAGAATTAAAATGAATTCTATGATGCTTGAGAAATAAATTATTGATGCATAGTATAATTTTATATGAAGAACAGTGCTATAGAAGTCAGCACTAGTAATATAAGAATAGGTCTTGCAAAAGTTTTGTAGAAGCAAATAAATAGTTAAACATAGAGATATCTCTATACATATGCATTGAAGGGTAAGTAAGTTTAGTGTAGTAAGCAAACCTGGATGTGTTTATTTCTTTTTGTGACTTGTCTTTGTTTATTTGACTCATTGTAGAAAGCTATAGTAATCTGCAAGAGATACAATTAGAAGTCAAAGTCATAGTAGTTAAAAGGCTATTATGCAACTTTCAAAAACTTTTTTTAGAAACAAATTAAAGGCATGTTTGGTAATAATACTCACTATTGATTTCATTTGTATAATAAGGACATGAGTATGCAAATATGATACTATTGACTAGAAAAAAGCATTAGACTACTTTCATTTGCACTATGTTTGTGTTGCATTTTTGTCGTCAATGATGAGACAAATAGTATCATGGTCGCTCCAATATGTATCTAACCTGAAAGTCTTATAGTTACAAGTTATGTTTGATCATATGTGATCAATGATTGATAATTGTTGATTGTTATTTGTCTCTAAAAGAAAATGAAGGTTGTAATTGTGCATATACGATCTTAGTTTGTTTGTTTTGTTGTTGCTTTCAAGCATATTGATGTTGAAATCACCGACAATTGCTATTGTTTGATTTGAATGTATTTTGCATAATGCTTTTGAAATAAGATCCAATGTATTGTTCAATGTTGCATATGGTGCAACATAGACATTCACAACTATAATATCCATGTCATGAAGAAGCAGATTTGCTAGTGTAGCTTCAATGTTTTTTTCTTCAAAATGAATATGGTTCAAGATCTTTATATGCTTTTCAATACAAATTAGAAAACCATGTTTACTATGATTTGATATGTAATTGAATGTTTCAAGTATTTTTAGAAGCATTGAATTATTCAAATGTGTTTCTTGTAAAGATAGGATGTCAGATTGCATTAGATCATAGTCATTTAACAAATCATCAATATTTATTTGTAAACTACGAGTGTTTAGAGAAAGAATTGAAATGTATGCTTTTGTTTCTAATAATGAATAGTTATAGTCTAGTTTCCACTTTGTGTTTCTGTGTAAACGTTCCATTTCAACAGAAATTTTGTGTTGAATTCAGAAGTTTTGTTTCTTAAGTGGACTAAGCAAATACAATGATTCTATGTTTCTCACACGAGAAATAGTTGTATATACTAATCCATGGCATCGTATTCCTAAAGGATCAAATGCAATATTGTCTAGTGTCAAGCCTTGTGATCTGTGTATTGTACGTGCACATGCTAGTTGGATTGGGAATTGTTTTCTGATTTTCAAGTTGCCTATTTTTGCTAATACAGAAACTGGCTTTGTTGTGCGCAATATGGGAGTCCAATCACTAGAAATTTCTCTGCTATATAGAAAAGAAAATTTGTGTGCTTGTTTACGGCCAACACGTTCATCATAGAATTTGATCCATATTACATCAAAGTTGTTTAATTTTACATATGCTTTAATGATACCATCTGCACCGTTGACTAGACCATCTTGTAAGTCATAGTTTCCTGCATATATTTCAACTAGCATGTTAAGTTTTAGGACAATTTGTGAAGGCAATGTTGCTATTTGTGCATGAGATGGTATGTGTCCATGGTTTTCTTCTTCGTAATCAATTGCATTAATTATGATTTCATCACCACGAACAATAGACAACATTTTCTTGTTATGTAATGCTACATCTTTATTCCTAAAAAATAGATAGGGGAAAGTAGGATAATTAGGATCATTTCGAATACAATGTCTATTTAGGTAATTCAAATCATCTTCTGTTTGATTATTTAAACACATCCTATTCAAAATGCTAATGAATTTTTCATTTTTTTGACTCATTGCAATGTGCAATTCATAGTACTTTACATGTTCTTTCCAAAATTCATATGTTATTGGTTTCCTTCTTATTGTAGGTTGTTTAAATATTAGTGAATCTTATATAGGTTGTGCTTGGTACAAGTTGTCACAAAATAAGATATCAATGTTTCCAAAGTATTTTGTTTGATTGTGCTTAATGTTTCTTAGTCGATCATCAATTTGATATAGAAAACAACTTCCAATTAGAGATACTTCATCAATGAGAACAACCCTTCATTCTTCATACAGTTGTGCTAAGTTGTCTAATACATCGTTGCTAAGTGGAATAAAACTAGATTTATTAAAAGGCATTAGCAATGCAGAATGAATTGTAACTCCACCTGCATTATATGCAGCTTTACCTGTATATGCTAATATCAAACCTTTTGGTTTCAAAGGATCTGTATTGTAATGTTCATTGTAGATGTGCATGAGCATTTGGAATATTGCTTTTGCTGTGAATGTTTTTCCAGTACCAGCTCCTCCAGTCAAAAATAAGTAGAATGGTTTGTCTATGTTCTTTCGTTTTTTCATTGCAATGTCTTTGAGTATTGCTTGTTGTTCTTTACTAAGCATTCTCCTAATCTTGTAGTATTCTTCATTGCTAAGCATAAATGGATGTTCTGTAAATTGAAAACCAATGTTAAGATGTCTTTTTTTCTCATTGCATTGGGGAAATTGCAAATCTTTAGCCAAGTCATACTTCTCAGTAACATCATTAGATATTCCAAGGTTTTTTATTTTATGATTGGAAGTTGCAGTGCTGCTATCAATTTTTTCAATTGCTTCTTCCAAATCACCCCATTTCTTGTTCATGTTATATGTGAACTTAGTTCCATTGTTCTTTATTGTGTTCTTATGCAACATGTATGCACTCTTCCATGTAGAGAAGTCTTGATTTTATGCATTTTCATTGTTTTCGAATGGAACATATAGCAAAATTTTTTCTCTATAATAATTTCAATAGTCAATGTGTTTTTTGTATTTGATGAATCGAGTTACTTTTTCTTTTTTTCTTTTTGATATTGGTCTGCCATTTTTCCTATACTTTGATACAAATTCGGCTAAACATATATGCTTAATAGCATTAGGCCTATTGATATAGTAATCAATTATAGAACTGCACATAACATCTTCAGAGTTGTCAGGAATTTGTTTCAGAAGAGTAGTTGGTTTAAGTATAAATGTGCGTTCGTCTATTGGTGCTGTGTTTATAAAGTTGCATTCTCTTGAACTATGATTCAATGGTAGTGATATAGCTATGTGGACTTCTTGTTGAACTGAAATTTGTTGGAGGTTAAGCAAAGCATTGCCTAGAGACCGTATCATTTGAATAGCATCAATTTTGTTGTTTTCATGTTCTTTTCATATCCTTTTGAATGCATTTGTCATATATCGGTCAACTTTGGTCATATATGAAGTGCAATATGAAGCTGCAGCATATGCATTTAGAACATATTGAGCATCTGTATTTGCATTCCATAGGTGTGGCATATTGTATGCAAAGCTATTATTCCATATTTCTGATGGTTTTCGTTGCAAGAATACCATTGGCTGTGTTAATGTAATTTGTATTAATTCGATGTAATCAGTTTCTGTTAACTGGAATTCATCTAAGAAATCTTCATGACTGGTTGATTTGTCATAGTGTTTTTGCTCTAAGGTGCTTTGCAAGGACAATAAATTTTCATTTATTGAGCCATGTACCGAAGTAATTGGTTCAAGAATCCTTGTTCTTTTCAGTCTAGAGAAGTTCACCACTGATGTCAAGTATCTCGGGGGTCAACTTCCTTCATCAGTGTACAATATATAGTACAAACATAACTTAATTTACTCGTCTCGACTAACGATAAAAGTCATTAAATAATTACCCATGGCCTTATAACCTTATCTTTATTACCTATGGTTTCAACCATACTACATACAGAATAAAGCATATTTGAAAGGTAAAGTTAATGTGGTAAGACTTGAACGTTGTTAATCTCATATTAATTGAAAAGGTTTATAACCTTCAATGCACAAGCTTCCGTACAACACTAATAGAGCGAACTGCCCAGACTCATATGCATTTCTATGCATAAGAAATGGAAAGCGAATTAGTTAAAATAGCAAGTTGAACAGAATTAATAGAGCCATAAAAATTGGCATGAAACACTTAATGAGATAAGATCCCGAGAAATATCAAAACCATTATATTGATATAATTAGCCACAGTACAATTAATACTCATGACTGAAATATCTCAGAGGTGTGGAGTCCGAAAACTATCAAACTATGAAGTTAATCTACATATATATGAAAATGGTATAGGTTAGTTCAAATATAACTAATTTAAGTAATAATCATCAACACATTAATGCTTATCATGTAATTGGTGAAATTTTGAATCTGAATTAGAAAAATAAGAATTATTCACTATAACTATTTAACATAATCCCAATTACTAATTTTTTTTTTAAAAAATCACAATTTTAAGTATTATTATTTGTGTTAGATTTATTTAACATTTCAACAAATTTCAATCCTAATAATTTTTTACAATTAATTTTTTTTCAATAATATTTTAAATTTGTTATAACTAAAATAAATAATAATACAAAAATGATAAAGTTTATTTAGAACATAACTTAATTTAAATTTTAAATTTCTATAATTGCATTCTCTGTTATTGCTTGTATACACTGTTGTTGTGTAATGTTATATCATAGAATCTCAAATATTTATAGCAAAATGTTAAATAAATACATCGAGGCAATTTAAATTATTAAACTTTATTCAACTCATTTGTTTTCAACAATTTTCCAGGCTAACGACGCATCTTGTACCGGGAATCAGTTTATTGATTCATAATTTTCCATTCAATAGTGATGTTCTTACAAAAGCATAATGGTATATCGCATGCTCACAAGGTTGTAAATGGTATTTTTATAATGTGTGTGATAAACTTCTGGAGAAGCCACGTAGCAATCGGAGATCGGAAAATCCTTGTAATAAATGTTAAAATTCACTTTTGATCTTTTGCGACGTGATGAATAAATATAAAGGCAAAATAACAATCGCATCGCAAGTCTTCAATGGTGCGCAAGATAAATAGAATATGATTCATGCCGATTTTTCGATTGCGACAATCGCATCGCAATTTGTTTCAGTGAAAACGTTTGTACAAATTCCAATCGCATCGGAGATTTAAAATGAAGTGGACTATTATAATCTATCTTCAAAAATGTGATTGCGATTGAGCGCAATCGCATCAGAAATTTGCAATGAGAGGAATGCAATGTTTAATCTTTTTCCCGAGACGAGATTGTGATAAATCACATCGCATTGTTATAACTATAAAAAGTGAAATACTTAATATTATTCCAAAATGCGATTGCGATTGAGCGCGATCGCATCAGAACTTCTCAAAGCAATAACAACTCTTTAAAAGAACTTTTCCAAATTTTTGATTGCGATTTACTATTCATTTTAACATATTTCTAAGTATAAAATTTTTCTAATATGTTCAAAATATGTTAAAAGCTCTTTTAACTCATCGGATCGGAAATTTTTTAAAACTTGTAAACTTTGTGAATGAAATGTGATATGCATCTTTTTATTTATGGAAAAGATATAAAAAGGGGACCTATTTTTAAATGGGATTTATTCTAAGAATTTAAAAATGGGGACGGTTGTTGTACAGTACAACAATTGGAAATTCACTGGAAGAAACAGTTATCTTTGAAAAAATGAAATGAATACTATATTTCAAGTAAATCAAAATTTCTAAAGATAATGAAAACTTTTCTTAAGATAATTCAAATAAAATATAACTATGAAAAAGAATAAAAATCACTTACAATTTCTTTCTAATTTTTCAAGGATAAAAACATTTTTTGGGTTATGTTCTAAATGCATATTCTGCAGCTTCATATTGCACTTCATATATGACCAAAGTTGACAGATCTATGACAAATGCATTCAAAAGCATACAAAAAGAACACGAAAAGAGCAAAATTGATGCTATTCAAATGATACGGTCTCCAGGCAATGCTTTGCTTAACCTTCAACAAAATTCAGCTCAACAAGCAGTCCACATAGCTCTATCACTACCATTGAATCATAGTTCAAGAGAATGCAACTTTATAAACACAACACCAATAGATGAATGCACATTTATACTTAAACCAACTACTCTTCTGAAAAAAATTCATGACAACTCTAAAGATGTTATGTGCAGCTCTATAAATGATTACTATATCAATATGCCTAATGCTAATAACCATATATGTTTAACCGAATTTGTCTCAAAGTATAGGAAAGATGGCAGACCAATATCAAAAATGAAAAAAAGAAAAAGTAATTTGATTCATTAAATACAAAAAACACATTGACTATGAAAACTATTACAGAGGAAAACTTTTTCTATATGTTCCATTCGAAAACAATGAAAATGCACTAAACCAAGACTCCTCTACATGGAAGAGTGCATACATGTTGCATAAGAACACAATAAAGAACAATGAAACTAAGTTCACATATATCATGAACAAGAAATGGGGTGAGTTGGAAGAAGCAATTCAAAAAATTGATAGGAGCACTGCAACTTCTAATCATACAATACAAAAACCTGAAATATCTAATGATGTTACTGAGAAGTATGAGTTGGCTAAAGATTTTCAATTTCCCCAATGCAATGATAAAAAAATACATCTTAACGTTGGTTTTCAATTTACAGAACATCCATTTATGCTTAGCAACAAAGAATACTACAAGATTAGGAGAATGCTTAATAAAGAACAACAAGCAATATTCAAAGACAATGCAATGAAAAAACCAAAGAACATAGACAAACCATTCTACTTATTTTTTACTGGAGAAGCTGGTACTGGAAAAACATTCATAGCAAAAGCAATATTCCAAATGCTCATGCACATCTACAATGACTTGAAATGAAAATACTAGCTAATCTAATTTAAATATTGATAAAGAAATTCTAAAACTAGCCTGGGTATCATATGTGAATACAACTTAAAATTATTTCAATTAAACAATAACCATAAAAATGTATTATAGCTTAATTGAAATGTGCAACAATGAATAAAGATAACTCTGTTTAAGAAATTAAACAGAGTTATATTAGCATATTGTATTCATCATTGTATACCATTTACATACACTTATGAAACATAAATATTTCTAATATACTCAAAAATGATATATATAAAGAAATATTGTAAAACAAAGCACACATAAAAAACAACAAATTTAAGAGAGAATATCATATGACAAAAGAAATTAACAGTGAATAGATAGAAATACCGTATCCATCTTGAGACTTTCAAATGAAATTTGATACTCTAATCCAACAATTCCAATGCAAAATTTAATCCAAGGCACAGAAATGCAACTCTTAAAAAATAATTCCACACAGAATTATCAGATGTGACCCTTTATAAAAGAATATAGAAGTAAATGTAGTACAAAAATGTAATCTCCAAGTCAAAAAATATTACAAATTAAGGACCCCTTTCTAAATGCATGAAAGGGGTTTAAATAGTTACTCAATAAAAAAAAATAAGTAAAACTATTCCTACAATCTATCCAAAGTAAAATATCTTAAAATAAAATGCGAGCTTGTAGTAGACTGGCTCATTAATCATCGATTGAGGTGGATGAACGAAGGTGGCAGACATTGAGCATATCTTGGACTTCTATTGGCCGACTCATTTTTGAATATAACTGTCCATTGTATGTAGTATCATAGAATTAATGAATGATACATTGAATAGCATTTGAAAGGAATTTGATACCCATCTGTTGGCTGTGTGGCTTGATCAGATAAGACCACATATTATCCCATGAAATTCCTTGAAGTTTGCTAATTTCTTGATTTTTATTGATTATCTCTTGCTTTCACCTGGAATCAGCTTCTTTTACTTTAGGTAACTCGCCTGGAGTACAATCTAAGATCAAATTGGTAGCGTACAGGCTGTCATTAATCAATTGTGTTGTATTGTTCATTAAACTTTTAGCCCTTGATGTGGCTCTTTCTGATTTTATTAACTGTTGTTCCCATTCCATAAATAGAATTTCCTTGTGTCTTTCTTCAATTCTAGGAAGGTTAGCTTTTCTTCCTTGCTCTGTATCCTGCTATGAAAGAAACTCAAAAATTTTATCATCAACATCTTCAATTTATTTCCTAAGAGTGACTGATTTATCTATCAAAGACGATGTAATTTCACACAAAGGATAAATTTGTGTCAAATTTAAAAAAAATTCATTTAACTGTTGAGATAGAAGTTTGTTGATTTCAAGAGCTTCAGTAATGAATTGATCCAGCTTGGGATACTCCTTGAACTTGTCCATTTCTGATTGGAAAAATTTTTCTTGTTCAACCTTTGAATTTCTCTCATTTTGTAAAAGATTTTGTAGCTTTTCTACTTCTTGAGTCAACTGTTGTTGTTTCCCAAGGCTTGTTCATCAATCTTTTTCTTTTCAAGGCTGAGTTGCTCTTCTAGTTGTTTAGCTCTGAGTTCTGCATCCTGTACCCGCTATTCCAACTGAATAATCTTTTACTGATCACCTGTAACCTGTTCTTCAAAGATAGCAATTTGCATATCCTTTTGTTTTACTAGCTATGAAACTTCAGAAGCTTTATCTATAGTGGCAGCACTATAGGCACCAGCATACTGAGACAATTTGGTGAGATCCTCAGATCGATCCACCTGAGCATTTTTATAAACAACATTTAGCAATTCCCCCTGTGATGCCAAAAGAGCATCTTGATCTGTTCTCCTCCTTTTCCTTTTTTTTCTTACCACAGCCCTATGTTTGGGACTATAGAATATATCTAAAGGAGGGATTTCTTCTATATTTAGCATAATTTCTCCAGTAGGGTTTTCAGGAATGATTTCCACATCCTCATCTTTGGGATCCTCAACTTGAGGATTGCTTTGCAATCCTATCTACTATGCAAATTGTTGATATTGATTTAGAAAATGAGAAGAAACAACCAATTCAGTATCTACTTGTCCTCCAAGTTGAGAAACTGCATCATTCTTGGGTGCCTGTTCAATGTTTTTACTTTCTATACTTCCCTTTTCAATATGTACCTGGGCATAAGTACCAGTGTTCCCTTTTTCTGTTTGCACTAAAGGCTTTTGTGTATCTTTTTGACAAGCTGTTTCTATTTTGGCACTGTTGGCTTTACTGCTGTCATCCTTTTTCCCTGAAACAGTATCAGCTCCTTATACTTCTTTACCAAAAGTACTTCCTACTTGTTGTGATGCTTTCTCCTGTATGGGAGCTCTCAACTGATCAAGAGGCACATTAAGTAACCTTTGGCTTCTATACAACAAAAACTTTTTCAAGTCCTCAGCCTGTAACTTGGACTTCGCTGAATCAAACACTTGGGATATATCATCCATGGAAACAAATAAATCATCAAAATCAGTATTTACTGCATATTCAAAAATTTTTACTTTTTCATTCCTTAAAACCCATACGCTACTTTCCTTTAGTAAACTCGCCTATACACGAAGATATCATTCATACAACTCGCGTATTAGCAGAGATCTAAATATGCTGATATTTATTAACTTATTTCTTTGCAATATTCATTCATCTGATGTTAGGTTATCAGTAAACAAGTGCAGTAACAACAGAATAAACCATCACACAAAGCATCACACATGAACACCAGGATTTTTAGGTGGAAACCCAAGTCGGGAGAAAACCACCGCTGCAGTTGCTCAGCCTTCAATATTTTTATTATAGAGAAAACATCTTACAACATATGTGCTGGTGCAGACTCCTACCAGCACGCAGGCACCCACCTGCGCTCGTTTACCAGCCTCTCCTGGAAGGGAGCTCCAACCCCCTGACTCGTTTACCAGCCTCTCCTGGAAGGGAGCTACGACCCCCTGATCTCGTTTACCGGCCTCACCTGGAAGGGAGCTACGACCCCCTGACTGAAGGCTACAACCCTCAGCACCTCTATGGACCACGTTTCATCAATTTTCACACTGGATCCAAAGCTTCCTTTAGGACACCACTTGCAGGCCACGTTTCATCATATTTTCAGACTGGACCCTTCCATACTTTTAAGCACAGTCAACCATGAAACAGATACATATAACTCACTGACAGATATCAGTAAACCAGCAGAACAGATCAGACATTTCTTACCACAGACTTCAGCAAACCCTAGTTTGCATACGCGCTTTCCTTTCACTGATGTCGTGTATATACGCGCTTCCGTTCACATAAACCAGCGTATACCTTTGTACATATTACAGAGCTCATTTCATTGCTCATACACGCTTTCTCTTCAGCGAAGCCGTGTATATACGCGCTTCCTCTGTGGCGAACTAGCGTATATATCTTCAACCATTATAGAGCAGCATACTTCTTCAGATCAGATATTCAGTTCAGATTTACCCTTTTTACTTCAGACAGATGTTTGCCTCATCTCAGATCTAAGCCTTCCATAAACAGATCTAACGAGATACAAATACATTCAGATCTAGATCCCCTTCTTCATCATTGGTGCATCATACCTTCAGATTCATCTTCAAGTGTAACCCTTTTCATTCAGATCTACTTCAGAGAGAAGTATTCAATCAAGCTCAGACATCTTGCACCCACACTCATGATCTACACAATGAATTTCTTCTCCTTATATAGGTTTACCCTTTTTCAATACCATGAGCCCCTTTTTCAATACCATGGACCAAAACAATACCATAAGCCCAAAACCACCTGGACGGGGTCAATTAGGCGGATCATTACCCAATACAATGGGTCAATACCATGGTGGTTACCCCTGGTTTTGCACTTTTTGAGCGCCTTTGCCCATACGCGACTTGGCACGTTCTTTTCCGCGTGTATACGCGACTTCCCCTAGACAAATATGCGTATGCTTAGAGACATACTCTTCTCACCATAGATTTAGCACATGCTGACTTCCTTTCTTCATTGCCTTCTGTACTCACTGTAGATACATCAAATTTACATCATTTAACAGGTTCATCAAGACATATTCTATCAAGCACAACTTCATTAAGTGGGTTGCCATTCAAGGACAACATTTAGCATCAAAACATCATATCATATCAGATTTGCATCATTTACCAAGTCCATCAAGTCAAGAATAACTTCATCAGGTGGATTTCCATTAAGGACAACACAGGCCAACAATCTCATGTCTTCATCTTCATTAAGTGGGTTGCCATCAAGGACAACACTCTGCATCATATTTCCAACAATCTCCCCCTTTGGACTTGATGGCAACCACAATGGTGTTTGGTTACCACAACAGATAGGTACATTCAGAATACAAGGACACCATGTCACACTCCCCATTTTTGACACCATTATTTCTCTTCATTCAAACACCATGTCACTCTCCCCCTTTGACATCAAGGGCAAAGGGCGGATCAAAACCAACACACTCTCCCCTTTTCTCCTCATGTAGAAGAAACGTTCTACAGATCTGATATATACTGAAGTGACCAAGCTCCCCCTGAGTTCATGCTGAATCTTCAAACATATTTTTCAATGAAGTATATGACTCTATGAACTTCCTATCACCAAAGACTCATACTTACATCAAAGATCCATCCAAGTGGATTTACATATGAGACTCAACTACCCAACCAAGTGGGTTTACATATCTCAACTCAACTACCCAACCAAGTGGGTTTACAAAATTTGACTCAGCTACCCAACCAAGTGGGTTTACAAATTTGACAAGTCCTTACATGACTGAATATTACAATTTTACATCATGGGTCTCAACAAGACCTTTTCATCAAATATGACCATTTATGACCAACACCAGAAAGTCCTCAAGAAAGAGAACATATTTCAGACCCATCATAATGCCAACAAGGCATTATACTCAGCAAAGCTAATGCTCCCCCTGAATCTGTGCATCCAAGCATCCTTTCCATATGACTAAGGCTCCCCCTTAGTTTGTGCATCCTGAACACTTTCACCAACAAATCATCAAGGCATCTTTATCAAAACATTAGAAATAGAATTATGAGAACTAGAACACCACCAGAGATACCAAACAGTATCAGAGATATCAAACAGCACAGCAGCTATACTGAAGAGAGCTGACTCCAAACAGAAAATTGTCAGCAATCAGACATACGCGGTTTTCTTTGCAGGAACTCGCGTATATACGCGACTGTGTTTCAGGCAACCCGCGTATCCACTTCCATCTTCTATATTTGACCAGATCTGATCCTCTTGTGAGAAAAATACAGTGTTCAGCTTCTTTCTGGGATATTTTGAATGCTTCCCTGGACTACAGATAGATAGAACAGTGTAGTTGTGTCTTCAAGCGTCGTCCAACGGTCGTAGCATAAGCACATTAGTAACCAAGCCTTCAGATTCTTTACAGCATCAATACAATCTTTTCAAGAGAGATTATCATACCAGATCAACATCTTCAAATATGTGTCAAGCAATCATCCATGTGGTCCAATAACATAAATATCTTCAAGATTTAACATGAAGTAACATATGTAGGCAAAATATCTCAACCATAATAACAAACTCTGCATGATCTATTCTTATTTCTGAATCAACCGACATCTAACTCATCCATGTGTGAGCACAAATGATACTTATCAGCAACCAGGGCTCAAAATTTCATCATAATAAACCATGTACCAAGTCATCATCATTTGAGCATGAGTATCACAAAAACCAAAGAATAAGCAGTCATATTGCCAACAATGCAATCATTAGTATTCAACCTACTGCTCCCCCTGAACCAGTGCTCCTTCTTAACTTGTGCAACCTGAATACGTTTATCAACAAGTCATCAGCAACAATTTCTGCATGAGCTGCCCTTATCTCCGAATTATAAGACTTTCATCTCAACAATGAATACTCTTCATCAAAAAGTAAACAAGACTCATCCACAATCTTCAACATAAGAAACCATGTATCATATCATCATCATTTAGAACTAAGAAACTAAGCTGATATTGAGTCAATAACACAGTTATTAACAGTCAGACTGATGCTCCCCCTGAACTTCTGCTCCTGATCTTCAGTTATCATATAAATTCTCTTATCATCAATGCATACGCGAATGTGTCTGCTGTAACTCGCGTGTACACGTGACTTTTGTTCACCGAACCCGCATATGGAAAGTGAAGCATAGAAATTTTCACATTCCTTCATCTCCCCCTGAACTTGTACTTCCTGTACCTGTCTTCTTCATATCAGATGCCCTGTCAGAAATACATATAACCAGAATAATCAAATCAATCATGAGAGACATCATACATTGCTCCCCCTGTGACGATACATTACTAAATCTCATAATGTATCCCACATCATTCATGCAGTCAATAAGATAAGTAAGCTTCAGAAGCAGATGACTGCAGTAGGGTCAGAATTCCCTACGGTTCTGATCGGTCTTCCATCTTTTTCCAGATTTGTTTGAACTTTCTATTTGTGTGCTGGAAGTTATCCAACTTCTCATATTTGTTCAACCTGCATTCCTTTTCTGCATGTCCATACTTGTTACAAGAATAACATCTCATGTGTCCAGAGAAATAAGCATAAGAATCATAATGAGTATTTCTAATCTTACTTCTTTTACAATCAGCTGCTTTATGTCCATATTTGTTACACGAAAAACAATATCCCTTGAAGAAACCAGAGTACCTTTCTATGTAGGATCTGTTAGTTTGTGGCTGAAATGATCTTCTCCTGCACTTTGCTGCAACATGCCCATAATTATGACATTTAAAGCATTCAACATTATTGACTGATTTCCTTTGACATTTCATCATTGATGGTTGACCTTTTGTCTCTTTCAACGCTTCAGGTTTTGTATTGACATCCTCTGAGGTTTTGCACTTCCTTGTGAGCTAGATTCTCCTTTAACAATTTCATGGAAACCAAGACCAAGTTTGATAGCAGGAGACCTTTGATTACTCAGAATATTGTCCAAAATATTAGTACTATCATGAAACCTCAAGAGTTTCACCTTTTCTTCTAATTTACCTTTGAGAATGTTTACCTCAACCTCCAAGTCTTGACATTGCTTTGTCATGCTTTCTTCTTTCCTTCTTCCATCTTCTACTTGATCCTTCAGATTTAGAATCTCTTCTTTCAACCAATTTTCGTTTTCTTCACATGTTTGTTGCAACTCTTCATTCTTCTTATTTGATTTTTCTAGATCTTCTTTGAGAGAGATGATTTCTGCTTCAAGGCCTTCCTTTTCAAATGACAGAGGTTCTTCATTCTTCTTATTTGATGCTTCAAGATCTATTTGTAGAAAGATGATTGCAGCTTCAAGTCCTTCATTCTTCTTGCTTGATTTTTCGAGA
The DNA here is from genome assembly GCA_034641835.2 of Pinus albicaulis. Lineage (NCBI taxonomy): Eukaryota > Viridiplantae > Streptophyta > Pinopsida > Pinales > Pinaceae > Pinus > Pinus albicaulis. The sequence continues at coordinate 1,648,738,309 of CM076582.1, forward strand.
TCTGCATTTAGATCGTTGATTTCTGCTTCTAGTTCTTTAATTCGATTGGATGCATAAGTATGAAACTTTTGATATTTGTCCACCTGTCCATTCAGCATTTCTATTTGATCTTTCATTTGAGAGATCATCTCTTTGTAGATAGAATCTTTCTTATCAATTTCCTTTTGGTGTTCTTCAACTTTGATCTTGATAGCTTGTTCTAGATCCACAACTTTACTTTCACTTTCTACACCATTGCTTGCACAAAGAAGATTACAAGGGCCCAAATCACTATCAGATTCATCTTCTTCAATTTTCTGAGATATCTCCTTGCTTCAAGTAGCCTTCTTCTTTTTCCTCTTTGCCATGAGCACTTGTAGAGCTTTGTCAGAATTTGTTTCATCTTCTTCAATTTTTGCTATACATGATTTCTGAGGTATCTCCTTTCCTCGAGTAACCTTCTTCTTTTGCTTCTTTGCCATGAGCACTTGTACAGCTTGGTCAGAATCTTCTTCATCTTCACTGGACACTTCATCATCATCTTCATTTGCATAATAACTCTTCCTCTTTTCAAATTGTTTTCCTTTACCATGTTTTCCTTTATAAGGACATTTAGCAGCATAGTGACCAACTTTTCCACACTCAAAACATTTGAAGGGAAGCTTACCTTTGAATCTTCCAGTTCCTAGTTGGAGTTTTCTCACGAAATTCGCTTCTTCTTTATCGGATATATAGCTTGATTCTTTGACAACTTCCTTTTCTTTTCCTCTTGCAGATACCTTAAAAGCAGCTTCTTTGATTTGAGAAGGACCTCCTTGTCTCATTTCAAAAGCAGTCAGAATACCATGTAATTGAACAATAGTAAGAGTTTGCAGATCTTGCCTTTCTTCAATAGTTGAAACTTTAGAGTCAAATTTTGAAGTCAAGGATCTTAAGACTTTTTCCACCAGAGTAGTATCGGTTATGGTTTCACCCAAATTTCTCATTCGATTTACAATATCATCTAGACGAAGAAAGAAACTAGCAATACTTTCATCACTATGCATCTTCAAATTTTCATATTCAATTCTAAGAGTTTGGAGTTTTGCACTTTTTACCTTTGTATCTCCTTCATAGCTCAGAATGATTTTGTCCCATATTTCTTTTTCTGAATGTAGCTGCATCACTTTAGCAAATTCTGATTCAGACATGCTTCCTAACAAGACATTCACTGCTTTGGCATTGATTTCATACTTCTTCCTTTCTGTTGCATCAGTAGGAATACTTGCTGGGTATTGATAACCTTCTTCCACGATTGCCCATACATCTGCACCAAGACTTTGCAGATATGATTTTGTTCGTACCTTCCAGAATATCAGATTGCTTCCATTGAATAGAAGTGGCTTTATAGACATTACTCCTTCTTGACTTCCCATTGCGACGGATCTCCTTTAAGCGATCAAGCTTCTGCACAAGGACCCGCTCTGATACCAATTGTTGGGAAAAATACTGAGAGGGGGGGGTGAATCAGTATTTACTGCATAATCAAATCTTTTTACTTTTTTCATTCCTTAAAACCCATACGCTACTTTCCTTCAGTAAACTAGCGTATATATGCGGATCCCATTTATGAAACTAGCGTATACACAGAGATCTAGATCTGTCATTAAATCTTCACTTATATTATTCCATCATTCATTCATCAGATGTTCAATAAACAGTAAACATGTGCAGTAAGAACAGAATAAACCATCACACAAAGCATCACACACGAACACCAGGATTTTTAGGTGGAAACCCAAATCGGGAGAAAACCACCGCTGCAGTTGCTCAGCCTTCAATATTTTATTATAGAGAAAACATCTTACAACATATGTGCTGGCGCAGACTTGACCAGCACGCAGGCACCCACCTGCGCTCGTTTACCAGCCTCTCCTGGAAGGGAGCTCCAACCCACTGACTCGTTTACCAGCCTCTCCTGGAAGGGAGCTACGACCCCCTGCTCTCGTTTACCAGCCTCACCTGGAAGGGAGCTACGACCCCCTGATCTCGTTTACCAGCCTCACCTGGAAGAGAGCTACCACCCCCTGACTGAAGGCTACAACCCTCAGCACCTCTATGGACCACGTTTCATCAATTTTCACACTGGATCCAACAACTTCCTTTAGGACACCACTTGCAGGCCACATTTCATCATATTTTCAGACTGGACCCTTTCCATACTTTTAAGCACAGTAAACCATGAAACAGATACATATAACTTACTGACAGATATCAGTAAACTAGCAGAACTGATCAAACATTTCTTACCACAGACTTCAGCAAACCCTAGTTTGCATACGCGCTTTCCTTTCTCTGATGTCGCGTATATACGCGCTTCCATTCACATAAACCAGCATATACCTCTGTACATATTACAGAGCTCATTTCATTACGCATATGCGCTTTCTCTTCATCAAAGCCGCGTATATACGCGCTTTCTCTGCGACGAACTAGCGTATAGATCTTCAACCATTATAGAGCAGCATACTTCTTCAGATCAGATATTCAGTTCAGATTTACCCTTTTACTTCAGACATATGTTCACCTCATCTCAGATGTAAGCCTTCCATAAACAGATCTAGCAGATACAAATACATTCCAGATCTAGATATTCCGCATCATCATTTCTTCATAGGTGCATCATAGATTCAGTTCTATTATCAACCCTTTACCCTTTCCATACAGATATACTTCACAGAGAAGTGTTCAATCAAGCTCAGACATCTTGCTCCCACACTCATGATTTGCATAATGAATTTCATCTCTTTATATAGGTTTATCCTTTTTCAATACCATGAGCCCAAAACTACATTACTTCCGATGGTATTCCTGGACGGGGTCAATTAGGCGGATCATTACCCAATACAATGGGTCAATACCATGGTGGTTACCCCTGGTTTTGCACTTTTTGAGCGCTTTTGCCCATACGCGACTTGGCACGTTCTTTTCCACGTGCATACGCGACTTCCCCTAGACAAATACGCGTATGCTTAGAGACATACTCTTCTCACCATAGATTTAGCACATGCTGACTTCCTTTCTTCATTGCCTTCTGTACTCACTGTAGATACATCAAATTTACATCATTTAACAGGTTCATCAAGACATATTCTATCAAGCACAACTTCATTAAGTGGGTTGCCATTCAAGGACAACATTCAGCATCAAAACATCATATCATATCAGATTTGCATCATTTACCAAGTCCATCAAGTCAAGAATAACTTCATCAGGTGGATTGCCATCAAGGACAACACAGACCAACAATCTCATGTCTTCATCTTCATTAAGTGGGTTGCCATCAAGGACAACACTCTGCATCATATTGCCAACAAACAAATAAATCATCAAAAATGTTTGGTTCATGCTCGAATCGGGCAATCGAAACAGAGGTAGTAAAATCATGCGCCACTTTCCTTGGGTTGTATTGTCTTCCAAGAATTATTGAAAACTTAAGATTAGAAATCTTACCAACTTCTTTCTCAACATGATAAAAACTATTAAGAGTATATTCACCACACTTAAAAGGGAAGGTAGGCCACATAAGCTTTTTACTGCTTTTCAAAATTCTAGACATTCCTTCAACTGTCAGTTGATAGGAAATCTCCTGAGCTCATAGCTTATCTAGAACATATAGGGGAAGGATATGTGGCTGAACAATACTCCCAAAAATTCTGATATAAGTGAATTTTTCTTCTCCGAACCAATCTCCGATAGAAGACAAATGAGTCTTGGCTTTATTGGACAGTCTAGGAGGGAAATGACCAAAAATGGTTTGGTAGATTGGAATTAGAAAACCATGGCAAACTCTATAAACATGAAGTTTGAAATGTTCTTTCCATAAGAAATTATGGTACACATGAATAGGAATAGGTTCTTTTGCAGTCCATTTCCAACCTAGCATGGGGAACTCAGAATTGAAACAAAGGGCGTCCAAAATATAACCACAAAAATGGAAAGGGGAAGAATTCCCTGAATCCTTATCTTTTCTATACTCTAGAATTCGATTAACTATATTATCCGACAAAATGATAGCCTAATCCATAATTTCAGAATTAACAGTAGAATGAATTAACGGGACCATTTGAATAGAAAATATAGCAGAGTTGTCGTTTCTGAACAACCTACACATCATTGCTGCGGCATAACAATATGGAGGTGCAAGAGACTCCACAGAGTACATACCTGATGCCTCTTGCTTATGTTTCTCAGGGTTATTCCTCCATTCTTTGATTGGCTCTGCCTGGTTTGTATGTTCTTCAGTATATTCCTGAAGGAATTATTTGTTATAAATATTTTGTGGATTGGGAAGATGGTACATTGCTTTAATATCTTCTTCCCTGAATGACCCGAACACTGATCTAGAAGCAGAAACAAAAGTCCTATTTTGAATGGTCATATTGTCAATGACCCATCTGATAACATCATAGTAGGGAAAAATATTCGCCCGGGCAACAACTTGGTGTAAAAATGAATTTTCCAATGCACTAAGTTGAGATTCAGAGTCAGAGTTTGAATCTTCTTCATCAGGAATAGTTTCTTTGGGCACAAAAACCCTAGGTTTCTCTTTTTCAAGCAAATTGTATACATTCTCCCATGTCATCTGCCCCAGTCCTTGACAGGAGGTGTCTGTGACTAGCTTGAACTTCGTCGGTTTTTCCTTGGGTGGCATGTTTACCACAGGAGAATTTGCAACAAAAGCAGCTTTAGACTTTCTGCTTCTCTTTGACATTTCAGAGTCGGGTAAACTCTCTCTAGTTCTGCGAATGAAAGGATTTGAACTTTTGTTCTGCAATTCAAATGAATGCTTTCAGCCGAAATAAAACAAAATAATGAGAACAACTACAAAGATTTTAATTACCATTTAATCTCCGGGTATTTTCAACATAAATGCTCTCCAAGGGGTGACATTCGCGTATTGAGAACAAAATAACCCAGGATCTTCCGTCTGATTTTGAATTAATATTGTCGTACAATCAGAGATCGGAAAATCCTTGTAATAAATGTTAAAATTCACTTTTGATCCTTTGCAATGCAATGAATAAATATAAAGGCAAAATAACAATCGCATCGCAAGTCTTCAATGGTGCGCAAGATAAATAGAATATGATTCATGCCGAATTTCCGATTGCGATGATCGCATCGCAATTTGTTTGAGTGAAAACATTTTTACCAAATCCCGATCGCATCGGAGATTTAAAATGAAGTGGACTGTTATAATCTATCTCCGAAAATGCGATTGCGATTGAGCGCAATCGCATCGGAATTTTGCAATGAGAGGAATGCAATGTTTAATCTTTTTCTCGAGACGTGATTGCAATAAATCGCATCGCATTGCTATAAATAGAAAAAGTGCAATACTTAATATTATTCCCAAATGCGATTGCGATTGACGGCGATCGCATCCGAACTTCTCAAAGCAATAAGAACTCTTTAAAAGAACTTTTCCAAATTTCCGATTGTGATTTAGTATTCATTTTAACATATTTCTAAGTATAAAATTTTTCTGATATGTTCAAAATATGTTAAAAGGTCTTTTAACTCATCGGATCGGAAATTTTTTAAAACTTGTAAACTTTGTGAATAAAATGTGATATGCATCTTTTTATTTATGGAAAAGATATAAAAAGGGGACCTATTTTTAAATGGGATTTATTCTAAAAATTTAAAAATGGGGAGGGTTTTTGTACAGTACAACACCCTTAAATTTAACATTCTAACTCATTACTATAAACGAAGATCTGGCCAAAGCTTTGTAAGTAAATTCAAAATTTTATATATGAATGAATATATCCAGTTGTACATGTGCATTCGTCGAATCAATTTCTGTATGGGAATAGTTCAATCCCTGTGATTAACTTTGTGGATGGAACTCTGTCATAGAGCTCTAAAATAAGGCACTACATTTAGTCGAGGAGTCAGTGTGAATAATACCGATATCGTGATTAAATTGCTGCGCAATTTATGAAGAGAATCACAATCACAAGTTATATGATACAACCGCATATGTTTTTCTTGCCACTGTTCAATGATGTGATGCGATTGGCACAATCGCAATTGCAAATCGCAAGTTCAAGTTATTTTGTTATGGCCCAATTGCAATGGTATGAATCAATAAAACATTTGATATACTTTTGAATTGCAATCGCAAATTGTATTAAAATTAAGTGTCTTGTTGATGTGGAAGATTGCAATGCGATCGTCGCATCCGTTTGTTTTGCCACCGTTGAATGATGTGATTGGCACAATCGCAAGTTCTTTTGTTTTGGACTCATTGCAATCGTAAGTCTCGGACCCGATAAGTTTTATAAGGCGGTTTTGATTTCCACATTGCGCAACAATTTGGGCATATGTTTTCTTTGCTACTGTTGAATGATGCAATGCGATTCGCCCAATCGCAATCGCAAATCGCAAGTTCTTATGTCTTCGGCCGATTGCAATGGCAAGTCTCGGACCCGATAAGTTCTATAACACAAATTTATTTTCCATATTTGGTTTAATTTTTTTCACGTTCAGCGAGGTCCACAGTTGCAAAAGGTTCATTTGATACGTTGTACTTTATCACGCAATGGAGAACTTTGTTAAGTTTTCTTTTGTAATACTTTTACCTGTTTTATTATGTATAGTTTAAAAAATACATATCCCAATCTACTTTATTTTTTGAACATAATCACTATAGATTTATTATTTTATTTTTTACTATATTAGTTAAAAATATATATAACTTTAATTTTATATTTAATTCTTTGTTTTTCAAATTTATTATTTTATTTTTAACTATGCAATCTCCTGTTCATAATTAATCTTTGTCCTCAGCCTACCTGCTTACACTCTCTGTCCATATACGAACTGTATTCATTTTTATTTTTTAAATCTACGCACTCTAAGCTGGAACTTCAAATACATATAAATCACAGTTCATAAAGACATCGGCTTCGTTATCGCCATCGGGACTTTTATTAACATGTTCCGCTGTTATGATTTTCTCCAATGCGATTCGTGAGGGTCCCACAAAGTTAATAAATTCTTCTGTCCATTCGATTTATTATAATCTATGCATTTGTCAATGGTTTAAAAACCAACACCAAACCTTCTTATCAAATCCGCTGAATAATATGCATCAGGTCCGCTTTAAAACAATGCAAACTACGCATATAATATGCTCTCATATTCTAACCCCAACGCTAACCTTTGAAAAGTTCGGGCGCCACAGCTTTATAAACCTTTCTTTTCTATTTTCCGATGCGATTAATCGCAACTCCATGCTTCTGATTGCGATTAAAGCATTTGCCAATGTTCCGATGCGATGCCCTTCCTCCGATGCGATTGATGCATTCGCAAAAGTTCCGATGTGATTAATGCCTTTTAAGCCAGAACTTCAAACACATATAAATCACAGTCCATAAACACATCAGCTCTGCAATCGCCATCGGGACTTTTATTAACATGTTCCGCTGTTATGATTTTCTCCGATGTGATTCATGAGGGTCCCACAAGGTTAATAAATTCTTCTGTCCATTTGATTTATTATAATCTATGCATTTGCAAATGGTTTAAAAACCAACACCACTCATCGGGCCCATGATGCATTATACTCTACCTTTATATATCGCGCACCAACTATGATATAAGAGCATATGCACGCAAATTAATGAGGTATGGCCCAACGTTTATTCCATTTAAAATCGCTCATCAAACTTTGATTATGTGGCCAAAAGATCAAGCGTTGGTTTCAATGGTAAATGTCAGTTTTGAAAATGTTAATGTTAAACATTGAATGCGTGGGCTCCATATAAATCAACGTAGAGCAAGTTCAAAGGTTCGATTTTGCAAATTGGGTTTAATAAATATTTCAAAAGAGTTGGAATATTATTATATCGTGAAGGTTAAACCAATTTGACAGGGTCTCAGGAGTTTAGGTATATAACAATCTGTCAGAGACCATAAATGCTGACTGATACAGAGAAAACGGCTCTCTCTATGTATGTGCGTGCTATCTGACAGACCACAATGGGCGGCTCGTACGGGGAAAATGCATTCAGCACTGTCTCGTTATTTTTCTTAATGCGACTCCAAATAACATACAGGACCTACAGGATAGATATGAATGTTTTTTGTAATGACAGTACAAATAATGGTGATAAAATCTAGGCATTTTGCAATAACAAGTGAAATCTTTTGGCCAATTAGATAACAGATAATTCAAATTAAAATAATTAAAATAAATTAACAATAATAAATCTTATAGTGAACCATGGCAAAAATAAAAAAAAATTGAAGAACATATGTCTAATCAAGGTGAACTAATGTCAGAATCAGTGAAAACCTGATAAACAATACGCCATGATAACACATGTGCAATTTAACATTATATTTTTTTTTGTATATATTTTTTTAGTGAGATATTTTGAAGGCTTTTCTGGTGGATTTTTTAGGTCTAATTTCTTTAAAATTTAGCAAAAATTTATTGAAAACAGAAATTTGATGGGTAACTTGTACAATAGAAGTGTCCTAAAAGTTTTTTAGGGTGCTGAATCTATTTATACAATAAAAAAAACTAGTTTAAATAGCATAAATCAAGATTTTAAGTCAATTTTTTTAACCAAATTTCAACACTAAAAACTCCAAAAAATAACACTAAAAACTACTTCATTTATATATAACACTGACAGTAATATTTATATATTGTATCGAGGCCAACCTTATAACAAACCGATACGTTAAACTAGTGTGGATATGCACATCGATTGGAAAACATGTTGCCATGTAACTATGATCGTATATGAACACGTATCACTAAATGCAATGTCTCCTCCAATAATCTTTGAAGTAGAAAAGATGGGATGCTTTTCTTAAAAGAAAAAATACATTCAAAAAGAAAAAGAATCCCTTAAATCTAGTAAAACCCCTTAGCGACATGCCGTGGACGAGAAGATGCTTAAAAGTCCTTCGTTTTCCTTATGGCATTGTTTATGCAATGTAAAGTAAAACTATTGGATTTAGAATTCAATGTAGTAATAATAGAAGTAACTGTTGGATTTGGAATTCAATGTGCTCATGATAGAAGTTTGAAGGATGCTCACTATTATCTATTATATTAAATATTGAGGTTTCAATATTGGACTATGTACTGTTTATATACATCAATATAATCAGTGTTTTTTTCTTTCTCAAAAAAATATTGAGGTTTCAATCATCCAGGCAGTCAGCGGCACTAAGTACATAATTTACCACATTTATTCGAATCCAATGCAATATACGGTAAAACTATTGGAATCCAGGGTCGTAATAATTGAAGTTTGAAGCATCTTCACTAATATTTATTATATTAGATATTGAGGTTTCAATCATTCACTATCATAGAAAATTCAAATTTTGGGTTTTAAAAAATTAAAAAGCAGAGATCAGTTAGAGGTAAATGAATAATTTTCTTTCCAATCTTTGCGTTTAAGAAGGCATTGTAGATTTTTTTATTCCCTTGCGTTTTGGTTGGAAACATCTAGGACAGAGGGAAGATTAAGCACTTTCAGGGGAAGGCATTCACGGATGGCATTGTGATTTATTATTTTTGGTGATCTGCTCGCGTATTAAACTTATGACGTTCATGCAATCACACACAAAGAGAAGTATGGATTTTGACTGTGATTCCATTGTTGCAGTGCAGTGAGAGAGTAGCATCATTGCCAATATCGTAGATTTATTCACTGCAAGAAAGTCTTGTCACCAATGAAATTGCTTGATACTAATTGCTTGATTTAGATTAAAGAAATCTAAAAAACTCATGGAGAGTACTATAGAAATATTTTTAGGATGTTAATAATGGATATGCTAATTTTAGCACACACATCCATATTTATGACCCATTGTTTTTAAATTTAGATTTTATTTGAACAACTAAAAAAATTACTAGCTAATTAGAAGTAATTATGATTAATTTAAATACAATCACTACTTCCTACTCTCTTACTTATTTACTATTACAACACTTAGAGATTAATTCAAAAACTTCTTTTTCTTCTCTATATTTATGGAAGTTGTCTTCAAAACTATGCTATATAAGTTTCTTTTTCATTTTTCTCTAGAATTTTTATTCTACATATTTTTTTTTTGTTTTCCTTCAACCTTATTCTACTCTTCTTCCATGTACATCTTTTTTTTCTTCATCTTATTTTTCTTGCACACTTACTTGTAGCTTAGCTATTGCAAATTTTTTATTTTTTTTAACATTCTTTTTATGATAAAAAAACAATATATTCGTTTCTTTTAGTCTTCTCTTCTTCAACAACTTAGATGGTTGCTTCCTTTTCTTTTACTCCTTTTGTTGTAGATATTGTAGCTTTTAGATACCAACTTTCATATCCATCACACTTGGGTTTCATGAGCCACTCAAGAAATACTAATTCAACTTCATAATCAAATTCAATATTTACGTAACCACCCCTTACACATTTAACCAAATTGACAAGCTTGCCAGGATAAACATGAGATGAGAGTTATTGTACAAGACCCGATTTCCGAGATGCACTTATGGAAAATGGGATCCATGTGTCCAGAACTGACTGTAAACACCTAGTGACACATGATCACACTCCTATCAACCTGATGCAGGGGCATTAGACACTAGCTAGCAATGTGGAGGATTGTCCACATGTTGTGGCTAGAAGGATGTGAAATTATTCAAATTGTAACAGCAAGGTGTCAATACCTTAGCTGTCTGTTGCATTTAGAACAGTTAGGGTCAGTCTAGTAACTGTAGAAGTCGAACAATTTTTGTTCAAGTCCATCTGTTCAGTTTCCACTGTTAGAATATGATGTAATTAGTCTTTTATGTTAAAGAAATAAAATGGTCCCCAAAGGAACCGAAGAGTCATGTAATTGATTATAAATTGTAGCCCCTGATATGGTTAAAGGTGAGATTTTGGCAACGAAAGGTTGAATTGTGAAACTGTATTCTCTGTTGAATAAGATTTGAGCCCTATTGTCTAATTGTGCATGTGCTATCGACATTCTCCAATGAATTACTTTGTTGAATATGAACTCTGTGTACAATTTGAAGAAGAAAAGATGTTGTGTTAAATCTCCAATAATCCTCTTTGTCCGTGGTTGAACGCAAGCCTTTGTGGTTAATGGGAATGTGTAAATTCGGTATATAACCCTTGTAAGAGGCCGAGACTGAGGTTATAGAGGTTCTCAGACTGAGCGAGGGTATTAAGCCTTTGTATAAGGCATTGAGTTTGTGTGTTCAAACAAAGTTCATAGGAGTGAACCCTGTAATGCTTCGATTTCATGAGAGCTTTAAATCCTGTTGAAGGCGGCAAACTCTGCCATTGAAGAAATTAGAGTGTTTTGTTGTGAGCTGAGCGATATATTTGAGGTTTGACCCCAGAGGTTAACAAGACAGAGTTATTACGATTAATGACATTTACCTGGTGAAAGTCTAGTTGAGCACTGTTCAAAACCCGGGAGTGGGTTTGTGAAACCAAAACCACCCTCATCGCACAGCCTTTGGGCCAGAGTGAAACCATTTAAAAAAAAATGTGATCCAGTAAAACTCCGACACGTCACCTCGTCGATATCACCCCCATCGCATTTTTTTGAGGTGTTAAAGGAAGGTTGCGAAAAAAATGTGATATCTACAGAGGAAGTTCGATCTGGAGTCCATGGGATCCAATGGCATTCGCGAAATTAGTTACATGGGCGATAACTTGAGGTATGGACTATTGATTTATGTTGAAAACCACTTGGTTACGAGTTCCGAGCTGTAGGGCCCATTTTGTTATAATTTTTTGTGCTAATGTTATAAACCATAGTCGGAATATTATAAGGGTTGGTGTATCGTGTCAAAGACTCTGAACCATTTTCATATTGTTGAATGATAAGTTTGGGCGGAGGAATGTATGTTATTATGTCCAGACCTTAGAAAGTGGGTTTAAAGGATTAAGCGTTGGGTTAATACCGTTGATACAATAAAATAAATGAAGGGTTCACAGTGCGTGGTTAAGCTTTTAACCTTGGGATATTTTCCTTTTTACACAGTATATAAAGGGAAGATTTATGTTAGAATTCGAGCGCTCTATAAAAAGGACTGAGATTATAATATACAGCATATATATATGGTTTGTGCGCGCTGGAGTAAAAATACCAAGGGGCAATACATATTCGGGTTACATTAAGGTTTGACTAAGGTAATTATTTATCAATTTCTATGAAATTGATAAATAAATTTGAGAAAGAAATAAAGGAGACTTCCTTAGTTTGAGAAGAAGTTGTATTAAGTGAAATTGTTAACACAGAGAGAGACCAGCTCTCCTTAGTGCCTAGGTTCAAAATAAAAAATTGCTGTCAATTGTGGTATCAGAGCTGTTTTTGGAGATTTTTTGCAGAGAATTATAAGATGGTTTTCAGAGTTGCCAGAGGTGCTGGTAGAAGAAGAGGCAGGCCTGTTTCCAATGTAGAAGTGTTGGAGACTTTGCAGAGAGTTCAAGCCAGATTGGATGTAATGGAATTGGGACACCCAAGAGATCCTGAGGATGTCAGTGATCCAGAAACTGAAGAAGAAGCAAGAGAAAATGCAGAGATTCCTCCTGAGATGAGACTCCTTAAAACTATTCTGAGGTCTGCAGTCAAGCCCAGACTTGAAGTGTCAAGCTTTGTAGGAGGATTGAATCCAGAGGAGCTAATAGACTGGATTAATGAAATGAACAAGTGTTTTGATTATGAAGAAATGGGTGAAGACAAAAAAGTCAAGTTTGCAGTAACAAAGCTGAAAGGACATGCTGCACTTTGGTGGGATGGAGTGCAAGTAGAGAGAAGGAGAGCTGGTAAACAACCAATTAAAATATGGACCAGAATCGTGGAAAAACTGAGAGGTAAGTTTTTTCCCAGTGATTATCAGCTAACATTGTTCAGACAAATGCAGAACCTGAGACAGAGATTGGTGACAGTGAAAGAGTACATAGAAGAGTTTTATAAAGTGAGTATAAGAGCTGGACAATTACAGGACACAGCAGTGAAGGTTGCCAGATATGTGAATGGTCTCAATTTGGAGATCCAAGATGAAATTGGTATTCTGTCTCCTAAGACAGTGGAAGAGGCTTATCAAATGGCCTTGAAAGCTGAAGAGAAACTCCTGAGAAAGCAGTCTGCCAAAGGAAGAGGTACTTTCCGAGGAAAGGGAAGTTAGGGTGGTAGAGGAAGGTATACAGCACCCAGAGATGGAGCCAGCAGTAGCTCACCTCAGAATGCATCCACAGAGGGTGATGCAAGGGGCAGAAGGGGTTCTTACAGAGGAAGAGGAGGCAGAGGCGGAGGAAGAGAAGTGAGGTGTTACAGATGTCACGTCGTGGGGCATAAACACTATGAGTGCCCAGAGAATATGGGTACTGGTTAAAGAAATGCTATTGTTTCTCAGGTTGGAGAAGAGGTAGCCAGGTTGTCTAAACCAGAAGAAGAAATTCTGCCAGAGAAAGGAGAATCTTTGATGGTCAATAAGGTCCTGTTGAAGCAAGTAAAATAAGTTGCTAAACCAGCTCAGAGGAAGACCTTGTTCAGGAGTGTATGCAAGGTCCAAAGAAATGCTGTCAGTTAGTCATTGATAGTGGTAGCACAAACAATCTGGTCTCTACAGAGGTGATAGAGAAATTAAAGTTGAAGACAAGGGAACATCCTACACCCTATAAGGTGTCATGGCTGCATAAAGGACACCGGCTGATTGTGAAGGAGCAGTGTGAGATAGAGTTGTAGATGGGCAGCTACAAAGACAAAGTTATGTGTGATGTGATGCCTATGGATGTGTGTCACATACTGCTGGCCAGGCCTTGGCAGTATGACAGAGCAGCAGTACATGATGGTAAGAAGAACACTTACAAATTATTCAAGGATGGAGTGCATCACACATTGATACCTATGGAGGAAGGAGAACCATCAAGTAGGAAGGCTGAGCCAAAGACCTTGTTGCTGAGTGGGAAGGAGTATCTATGGAAAATTGAAGAAGAAGAGGTAAGTTTTGCTTTAGTCTGCAAACCTAAATTAGTACTTACTTCTACAGAAATTTCTGATTTTCCAATTGAAATCCAAGAGATGCTGGACAATTATTGTGATATTGTTGTGGATGATCTGCCTGATGAATTACCACCTGTGAGAAAAATCAGCCACCAAATAGATTTTATTCTAGGCTCAAATCTGCCAAGAATGACTCCCACAGAGAATGAAGAAATCAGGAAGCAAGTGCAGGAGCTGATTGAAAAAGGTTTGATCAGAGAGAGTTTGAGTCCATGTGCAGTACCAGCAGTGTTGAGCCCAAAGAAAGATGAAGGTTGGAGAATATGTAATGATTCCAGAGAAATCAATAAGATCACAATCAGGTATAGATTCCATTTGCCTGGAGTTGAAGATTTAATGGACTGTTTGAGTGGTGCAAAATATTTTTCAAAATTGGATTTGAAAAGTGGATATCATCGGATTAGAATAAAAGAGGGTGATGAATGGAAAACTGCCTTTAAAACAAATAAGGGATTGTATGAGTGGTTGGTAATGCCTTTTGGCCTATCCAATGCACCCAATACTTTTATGAGGCTGATGAATGAAGTGTTAAAATAATTTATTGGTAAATTTGTGATAGTGTATCTGGATGACATATTAGTTTTTAGCAAAACAAAGGAAGAACATTTAAGGTGTTGAACCTTTAATTAAACTGAGAGGGGGGGGTGAATCAGTTTAATGCATTCCTGATCTTTTTAAACTTTTCATTAAGCTATTTACACCTTCATTTCATATCCAATTTAATGTGCAAGTAATCTTAGAATGCAAGCAACAAGTATTAGTTTAATATAGCAGTAGACTTAATATGAGAGTTGCAGGTATTAAGCAGATGATACATATCAGATTCAATACATAACTATCATGCACAGAGACACCAGATATAAGTGGAAACCCATATAGGAGAAAACCACATCTTATTATTGTTGTGATGCAAAGGCAAGCTCCTACTCCCTCTCACCACTGTTTTTCTGCAGGCACCAACCTACAGGAGGCTCCAACCTCAATTCTGCAAGCTACAACTTGCAAGGAAGCACCAACTCCCTTCAATTTTCTGTAGGCACCAACCTACAGGAGGCTTCAACCTTTGTCAACTACAACTGACAGCTATTAAGCTGAATGTTTGCTGATTTACTCCAGATATCAGCTTTGTTCTATATCTGCTCTTCTTCTCTTAATCTTCTCTGCTTTATTCTTCTATATTCTACATTCTCTATATCTGCTCTCTCTCTCTCTCTCTCTCTCTCTCTCTCACTCTCTCTCACTCTCTCTCTCTCTTCTTAAACTTTGCATATCAAAATGATATTACTTATAGAAATCCTCACATGACTGTTTGTATTCCTCTAGGAATTCGAAATGGATGGTCATACCCCTTAGTCTTCTGCCTCCTCATTTCTTTATCCAACTCAATTTAAAATCATAATAATTTGTACCAAATTTCATGCTACAGTGGGATTTTGTCTTTTCCTTAGGATACTTGCCTTTGCATCACAAACAATAAAAATAATTAAAACATTTACATTCACATTTTCAATTACATATTTCAATTTCACTCAGCTCCTTTTCTGGATTTTGGCTTTACTAAATTTGTCTTTTCTTGCTGCTGTTAAGAACCTGTTCTGCATACACTTTGTTCAGTGTCATCTGCATATTCCCTGTTTTCTGTGCTTATTCACCTGTCTGACTCATTCCTATACATATTCCTGTCAAACCTGTAATCTTTGTGTATCTCTGCATGCTCTCCTTTTCCTTTTCCATAACTGCATTCAAGTTTCATGCCCAAGCATTTCCATATCCGGAAATCTCACACTTGTCCTATTCCACGTTGGCAATTTCAAACAAATAAGGCTGGGCTATTTTAATATCTTAATTCAGAGAATTTAGATATTAATTTCATACTCCTCTATAGTTACAAATCTGACAATCTCTTATATGGACATATGCGTTAACTTCGCATTACAACCCTCATACGCAACATAATAGTTGACTATTGAACCATAATAAAACCAAACCTTATGACATTAGCACATTGAATAAGAGTGTATTGTCCTTTGGCTCCAGGTCCACGAAGCATTGCACCCTGCCTTTTTATATATGTTGCGCACCGTATATATATATATATGGTTTGGGCTTTTGTATATAAGGCGCATAATACTTTGGCTATTAAAACCATGTTAATTGACCTTCGGCATATTTAATCACATATACATATTCTATTATATGTAATATATCCATATACATATTCTGGCACCCTTCAATAATTAATGGAGTCCCACAGTACATCTCATACCCTTATGAACTTGTGAACCATGATAAAAATATTTTAATATACTCCGTCGAACCTTATATTAAGATTATAATACATCAAAAACATTAATAAATCAATTCATTTTGTATGACTCCACCCCGGGCCCATAATACAGTCAAAGACCAATCAAACGCATCCACTGTACCTGGCTTAACCTCCGGACTCCTTTATTAACCTTCGTGCGGGTTCAACAAGCGATCACCGTTAGATGTCGGCCCACCAGATCGACGGCTCCTATCCATTTCGCTTCGTGTCCTAGTACGATAGTTAATGCGCGAAGGCACACTTTAAAGGGCGGTTTTGAAACGGTCCACAGGCCACGTGTCGATTCCTGTATGGAATCGCTGCCCATTCCTCAAATACCACTTTCCGACGGATGGTGGTGTGGAAAAAACCATGGTTTCACTCCAACCCACCGTTACTGTTCACAAGTCTCGGTTCTGCTCCTCTCCTCCGCTCCAGGTTCTGCTCAGGGTTTTAATTTAATAGTTCAATACACCATTTTAACGCTAATTCCTTCGCATTTCAATTATATATATATAATTTTTTGTTTCGACTATGATTCCGCCTCCAACGCAGAGTTCCGCTCCTTTGACTTTGGTTCTGCCTCTGACTATGGTTCCGCTCCTATTCACGCTGGTTCTTCAGTGTATGCATATATATAAACCATATATATATAATGCACTGATTCAAACGCCCGGAATGTTATGTGTAACGCCCGACTGTATAAAAGATTCTTTGAATTTATATATATATTCTTGGAATAACATCTATGGCTCTGCCTCTGCCGCTTCTGTCACTCTGCCTCTGCCTCTACTGCTATGAAAACGGCTCTGTCTCTGTATTTTCTTCCTCTGCTTGTCTCCTTTGCTTCATTCATTTTCTTCTTTGCTTCCATTATCTGTCTTTGTCTCCTTGTAACTGTTCCTGTCCCTGCATCTGCTGCCTCCTTTGCCATCAATGAAAACATTTCCAATAGTCTCCCCCTTTGGCATTGATGGCAATATATTTTCTCTGTAGCAATACATTTTTGCTATTTGCCTACTCTTTCTCTTGTTGCTTGCTCTTCCTCCCCCTTTGACATCAATGGCAAAGGGTTTCTTTTTGCCCTTTGACATCAATTTTTCTCTATTTTCCTGTAGCTTTCTCCTATTGCTTTCTCTTCCTCCTCTCTCTGAGTTATGTTTAGGCCCTAATCTGCTGACTTTGTACCATGCTGCTTCATAGTGATTTATAAGACTTGTTGTGAGAACACTTTGAATTTGAATATACACTGTAAATTGATACAGTTCTAGGATAATAGCTTGGTGTTCTTTTGCTTTAATCCTTTGATCCTGAGGACCTGATTCATGCTTTCCTTGCTGGCTGTTCTCCCCCTGGAATGATATTTTCGTTTTGTTCTCCCCCTGAAATTGTGCTTTCTCTTTATATCAGAGAGTAGCATCTGCAGATACTACCCCTAGTTTATCTCTCAAATATTGAAATGGTTCTCTAGCAAGAGGTTTGGTAAATATATCAGCTGTCTTTTCTTTCGTTGGTACATATTCCAGCTTTACTATCTTCTGAGCCACTTGTTCTCGGAGGAAATGATACTTGATTGGAATATGTTTAGTTTTTGAGTGAAGTACATGATTTTTAGATATACTTATAGCACTTGTATTATCACATTTGATTGAAATAGGTTCATCAATGCTTACCTTCATGTCTTGAAGAGTTTGCTTCATCCACATGACTTGTGTACAACATGTTGCTACTACTATATATTTTGCTTCAGCTGTAGACAAAGAGATGGATGTTTTTTTCTTGCTTAACCATGCAACTAGGCTTTCTCCTAGATAGAATGCACCTCCACTTGTACTCTTCCTGTCATCAACACAACTGGCCCAATCTGCATCTGTGTATGCTGATAAAGTGAAGTTTTTTCTTTTAGGATACCAAAGTCCATACAGTGTTGTTCCTTGTAGATATCTGAATATTCTTTTGACTGCAAGAAGGTGATTTTGTTTAGGTGTTGCTTGATATCTAGCCACTAGTCCTACTACTAGCATGATGTCTGGTCTTGATGCAGTGAGGTACAATAGACTTCCAATCATGGATCTGTAGAGTTTTTGATATATATCAGCAGACCCATCATCAGCACACAGCTTGCAACCTGTGGTCATGGGAGTTGACACAAGTTTGCAATCTTCCATTTTGAATTTTTTCAGCATTTCTTTTAGGTATTTTTCTTGTGAGATGAATGTACCTGTGCTCCTTTGCTGAATTTGAAGTCCTAAATAGAAACTGAGCTCTCCAATTGTTAGTCATCAGTATTTTTCACTTGTTAGTAATGACTAGATCCATAACTGAGTTTTCTAGAAGCTGATCTCCATATGTCAATTTGTCATCTAGAAAACCCTCATAAAACTTTTTTCGCCTTTCCTACTTTTCAGTCCGCCCATGTCAAGGTTAAAACTCATTATCACTATCCTATCTAGTTTCAGCCCTACTGGTCTGCCCATCAGCTCTAAAAGGCAAATCCAAGTCTGTTTCAAAAGCCTACCCTAAGTTAGGAAGTGGCGCTTTAAGGCATTTTACCTTTGGCAAACATCAAAAAGCCAAAAAAACCTCCATCTGATACAGACCATTCATGACAGACCTCCCACTCTGCAAATGAAATTGTTAACAGCCCTAAGTCGTGCCACTTACACACCCCTAAGTCTCAGCACTGCTTAGACCACAATCTCAAGCTGATTATTATGTGTTTTACAGTGTTTAATGGGTTCTACAAAGACAGGAAATATAACATCATCTCAGAAGAAATTTCTTGAATCTACATTTAGAAGAACAGCTACTTCTCCATGTAAACATGAGCCTGAGATATATCTGCAAGACAAAGAGTTACTCATCAAGACCTTGCAGCTTCCTTTCAGCATGAAATCATAGTAAAGGAAAGACACCACTGTCAAACAGACCGGTAATTTGTCATGGCCAAGAACCTCCTTCATCTACAAGAAGAGGGTTAAGGCGCCTCCTTCATCTACAAGCAGAGGGCGCTGGCCAATATTGACTTTAAGGATTGCAAAATCACAGACCTGCTTTTTACTAAACAGTAAAACACTGACTCTAGGTTTTTGAGTGTAAATGATGATTATAACAGTGCTAAGATCTGAAATGTGCAAGGCAGGAGGAGACAGAATGTGTGGTTTTGTAAAGAGAATCAGTTGAGGTTTCAGTCATCATCAGGGCACATCAAAAAGGACTCCTTAATCAAAGCTGTCATAACAAATATCTCCGTAGGGGTGTTAATATGAATAGTTTTAATCAGTCTTAAACAGGAAAATATTTCAGTGAAAAGACCCCTGTGTGTTCTTTTGTTCCTGTTGAAATGTGAAGTACATTCCATGGTTTCTGGATGAACATAAAGAAGAGGTAGGAAATTAGTACATGCAAGTTACACTCCACCACAAAGACAGGTATTTTCTCTTCAGATATAGCAGTTGGTGTCTTCAGAACTCCATCAGAAGAAAGTGGCCAGAAGGAGCCTCGGTATCTGTGAGCAGAAGAAAGAATGTTTGTTTTTCAAAGAGTGCTAATTTCCCTACACACAGAGATTATCTTTCAAATGACTTATCATAATTTGACCAAGGCAAATGGTGACATTTCAGTTTCCCCTCAACAAAGAACAGTGAAATGAGACAGTAAAGATCTCCCTCACAGGAAACAAAAGGGCAGCTCTCCTTGTTTCACTTTCTAACTCTGATGCATCATTCCCTGTTTTGTCTTCTACCCACAGTCAAAGAAGAAAGCTCAAAGACACATAACACTTGCATCTACAGTCAAGAAAAACCTGTCACCTAATTAGATTTACATTGCAGGCAAGATTATGGCATAATACCCAGAGCGAAAATGTATTTGATCTAGTTTGTCTCTTACAAACAGGTATACAAGCTCATCAAGTACAAAAAGAGCTTTAGCACAATGTTTCAGGTTCTAGAAATCATCAAAGGCAAAATCCAAATGCCATCCAAAAAGAGACATTTCCTCCTCTAAGTGAGAAACAATCAAAGTTTCAAAAGACATCTTTCTCCACAAGTTATGATCTGAGTTTTGAAAACTTTGAAAAACATGAAAAGAAAATCAGCTGGCAAAGGAAATCTGAGCTTTTATTACCAAGAAACATCACCCTTGGAACTATTGTTCATCATGTCCAAAAGAGGGTCATTTGACATACTGTCAGGGTTTGGAAGGTTTGAAACAAATACAGCTTTTTCATTATTCAAAAAGACAGAGATATCATAGATGATATGTTCTAAGCAAGAAAGCATATTGGAAAAGGTGCCCTTCTTAATCAAGAGGCCATGGCAAAATCCAAAGAAGGTCAGCAAATTTGGGCACCTGCAGTGGGAAAGAGATTGAAGGAGCAATTGGAGACAAAAGCTGTCAAAGCAAGGTGAAAAATAAACCCTATCCCTTCAAATAATAAAGCAGTCTTCAAGACCTTTTAACAGTTTTGGAGTGGGGTTTAAATAATGAATATCATCATCAGGGATTAACAAAGTGGCAAAGAATGGTCTATAAGTCAGCGGGGTATTATTCAAAGTTTGAATTTCGGTGTTAAATTGTCACCAAAAAAACAAAATCGACAGGAACCACCTATCAGACCTATATGCCTAAACGGACAGAGTTCTGACCTTTCAAACCGTATTTGCTTTCTTTAAAAAGGGTTTAAAGCTCTATTAGCATTTTTTAAGGGCATAGATACTCTGTTGCCGAAATCATTTCAAAAGAATGGAGCACCCTCTCAAATGAAGTCACACAGCCAAAGGGTTTAAGACCGTTGAACCTCCTTTTCGACTCCCCAAGAAGTCGCAGTCGATCCACTTGCCATTTCAGAGATCAAGACGAGTTCGCAGCTTGTTTTACTGTCTCGTGAAAGTTTTTATGACAAATACGACGCTCGAGGCCATGCCGACGCGCTCAGTGGACTTTTACATTGGCGTCAACCATCACAAGGACACGCTCTATATACACTAGCGCCTCACCGAATTCACGTAGCCACTCCGATACCAGGCGGTGATGCTAATCAAACATTACGCTTAACAGGTACCACGCCCAACCACCTTCAAAACATTTCCAACCCGCAAACAAAGATTTGCATCGTGATTTTGAGGTATTTTGGCTTGCTCTCCTTCAAAGTTCACATCTTCTAAAATTTGTTTGAGGCAGAAAAACAGTGTTTGTTGAAGAAGGCAGTGCTCAAATTAAAGCAGGGTTTGTTTTTAAGAGCGGTTGTGATTAAAAACTACAGGCCTCTTCTACCACATCATAGAAACAAAACAAGCCCTTTTAACCTCTCTTATAAATAATGAGTTTGACTGAGAGTATATGGTTCAAATAAGTGCAAGGAATGAAGGAGTTAAAGAAGAATTGTTGAGTTTGTCTTAGTTTATTATCATCGGATATTTTTGGAACTGCCTATCAGGGTTAAGGTCA
This sequence comes from Pinus albicaulis, assembly GCA_034641835.2. NCBI lineage: Eukaryota > Viridiplantae > Streptophyta > Pinopsida > Pinales > Pinaceae > Pinus > Pinus albicaulis. The sequence goes on from CM076582.1 coordinate 1,648,760,129, forward strand.
AATCAAGAGAGGGCTTGTCCTCATTTAACTTGCTACATCACCATATCTGTAAACTGGTTTTTGCTGTGAAAATATCCCTTGGTTGAAGTTGTGCTTGAGTGGTAGATATACTGCTAGAAGTGCCTATAGAGAAAACAGTGTGTTGAACTGCTACAAATTTATCATACCACAGCATACAAAACTTTCAAACTTTGTCACCATATCTGGAAAACAGTGTTTTTGCTGTGTGGTGATCCGAGGTGTAAAACTGTGGTAAATTACTGAATGTTTTATTAAAGGCACCTACAGGAAAGAAATTGTGTTGAACTAGGAGCTGTGGGTTTTCACCTTTATTAATCAAAGGACAAAAGATCCTATACCTTCCAAACTTCAAAAGACAAAGTTAACCCTATAAACCACAGAAGGGACAGTTTTTCACTAAGTATTCCACTTGACTGTCTTTGTTCTTCAAGCTTATTTTGATAAAGTTGATATTCAGATGGAGTAAAGGTTTTTTCTGCAAAGGCAAGGGTTTCACATTGATAAGTTTCTTTAACTATTTGACAAGATAAACTCCTACAGGCTTTGTTGAGCTTTTAAAGCATTCTTCAAAAACTCTGTCACCTTGTTCCATAACAGTGAGATTGACTGTATGCCCACACTGGAGGTTGACTATGTATGTGGTATGATTTTTTTTGATGGAGTGACATACCAGTAGAGAATAGTGAAGTGTAATAAGAAAAAAGGGTTTTGTTAAAGAGCAGTTTATTGGTTGAAAGCTACAGGGCAAAGTTGCTCCTACTTCTCACAGAAAAGACAGTTTTCACTGAGTATTTTGCTTGACTGTTTCACATTCTACAAAGACAAAGGGTTTCACATTGATAAGGTGCCTTAACTATTTGACAAAGTAAACTCCTACAGGATTTGTTGAACTGTTTGAAGCATTTTCCAAACTCTGTCACCTGGTCACATAAACTGTGACATTGACTGTCTGATTACACTAAGAGTTGATTGCATAAGACATAAGTTTGTTGTGTAATTGGCACACTAGGAAGGGTAGTTTTTGTAATAATTGGAAAGTCTACCTTTGGACAAAGATAAAAGTGTGTTGTTGGCCTCCAAACTTCACAAAAACAAGGTGAATTCTTGACACTTTACATAGAAAATTCACCTAACAGTTTGTCTCCTTTTCACTGTATGATATCTTATTGAAAAGTCTGTTGGCTGAAACACTTTAAAGGTGGAAAGGCCACTTTTTGAAGGAGCAGGGGTTCTTTATATTGTGAGGGAACAGTGTGCAGTCATCCAAAGACATTGTTCACTATCTAAACAGTGAATTGACACAGTTTGGCTCCAAGAAGGCAGTTTATAGACAGTGAGGCTGTTTGTTTCTTCAAAAGCACATTTAGGTCAAAATGCCTCCTAGGCAGGACAGCAAAAGTGGTGCGCATAAAAGATATGAGCCAATATCTACAGAGGAGGTTAATTCTCATCCATCCATCCTTTTCAACTTCCATGAAGTAGGTTGTCTAGATTTCTGCCAGAGGATACAGGAGGTCAAAAGTTTCTTGCCATTGACACACCTATGCGCCCTAAGGTTCCAGAAAAAGCATTTCCAGGTAGCGGACCTTGATTTCAAGTTTTCTCCCAGCAGATGGCATCCACAGTCCATAAGAAGGCTCCATATCTGCAAATACCTTCCCTGTTTCATCATTATCTGATCAAAATTATCATCCTACATCAGCTAGAGAAGAAAGAGGTTCCATGGGATGTATTCATCAGTCACCCAGATTTCTCTACTGTTCCTCCTGTCCATATATCTCCCACTCAGCCTATTCATCGCCCTATACCTTTATCTAGCAGGCCTACTCCTAGAAGGCTCAAAATTACCACAGAACAGTCAGGACAGCAAGAGGAAGGAGAAGGAAGTAGACAGCAAGAAGAGAAAGGTCATGAGCAAGAGGAAAGGGATGAAGAGCAGCAAACTGAAAATGAGGAACAGCAGCAAGACAGTGGTGAAGGTCAGCAGCAAACAGAATATGATGAACAGCAGGTACAAGAGGAAGAGCAGCAGCTTGATATTGGAGGACAGGAACAACAGCTTGGGTAGGAATTTGAGCAGCAGGTTGAAACATAAATTGAACAAGGCATTGAAGTAGAACAACAAATTGATGTTGGCGAACAGGAGCAGCAACTTGAACAGCAAGAAGAAGACACACAGCAGCCTCAAGGACAACAGCAGTTTCAAGAAGATGTCAAGGGAAAAACAGTTGTGTCTCCTCCTCCCAAAAGAAAAAAGCCCAGCACAGCAAGGAAGAAAGGGCCTAAGGCTGCCACTCCAAAAGTGACAAAAGTTGTCCCTAACAAAAGAAAATCGCCCAAGAGGTCACCCACTAGCATGCCAAGAAGGAAAAGTGCAAGATTGGCCTTCAAAGGGAAAAGCAAGGTTGGAGAAAGTGAAAAACATGGAGGTGCATTGGCTGTCATCCCAATCCAAAGTGATGATAGCGATAATGAAGCCTGAATTCTTGAAAACCTCCTAATCCATAGAGAGGGGAAAATTGAGGCATTATAGAATGATCTTCAACGGGCAAGGAACTTAAACCATTTCTTGGAGATCCAAAATAAACAGATGAATGTTCACACAGCAGTTCATGAGGCACGAGCTATCAAATACAAGAATGAGGCAGCTAAGGCGCAAATGAGGATAAAGGAGCTCATTGGTGATTTTGATGAGGAAGAAGAGGGAGACCAGCCTAGGCGGAAGAGGCCTAGAACCATAGGGCTTAGAAGAGCCCTGGAAAAGAAAAGGGAAGAAGAACCAACCCATCTCCAAGCCTTTCCCCTCACTGCCCTACTTGAGCAAGAAATTGAAGAAAACAAAGAGGCATGGTTAGAAAGAGCCAACAAACACTTGGAGATGAAGCTTGAAAGAGCAAACAGAGATCTGGAGCTTCAAAGGAAAATGACACATCACTTTCAAAAGTTGAATCAGTTTGCCTGGCGCAAGCTAAAGGCCACCCAAGAGAAATTGAAGGAAGAAAAGAGGAAGCGCCCGGCACAGAAAGAGAAGAAAGACATATCGGCACTTGATATTTTGGCCTCAGCTTCGGAGCATGTTGCTAGGGACCCTTGAGGGTCATGCGCACCAATTTTGGGCCCATTTCGACAACTTTTTGTTTTTTGGCATTTTTTGGGTTTTTGGTCGAAAACTCATAAATTCGCCATTTCATTTTGAGGATTTTTCAAGGGAGGAGGATGATACCAGTTGATGCCATAATTTCATGATCAGGTCCTCAGCGATTTTCAGAGCATTTGGAGATCATTCGCCCCCTCAAAATGGCGAAAAATGCTCACTTTTTGCACATTCTGCCCGGCATATTAGCAGTCTGCAATTTTCTGGCTTTTTACACACAGGTACATATTTGGAGAACCTTCGGGTATCATATTGAGGTGATTTTAGTTGCACCGGAAAGTAGACACAGAGAGCTTTCCAACGGGCCATCATGAGCCTCGTTTCAACACCGGGAAGGCTGCCAAATGTTTCCGGCAAGTCAGGGGACCTTTTTCTGATATAAATTTGAAGTATTTTTGTAATTTTTGAACCTCAAAAATCTGCTTTTTCCAAATGTGCGTTTAGCTATTTTTGCACTTGGAAAATGATGCAAAGTCAATTAAATTCCTTTTTTTAGCAATTTTTAGATATTTTATGAGATATTTTTGTGCCTTGGGCTTTGCAAAGCCTCAAGGACAAGTTTAGATATTTTGATTAGGCCAATGGGATAGCTAGTTGCACCATGAGGTTTTCCTCACTTGAGCCTATTTATTCCAAGGGCTTCATTGTAAAATAAGGCTGAACTTGAGAGAAGAAGCAATATATTGGTCATATGAGCTTTGAAGAACATACTTGTGTTATGATTTTGGACTGCCTCTTGGATGCTTTTGATGAATGATGAAGGATTGTTGATGGATTCCATGACATGGTAGAATGGTATAGTGTTTCTTGCTTTGTTGTTGTCTTCTAGTTTTCATTCATGATACATGCTTCTTGCTTGCTATAGATAAGTAGAGATTAAGTTTGAGATATGCCCATGGAGGCACCTCAAAATTCCTGAATATTCATGGCTTTTATGTTTTCTTCTTCCTTAGTTGCACTAAAGAATTCTTAACTTCTCTTTAGTAACTTAAGGATATTGTTGCTAGTTTTATTCATAAGTTCTATGCATGTTGAGTAGGATGTATGGTGTGCCCTGCTTACCTATGACTGTCCATAGTTCTGTCCATGAAACTATTCAAATCCTGTCAGAATATAACAACCTAAAACGGGAAAATGGGGAAAGTGTCCAAGCTTACTGCACTAGGTTCAACAGTGTATATAACTCCCTCCCACCTCATTTCAAACCACCACTTGGTTTAGCCTTGGCAAAATTCCCCGAGGGTTTCGATCCAGACATGACATCTCATCTGAGAGACAAGGATCCTCCTACCTTAAAGGAAATGCAACAAATAGCCATAAAAGCAGATGCCAACTTAGCAGAAAAAATGGCTAGGACTAGATCAGAAAGAAAGGTCACATATAAAGACGAGGTCTCCACTTCATCACCTTCCCTAGATCCTAGAATAGATGACTTAGTCAAAACCATGGCCAAAATGTGGGAAAGGATAAATGAAAAGGCTCCTGTTAGGGACAACCAGCCAAACCCTCCAAACAGAAACCGAAACCAAAAATTTCGGAGGGAACAGCCCCAAAACAGACCAAGGGAAAATGACCAACAAATTAGGCCACCATTCAATGAAAACTATGTGGAAGAAGATGACAGGGATACAGAACCCATTGATGAAAGTCATTTAAATCTCGTAGGGTCTGATAATGAAAGCGAGGTGTACCTCACAGCGGAAGAACAAGAGTTATTTTCTCCTAATCAGGATGAAACCAACTATGAAGATCTCGACGATCCTACCATAGATTTTCAAAATTCCATAATAGAAGCTCACCGGCAGTATAACCTTAGAAGCAGAAAAAACCAAAACCATTCCAAAAAGAGTAGTCCTGACATTACCAAAACCTCTGATAACATCCTAAATAAGACCATGGATAGTAACAAAATTGGGGCCAAAAAGATTGATCAAAACAAGGGTAAGGCCATTCAGACAAGTACTAGCTCAAATACTCCTAGTACCTCTGCAGAAACCCCAGAGTTGGCTGTATCAAACAAAGTCCCAAGCCAAAGTCAGCAAATTAAGAACATAGAAAAAGTTATGTCTGAAAAAGCTGAAACCAATCTGCCTAAACTACATACTCCTTTTAGTTTCGAAGGGGAAATTTCCAAAATAAAAATTACCATACCCCTCACGGAGCTAATAACTGTGGATAGGTATAGTTCTCAAATCTTCAAAGTCCTCGACCTAGAGAGCAAGGCAGATACCTTGAATCTTACTGACGACAAACTCGAGCTCTTATTTGGCCCTAAAGTAGAGGGTGAATACCAAGAAGGATCTATTTCTCCTTTCTATGTAAGCTTAAACATACTGGACAAGATATTACATAACGCCATGTTAGATTCTGGTGCTTCCCATAACCTCATGCCTAAAGCAGTAAAACCTGGGACTAGAAGTGACTCAACCTTACAAAAACATGTATTCTTTCGACTCAAGCCAGGTCAAATGTTTGGGTCTAATAAAGAATCTAGATTTTGCCCTAACACAACTACCAGCCAAAAACTTAGTCATGGACGTAGTAGTGGCCGATATCCCGCCCAAGTATGGAATGCTACTATCAAGAGCATGGGCTGCCAAAATACAAGGTAGTCTTCAAATGGATATGTCATTTGCTACTATCCCAGTTTTCAACCAAACCAGGAGGTTATACCGAGAGACTCACATGAAATACATGGTTAGCAACAGAGATAGGCCAAACAATACTCCCATCTATTCCGTTCATTCCAATTTAGATTCTTTTATCTTATACAATGAAAGTGATATAAACAAGAAAATAAAATAAAATGAAGACATTTCCAAACCATTACTGAATGAACAAATTGATGACCAAAGTCCCAAGAAACCTGAAAAACAACTTAGTATCATGTATGAAAAGGAAGCTCTTTGGAGTAAAAGCTTTGATGGTTCTTGTGGAAAAACGGGTTCAGGGGCCGGCATCTGGATACACAATACTAAAGAAGGTCATTCTTTTAGATTAGAATTCCAATGTACTAATAACATTGTGGAATATGAAGCCCTTCTCATTGATCTGCACATACTTAGGGACTTAGGTGCTAAGAGAATATCAGCCCAAGGAGACTCAGAGCTTGTAATAAGGCAAATCAAAGGTGAATATTCGGCAAAGAACCCAAGACTAAGAGAATATAGGAATGCAGCTTTGGATATCCTTAAAACCTTTGAGAAATATGAACTCACCTATATCCCTAGGATTCAAAACAGCCTAGCAAATGAACTCTCCTTTGCTGCGAGTAATGGCCAAATTCCATGCCTAAGTGAACAATATAGTACTCAGGTCAAACATCGCCCTACAGTACCAGATAATCTTGACCATTGGAAAATATTCCAAGACGATGATAAAATTGATGATTTCCTACAATCTAGGAATGAGTTTGAAATAACCAAAATAGACTCAGGAGACAAAGAAAGGAAACCCAGCCAAAGTCAAGACCAAGAGCTAAATCCACCTTTGTGGACCAATCTAAACCTGGTAGACCATCCATATGAAAATGAAATAGGAGAGGACATTGACCAAAGGGAACTCGAAGTCTTACACTGCGAAAATGACACCATACCCAGAGGGCTCGCACCTTTAGAAGAATTTTTTGACTTTAACGATGTGGCCAAGAAACCAAAAATGGAATCTACAGAGGATGACATAGAGGAATACAACATAGGAAGTCCAGAAGAGCCCAAAAACATTAAACTGTCCAAAACCCTCCCGCCTCTCATAAAACATAAATACATCGAACTGTTTAAGGAATTTAAAGATGTGTTTGCATGGGGATACCAAGATTTGAAGTCATATGACACCAGCATCATCCAACATAAAATTCCCCTCAAATAAAACCAAAAGCCTTTCAAACAAAAGTTAAGAAGGATAAACCCAGTATTACTACCGTTGGTTGAAAAGGAAATTAAAAAGATGTACGATGCCGGGATAATAGTGTCTCTCCGATACTTTGAGTAAAGCTCAAATCTAGTATCAGTTAGGAAAAAGACTGGTGAAATCAAACTCTGTATAGATTTCCGAAACCTGAATAGGGCATGTCTGAAAGATAACTATCCTCTACCCAAAATGGACCACATACTTCAGAAGGTAGTAGGCGCTAAAAGAATCTCATTGCTTGATGGTTTTTCTGGTTATAACCAAGTGTTGGTTTACCCTACCGATCAACATAAGACAACTTTCACCACCCCTTGGGGCACTTTTATGTACGTTAAAATGCCTTTTGGACTGATGAATGCTCGCGCCACATTTCAAAGAGCCATGGACATAGCCTTCTCAGAAGACATAGGTGTTTTCATAGTCATATATCTTAATGATATAACGGTATATTCTAAATCAGATGAAGAACACCTAGCACACTTAAGAAAAGTTTTCAACAAATGCAGAAAGTATGGTCTATCCCTAAACCCAAAGAAAACACTTTTCGGTCTAGAGGAAGGAAAACTCCTAGGTCACATTATTTCGGAAGAAGGAATTAAAATAGACCCCCAGAGAATCGAAGGTATATTACAGATAAGTCACCCCAGAAACATAAAGGAGTTACAATCCTTTATCGGAAAGATAAATTTCTTAAGAAGATTCATCCCAAACCTTGCTGAACTCCTGAAAGATATCACAAATATGTTAAAAAAGGAGGTCGGGGTTAAATGGACTATAGAAGCCAAAAAATATTTTGAACTAATTAAAAGGGCCTTAACTGAAACACCAGTATTAATAAGCCCTGACTTTACCAAAGATTTTTACATTTTTTCATTTGCCTCTGAACACACAATAGCTGCGGTGTTGTTGCAAAAAAATGCAGCTGGGCAAGAGCAACCCATTGCATTTTTTAGCAAATCCCTGAGATGTGCTCCCTTGAAATATAACATCATGGAAAAACAGGCATTCGCATTGGTAAAAGCACTGAAAGATTTCCAAGTTTACATCTTGCATTCTCATGTCATAGCTTTTGTCCCTAATACTGTCGTCAAGCATATTCTAAACCAAGATCCCGATGGTAAAAGGGGAAAATGGATTGCTATCATCCTATAATATGACTTAGAAATCCGGCCTACCAAACTAGTTAAAGGACAAGGACTTGCAAGACTAATGGCTGAAACCAACCTCCAAGCTTTAGATATAAATTTTGTTGATGCCTTAGAAGAACAGGAAGAGTGCACACTCCCCCCTATTGATCAGATATTTCTGGATTCACCTTGGTATACGGATATTCTTTATGTATTAAATTATATGAATGCTCCTCCGACTTTATCAAAAACAAAAGCAAGATTCCCTAAACAAAAATCTTTAAAGTTTTGCATTTTAGATGGTTTTCTGTATTGGAAAAATCCCACTGGTATGCTGCTTAAATGTTTGCTTGAGCCTGATGCAGAGAAAATTATGCACGAAATGCACGAAGGGGAATGTGGGGGCCATCTCTACTGGAAAACCACAGCGAACAAAATCCTTAGAGCCGGCTATTATTGGCCTACCTTATTCCCTGATACCCACAAACTAGTTATGACATGCCATAAATGTCAAATTTTTGATGGCAGGAAAAAGCTTTTACCTTTGCCCTTACATCCCATTATAGTTGAAGGACCCTTCCAGCAATGGGGTTTGGATTTCATTGGGGAAATTCACCCCTCCTCATCCGCTCAACATAAATGGATCCTCACAGCCACTGATTACTTTACCAAATGGATAGAAGCCATACCTTCCCGGAACGCCACCGATTCAGTCATCATCAAGTTCCTAGAAACCAATATCCTATCCAGATTTGGCTGTCCCAGGAAGATCATTACAGATAATGCCGCTGCCTTCTCCTCCAAAAGAATGATAGACTTCTGTCACAAGTATCATATTTCATTAGGACATTCCACAGCCTATTACCCTCAAGGTAATGGTTTAGCCGAGTCCTCTAACAAAAGCCTAGTCAACATTATCAAAAAACTTCTTGAACAAAATCAAAAAGCATGGCATGGGAAACTAGTACACGCCTTATGGGCTGATAGATTAACCACCAAGAAATCCATAGGTATGTCCCCTTACCAGCTAGTTTATGGTATAGATGCCATTTTCCCAACATCTTTAGGGGTTCCGATAATGAAACTATTACAAGAAGTCCAAATAGAAGAAAATGACATGCAAAGAAGGGTAAATCAGACTATCCATTTACAACAAACTAGAGAAGAAGTTTACCAAAAGGCTCGGTTAGCACAAGATAAAATAAAACAGATTTTTGACAGAAGAACTAAGGAAAATGATTTTCAAATTGGAGATAAAGTTTTAAAATTGGATTCTAGAAGAGAAGACAAAGGTAAACATGGAAAGTTTGAAAATTTATGGAAAGGGCCTTACATCATCAGCTCAGTCAGTGGAAACAATGCTTTCTTCTTGCAAGAACCTGATGGGACTGAAATTTTTGGGGGTCCTGTGAATGGCAGGACATTAAAGCATTATTTTTGTCAGGAGCTCCATTTCTGAGTTTGAAACACTTTCATTCATTGTACATACCACTGTTTGAAAAATAGAAAAGTAAAAAACAGTAAAAGATAGAAAAGTAAAAAAACAGTAAAAGACAGAAAAGAGGGCGAGTGAAGATAGAACAAAGCCCCATGTTCCAAAAAATAGTCTTTCAGAAAGCGAGCAAGTCTAAATGCCGCTACTAGTACTTCAATGTCTTGTTCAGCTATCTAGCCTAATCATAGCTGAGCATGTTTAAATTTATTTGCTGATAAGTTAGTGAGTGCAAAAGATAGTCAACATTGTGTAAGATTGAGTTATCACAGAGTTTAGATTAGGGAGAGATTCTGGTTCCACATGCCTAAAACAGAACCAAAGAGAGAAGCTAGGGATGAAAAATACATTGTACATCTTAGCCCCGCTTTTTCTAAATTTCCTTTATGCAGAATAATATTTGTGTGCAGCTTGTCTTTTATGCCGCAAATGCATGACAAATCAGACCGTCTAATCCTGATTTGATCATTTTAAATTTCATGTTTTAGATTAGAGAACAAAATCCTGTCAAACTGCTTAATCTTGACAGTTGATCTAGTATAGGTAGAGTAATGAAGGAGTTCATCAGTTTAATCTGAACTCCTGGCAGATATAAGAGTAGAAATAGATAGGTTCATTTTGCAAAAAGAAAAATATACATTGTCAAAAGGCTGCTAGTTCAAATGCGCCAAAGAGAAGAAAAAATGTTAGGAAAGTTAGTGGGGTAGGTAGAAGTATCATTGATGTTAACCATGCTGTCACTTTTCAGAAATAGCATCAAAGAAGGGTGAAATTTTGCGCCAATGGGTAAGGCACTGGTCTTCATAAGCCAAAGATCTGAATTTTGGACACCTCCTGACGAGGAGCTGCCCTCCCCAAATGGAGCCACTGTTAGTCATCAGTATTTTTCACTTGTTAGTGATGACTAGATCCATAGCTGAGTTTTCTAGAAGCTGATCTCCATATGTCAATTTGTCATCTAGAAAACCCTCATAAAACTTTTTTTCGCCCTCCTACTTTTCAGTCCGCCCATGTCAAAGTTAAAACTCATTATCACTATCCTATCTAGCTTCAGCCCTACTGGTCTACCCATCAGCTCTAAAAGGCAAATCCAAGTCTGTTTCAAAAGCCTCCCCTAAGTTAGGAAGTGGCGCTTTAAGGCATTTTACCTTTGGCAAACATAAAAAAGCCAAAAAAACCTCCATCTGATACAGACCATTCATGACAGACCTCCCACTCTGCAAATGAAATTGTTAATAGCCCTAAGTCGCGCCACTTACACACCCCTAAGTCTCAGCACTGCTTAGACCACAATCTCAAGCTGATTATTAGGTGTTTTACAGTGTTTAATGGGTTCTACAAAGACAGGAAATATAACATCATCTCAGAAGAAATTTCTTGAATCTACATTTAGAAGAACAGCTGCTTCTCCATGTAAACATGAGCCTGAGATATATCTGCAAGACAAAGAGTTACTCATCAAGACCTTGCAGCTTCCTTTCAGCATGAAATCACAGTAAAGGAAAGACACCACTGTCAAATAAACCGGTAATTTGTCATGGCCAAGAACCTCCTTCATCTACAAGCAGAGGGTTAAGGCGCCTCCTTCATCTACAAGTAGAGGGCGTTGGCCAATATTGACTTTAAGGATTGCAAAAGCACAGACCTGCTTTTTACTAAACAGTAAAATAGTGACTCTAGGTTTCTAAGTGTAAATGATGATTATAACAGTGCTAAGATTTGAAATGTGCAAGGCAGGAGGAGACAGAATGTGTGGTTTTGTAAAGAGAATCAGTTGAGGTTTCAGTCATCATCAGGGCGCATCAAAAAGGACTCCTTAATCAAAGCTATCATAACAAATATCTCTGCAGGGGTGTTAATATGAATAGTTTTAATCAGTCTTAAACAGGAAAATATTTCAGTGAAAAGACCCCTGTGTGTTCTTTTGTTCCTGTTGAAATGTGAAGTACAGTCCATGGTTTCTGGATGAACATAAAGAAGAGGTAGGAAAGTAGTACATGCAAGTTACACTCCACCACAAAGACAGGTATTTTCTCTTCAGATACAGCAGTTGGTGTCTTCAGAACTCCATCAAAAGAAAGTGGCCAGAAGGAGCCTCGGTATCTGTGAGCAGAAGAAAGAATGTTTGTTTTTCTAAGAGTGTTAATTTCCCTACTCACAGAGATTATCTTTCAAATGACTTATCATAAGTTGACCAAGGCAAATGGTGACATTTCAGTTTCCCCTCAACAAAGAACAGTGAAATGAGATAGTAAAGATCTCCCTCACAGGAAACAAAAGGGCAGCTCTCCTTGTTTCACTTTCTAACTCTGATGCATCATTCCCTATTTTGTCTTCTACCCACAGTCAAAGAAGAAAGCTCAAAGACACCTAACACTTGCATCTACAGCCAAGCAAAACCTGTCACCTAATTAGATTTACATTGCAGGCAAGATTATGGCATAATACCCAGAGCGAAAATGTATTTGATCTAGTTTGTCTCTTACAAACAGGTATACAAGCTCATCAAGTACAAAAAGAGCTTTAGCACAGTGTTTCAGGTTCTGGAAATCATCAAAGGCAAAATCCAAATGCCACTGCTCCAAAAAGAGACATTTCCTCCTCTAAGTGAGAAACAGTCAAAGTTTCAAAAGACATCTTTCTCCACAAGTTATGATCTGAGTTTTGAAAACTTTGAAAAACATGAAAATAAAATCAGCTGGCAAAGGAAATCTGAGCTTTTATTACCAAGAAACATCACCCTTGGAACTATTGTTCATCATGTCCAAAAGAGGGTCATTTGACATACTGTCAGGGTTTGGAAGGTTTGAAACAAATACAGCTTTTTCATTATTCAAAAAGACAGAGATATCATAGATGATATGTTCTAAGCAAGAAAGCATATTGGAAAAGGCACCCTTCTTAATCAAGAGGCCATGGCAAAATCCAAAGAAGGTCAGCAAATTTGGGCACCTGCAGTGGGAAAGAGATTGAAGGAGCAATTGGAGACAAAAGTTGTCAAAGCAAGGTGAAAAATAAACCCTATCCTTTCAAATAACAAAGCAGTCTTCAAGACCTCTTAACAATTTTGGAGTGGGGTTTAAATAATGAATATCATAATCAGGGATTAACAAAGTGGCAAAGAATGGTCTATAAGTCAGCAGGGTATTATTCAAAGTTTGAATTTCAGTGTTAAATTGTCACCAAAAAGACAAAATCGACAGGAACCACCTCTCAGACCTATATGCCTAAACGGACAGAGTTCTGACCTTTCAAACCGTATTTGCTTTCTTTAAAAAGGGTTTAAAGCTCTATTAGCATTTTTTAAGGGCATATATACTCTGTTGCCGAAATCATTTCAAAAAGAATGAGCACCTCTCAAATGAAGTCAACATGTTTTCAAAAAGGGTTTAAGACCGTTGAACCTCCTTTTGACTCCCCAAGAAGCGCAAAGTCGATCCACTCTTGCCATTTCAGAGATTGAAGACGAGTTCGCAGTTGTTTTTACTGTCTGCAAAGTTTTTATAACAACGCGACGCGCCTGGAGTATTGCGCGACGCGCTCAAGTGGACTTTTACATTGGCGTTCAACTGCCGCGCGACGTGCCTGTACGTGTGCGCGACGCGCCTGTACACAGCGCCCGGCCGACCCGACAGAGCCACCCGACAGCTTTGTGCGCGACGTTTTCTCATTCAAACGCGTCGCGTTTGTCAATACGCCTCCAACCGCCTTCAAAACATTTCCAACCCGCAAACAAAGATCTGCATCGTGATTTTGAGGTATTTTGGCTTGCTCTCCTTCAAAGTTCACATCTTCTAAATATTGTTTGAGGCAGAAAAACAATGTTTGTTGAAGAAGGCAGTGTTCAAATTAAAGCAGGGTTTGTTTTTAAGAGCGGTTGTGATTGAGAACTACAGGCCTTTTTTACCACATCATAGAAACAAAACAAGCCCTTTTAACCTCTCTTATAAATAATGACTTTGACTGAGAGTATATGGTTCAAATAAGTGCAAGGAATGAAGGAGTTAAAGCAGAATTGTTGAGTTTGTCTTAGTTTATTATCATCATATATTTGTGGAGCTGCCTATCAGGGTTAAGGTAAAAACAAGAGAGGGCTTGTCCTCATTTAACTTGCTACATCACCATATATGTAAACTAGTTTTTGCTGTGAAAATATCCCTTGGTTGAATCTGTGCTTGAGTGGTAGATATACTGCTAGAAGTGCCTATAGAGAAAACAGTGTGTTGAACTGCTACAAATTTCTCATACCACAGCATACAAAACTTTCAAACTTTGTCACCATATCTGGAAAACAGTGTTTTTGCTGTGTGGTGATCCGAGGTGTAAAACTGTGGTAAATTGCTGAATGTGTTATTAAAGGCACCTACAGGAAAGAAATTGTGTTGAACTAGGAGCTATGGGTTTTCACCTTTATTAATCAAAGGACAGAAGATCCTATACCTTCCAAACTTCAAAAGGCAAAGTTAACCCTATAAACCACAGAAGGGACAGTTTTTCACTAAGTATTCCACTTGACTGTCTTTGTTCTTCAAGCTTATTTTGATAAAGTTGATATTCAGATGGAGTAAAGGTTTTTTCTGCAAAGGCAAGGGTTTCACATTGATAAGTTGCTTTAACTATTTGACAAGATAAACTCCTACAGGATTTGTTGAGCTTTTAAAGCATTCTTCAAAAACTCTGTCACCTTGTTCCATAACAGTGAGATTGACTGTATGCCCACACTGGAGGTTGACTATGTATGTGGTATGATTTTTTTTGATGGAGTGACATACCAGTAGAGAATAGTGAAGTGTAATAAGAAAAAAGGGTTTTGTTAAAGAGCAGTTTATTGATTGAAAGCTACAGGGCAAAGTTGCTCCTACTTCTCACAGAAAAGACAGTTTTCACTGAGTATTTTGCTTGACTGTTTCACATTCTACAAAGACAAAGGGTTTCACATTGATAAGGTGCCTTAACTATTTGACAAAGTAAACTCCTACAGGCTTTGTTGAACTGTTTGAAGCATTTTCCAAACTCTGTCACCTGGTCACATAAACTGTGACATTGACTGTCTGATTACACTAAGAGTTGATTGCATAAGACATAACTTTGTTGAGTAGTTGGCACACTAGGAAGGGCAGGTTTTGTAATAATTGGAAAGTCTACCTTTGGACAAAGATAAAAGTGTGTTGTTGGCCTCCAAACTTCACAAAAACAAGGTGACTTCTTGACACTTTACATAGAAAATTCACCTAACAGTTTGTCTCCTTTTCACTGTATGGTATCTTATTGAAAAGTCTGTTGGCTGAAACACTTTAAAGGTGGAAAGGCCACTTTTTGAAGGAGCAGGGGTTCTTTATATTTTGAGGGAACAATGTGCAGTCATCCAAAGACATTGTTCACTATCTAAATAGTGAATTGACACAGTTTGGCTCCAAGAAGGCAGTTTATAGACAGTGAGGCTGTTTGTTTCTTCAAAAGCACATTTAGGTCAAAATGCCTCCTAGGCAGGACAGCAGAAGTGGTGCGCATAAAAGATATGAGCCAATCTCTACAGAGGAGGTTAATGCTCATCCATCCATCCTTTTCAACTTCCATGAAGTAGGTTTTCTATATTTCTGCCAGAGGATACAAGAGGTCAAAAGTTTCTCGCCATTGACACACCTATGCGCCCTGAGGTTCCAGAACAAGCATTTCCAGGTAGCGGACCTTGATTTCAAGTTTTCTCCCAGATTAGTGTCCAAAGCCACCAAGATTCCATATCATGGCGAGAAATGGTTCAAACAGACCCATCTTGACTTGGAAGATTACAAGCCTTTCATCAAGCCTGAGCATAGAGATACTTTCACTGCTATTTTTCCTTTTTCTTATCTTCTTGACAACTATGCTCCTCTAATGAAAGTCATAATGAAGTATTTTACTTGTGAAGGGAGGTTTACTCAAGTTTATGCCTACCATGTCCGACTATTGATGCATTTCACTAGAACCAGGCAGCTAAATATCCCTTACTATTTATACAAGAGCATCGAGAAGATGGCATCCACAGTCCAGAAGAAGGCTCCAAATCTGCAAATACCTTCCCTGTTTCATCATTCTATGATCAAAATTATCATCCTACATCAGCTAGAGAAGAAAGAGGTTCCATGGGATGTATTCATCAGTCACCCAGATTTCTCTACTGTTCCTCCTGTCCATATATCTCCCACTCAGCCTATTCATCGCCCTATACCTTTGTCCAGCATGCCTACTCCTAGAAGGCTCAAAATTACCACAGAACAGTCAGGACAGCAGGAGGAAGGAGAAGGAAGTAGACAGCAAGAAGAGAAAGGTCATGAGCAAGAGGAAAGGGACAAAGAGCAGCAAACTGAAAATGAGGAACAGCAGCAAGACAGTGGTGAAGGTTAGCAGCAAACAAAAGATGATGAACAGCATGTACAAGAGGAAGAGCAGCAGCTTGATATTGGAGGACAGGAACAGCAGCTTGGGCAGGAATTTGAGCAGCGGGTTGAAACACAAATTGAACAAGGCATTGAAGTAGAACAACAAATTGATGTTGGCGAACAGGAGCAGCAAATTGAACAGCAAGAAGAAGACACACAACAGCCTCAAGGACAACAGCAGTTTCAAGAAGATGTCAAGGGCAAAACAGTTGTGTCTCCTCCTCCCAAAAGAACAAAGCCCAGCACAGCAAGGAAGAAAGGGCCTAAGGCTGCCACTCCAAAAGTGACAAAAGTTGTCCCTAACAAAAGAAAATCGCCCAAGAGGTCACCCACTGGCATGCCAAGAAGGAAAAGTGCAAGATTGGCCTTCAAAGGGAAAAGCAAGGTTGGAGAAAGTGAAAAACATGGAGGTGCATTGGTTGTCATCCCAATCCAAAGTGATGACAGCGATAATGAAGCCCGCATTCTTGAAAACCTCCTAATCCATAGAGAGGGAGAAATTATGGCATTAGAGAATGATCTTCAACGGGCAAGGAGCCTAAACCATTTCTTGGAGATCCGAAACAAACAGATGAATGTTCACACAACAGTTCATGAGGCACGAGCTATCAAATACAAGAATGAGGCAGCTAAGGCGCAAGCAAGGATAGAAGAACTCATTGGTGATTTTGATGAGAAAGAAGAGGGAGACCAGCCTAGGCGGAAGAGGCCTAGAACCATAGGGGTTAGAAGAGCCCTGGAAAAGAAAAGGGAAGAAGAACAAGCCCATATCCAAGCCTTTCCCCTCATTGCCCTACTTGAGCAAGAAATTGAAGAAAACAAAGAGGCATGGTTAGAAAGAGCCAACAAACACTTGGAGATGAAGCTTGAAAGAGAAAATAGAGATCTGGAGCTGCAAAGGAAGAGGACACATCACTTTCAAAAGTTGAATCAGTTTGCCCGGCGCAAGCTAAAGGCCACCCAAGAGAAATTGAAGGAAGAAAAGAGGAAGCGCCCGGCACGGAAAGAGAAGAAAGACATATCGGCACTTGATATTTTGGCCTCAGCTTCGGAGCATGTTGCTAGGGACCCATGAGGGTCATGCGCACCAATTTTGGGCCCATTTCGACAACTTTTTGTTTTTTGGCATTTTTTGGGTTTTTGGTCGAAAACTCATAAATTCGCCATTTGGCTTTGAGGATTTGTCAAGGGAGGAGGATGATACTAGTTGATGCCATAATTTCATGATCAGGTCCTCGGCAATTTTCAGAGCATTTGGAGATCATTCGCCCCCTCAAAATGGCGAAAAATGCTCACTTTTTGCACATTTTGCCCGGCATATCAGCAGTCTGCAATTTTCTGGCTTTTTACACACAGGTACAGATTTGGAGGACCTCCAGGCATCAGATTGAGGTGATTTCAGTTGCGCCGGAAAGTATACACAGAGATCTTTCCAACGGGCCATCATGAGCCTCGTTTCGACACCGGGAAGGCTGCCAAATGTTTCCGGCAAGTCAGGGGACCTTTTTCTGATATAAATTTGAAGTATTTTTGTAATTTTTGAACCTCAAAAATCTGCTTTTTCCAAATGTGCGTTTAGCTATTTTTGCACTTGGAAAATGTTGCAAAGTCAATTAAATTCCCTTTTTTAGCAATTTTTAGATATTTTATGAGATATTTTTGTGGCTTGGGCTTTGCAAAGCCTCAAGGACAAGTTTAGATATTTTGATTAGGCCAATGGGATAGCTAGTTGCACCATGAGGTTTTCCTCACTTGAGCCTATTTATTCCAAGGGCTTCATTGTAAAACAAGGCTGAACTTGAGAGAAGAAGCAATATATTGGTCATATGAGCTTTGAAGAACATACTTGTGTTATGATTTTGGACTGCCTCTTGGATGCTTTTGATGAAGGATGAAGGATTGTTGATGGATTCCATGACATGGTAGAATGGTATAGTGTTTCTTGCTTTGTTGTTGTCTTCTAGTTTTCATTCATGATACATGCTTCTTGCTTGCTATAGATAAGTAGAGATTAAGTTTGAGATATGCCCATGGAGGCACCTCAAAATTCCTGAATATTCATGGCTTTTATGTTTTCTTCTTCCTTAGTTGCACTAAAGAATTCTTAACTTCTCTTTAGTAACTTAAGGATATTGTTGCTAGTTTTATTCATAAGTTCTATGCATGTTGAGTAGGATGTATGGTGTGCCCTGCTTACCTATGACTGTCCATAGTTCTGTCCATGAAACTATCTCTTTGACTGATTAGACTATCATCTTATTGAACCAAGGAGGCCTAGTCCCGATCTAGCCCTTTGCCTAAAACTATGAAAGCTTGTTTGTCAAAGTGCCCAATAACTTAAAAACTATATTTAGGTGTTCTGGCATAGTATTTTGAGTTGTTAGTCCGTCTTATGTGTTTTCCCCAAAGTCTGATAGCCATTTTCCAAAGTCAGAGGGTCTTATACTTCTATGCATGGCTGGAATGTTTGTTTCAATGTGTTGATTAGTTTATAGTTACATTTTGCATGATTAGGGGTTTTCTTTACCATATTTATGTTATCTATCGAACCAGTGATGCTTGAAACTCCTTGTTATTCACAAACTTGATGTCCATTTACTCCATTTTGCCCAAATATCCTTTCTACCTTGAATCAAATCGGCCCTACAGCAGCCTTGTATCATCATCTGATAGCTTCCTTGACCTTTTTGACCCCATAGCCCAGTTGATCTAACTTCTTGTTACCCATTTTATATCTTTGATAAGTTTTATCCCTCACAAACTTAAAAAACCAAAAATCAAAAACTCACTTCATAACTAGCCTAATATCAGAACACCATAAGAAAACACACCGATATCTTTTACACATATAGAGAGAGCCCTCTCTGAGTCCAGGAAGGCTAGGTCCTCGGGCTCCAAAGCTTGGTTTGATGTTACATCGTCATTTGGCTCACCAATCGGCCAAATCACGGGACCCTAACACCAATCATGGACATTTCAAACTCTGATTTCATCTCTTCTGCAAATCCTTTTGCTAGCTCATCTCTGTTGCTTCCAAACATAATGTCATCAACATATACAACAACAATTAGGAGTTCATTTTCATGGGCTTTTATGTATAGATTGTTGTCTACTCCACCTCTTTTAAAACCCTGTTTTTGCAAATATTTATCCAGTCTTGAGTACCAGGCACGAGGATCCTGTTTCAGTCCATATAGGGCCTTTTTTAGTTTGCATACGTAGTCTTCTTTATCTGTCAATGAGAAACCTTCTGGTTGTTCCATGTTCACTTCTTCTTCTTCTAGATCGCCATTAAGAAAAACAGATTTTACATCCATTTGATATACCTTGAAATCTTGGTAGCATGCAAATGCCAGGAACATTCTGATAGCTTCCATTCTGGCTACAGGGGAAAATGTTTCATCATAATCAAGTCCTTCTATTTGTGAGTATCCTTTGCAGACCAGCCTAGCTTTACTCTTGATTACTTGTCCTTGCTCATTCATTTTATTTTTGAATACCCATTTTGAGCCTATGACATTTTTCTCAGCAGGTCTAGGAACTAGTTCCCAGGTATTGTTTTTCTCAATTTGGTCCAATTCTTCATTCATTGCATTTACCCAAGACTTGTCCTTGCCGGCTTCTTCAAATTTATTTGGTTCTATTTGTGACAACATGGCTATGTATAGTTCTTCTGTCTGTTCAATTAGATGCCTTCTTGTTTGCACTCCTACATTCTTGTCTCCTATGATTTGATCTTCTGGATGGTTCTTTTGAGTGTATCTTGAGGGGGTTTTTGAGTTCAGTCCAGCATCTTCTGATGTTTTTCTTGTTTCATCATCATTTTGATCTTCTTCTTCATTGTTTTCTGATGTACTGCAGCAGTCTGTATCTCTAGTATTGTTTGGAAGTTCTTCATCAAATCTCACATCAATACTTTCAACTATCTTCCGAAGGGTCTTGTTGTAGCACCTGTACCCTTTGCTTTTGGAAGCATATCCTAGAAATATCCCTTCATCTGCTCTTGCATCAAATTTGCCAAGATTTTCATCATTATTCTTTATGTAACACTTGCTTCCAAAGATTCTGAAATGTTTGATTGAGGCTGGGTTTCCATGCCATAGTTCATAGGGAGTCTTGTCACTGCTTGGCCTTAAGTGAGCTTTATTAAGGATATGTACTGCTGTGTGCACTGCTTCTACCTAGAAGGTTTGAGAAATATTATTCTCTTGCATCATAGCTCTGGCAATTTGTTGAACAGATCTTTTTTGTCTCTCTGCTACTCCATTCTGCTGAGGTGTCCCTGCAATAGTAAATTGTTGTTTTATGCCATGTTCATTGCATAGGTCTGCAAAGTCATAATCAGTGAATTCACCTCCTCTGTCTGATCTGATGCATTTCAGCTTGCATCCTGTCTGATTTTCTGCTAATGCTTTAAATGTTTTGAATTTTTCCAGAGCTTCGGATTTATTCTTGAGAAAAGCAACCCATGTCATTATGGAGAAATCATCTATTATCAGCATAAAGTAGGACTCTCCACTTGGTGTTTTAGTTCTTGCAGTTCCACACAGATCCATGTGCACAAGTTGCAGTGGTCTTCTTGTTGATAACTCTTCTTTAGATTTAAAGGATGTGCAAGCTTGTTTCCCCAACTGACAAGATTTGCATATTGTGTTTGAGGGCCTTTTTATTTCTAGCATATCTCTGACAGCTTTCTTCTTGCTCAGTCTAATGATATGGTCAAAGCTGAGATGTCCCAATATCCTATGCCATAACCATGACTCCTTGAGTTTGCTAAGATGGTAGGCTTCATCCTCCTATTTCACTATGTACACATTACTCTCTGTTCGAACACCTTTGAGTAGAGTTTTTCCTGTTGTGCTTGATCTGACTACACAATCTTGTGCTCTAAAGAGAACTTCATAGCCTTTATCACACATCCGAATGACACTCAGTAAATTTGCTTTCAGCCCATCTACATATAATACATCTTGGGCCTTTCCTCTGCCATTGTCTATGCTGACTGATCCTTTTCCCTTGATCTTTCCCGATTTGTCATTTCCAAAAGTGACATTGCCCGATTTCTTTTCATCAAGAGTTAAAAACTTGTTTTTGTCTCCTGTCATGTGTTTAGAGCAGCCACTGTCCAAATACCATTGACTCTTCAAATCTTGAGCAGTTAAAGCCAAGTCACATTTATTCACCTTCTTTATCTACTGGAGGCCCCCTTTTGTTTGGTATCTTTTGTGAGGTGATGAATTATATCCTTTTAGAGAACACTTGGAAGATATATGTCCATCTTGATTGCATATACAACATTTGATTATAGTTTTTGCAGAATTGTGAGCATGAAAAAAAATTCTTTGACTCATAAACCTCCTTGAGGTATTGAACATCAGTCTTTGTCCATACTTTCTACATTCAATAATTCTATGGCCAAAATCCTTACAATAAAAACAATAACCATAGAAATTACTTGCATACCTGATGTAAGGTTGTCTCTTCCATGCTTGCATCTTTTGCTAGTTTGAATCATTCCTCCTTGCATGACAATATGCAGTAATGTGTCCTAGCTTGTGGCAGACATAACAGGTGGCATTCTTCATAGGAGGCAAGAATCTCCTTTGATGGCTTCCAAATTTGATATAATCAGGAATATATGATCCTTTCTCTGTTGTCTTAGTATTTGTTACAATCTTTGTTATTAGAGGTTTCTTCTGGTCTCTGTCTTTCTCATTACATGTTTCTTCCTTTGTAGGATTTATTTGAGCTGCTTCATCAGCCTTCTTTGCTTTCACAAAAATTATATTTATGTTTTCCTTTTCTTTGCCTTTACTTGATTCTCCTTCATAGCCTATCCCAGTTTTTATTAGAGGAGATCTTTGAGCATCCAAGATTTCATTCAACTTACCAAAACTTGTCATTTGAGAAGGGTATATAGAAACTTTCTGTTGAGCACTTTCTAATTTCCTTCTCAGACACAGAATTTCTTCTTCCAGCTTCTCTTGTTCTCGAGTTTTATCTTTGATTTGATGAAGTAACATATCTTCTATCTTCTTGGCTTCTTCAAGCTTTACCTTCAGCTGCATGAGGACTTCTGAATTTTTTTCTTCTTTCACACATTTGAGGAGAATGTTTTTTTGTTTTCTGCATTTTAGTTTGAGTCTGTCAATCTCCTCCAGAGCACTTCTTAGCTCCCCCTCAAGATCGACTTCCCCTTCTTCTTCTTCTTCTAGCAAGAGTCCTTCAAGATCTTCTATGGCCATTAGTAAAAATTTAGAGGTTCCCTCTTCTCCTAAGGGTTCATCTGAGTCTTCAGATGCACTGCTGTCTTGCTGTGCATAGAAGGATTTTCTGCTGAATTTCTTTCCTTTCTGCCAATTCTTTGATGTGTCTTTCTCTGATTCTTGAGCTTGATTTCTTACTTTCTTGTGAGGACATTTAGCAGCATAATTTCCAACTCTTCCACAGTTAAAGCATTTAAAAGGAAGTTTACCTTTGTATCTACCTGAGCCTCTATCCAATTTCTTGAAAAATTTAGCCTCTTCTTCATCAGAGCAGGAGCATATGTCTTCCTTTTCTTCTTTCTTCTTTTCTGTTTTGAATGTTGCCTCCCTTGTACTTGGCTTCTTCTGTGGGAGCCTCATCTCATATGCTGTAAGGTTTCCTAGTAGTTGGTTCATGGTCAAGGTCTCCCAATCAGCTATTTCTTCTATTGCAGACACCTTGGGATTGAATCTGGATGGAAGAGATCTTAGAATCTTTTGTACAATTATACCTTCTGGTATTGTTTCTCCAAGAGCTTTCATACTGTTAACAATTTTTGCAACTTTTAAGAAGAAGCTGCCAACATCTTCATCATCATTCATTTTTAAATTTTCAAACTGGGCTCTATATACTTGAAGTTTGGCAGTTTTAACCTTTTTATTTCCCTCATGGATATTCTCTAGAGTGTCCCACATATCTTTGGCAGTCTTACTGTGCATTATTTTGATAAACTCAGCTTCACATGGTCCATTTAAGATTGCATTCATTGCTTTTGCATTAGCTACAAAGCTTTCTTTAGCTTCTTTCTCTGTATCAGTTGACTTTGTGACATATCCAATTTCCACAGCATGCCAAGCTTCTAATCCTAAAGACATTATATAAGCTTTCATTCTTATTTTCCAAAAGGCATAATTTGCACCTGTAAAGAAAGGGGCTTTATTGGTTGAGCTTCCTTCTTGACTTGCCATCTTGAGAGCCTAGGATCTCCTTTCAGTTCTTAGACTGATATACAAGGAACCTACTCTGATACCAATATTTCAACCTTTAATTAACTGAGAGGGGGGGGTGAATCAGTTTAATGCATTCCCGATCTTTTAAAATTTTTCATTAAGCTATTTACACCTTCATTTCATATCCAATTTAATGTGCAAGTAATCTAAGAATGAAAGCAGCAAGTATTAGTTTAATATAGCAGTAGACTTAATATGAGAGTTGTAGGTATTAAGCAGATGATACATATCAGATTCAATACATAACTATCATGCACAGAGACACCAGATATAAGTGGAAACCCATAACGGGAGAAAACCACATCTTATTATTGTTGTGATGCAAAGGTAAGCTCCTACTCCCTCTCACCACTGTTTTTCTGCAGGCACCAACCTACAGGAGGCTCCAACCTCAATTCTGCAAGCTACAACTTGCAAGGAAGCACCAACTCCCTTCAATTTTCTATAGGCACCAACCTACAGGAGGCTTCAACCTTTGTTAGCTACAACTGATAGCTATTAAGCTGAATGTTTGCTGATTTACTCCAGATATCAACTCTGTTCTGTATCTGCTCTTCTTCTCTTAATCTTCTCTGTTTAATTCTTCTATATTCTGCATTCTCTATATCTGCTCTCTCTCTCTCTCTCTCTCTCTCACTCTCTCACTCTCTCTCTCTCTCTTCTTAAACTTTGCATATCAAAATGATATTACTTATAGAAATCCTCACATGACTGTTTTTATTCCTCTAGGAATTCGAAATGGATGGTCATACCCCTTGGTCTTCTGCCTCCTCATTTCTTTATCCAACTCAATTTAAAATCATAATAATTTGTACCAAATTTCATGCTACAGTGGGATTTTGTCTTTTCCTTAGGATACTTGCCTTTGCATCACAAACAATAAAAATAATTAAAACATTTACATTCACATTTTCAATTACATATTTCAATTTCACTCAGCTCCTTTTCTGGATTTTGGCTTTACTGAATTTGTCTTTTCTTGCTGCTATTAAGAACCTGTTCTGCATACACTTTGTTCAGTGTCATCTACATATTCCCTGTTTTCTGTGCTTATTCACCTGTCCGACTCATTCCTATACATATTCCTGTCAAACCTGTAATCTTTGTGTATCTCTGCATGCTCTCCTTTTCCTTTTCCATAACTTCATTCAAGTTTCATGCCCAAGCATTTCCATATCCGGCAATCTCACACTTGTCCTATTCCACGCTGGCAATTTCAAACAAATAAGGCTGGGCTATTTTAATATCTTAATTCAGAGAATTTAGATATTAATTTCATACTCCTCTATAGTTACAAATCCGACAATCTCTTATATGGACATATGCGTTAACTTCGCATTACAACCCTCATACGCAACATAATAGTTGACTATTGAACCATAATAAAACCAAACCTTATGACATTAGCACAGTGAATAAGAGTGTATCGTCCTTTGGCTCCAGGTCCACGAAGCATTGCACCCTACCTTTTTATATATGTTGTGCACCGTATATATATATATATATATATGGTTTGGGCTTTTGTATATAAGGCGCATAATACTTTGGCTATTAAAACCATGTTAATTGACCTTCAGCATATTTAATCACATATACATATTCTATTATATGTAATACATCCATATACATATTCCGGCGCCCTTCAATAATTAATGGAGTCCCACAATACATCTCATACCCTTATGAACTTGTGAACCATGATAAAAATCTTTTAATATAATTCGTCGAACCTTATATTAAGATTATAATACGTCAAAAACATTAATAAATCAATTCATTTTGTATGACTCCGCCCCGGGCCCACAATACAGTCAAAGACCAATCAAACTCACCTAGCTTAACCTCCGGACTCCTTTATTAACCTTCATGCGGGTTCAACAAGCGATCACCATTAGATGTCGGCCCACCAGATCGACGGCTCCTGTCCATTTCGCTCCGTGTCCTAGTACGATAGTTAATGCGTGAAGGCACACTTTAAAGGGTAGTTTTGAAACGGTCCATAGGCCACGTGTCGATTCATGTATGGAATCGTTGCCCATTCCTCCAATACCACTTTCCGACGGATGGTAGTGCGGAAAAAACCATGGTTTCACTCCAACCCACCGTTACTGTTCACAAGTCTCAGTTCCGCTCCTCTCTTCCGCTCCAGGTTCCACTCAGGGTTTTAATTTAATAGTTAAATACATCGTTTTAACGCTAATTCCTTCGCATTTCAATTATATATATATAATTTTTTGTTTCGACTATGATTCTGCCTCCAACGCAGAGTTCCTCTCCTTTGACTTTGGTTCTGCCTCTGACTATGGTTCTGCTCCTATTCACGTTGGTTCTTCGGTGTATGCATATATATAAACCATATATATATAACGCACTGATTCAAACACCCGGAATGTTATGTGTAACGCCCGACTGTATAAAATATTCTCTGAATTTATATATATATTCTTGGAATAACATCTGTGGCTCTACCTCTGTCGCTTCTGTCACTCTGCCTCTGCCTCTACTGCTATGAAAACGGCTTTGTCTCCATATTTGCTTCCTCTGCTTGTCTCCTTTGCTTCATTAATTTGCTTCTTTGCTTCCATTATCTGTCTTTGTCTCCTTGTAACTGTTCCTGTCTCTGCATCTCCTGCCTCCTTTGCCATCAATGAAAACATTTCCAACATAAGGCACTTTAATTATGTCTTGAAGAAGTTACATCAGGAGAAATTATTGATCAATTTGAAGAAATGTTAATTCATGAAAGAGGAGCTGGTATATTTGGGTTTTGTTATTTCTACTGAGGGACTGAAGATGGATCCAGAAAAGGTCAAGGCAATTGTGGAGTGGCCTTCACCAAGAAGTGTTTTTGAGGTAAGGAGTTTCCATGGACTTGCCAGTTTTTACAGAAAATTCATAAAGAATTTCAGCAAGATTAATGCACCCATCATTGAAACAATAAAGAAGGACAAGCAACCATTTAAATGGACTACTGAAGCTTAAAAGAATTTTAAATTATTGAAGCAAAAGATAACCGAAAAGCCTGTTTTAGTTCTGCCTGATTTTAACAAACCATTCCAAGTGAAGTGTGATGCCAGTGGAGAAGCTATTGGAGTTTTGTTGAGTCAAGATGATAGACCTGTAGCGTACTTCAGTGAGAAGCTGAATGATACAAGAAGAAAGTATTCTTCTTATGAAAAAGAATTTTATGCAATTGTGCAGGCATTGAAGAAGTGGAGGCATTATTTAATGTCTAATGAATTTGTGTTGTATTCAAATAACCATGCTTTGCAGTATATTATGCAGCAGCCTAAATTAAATCATAAGCATGCCAAGTGGGTTGAATATCTCCAGAGTTTCAATTTCATTTTGAAGCATATAAGTGGCCAAGCTAATAAAGTAGCTGATGCTTTGAGTAGGAGAAACATGCTTGTCCAAGAAAACCAGTTTGAAGTTGTAGGATTTGATTTCCTCAAGGAGCTTTACAAAACATATTCAAATTTTAAGGAAGCATTTGAAGCATGTTGTAACCCTATTTTGACAGATAGAAGCTAGTGGTTGGATTACTTCTTGCAGGAGTACTTGTTGTTCAGAAGAAACCAATTATCTGTACCAAAATGTTCCATGAGGGAGAATTTAATCAAAGAAAAGCACAGTGGTGGACTTGCTGGACACTTTGGTACTGATAAACTTATGAGCAGTTGAGCCATTTTTATTATTGGCCAAGGATGAGAACAGAGGTGGAGAATTTTGTGAAGAATTGAAAAGTTTTCCAATATGCCAAAGGGAGAAGCCAGAATGCAGGATTGTACATTCCTTTGTCTATTCCAGACAGGCCTTGGGATATGGTGAGTATGTATTTTGTTCTAGGATTGCCCAAGACTCAGAGAGGGAATGATGTAATATTTGTTGTGGTGGATAGATTTTCCAAGATGGCACATTTTATTCCATGTTATAAGACAAGTGATGTTACTCATGTTGCGAACTTGTTTTTCAAAGAAGTTGTTAAAATGCATGGATTTCCCAAGAGTATTATTTCAGATCGAGATACTAGATTTGTTGGCCATTTTTGGAGGACATTATGGAAGAAGCTTGGTACCAAACTGAGTTTCAGCTCAGCTTATCATCCTCAAACTGATGGGCAAACTGAGGTAGTAAATAGGAGTCTGGGAAATTTATTGGGAAGTCTTGCAGGAGAGCATCCCAAGCAGTGGGATCATATTTTTCCTCAGGAAGAATATGCATACAATGATTCACCAAACAGAAGCACAGGACAGAGCCCATTCCATATTGTTTATGGAATGCACCCCAGAGGAATATCTAAGTTAAGAAACTTGGGAAAGGCAGAGTTGAGGAGTGCATATGGTGAAGAATTTGCTTCAGAAATCCAAGCTATACATGAGAAAGTGAAACAACAGCTACAAGGCAGTAGCATCAAATATAAGAGTAGAGCAGACCTGAGCAGAAGAGAAGTCCATTTTGAAGTTGGAGATTTGGTTTTCGCACACATGAGAAAGGAGAGATTCCCAAAGAAGCAGTACAACAAACTGAAGTTTAAAAATATTGGGCCATGCAAGATACTGAGAAAGTTTTCTGCTAATTCTTATGAGATTGAATTGCCTCCTAATGTGGGAATATCTCCCATTTTTAATGTTGCAGATTTGTACAGGTATGAAGGTGATGGTACAGATGAAGGACCAGCAGAAAAAGAGCAGATTGAATGGGCAAAGTAGTTACCTCCAGCACATCCATTGCAGCCAGAGAAGATATTGGACAAGAGAGTGTTCAAGAAGACTAGAGGACAAGAGTACTTCTAGTACTTGATAAAGTGGAGGGACCAGCCAGATGAAGATTCCACTTGGATGACTGAAGTGATGTGCAGAAGATATGCAGTTCGGTGAAAGAACTCATGGACAGGAGTCCATGAAGAAAATTGCCCTCAGGAGTCTGATGCAGGGGCATTAGACACTAGCCAGCAATGTGGAGGATTTTCCACATGTTGTGTCTAGAAGGATGAGAAATTATTCAAATTGTAACAGCAAGGTGTCAATACCTTAGCTGCCTGTTGCATTTAAAACAATTAGGGTTAGTCTAGTAACTGTAGAAGTCGAATAGTTTTTGTTTAAGTCCATATGTTCAGTTTCCACTGTTAGAATATGATGTAATTATTCTTTTATGTTAAAGAAATAAAACGGTCCCCAAAGGAACTGAAGATTCATGTAATTGATTATAAATTATAGCCCCTGATATGGTGAAAGGTGAGATTTTGGCAGCGAAAGGTTGAATTGTGAAACTGTATTCTCTGTTGAATAAGATTTGAGCCCTATTGTCTAACTGTGAATGTGCTATCGACATTCTCCAATGAATTACTCTGTTGAATTATGAACTTTGTGTATAATTTGAAGAAGAAAAGATGTTGTGTTAAATTTTCGATAACCCTCTTTGTTTGTGGTTGAACGCAAGCCTTTGTGGTTGATGGGAATGTGTAAATTCGGTATATAACCCTTGTAAGAGGCTGAGAGTGAGGTTATAGAGGTTCTCAGACTGAGCGAGGGTATTAAGCCTTTGTATAAGGCATTGAGTTTGTGTGTTCAAACAAACTTCATAGGAGTGAACCCTGTAATGCTTCGATTGCCCAGAGAGCTTTAAATCCTATTGAAGGCGACAAACTTTGCCATTGAAGAAATTAGTGTGTTTTGTTGTGAGTTGAGCGATATATTTGAGACTTGACCCTAGAGGTTAACAAGGCAAAGTTATTACGATTAATGACATTTACCACGGTGAAAGTCTAGTTGAGCACTATTCAAAACCTGGGAGTGGGTTTGTGAAACCAAAACCACCCTCATCATGCAGCCTTTGGGCCAGAGTGAAACCATTTAAAAAAAACGTGATCCAGTAAAACTCTGACATGTCACCTCATCGATACCACCCCCATCGTGTTTTTTTGAGGTGTTAAAGGCAGGCTGCGAAAAAAATGCGATATCAACGGAGGATGTTCGATCTGGAGTCCACAGGATCCAGCGACATTTGCGAAATTAATTACATGGGCGATAACTTGAGGTACGGACTATTGATTTATGTTGAAAACCGCTCGGTTACGAGTTTCGAGGTGTAGGGCCCATTTTTTTATAATTTTCCGTGCTAATGTTATAAACCATAGTCGGAATATTATAAGGGTTGGTGTATCAGGTCAAAGACTCCGAACCATTTTCATATTGTTGAATGATAAGTTCAGGCAGAGTAATGTATGTTATTATGTCCAGACCTTAGAAAGTGGGTTTAAAGGATTGTGCGTTGGGTTAATACCGTTGATACAATAATATAAATGAAGGGTTCACAGTGCGTGGTTAAGCTTTGAACCTTGGGACATTTTCCTTTTTAAATAGAATATAAAGGGAAGATTTATGTTATAATTCGAGCGCTCTATAAAAAAGACCGAGATTATAATATAAAGAATATATGTATGGTTTATGCGTGCTGGAGTAAAAATACCAAGGGGCAATACATATTCGGGTTACATTAAGGTTTGACTAAAGTAATTATTTATCAATTTCTATGAAATTGATAAATAAATTTGAGAAAGAAATAAAGGAGACTTCCTTAGTTTGAGTAGAATTTGTATAAGTGAAATTGTTGACACAGAGAGAAACCAACTGTCCTTAGTGCCCAGGTTCAAAAAAAAAAATTGCTGTCACAACCTAATTTGACCCAACCCTATTTCATTTAAGTTTCATTTCCTTAAATTTAATAAAACTTTCTATTTTTTACAGATTTTCGGGTTCTAAACTTCTGAGGTTGTTTTGAGGGCCTAAATGACATTTTCACGGAAAATAGAGAGACCAAAAAAGTGCCAAGCTAGATTGTTTGTTATTGGCTTTGCATGGATATATTTGAAATGAGGTATTATGATACTCAAATGGAGATCATATGCCAAATTTATGACCCTGGGAAGTTGGAGGTCCAAATTACTCATTCAAAAACTTTGCGTACATAGTAATTGTAGGTTATGAATACATATTTGTTCATTAATTCAATAATCTCACCATAGAATCACCGAGAAGGCCCTACACCCTCTCCACATAGCTGCAACACCACTTATTATTCCATATATTAATTAATTTATCAATAACTAAATAATTCATGACAATATCCATAGAAGATATACATCATATGTACAACATATAACCATAAAATAACCAGCATATAAACCATGGCAATATAGCCATAATATCACCAGCATAGTGCCAAAAATTATACATGAATCATCATAGAAGAATAGCTCTTATTAGCATATGAGAATGCCAACCAAGTTAGGGACTTCCACATACCACCCGACTATGGATTGACTTGAACCAAATATCTCTTTCAGCAAATCGACATAGCGCCACATTCCAGGCAAGAATGTGGGATCTCATGGAATAAACCAAGAAAAACCAAAACAAGGTTTCCAAAGGAAAAACTTCCTCAACCCTCAATTAGTGATTCCACCTCATGGCCAGACATCAATAAGATCAACAGATCGATCTCTACCCAAGTTGTCCAGGGCTCTAAAGTATTTTTTCCAACCTAGATCCACGACTAGTAACGCAACCCACAACTTCCACAGTGCTTCAGAGTGTTTATCCACCCAAGTCTTCGGTACTAGTAACTCAACCAACCAAGGGCTCCAAAGAATTTGTCCAACCAAGGCTTCTAGGACTAGTAACTCAAGTTGTTTCAAGGCTTTCATAGTGTTTTTCCAACCAAGGCTATAGGAACTAATAACTCAACCCACAACCATAACGAACATGAGCAACAATCAAAAAACAAAAAAGGAAAACCCACAACACCAACGCTATCTAGGAAATGGAAAGGCTAGGAAAAAACATTGCTAATCGAGGGAATCCTACATTCCAATGACAAATCATAAATAGATAACCACATCCATACACCATGCATGCCAAAACTAGCAAGTAAATCATACATGTAATTCAATACCTACAAAGTAATCTGGTTTGAGTTGCTAATCCTAATGTCCCCTTGTGCTTTCCTTCTTTCCTTTGCCTTCCAATTCGCTCCAAGAAACTCTATGTGTAGGAGCGAGAGAGAGAGAGAGAGAATAGGGAGAGAGCTCCAAGATAAAACTAACAAAATCTATGAACAGATCCTCATAAGCCTTTTTATCATTGAGGCCTTTATTTTCTTCATTTTTTCCTTAATTTTCCTTCAATTTCCTCCTTGTGCAATTTTGTGTCCGTTCACCTTCCTTTTCTCCTATTTTCCATTATTTCATAAATGAAATGAGAATTAATGTCACTTTCCCTTTTTCATTGCCTTTTCCAATTTCCATAGTCATTAATTAATCAGAAGTGATCCACATTACTATATTTTATTCCCAACATTTAGCTTGGAATACGTGTCCCATGACCTTGGTCTTATTTCTTTTCATTTATTAACTTTATTACATGGATTTTTAACCGGTGTTGTTACAGAACCATCCCCCTTGGGGGAACACCATCCTCAATGTTCAATGACTCTTATAAACCAACAAAAACCATGTTGCCCATGGAGCTTTATAACACAACTCGATGCCGAATTTATATCATATCATATCGCTTATTGAGCTTTATAACAAAACTCGATCTGCTATTTACATACACATGCATATACATATAGGCATAACCAAAACACAACATAAAAACATATATCAAAGCACATCTGCTAAACAAACGAATAAAGAAGGATGCATAGCCCACATCTGATCAACCATCTCTCATGTAGCTTCATCGGGACCAAAGTGCTTCCACTACACTTTAACTTGCTCAATTGTTTGATTCTAAAGCATGAAAATCATTCGCTGCAAAATGCACTGAGGTTCCTATTGGAATTCTCTTCTGGCCCCACTTGCAATATTGACTAGTCAAGCACATGACCAACATCTTTCACATAATTCTTAAGAAATGACACATGGAAAACATCATGGAATTTCCATGTCGGAGTTAGTGTAAGTTGGTATGCTACTAGTTCAATCCTCTCAAGAATCTTGAAATCCCCACAATATCGATGTGCCAACTTGGCACATGATCTAATCCTCAAGGAGCTCCTCTTTGGCTTGATATGAAAGCACACTTCTTCCCCAACCTGAAACTACTTAAACATCATGTGTTGATTTTCATAACTTTTTTATGTATCCTATGCTTCCTTTATATTATTTTTGATAGCTTGCATTTCTTGTTCCATTTATCCAACATGTTTAGTATTATCAATACCCTGTTCACTGGATCTCTCCAACTGATGGGAGTATTATAATTTCACGCATAAAGTGTCTCGAATGGACTCGTCCTGAGTGACTCCTGACACCCATTGTTGTAAGAAAACTCCACTAGTGGAAGATACTCTTCCCACTTATGTTGCTGATGCATGATGTACATCCTCAACATCTCCTCCAAGATATTTTTTACCATCTCTGTATATCCATTATTTTGTAGATGATAAGTTGTATTGAAGGCCAACTTTGTACCCAACCCTAAAAATAAATATTTCCAGAACCTGGAAACGAACTTGGCATCTATGTGAGATATAATATTCTTCAAAACACCATGAAACCTCACTATATCTATGATGAAGACCTAAGCTACCTCACTGGTTGAATGAATAGACTTCACTGGAATGAAGTGAGCTACCTTAGTCAACCTCTCAACCACAACCATGATAGAATAAATTTGTCTATATGTCCTCAAAAAACATGTGGTGAAGTCCGTAGAAATTTCCTCCCATTTCCACTTTGGAATCAGAACCAACTACAATAATCCACCTTGATGCTTACACTATACTTTTACATGTTGACAATTCAAACATATCACAACAAACTCTGTCATCTCTTTCTTCAAATTCGGCCATTAGTAGAACTTCTTAATCATTTTCAATGTCTTATGATAGCCCGTGTGACCTGAATATGGCTTGATATGAACTTACCACAAAATAATATTCTTGAGCTCACTATTGTTTGGAACATAGATCTTTTCCCTAAATTTGATCAAGGTGTTTGTCATGAGATGATATTCCACATCATGTTCACATGTACCTAGTTATTGTAACCTATGCTTAAGCTGCTCATATTTGTCATCCTATTGTTCTTCCTGCAATATGTGATAATGTAAATCTACCCCATATGAGCTCATAGACACTGTGTAACTTACATGTACTCTTATGCTAATAGCATTTGCAACCATGTTCTTTTTACCATTAATATATCTTATCTCAAAATCAAATTCGTTGATTGTAGCCAACCACCTATATTTCCTGGAGTTAAAATTAGTTCGGTTAAACAAATATCTTAATCCACTGTGATCACTCATCAAGATGAACCTACTTCCAAGAAGATAGTGTCTCCACATCTTCAATGCATGGATGATTGTTTCCAACTCAAGATCAAGCGTCATGTAGTTCTACTCGTGCTCATTTAGTTTCCTTCACTCATATCATACTACATGTCCTTATTGCATTAAAACTCTGCCAATTCCTCTCTTGCAAGCATCTATACATACGAAAAATTCTTTATCTGGATCTGCAATTTTTAGAACATGAGCATTGGTAAGAAACTGCTTCAACTTCTTAAAACTAGCTACACATTCCTCTTACCATTGAAATTTATTTCCTTTCCTAATCAATGATGTAATAGGATATGAAATCCATGAGAAGTTCATGATGAACCTCCTGTAGTAACGTGCTAACCCTATGAACGATCTAACCTCATCCGCATTCCTAGGAGTCTCCCATTCCATGATAGCTCCAATATTTTCCGAATCCACTATTATACCTTAGTTGGAAACCACATTCCCTAAGTAATGAACCTCTATCTGGAATAAATTTCATTTAATAAGCCTTGAATGCAATTGATGATCTCTTAAAAATATCAATATTGTTGCTATGTGTTTGACATGTTCTTCCTCATTATTATAATATATCAATATATTAGCAATGAATACAATCACAAAATTGTACAAATAATGATACAACACACTATTCATCAAGAACATGAAAGTAGGTGGAGAATTATTCAAACCAAAAGGAACTACAACAAACTCATAATTCCCATACATGATCCCTGTTGTATCTTAAGAGACAATTCCTTGGTTGTGGAAAGGAATCAATGTTGAAGACATTTTTAAAAATTTCTCACAGAAGTAATTATATCAGGTGGTCTTCATTCAATACCTTTGGAAACTAATTCTTTAAAACCGTTAATAACCTAATATAATGAAAGACTCTACAATGCCATTAACTGCTGATACCTGAATGGAAAAGAAGAACTGTAGAAGAAACTCAAAATGATATGCTGTAACAAAGAATCTATCACTTAAAATTTCAGAATGAATTGTTAGAAAAATTCTATATTACATAGCAATGCAACACATAAAATATGTGGAAACAAAAACATAGAAAACATATAAAAAAAGAGAGACACATATATATGTGGTTCACCCAATTTGGGCTATGTCCACCCCGAACACCCAACCCTTCCTTTATATTATCCAACAAATGAAGAGACATAACCTACAACAAATACACAGTAACATCCTATGTTCTCTCTCATAGTCTCCCTATATGTTTCTTGCACTGATAATGTACATACAATTCATAGCCAAAATACAATACCCTCATACCAAATGAGGGGTTTCTTTCTAGGGCAAAAAACCCTAAATTAAACATAATTTTTACCGTTAGATCATCCTCCTAATGAAAGACCCAAATTGACTAGAAATGACAATACTTTTACAAGGAAATTTTACATATGTTTTTAGGCATCGTTTCATTACGGGCAGCGTTGTCACCCTGTTAAGAACAGGGGTTCAACGTTGTGATACAAAATAAAGAAGATAATCAGGCTCTACACTCAACATGAATTTATGTTAGGTCCCTATATTACTAGTATAGTCCCTTATTGTTGTTAGTGTAACCCCCTTATTGTTATTGTTGTACCCCTATAACCCCCATATTGTTATTATTGTGCCCTTAAATTATTATTGGTAGGTCGGCTAGGATTACATTGTGGCCCTATGGACTCGTATATATAGAAAGGAGGTTTTGTCATTTGTATCATCCAAGAATTGTTCATTTATGTAATGTATTTGATTTTGACCCCTCGAAGTGGTTGATCTCTCTTTTATTCTATTTTTGGATCTGGTTTCACAACATTTGGCATCAGAGCTTTGGATTATAGGGTTTCGCTGCTCTAAACAGGTCATCGTGGAATTTTCGCTATAACACTTTTTCTACAAAGGTTCAAAGGCTGAAATTTTTAGAGTGTGAAGCCAAACTCCTGAGGAACATCATCATAAAATTTCAGAGCTTGGTTCACAACATTTTCGGAGATATGATCTGTGGAAGTTAGGGCTTTTTCACGTTCCCGAATTTCATCTCAAAGAGGTGAGTGTGGGAAAATCTTCACAACTCTCTCTCTAAGCATCGGATTGGAATGATGTAAAAATTAGTCGTAATTACACGGATTGCAGTTTATTTTTTATCAATTTCAGAGCCAAAGGAGTAAAAAGCGACATGTGGCAAGTCGTACAAGTTTTCTCTACTGAATCAGTCCATAATTAGGTCATTGTGGGAGATTGGACATAAATTTTCCTTGAAGAATCCAAATCAGGTCAGATCTATGGCATTTGAAAGAGGATTCAGAGGGATACCTTAGGGAAAAATTTCAGATATTGAAGATCCGAAATCACAGAGATAATTCAGTTTCAATATCGAGCTCCTCAAAACTAAGAAAAAAGTGTGTATTTGTTTCCGAATTGCATAAGTCTTGTGTAAAAAATCAGTTTGAAGTGATTCCAAGGGCCTATTGAGCATATATTTCAGTATTGGGTTTTGAAATTCCTCCTAAAAATAATTCAACACCCATTAAGCCCTCATAATACTCTACTATAACTCATGAAGATGAAGAATTGCAACATGATCTATCAAAATTACAAGAGCAAGTGCACCAAATTTCGCTCTCGCAAAGAGCAGCAAAAAATGAAATGGAATTTTTGAAGAAAGGCATGGAAGTGAAGATGGATGGTTTGAAGAATAATATGGATGGTTTGAATAAAGGCTTGGAAGATAAGATGGATGGCTTGGAAACTAAGATGGATGGCATGGAAGCTAAGATGTAGGACATGGAAGAAAAAATGAAAGACAACATGGAAAACATGAAGAATAATCTAAAAGCAGACATCAAAGGTTTGAAAAAGTTGATACAAGAAATGATTCCTAATGGTGAAAAGATAGTAGAGGAAACTCATGATGAGAACAAAATAAATGTTAATTGTGATTTCATAAACTCTAATGTTGGATTGAAGAACCACCATATTCCAAAGATGGATATGAGGAAGTTTGATGGCAAGGATCCCGTAACATGGATACTACAGATGGAGCAATATTTTTATCTCAATAATGTGAAAAAAACACAAAAGGTACACATTGCAACTTTACATTTAGAATAAAATACATTTGTATGGTATCAATGGCTTTTCTCCCGTAAAAAAATTGTCGCTTGGTCAATTTTTAATGGAGGAAATGATAGCACATTATGAGGATACAAAGAGCAACACCTTCTTTAGCCAATTGAAAAATCTCAAACAAAAGGGTTCAATGGTGGAGCACATTGAGAACTTCCAAAAATTGAATATAAGGGTAACTGATATTCCAAAGGAACACATGATTGATGTCTTCTTAGGGACTTTAAAGGATAACATCCAACATGAAGTTCACATTTGGGAGCCTGATTGATTGGAGAAGGCATTCAGGTTGGCAAGAAAAATTGAATGTAAAATTATGGCGATAAGGAAGCCTACCACTCATATCTATAAATATGGAAAGTGTTGCTACTCCTAGACTTCCACAACCTACAAGTTTCACACCACAACAATTGGAAGAAAAAAGAGAAAAAGGGCTTTGGTGCAGTTGTGATAGAAAATACACTAAAGGTCACAAGTGTGCTCATAAGAAATTATTTTACATATATTGTGAAGAGGAGGAAGAAAATGAAGAAGAAACTTCAAAAGTAGAGGATATACACCAGGAAGAAACCTTAGAAGAAGAAGAAATGAGTCTGACCATATCATGTAATGCATTGGCAGGAATTACCACTCCTCAAACTCTCAATATAGAAGGAAATATCAAGAAGAAAAAGGTAATAGTGTTGATTAATTCGGGTAGTACCCATAATTTTATTCATTGTAAGGTAGCCAAGGAATTGATTTGTTTCTTATACCCAGCACCAGAATGTCAAGTGATGGTTGCAAATGGAGGAACTATAAATTTCTCTGGAAAATGCCATAATATCAAGCTAGCCATGGGGGAATATGTATTGAATAGTCCAATGCTTTCCATCCCAATGGGAGGTGTTGATGTTGTACTAGGAGTACAATGGTTACAATATTTGAGGACATTAGCTTTTAATTTTCAAGGAATTTTCTTGAAATTTTTTTCAGAAGGAAAGGAAATCAAATTACGGGGTATCATAGGGAAGCCAAGAAAGATAATAAGCTCTAATGTCATGACAAAGCTTTCTAAGAAATAACAACGAGGCGTAATTTCACAATTATGCTCACTAGACGTTCCAACAACAAAATCATCTATTTCTCCAGATCTCCAAAAAGTATTGGACAATCATTCAAAGGTGTTTGATACTCCCAAAGGACTCCCACCTATTCGTGATCATGATCATGCTATTCATTTGATTCCAGGAAGTGTTCCTCCAAACATCAGGCCTTACAGATATCCTTATGTCCAAAAGAGCAAAATTGAATGTATGATTGCAGAAATGTTAGAGGCTAGTATAATTCAGCCTAGTCAAAGTACTTTCTCTACTCCAATAGTATTGGTGCACAAGAAAGATGGATCATGTCGCATGTGTCCAGATTATAGGGAGCTCAATAAGCTCACTATTAAAGATAAATTTCTCATTCCTGTGATTGATGAATTATTGGATGAATTACATGGAGCAATTTATTTTACCAAGTTGGATCTTTGTTCAGGATATCATCAAATCAAAATGAATACTGAAGAGATTCTGAAAATAGCATTTAGAACTCATGAGGGTCATTATGAATTTTTGGTCATGCCTTTTGGCCTTACTAATGAACCTTCTACATTTCAAGGGTTGATGAATTCCATTTTCAAACCCTTCCTTAGAAAATTTTTGCTAGTATTTTCTGATGATATACTAATCTACAATAGGTCTTGGAAGGATCATGTTCAACATGTTGATAGGGTGCTCAAACTTTGGAGGAGAAACAATTATATGCAAAAACATCCAAATGTTTCTTTGGAGTACAAGACGTGGAATATCTGGGTCATATTGTATCTCACGAGGGTGTTAAGGTAGACCCTAACAAAATTAAATCCATTAAGGAATGAAAAGTCCCCACAACCATAAAGCAGTTGCGCAGATTTCTCAGGTAAACATGGTATTATTGCAGGTTTGTTAAGAATTATGGGAGAATAGTAACACCTATAACAACATTATTGATGAAAGATGCATTTTCATGGACTCCTGAAGCAACTAATGCCTTTGAACATCTTAAAGAGGAAATGTGCCTAGCACCAGTCTTAGCTACACCAAACTTCACAAAAACATTTATTGTGGAATGTGACGGAATTGGTGTTGTTTTAATGCAAGAAGGAAGACCCATTGCTTTTGAAATTCATTCAATCAAAGGAAAGTATTTACAAAAGGCTATTTATGAGAAGGAAAGGTTGGCAATACTACATGCACTAAAGAAATGGAGACCTTACCTAATGGGAAGACACTTCAAGGTAAAAATTGATCATGATAGTCTTAAACACTTTTTGGAACAAGACTATATTCAGAAGAACAGCAAAAATGGGTCACAAAGATGTTGGGTTATGACTTTGAAATCAGCTACAAAAAAGGGAAGCTAAATGTCGTTGCAGATACACTCTCAAGAAAGGATGAAGAGGTGGAAGCATTGCTTTTTTCCATTTCAATTATCCAACCAGATTGAATAACTAAAGCAAGGGATGAATGGAAGAAGGATGAAGAAGTGTGGACTCTCATTCAAAAGTTGCAGCAAGATCCTAGTACATCTAATAAATTTAGTTGTAAAAATGATTCCTTATGGTACAAATATCGCTTATATATTTGCAAGAATTCCCAATTAAAACAAAATATTCTTTTTGAATTGTACACTTCTCCTTTAGGAGGACACTCGAGATTTTTAAAAACTTACCATAGGGTGAAGAAAGAATTTTTTTGGGATGGACTTAAATCTGATATTCAAAATTTTGTGGCGAAATGTCTGGTTTTCCATTAAAATAAATTTGAGACAATTAAGACCCCGAGTCTTCTACAACCTTTATCCATTCCAAGTCAACGTTGGGAGGAGATTTCACTAGATTTTATCACAGGTTTACCTAAGTCCGTAGGAAGGAGTGTCATCATGGTGGTAGTTGATATACTTACCAAGTATGTGCACTTTTGTTCATTATCTCATCCATTTAAAGCCAGTACAGTTGCTACTGCATTTATGGAAACAATTAAAAAGCTACATCGAAACCAGAAGATTATTGTAAGTGACAGAGATCCCATTTTTACAAGAAATTTTTGGACAGAATTATTTTCTTGTTTGGGTACTCAACTAGCTCATAGCTCATCTTATCATCCTCAATCCGATGGTCAAACAGAGATAGTGAATAAATGTTTGGAAGGATATCTTCGTTGTTTTGTATCTGATAAGCAAGCACAATGGGTCAAGTGGTTACCTCTTGTTGAATGGTGGTATAACACTTCCTTCTATACTGTAGAAAAAATGGCCCCATTTATGGCACTTTATGGATATCATCCACCATCCATCACATATTTTTTAAGGGAAAATTATAGGGTTCAAGCAGTGGAGGATCACATCGAGCAACAAAAATAATTTCTCCAAATCTTAAAGGATAACGTAAATTTGGCACAAAATCGAATGAAACAACAAGCAGATCAACATTGCAGTTAGAGAAGTTTTGATGTGGGAAACTGGGTATTTTTACGGCTACAACCATACAAACAAATGTCCCTCAAGCAAGCTAAGAAGTATAATAAATTATCGCCAAAGTACTATGGTCCTTCAAAGGTTTTGCAAAAGATTGGTACTATGGCACACAAATTGGAGCTTCTTGCTTCTTCACGAGTGCATCCAGTTTTCCATGTTTCATGCTTAGAAAAGGTTATAGGGGACAAACTTCTAGTTCAAACAATATTTCCAAAACTTGATTAGGAAGGAAAAACCATATTGGAACCTGAATCAGTCATGGAAACAAGAACTCGAAAACTACGAAATCGATCAATTTCAGAGTATCTCATCAAATGGAAGAACTTACCCACTGAAGATTCTACATAGGAGGATGAGAATTTTATACAAAAGCACCTGAAGCTACTCAAGTGTTGAGGAAAACACTTTTTTGAAGGAGAGGAGCATGTTAGGTCCCTATATTACTAGTATAGTCCCTTATTGTTGTTAGTATAACACCCTTATTGTTATTGTTGTACCCGTGTAACCCCCATATTATTATTATTGTGCCCTTAAATTATTATTGTTAGGTCAGCTAGGATCACATTGTGGCCCCACTAGGATTACATTGTGGCCCCATGAACTCCTATATATAGAAAGGAGGTTTTATCATTTGTATCATCCAATAATTGTTCATTTATGTAATGTATTAGAGGTTGCCCCCTCAAAGTGGCTGATTTCTAAGGCATTGATCTCTCTTTTCTTTTATTTTTGGAGCTGGTTTCACAACAATTTATGTAGAAAGAAAATTTGGAGTGAAGGAGCAC
Organism: Pinus albicaulis; assembly: GCA_034641835.2. Taxonomy (NCBI): domain Eukaryota; kingdom Viridiplantae; phylum Streptophyta; class Pinopsida; order Pinales; family Pinaceae; genus Pinus; species Pinus albicaulis. The sequence goes on from CM076582.1 coordinate 1,648,801,298, forward strand.
AAATTAAGGTTATTTAAATCTTACTCATAGATGTAATTAAGAGACCCACAACTGCTTTACTTCACTTCATTCAAGGAAGAAGGAACACAAAATGGCACAGGAAAAAAGAATCACCATCAACAGTTGTAGGAAACTTGATGCTTCTTTTATTAATTCCTCAAAAAAGTAAGTACCAAATTTTTAGTCTTCCAGAGGTCTGAAACTCGAAATCCCTCTTCTTTCTTTCTATCTTGCTTAAATACATCAAAAATATTTCGTAACTACTAGAACTTCTTGAAACTACTTCGACTACCTAAACTACTAAAACTACTTATTACATTTCAATTGAGGACATCACTATAGCTTCGATACTAACAAACAAAGAAAACAAATTAAAACTTGAAATATTATTCTTTTTGCTTAATCTGATTTGTTTTTGATGCGTCTCCCCGACAGATCAGACATCCTTTCCCTACATTTCTTCCAGAGTTCAATATTTTTCTTTTCTACTTGTTGTCATGTCTTTATTGTTTCTAATGTGGTATTTGAATAGTTCTGTGATAATGCATCTTTGCACGACTTGACCCAGCTGTTGCGTTTCCAACAGTGCCACTATGTGCTCACTTTTCTCGACTTTGCCTATGCCTCTACATTTTAAACAATGTTATTATGTCTCCTTTTGCCCAACTCTGCCTCTTCTTCTCATACCCACAACGTTCTGTCTTCTCTTCTCCTTTTCTCTATGTTGGGTCACTTACCTGAGTCCACTGCCCGCACTCACGTTTCTTCATAAAACACCGCAATTGAACATAATCTTGGACTTTAAATAAATTCAAACTTTCATTTGAAAAGTATCGCGTCCATCCCTTTATTTCATTTCGCATATTGGAATTCATAACATATTCATGAGCGCCATTCCTCATGAGCTTGCGATGTGCGATGTATGATTGGAATATATTAAATCATAGTTCTGAGCTGCATTGGGTTTGGCCCTTGTCACACTTCACATTTCGGCATGCATAACATATTCATGAGTGCCATTCCTCCTAAGCTTGTGATGTGTGATGTGCAATAAAGGTAGGGATGACATGGCAAGTGGAGGTGGGGCCGATCACAAATCGCAATCAATGATATAAAACCTTGTCGCATTTCGTACTTCGGCATTCATAACATATTCATGAGCGACATTCCTCCTAAGATTGCGATGTGCGATGTGCAATTGGAATATATTAAATCATAATTCTGAGCTACATCGCGTCTGGCCCTTGTCGGACTTCGCATTTCAACATTCATAACATATTCATAAGCGCCATTCCTCCTGAGCTTGCGATGTTCGATGTGTGATAAAGGTATGGATTATGTCGCAGGTGGAGGTAGGGACACCCAAGTCAACCCTGGCATGTAATGTTCTGAATGCATCAATCGGCCCGAATCTTGAACTGTTCTGCACACGAATAAGCACGTCTCGACTCACCTTCACATCTCCGCACATAATGTTAATATGCCAACATATAAATAAAAATATATATTTTGGTATAAAAATTTTTTACATTTTCAATCATATATTCTTTTTTTGGTGTTTTCAAAAATATTTCAAAAGTAAATGCAAATGAGCCACAACATCTGGCTCCAGTTGGGGATAGTGATTTTTTCCATGAAAGTGCTAAGAACTACAGCTTAATGCCTTATCCATTTTGCATGGAGTCAAATATTTCTTGGTGACATATGAACAATGAGAAATCCAATATTTACAATGGTGGAATTCTGACTTTTAATGCTCAAAATAATGCTTCAAATACTGCCCATTCACAGGAAGCTGTAGAGATTAGCCATCTAAATCTTCTAGGATGAAATTATTGTTTGATCTCGCTTCATAAATTATGTAAGAACCATACCAGAGAGGGTAAAAATTACCATGCTTTCCTTTATCCTCCCTTCTAGTGTCCCATCTCATTTCTAAATATCCTGCATGAAAGAGGTTTTCTTTCACCTTCCTATAAAAAATAGACTTCATTTTTTCCTGATAAGTACTAAAATTATCTCTAACTTTTTCTCTGTTTTCATTTAACTCAATCACCTTACTCATTCTTCTTACTATGGAATTAGGTTCTTCTGAGATTCTTGAAGGAAAAAAATCACTGGTTTGGCCAACTGACTAGGAAACAATGCCTGAGTTCCATATACCAACTCAAAAGGTGATTTTCTAGTGGACATCCTAGTAGTTACTCGAACTGCCCAAAGAGAGAATTTTAATTTGGAGTCCCAGTCTTTTTTATTTTCAGTGATTGTTTTCTTCAAAATCCTGACCAATTTCTTGTTTGAAGACTCTGCCATTCCATTCCCTTGTGGATGGTAGGAAATGGAATGTGACAAAATTACATTATATGTTTGACAAAAATTAATGAATGGAGCAGAATTAAATATATGAGCATTATCAGTTACAATCTTGACTAGACAGCCAAACCTACTGAAGGTGTTCTCCTCTAGAAACTTCATCACCACTTGGTCATTTGCTTTCTTGGTGGGGATTGCTTCAACCCACTTTGTGAAGTAATCAGTAGCACTTAGAATCCATTTGAACTACCCACTTGATGGTGGCTTGATCTCTCCAATAAATTTCAGTCCCCACTACCTGAAAGGCTCTCCTATGAATATTGGAATGAGAGGTAATGAAGAAAGTCTCTTCTTTTCTTCAAACAATTAACACTTATGACAACTTCTGACTAGTCTGTACACATTAGAAAACAATGTAGGCTAGTAAAAACATGACTTGAGGATTTCATGTGTTGCGACCTTCCAACTATAATGTCCTCCATATATATTGTCATGATATTCCTTGATAACCTCAATGGATCACTTTCAGTTAAACACAACAGGAAAATACCAACAGGATCTTTCAAGTACAACTTTGCTTATATTATGACATGTGGCTAAGATTTAAGCTTGAGGGCTCTATATTTTGTTCTATTCAGCAAAGTTGGAAAAGAGAAGAAGCATAGATAATGAACAATGTCTTTGTACCAATCAGAGCATAAATATTTGTATTGAATACCTGGTTTGGGCTTATTTTGACCTTCTTCATTCACAACTTCATCTACTGGTGCTAATAGATTGATTCCCAATGCTTGAAAATTTGTCTCTGCTAACAAATTTTCCAAACCTTGCCCTTTGACTAACTTTGTAGGTTTAATGTCTAGATCATACTCCTGAATTTTTTCTATCCATTTTCCTCTATTTCCTTCTACATCTCTCTGACCGAGCACATCTTTAACAGTATAATTAGGCACATATGTAGTTATTTCGGATTTTAAAACATATGTCTTGAAGGATTTGAGTGCTTTTACCAATGCATACACTTGTTTCTCCAAAATTTTATATTTGAGCTCAGCATCTCTGAGAACTTTGCTGAAGAATTCCACTAGCTTCTCCTTATTATCCTCATTTTTCTACAATAACACAAAAACAATAGTAGTGGGAGAAGCAAATGAAAATATTTGAAATGCCTTTTGATAATCAAGACTTATTAGAACAGGAGCTTCCTGGAGTGCTTATTTTATTCTGGAAAATTCTTCTCTTGCTTATTTATCCCATCTCACTTTTGCATTTTTCTTCAACATGTCAGTTCTATTTCTCACAATCTCAGCATAGTTTGGTACAAATCTTCTCAGAAAGTATATATTTCCCAAAAACCTCTGAATATATTTCTTGCTTCTGAGTAAAGGAATTTTTTGAATTTCTCCCACCCTTGCCAGATCAAACTTCACTCCTTGTTTTGAAACTATGTGACCCAATAATTTACCTTCTTCTAGGGCAAACAACAATTTCTTGGGATTTAGTGACAGACCAAACTTTCTGCATTTTTCAAAAAAAATTTGCAGATGTTTCAGGTGTTCATCATCTCAACTTGAGAAAACAGTTACATCATCCAGATATATACCCACATACTTGTCTCCTATAAACTCTATGTCCATGACCCTCTGAAAGGTTTCTCCTACATTCACAAGACCGAATGGCATCCTTGCATAAATGAAGGTACCCCAAGGGGTTGTGAAAGTTGTATTTTTCTGATCTTCCTTATCAACTGCCACTTGACTATATCTAGAGAATCCATCAACCATAGACATCATGTAAGATCCTGTTACTTTTTGTAAGACATAATACATCTTAGGTAAAGGATAATTATCCTTTAGAGATGCTCTATTAAAATTCCTGAAGTCTACACACAATCTTATCTCTCCATTTTTCTTCCTCACGGGCACTAGATTAGAAACCCAATCCGAATATCTGAGAGGAACTATGATTTTTTCTTGTAGCAATTTCTTCACTTCCTTTTCAATTAGAGCTAACATTAATGTATTAATCTGTTTGAGCTTTTGTATGTGTGGTTTAATTCCTTCTTTCAATGGGATCTTATGCTATATTATGCTTTTATCATACGATTTCAAGTCTTGATATGACCAAGCAAACACATCCATATACTTCTTAAAAATATTAGTGTATCTTTCTTTATAATTTTTCGGAACACCTTTGAATAATTTCACCATTTTTGGCTCCTGTTGAGTTCTCATATTACAATCTTCCATCTCTTCCTCTTGATGTATTTTCTTTGAATTAACAACAACATCATTAGAATCAAATAGTATTTCAAGGTGGACCAGTCGTTTAGGGACTATATTCTTTCAATTGGATAATCTTTAGCTCACCTATTGACTGATTAAGGTTTCTTATCTCTCCTTTCTACTCTGTATGTTCTTCTTCTTGATCTATCTCATCATATTCAAAGTTTCCAATCATTGTCAAGAAATGACTTATCTGCTCATCATCTCCAAACACCTGCCAATGCTTCACATTGTCATGAATAGAGGGTCTATGTCTAATTTAAATATCATACCTTAACCTTGGATTCATTGTTGGATTAAAGGTACTAGTTGCAACTGATAACGAATTTTCCAACCTATTCCCCTCCCTTGAAATGAAATGAATATTGAAGGCTTCAAAATAGTTCTTTTTGTTCACCCTCAATCTCTTGTAGCCTTGATATCTTCCTTGATCTCAAATTATACTTCTTGTGCAACTCAGCCTGCATAAAATCTGCAAATTGTTTACAGTATTCATTCATCTCATCTTTAGCAACAGATACTTCAGCTTTATTATATTATCCTTCATAATCTTCCTCTTCATCCTCTTCTATTTTGTACATAGCAGATAGTTCATCTTCAACTTCCTTTTGTTCATCTTCGACTAACTCTCCGGGTGCTCCTTCTATATACAATGGTGCTTGAATCTGGTTTTCATATTTTCTTTCTCTCTACAAAATTTGCAGGGGTTGTCTTCTGAATTGAAGGTTAAATCCTCTTTGGTTTTGTTGTACTTGTATTTGGGAGTTTTTACTTTCCAATTCCATCTTAACTAGATTATTTGAAAAAAAATTATCACCTTTGTCATATCTTCAATTATTTGATCTTGTGATGATTCTTCTTTTTCTTTCCCCTTCTCTTGGAATGGTTGTTTCCCTTTCTCCTTCCTAGCTGCAATCATATTAGCTTCAATTTCTAAAAAATATGTCTGTATCTTCTCTAGAGTAGGGGATATCCTTTCTCTAAGTGTGAAACTAAAATCGGCTTCAAAGCCCCAGCAAAAACCACCTTTCCTCCAAAAGGAGGGTGCTTCATTTCTACAAGAAAACTGTTATACAATTCATTGAATCTTTTGATAAAATCTTATATATTCTCATCTGGTTCTCTTTTGATTGCATTGAATTCTGTTAGTGAATACCCATGATGCCTTTTTTCACCCCATATCTGAGTGAATTGATTTTCCAATTCTTCCCATGTAATTATTTGGCAATCCCTTAAACCACTTTCTAGCCTCTCCATCCAGAGACTGAACAAAAAGCCTCATTACAACATCAAGATGTTCTACATTCAGATTTTTAGCAAAATTACAAAACACAAGCAATTATTTTTCTATAGTTATTTCATCCTCTCTAGTAAAACGTGGGAGAAATTTAAGATAATCTTGAGGCATTGCATTCATTGGTAGTGGAAGGTTAAGTGGAGCATATCTATTCAAAAAAAAGGTTGGTGCTAACATGTATACACCTTGATTGAATGTTCCTTGCTTAGATGCAGTCGATGAACCTGTTGTGAAAATGAACGGAGGTGGAGGTAAAACTGATATGGGAGTGGGTTGATGTACAATGGGAGAGGGACCAGCAACTAGAGCTTTTTGAGCTTGAGTAAAATTAAAAGAAACAAACTCAAAGGAGTGTTCTTCCAACTTAGGTTCTTGAAAATAAATTGGTGTGAAAGGTGAATCTTCTTCCAAGAAAGGAAGTACTTTAGAGATATATTCAAACAAAGTATTGCTAGAACTACTGCTAGGAGCAGAGAGTGTAGGAATAGGTGCTGAGGGGGTTTTGGGTTTTCGAACCCTTTTAGAAACCAATCTTTCAGGGTCTGACAAAGCAGTGACCTTCTACTATGAGGTATCTGACCTCGTGTGAGGCCTTTTGTGAGGCGGAATTTTGAGAATAACAAACACAACCAAATATTTCCTCTGTTAGCCCCCCTATGAAATTTTTAACAAGCAAATAGGGGGCTATAATGTTTTTGAGCCTTCAAGGAATGCATTTCCCCTATAAACACATCCTCCTTGAAGCCTCTTTATATCTTTTGTCCTTTGAATGAATCCCCTCTGCTGATTTCCATTATAAAGCCTCTCTGCTGGTGAAGAAATGCCCAAAGGCCCTTTTTCCCTCTTATTTCACCCAATTAGCCTCTATTTGATCCCCCTTGTCTTCCCCTTCTATTTCCCTTCTTACCTTTAAAGTTCCCCCAAATTCCCCTTTAAATTCTCCCCCTAGCCTTTGTTGACCATTTTCCCCCCTTATTCCTCTATCGTTCCCCCCTCTAACCTTCAAAATCCATTTAAGATGGGTTAAAAACCCACTTCCGACCTTATTATAAGGCCTAGCCCGTTTACCATAGTCCCCTAACCACTTCCCACACATGCCCGTGCACTGGGACCAAGCGCTTAAGTCCCCATGCGCTTATCGCAATCGGAGCATCAGGCGGGTGCAATTCCTTTGCATCAGTGAAAATCCCCGATGCGATTGTTTTATCACGTTAAGTCTTGCGATGTGTTCCGCACCGTTGATCTTCCATGGAGATCCGACGGTGGAGTGCTAATCGCGCCCCCGCCCAATTGCTGGTCGCAGCCCCTACCCCCGATCCTCCGATCCACTTCTCCACCATTGATTCTTCCCGCAGATCAAACGGTCAGCGCTAAATCGCGCCCCGACCTCCGATCGCAATCGCGACTTCTTCCCGCCGTCTCCCGATCAATCGCAATTCCGATCTCCAATCGCCCGCCTCCCCCGATCGGATGTGAGCCGTTGATCTGATCTCCGGATCTAACGGCCAGCGCTCAATCGCAAACCCCCTCCGATCGCAATCGGAACTCTCAGTCGCTGCCGCTTTTCTCCCTTTGCGATTACGGTCCTCCGATTTGATCTAGTTCGTCCATTTGATCTAAGATCTGATGGCTCAGTGATGATCGCATCATCGCCCGTCACCCCTCCCCTCTTCCTTCCGATTGAATTTGGGCCGACGATCTAGCCTTAGATCCAACGGCTATCGCTTACTCGCCCCTTCTCTCCGATCGCAATCGGAACTTTTGAAAAGTGTGTTGCGATTGACGCCCGCTCCGATCTCCGATTTTGATTAGACTATGGTCCCACCTCGTACTATCATTCCCTCCGCTTCATTGTTTTCCATAATTTCCTTTGTATTTCCCCCCAGGAGTTAACCTCTGGGTTGTTACACTAACAACCAGTTCTTCCGCCACTCTCCATCATTTTCACCGCTCTCAACTGTTCTGCCACCACTCCTCCGGCCTCTGCAGCATTTTTCCACCATTGCCCGAGGTTGTAACAGGGTTATTTCATTGTGCAGATATCACAGAGAGGTAAATTCAACGGCCAAATGAATAGCAGAGATGGATTTAAGGGATTTGAGCCCGTAATTGGAGATTTAAAGCGCTAATCCTATATTCAAAGGATTTAGGTTCAGCTTGAAGACTAATGAGCGCACCGGCAAGTCGTAACTGCGCTACCTAACAACAGAATGTGTTTTCTCCAGAGGTACACCTTCCTACAACAATCTCCATGCCTCCTCGAGCCCTGAAATGATTAATTACACTGACTGGAGTTCATTTAAGACAGTCAGGCGGCAGTTATGAGGAATGGAGAAACCTTGTAGATCTTCCACCCAGTTCATTTATTTTAGAATGGCAGCGTAGAGCTCCAGACAGTCGAAGGACTCCAAATGAACATCAGAGTTCAAAATTGACCTGACAGAGATCTCCGAACCAGTCTCAGAGTACCTACATCGTTTCAGATAGCCATTAAGCAGTATGGGTGTGGAAACTTCCGTCGATTCTGTCTTAATGAGATCAATTAATTGTCTATCTACCTCTGTTCCTCTCTTCTCCTATAAGAATTCCTGAGAACATATTGTAAAGGTTGTTGTTCAGTTGTTTGGCAGTTGCTGTTAGAGGGATTCAGATTGACTGTTAGAACAGTCCTGGGAGGGAGTTACAGAGTAGCTTTTATGTAATAGGCTGGGAGGAGAAGTCTGGACTGTCTTAGCCATTGAGCTTATTGTACATGACTGGTTTTGCATCAATCAATCAAAGCACGTTTCACAGGATCCTGGTCTATTGCTATTGGTGACGTTTCTCTAACTCTGTTTATTTCATTTACATGTTGTTTCATGTTCTTCTGGTAGGCAACAGAAATATAACATAGGACTCACCCTTGCTAGGTGCCCTATGTTTCCTGCTCTCCCTACCTTTAATGTTTTCTGCTTCATGTGTTATCTAAGAGTGAATCCATGTGGTTTAACCAGTGCAGCCGATGTTATTGCCTGTTGGCTGATGTATGAACTTGGGGGTTTGCTGCTTGGATGTTTCCTTGTCAAATCTATCTCTGTTTTTCCTTTGGAGTTGCTAAAGCAGACCTGGAGTTAAATGACCTCTGGTCCGATCTATAAGCAGCCCCTTTGTCTCTTTGAGAGCTGCCTGAGAGTATGTCCAAGCAGGTCTGGAGTTAAATGACCTCTGACCTGATCTATAGACAGAAATCTGGTTGTATTTCCTTCTTTCACCTTCTCTCCTTAATGTTCCATCCCATCATCTATCTAAAAAGATCCTTTAGTATAGATGACTTGCCCTCTGAAATCCTTGGCTAGTTGTTGCAAGTAATTCTCCTTTCATGACTCCATAGCCCAATGGATGGCACTTTTTTGACCTTTCCTCTTTGCTGAAATATCCTTCTGCTCTGTTCCTTTCCTCCCATTTCTTTCTCAGTCTATGATCTCATAAAAAACCCAGCAACCAACCAACCAAATCATTTAAAACCCCCCTCTGTGCTTCATAACTAGCCTAACATCCTTTTTAAGCTTCAAAGATATATCATTCTTTGCTCTATTTGGAGAGATCCCTCTCTGGGTCCAGGAGGGCTAGATCCTAGGGCCCAAAAGTGGTTCTGGTTTTGTCTCATATTTTGGTCTTGCCAATCTGACCAAAACATGGGAACCCAAACATAATGGCGACTCCGATGGGGACGAATCTGAGAGTCCAGAACTGCTAATATTTGGCCTATTTCCCATTGTCGTCACCAACATAATGGCAACTCCGCTGGGGACAAATCTGAGAGTCCAGAACTACTAATATTTGGTCTATTTCCCATTGTCATCACCAACATAATGGCAACTCCGCTGTGGACATAGACCACTTTGCCTTTAGATTGGCTTCTCATTGCTGATGGTGGATAGCAGCCTGCTTCAAATAGTTAAATTCATCCACCTGGCGACTCCACACTCCCTATAATCCAAAGACCTAATGAATCCACTGGTGGAAGACTCTGAACTGGTTGAAAAGACAGAGTGACCTCTTTTCGATTTACAACATGCTTCCACGCATACAGAGAATATATGCCCCAATGAGCAGGGAGCATATCCCTGGATTTCCACACAAAATGCCTGAAGTGGACTGGTTAAAAAACCTGCCTATTTTTAAGGGTGAAAACGCTGAGGACCCCTTGCTACATCTCATCAGGTTTCATATACATGTGTGGAAATTTAAATTTGAATGGCATGAAGAATGCCTAATGAAAATGTTCATGGCAACATTAGAAGGAAAGGCTAGGGTCTGGTATGAATGGTTAGAACCTCGGAGTTTGTTTTCTTTAAAGGACATGCACCAAGTATTTTACAAGAATTATAAAGGAAGCTCTCCATCCTTATCATGGAACTGTTGTGATCAATCTCAGAATATCATACAGTACCTATTAGACATTGATGAGGATTTGGTTAATACGCAATCTGAAGATCTGTTGACAACCATTCAAGAATTTCATATGCATCCTAGCTACCACAAGAACATAGAGGAATCAGCTGTAGAAGAAAAAAGCCAAGAGATTGTGGACGTCCTTCAAGATATTCCTGAAAACTCAGATGCTGATTTATCATCCCTTATAGTTGAGGCTCAAGATGACATCCTGCCTCAAATCCAGTCTTCAAAGGAAACAGAGGGCCGCTGCACTTCTGCACAAAGGAATACAAGACCATCTTCCCCTTTGACAGAAGTAGAAATAGATCAGAGCATCAATAGACAACCAGCCTCTGAAATGTTTTACAAATCAGACATCCATGCCCATTCATCTGATGAGCTCTGTTGTACAGAGTTGGAAGGCTCAAATGTAAATCAGAGTGAAGAAAAATCTGCTGATGATCCAGTATGTCCGGTTGGCAGCATTACTTACATTCATGATTCCCCTATCTTTGATCTATCTGATGATGATGTTCTCCAAACAGAAGAAGATCTTGTAGGCTCATCATTAGTAGATTTATGGGAGGAGAATCAATCCTTTTCACTACCAGAGAGTAATGAGCCAATGCAGGCTATTTATGACACTGATGGGGAGAGCTATGACAGTATAATAGCAGATGAAGATTCTTTGAATCTTCATTCTGCTTTACCACAGATCATCAGTGAGACTGTAAGCCAGCAGTTTTTCCTTTCAGAAGATGAAGAAGAGACTCTTGAGCAGGTTGGAAATAAGGTGCCTTCTCCTGAAAAAGAGGAAGCAATGGAACATGCCCTCGCTCAAGAATGCATTGATCTCTTCACTGAGCTTAGTACACCAGAGCAGAATACATCGGAGCTCCAAGGGGACAAAATTGCCATATATGATGAGTCCTATAGTTTAGAAGATGAAGGAGACACTCTACTCTAAGAGAGTCTCATTCTTGATCCAGTGGAAGAAGAAGAAAGCCTGGTTGGAGCCTGCCTGCCAGATATTCATAGCCAGGTATCTTTTCATGATCCTTATGCGCATTTCCTGCATACATTTGAAGAGGGATCAAGGGTCTTGTCGAGCAGCATGTTGCAGAAAGAAGGAAAATTTTTCAAAACTGTTGTTATAGAACAAACAGAGTGGGAGCTGCCCTTCCTATTCAGCCTGCTCAAGGAGTTGAGCAAGAAAGACCAGCCATGGGATCACTTGATGGACTGGTTACATTGGAAGACAATGTTTGTAAGCTAGACTGTAAATATTTTAGTAGAGTAGGGTAGGTAGTAAAAGCTCAATAAAGTTCAGTGTATGAGCATGTAGTTAGTTTTTTTCAATTTCTGTCTTAGAATGTAGAGAAGAAACCTGCTAGACAGTCTAATCCTAGCAGGTAGTAGTGTAGGTAGAGAAACATGTGAGACCAACAGTCTAATCTGGTCTCATGGAGTAATAAGGGTAGAAGTAGAATAGGTTTGTCTTCCTGTTTGTAAAAATTAATTATGTAAAGGGTCTGCAAGTCCAAATGCACCCAGAAGAAAAATGTTAGGACTATAGTGTGGGTAGGTAGTTGTCTGGGAGAATTTTACTGCTGATATGATGTCTTCGTGGTTGTGGCAGCTGATCTAAAGAAAGAATAAAGATGGCTTATAGCAGCAGGCATCTGGCCTACACCAAGAGATCATTTTCTGGGTTCTTGACTCCTTCAAGAAGAAGCCATCCCCATGTGGAGCCACTGTTAGCCCCCCTATGAAATTTTTGACAAGCAAATAGGGGGATAAAATGTTTTTGAGCCTTCAAGGAATGCATTTCCCCTGTAAACACATCCTCCTTGAAGCCCCTTTATATCTTTTGTCCTTTGAATGAATCCCCTCTGCTGATTTCCATTATAAAGCCTCTCTGCTGGTGAAGAAATGCCCAAAGGCCCTTTTTCCCTCTTATTTCACCCAACTAGCCTCTATTTGATCCCCCTTGTCTTCCCCTTCTATTTCCCTTCTTACCTTTAAAGTTCCCCCAAAATCCCCTTTAAATTCTCCCCCTAGCCTTTGTTGACCATTTTCCCCCCTTATTCCTCTATCGTTCCCCCCTCTAACCTTCAAAATCCATTTAAGATGGGTTAAAAACCCACTTCCGACCTTATTATAAGGCCTAGCCCCTTTACCACTGTCCCCTAACCACTTCCCACACATGCCCGTGCGCTGGGACCAAGCGCTTAAGTCCCCATGCGCTTATCGCAATCGGAGCATCGGGCGGGTGCAATTCCTTTGCATCAGTGAAAATCCCCGATGCGATTGTTTTATCACGTTAAGTCTTGCGATGTGTTCCGCACCGTTGATCTTCCACGGAGATCCGACGGTGGAGCGCTAATCGCGCCCCTGCCCAATCGCTGGTCGCAGCCCCTGCCCTCGATCCTCTGATCCACTTCTCCACCGTTGATTCTTCCCGCAGATCGAACGGTCAGCGCTAAATCGCGCCCAGACCTCCGATCGCAATCACAACTTCTTCCCGCCATCTCCCGATCAATCGCAAGTCCTAACTTCTGATCTCTGATCGCCCATCTCCCCCGATCGGATGTGAGCCATTGATCTGATCTCCGGATCTAACGTCCAGCGCTCAATCGCAAACCCCCTTCGATCGCAATCGGAACTCTCAATCGCTGCCGCTTTTCTCCCTTTGCAATTGCGGTCCTCCGATTTGATCTGGTTCGTCCATTTGATCTAAGATCTGACGGCTCAGCGTTGATCGCATCATCGCCCGTCACCCCTCCCCTCTTCCTTCCGATTGAATTTGGGCCGACGATCTGGCCTTAGATCCAACAGCTATCGCTTACTCGCCCCTTCTCTCCGATCACAATCGGAACTTTTGAAAAGTGTGTTGCGATTGACGCCCACTCCGATCTCCGATTGCGATTAGACTATGGTCCCACCTTGTACTATCATTCCCTCCGCTTCATTGTTTTCCATCATTTCCTTTGTATTTCCCCCCAGGAGTTAACCTCTGGGTTGTTACACTAACAACCAGTTCTTCCGCCACTCTCCATCATTTTCACCGCTCTCAACTGTTCTGCCACCACTCCTCCGACCTCTGTAGCATTTTTCCACCATTGCTCGAGGTTGTAACAGGGTTATTTCATTGTGCAGATATCACAGAGAGGCCAATTCAGCGGCCAAATGGATAGCAGAGATGGATTTAAGGGATTTGAGCCCGTAATTGGAGATTTAAAGCGCTAATCCTATATTCAAAGGATTAAGTTTCAGCTTGAAGACTAATGAGCACACCGGCAAGTCATAACTGCACTACCTAACAGTAGAATGTGTTTTCTCCAGAGGTACACCTTCCTACAGCAATCTCCATGCCTCCTCGAGCCCTGAAATGATTAATTACACTGACTGGAGTTCATTTAAGACAGTCAGGCGGCAGTTATGAGAAATGGAGAAAACTTGCAGTTCTTCCACCCAGTTCATTTATTTCAGAATGGCAGTGTAGAGCTCCAGACAGTCGAAGGACTCCAAATGAACATCAGAGGTCAAAATAGACCTGACAGAGATCTCTGAACCAGTCTCAGAGTACCTACAGCGTTTCAGATAGCCATTAAGCAATATGGGCGTGGACACTTCCGCCGATTCTGTCTTAATGATATCAATTAATTGTCTATATACCTTTGTTCCTCTCTTCTCCTATAAGAATTCCCAAGAACATATTGTAAAGGTTGTTTTTCAGTTGTTTGGCAGTTGTTGTTAGAGGGATTCAGATTGATTGTTAGAACAGTCTTGGGATGGAGTTACAGAGTAGCTTGTATGTAATAGGCTGGGAGGAGAAGTCTGGACTATATTAGCCATTGAGCTTATTGTACATGACTGGTTTTGCATCAATCAATAAAAGCACGTTTCACAGGATCCTGGTCTATTGCTATTGGTGACATTTCTCTAACTCTGTTTATTTCATTTACATGTTGTTTCATGTTCTTCTGGTAGGCAACAGAAATATAACATAGGACTCACCCTTGCTAGGTGCCCTATGTTTCCTGCTCTCCCTACCTTTAATGTTTTATGCTTCATGTGTTATCTAAGAGTGAATCCATGTGGTTTAACCAGTGCAGCGGATGTTATTGCCTGCTGGCTGATGTATGAACTTGGGGGTTTGTTGCTTGGATGTTTCCTTGTCAAATCTATCTCTGTTTTTCCTTTGGAGTTGCTAAAGCAGACCTGGAGTTACATGACCTCTGGTCCGATCTATAAGCAGCCCCTTTGTCTCTTTGAGAGCTGCCTTAGAGTATGTCCAAGTAGGTCTGGAGTTAAATGACCTCTGACCTGATCTATAGACAAAAATCTGGTTGTCTTTCCTTCTTTCACCTTCTCTCCTTAATGTTCCATCCCATCATCTATCTAAAAATATCCTTTAGTATAGATGACTTGCCCTCTGAAAGCCTTGGCTAGTTGTTGCAAGTAATTCTCCTTTCATGACTCCATATCCCAATGGATGGCACTTTCTTGACCTTTCCTCTTTGCTGAAATATCCTTATGCTCTGTTCCTTTCCTCCCATTTCTTTCTCAATCTATGATCTCATAACCAACCCAGCAACCAACCAACCAAATCATTTAAAACCCCCCTCTATGCTTCATAACTAGCCTAACATCCTTTTTGAGCTTCAAAGATATATCATTCTTTTCTCTATTTGGAGAGATCCCTCTCTGAGTCTAGGAGGGCTAGATCCTAGGGCCCAAAAGTGGTTCTTATGTTGTCTCATCTTTTGGTCTTGCCAATATGGCCAAAACATGGGAACCCCAACATCCTCCTCACTGAAAAACCAGAGGAAATAATGTGAAAAACCCAAGGAAAATAAACTTTGTCTCTTCGTCCCCGGCAATGGCACCAGAAAATGTGGTATATTAAGAGACAATTCCTTGGTTGTGGAAAGAAATCAATGCTTAAGACATTTTTAAAAATCTGTCATGGAAGTAATTATATCAGGTGGTCTTCCTTCAATCCCTTTGGAAACTAGTTTTTTAAAACCCTTAATAATCTGGTATAATGAAAGACTCTACAATGCTATTAACTTCTGATGCTTGAATGGAAAAGAAGAACTACAGAAGAAACTTAAAATGATATGTTGTAACACATAATATATCACTTTAAATTTCATAATGAATTTATGTAGAAAGAAAAGCTGGAGTGAAGGAGAGAAAATTAAGGTTATTTAACTCTTACTCATAGATGTTATTAAGAGTCCGATAACTACTTCACTTCACTCCATTCAAGGAAGAAGGAACACAAAATGGCACAGGAAAAATGAATCACCATCAACAGTTGCATGAAAATTGATGCTTCTTTCATCAATTCCTCGGAAAAGTAAGTACCAAATTTTTAGTCTTCCAGAGGTCTGAAACTCAAAACCCCTCTTCTTTATTTCTATCTTGCTTAAATACATCAAAAAAATATTGTAACTGATAGAACTTCTTGAAACTACTTCGACTAGCTAAACTATTAAAACTACTTATTACATTGCAAT
The DNA here is from genome assembly GCA_034641835.2 of Pinus albicaulis. Taxonomy (NCBI): domain Eukaryota; kingdom Viridiplantae; phylum Streptophyta; class Pinopsida; order Pinales; family Pinaceae; genus Pinus; species Pinus albicaulis. Next base: position 1,648,817,137 of record CM076582.1, read on the forward strand.
TGAGGACATCACTATAGCTTTGATCTTAACAAACAAAGAAAACAAATTAAAACTTGACATATTATTCTTTTTGCTGAATCTGATTTGTTGCTGATGCATCTCCCTGAGAGATTGGACATCCTTGCCCTGAATTTCTTCCAGAGTTCAATATTTGTATTTTTTTCTTGTTGTCATGTATTTCTAATGTGGTATTCGAACAGTTCTGTAATAACGCATCTTTGCCCCACTTGACCCAGCTATTTTGTTTCCAATAGTGCCACTATATGCTCCCTTTGCCCGACTTTTCCTATACCTCTATGTTTCAAACAATGTTATCATGTATCCTTTTTCCTGACTCTGCCTCTTCTACTCATGCCCATAGCATTCTATCTTCTCTTCTCCTTTGCTCTGCATTGGGTCACTTACCTAAGTCTATTGCCCACATTCACGTTTCTTCATAAAACAACGCAACTTCACATAATCTTGGACTTTAAATAAATTCACATTTTCCTTTGAAAACTATTGCGTCCATCCCTTTATCGCATTTCACATTTCGAAATTCATAACATATTCATATCACCATTCCTCCTGAGCTTACGATGTGCGATGTGCGATTGGAATATATTAAATCATAGTTCTAAGCTGCATCGATTTAGGCCCTTGTCGCACTTCGCATTTTGGCATTCATTACATATTCATGAGTGTCATTCTAAATGAGCTTGTGATGTGTGATGTGTGATAAAGGTAGGGATGACGTGGAAAGTGGAGCTAGGGCTGACCACAAATCGTAATCGGCGATATAAAACCTTGTCGCATGTCGCACTTAGAGATCCATAACATATTCATGAGCACTATTCCTCATGAACTTGCAATGTGCAATGTGCGATTGGAATATATTAAATCATAGTTTTGAGCTGCATCATGTCCAGCCCTTGTCGCACTTTCCATTTCCGCATTCATAACATATTCATGAGTGCCATTCCTCCTTAGCTTTCAATGTGCGATGTGTGATAAAGGTACGGATGACGTGGCAAGTGGAGGTGGGGACACCCGATTCAACCCTAGCATGTAATGTTTTGAACGCATCAATTGGCCCGACTCTTGAACTGTTCTGCACGCGAATAAGCACGACTCGAACCACCTTCACAACTCCGCACATAATGTTAATACACCAACATATAAATCAAAAATTCTTTTTCGGTATACAAAAATTTTACATTTTCTAATATATATGCTTTTTTTGGTGTTTTGAGAAATATTTCAAAAGTAAATGCAAATGAGCCACAACATCTGGCTCCACCCAGGGATAGTGATTTTTTCCATGAAAGTGCTAAGAATTACAGATTAGTTCTTTATCCATTTGGCATGGAGTTAAATATTGCTTGGTGACATATGAACAATGAGAAATCCGGTATTGACAATGGTGGAATGATGACTTTTAATGCTCAAAATAATGCTTCAAATACTTCCCATTCACAGGTAGCTGGAGAGATTCTCCATCTAAATCTTCTAGGATGAAAGTATTGTTTGATCTGGCTTCAGAAATTCTATACAAACCATACTAGAGACGGTCAAACTTACAATGATTTCCTTTATCCTCCCTTCTAGTGTCCCATCTCATTACTAAATCTCATGCATGAAAGAGGATTTATTTTTCCTTCTTGTTAAAAATATAATTCATTTTTGCCTGATAAGTAATAAAATTATCTCTAACTTTGTCTCTATTTTCATTTAACTCAATCACCTTACTCATTCTTCTTACCAGGGCATTAGGTCCTTCCTAAGCTTCTTGAAGGAAAGCAATCACTGGTTTGGCCAACTAACTAGGAAACAATGACTGAGTTCCATATACCAACTCAAAAGTTGATTTTATAGTGGAGCTCCTAGTAGTTACTTGAACTGCCCAAAGAGAAAATTTTAATTTTGAGTCCCAGTCTTTTTGATTTTCAATGATTGTTTTCTTTATAATCCTGAACAATGTCTTGTTTGAAGACTTTGCCAGTCCATTCCCTTGTGGATGGTAGGCTGTGGAATGTGACATAATTACATTATATGTTTGACAAAAATTAATGAATGGAGTAGAATTAAATACTTGAGCATTATCAGTTACAATCTTGACTGGAAAACCAAACCTACTGAAGATGTTCTCCACCAGAAACTTCATCACCACTAGGTGATTTTCTTTCTTTGCAGGGATTGCTTCAACCCACTTTGTGAAGTAATTAGTAGCATTTAGAATCCATTTGAACTACCCACTTGATGGTGGATTGATATTTCCAATAAATTCCAGTCCCCACTGCCTAAAAGGCTCTTTTATGAATACTCGAATGAGAGGTAATGGAGCAAGTCTCTTCTTTCCCTACAAACAATTGACACTTCTAACAACTTCTGACTAGTCTGTACACATCAATTTAGGGCAATAAAAACTTGACTTGAGGATTTTATGTGCTGTGACCTTCCAACTATAATTTCCTTCACAAAGATTGTCATGATATTCCTTGATAACCTCAATGGATTCACCTTCAGTTAAACATAACAACAAAATACCAGCAGGATCTTTCGAGTACAAATTTGCTTCTATTATGACATATGGCTAATATTTAATCTTGAGGGCTCTATATTTTGTTCTATTCAGCGAAGTTGAACAAGAGAAGAAACATAGATAATGAACAATGTCTTTGTACCAATCAGAGCATAAATATTTTTACTTAATACCTGGTTTGGGCTTATTTTGACCTTCTTCATTCACAACTTCATCTACTGGTGTTAACAGATTTATTCCCAATGCTTGAAAATTTGTCTCTGCTAACAACTTTGCCAAACCTTGCCCTTTGACTAAATTCATAGGTTTAATGTCTAGACCATACTCCTGAATTTTTTATGTCCATTTTCCTCTCTTTCCTTCTACATTGCTCTAACCCAGCACATCTTTAACAACATAATTAGGAACATATGTATTTATTTGGGATTGTAACACATAAGTCCTGAAGGCTTTGAGTGCTTTGACCAATGCATACACTTTTTTATCAAAAATGTTATATTTGAGCTCAGCATCTCTGAGAACTTTTCTGAAGAATGCCACTAGCTTCTTCTTATTATCCTCATTTTTCTACAATAACACAGTAGCAATAGTAGTGGGATAATCAAATGAAAATATTTGAAATACCTTTTGATGATCAGGAGTTATTAGAACAGGAGCTTCCTAGAGTGCTTCTTTATTATGGAAAATGCTTCTCTTGCTTCTTTATCCCATCTCACTTCTGCATTTTTCTTCAACATGTTAGTTATATTTCTCTTAATCTCAACATAGTTTGGTACAAATCTTCTCAGAAAGTTTATTTTTCCCAAAAACCTCTAAATATATTTCTTGCTTCTGGGTAAAGGTATTATCTAAATTGCTCCCACCCTTTCCGGATCAATCTTCACTCCTTGTTTTGAAACTATGTGACCAAATATTTTACCTTCTTCTAATGCAAACAATTATTTCTTGGGATTTAGTGACAAACCAAACTTTCTACATTTTTCAAAAAAAATTGTAGATGTTCCAGGTGTTGATCATCTGATCCTGAGAAAATAGTTACATCATCTAGATATATAACCACATACTTGTCTCCTACAAATGCTATGTCCATGGCCCTCTAAAAGGTTTCTCCTGTATTCATAAGACCGAATGGCATCCTTGTATACATGAAGGTGCCCTAGGGGGTTATGAAAGTTGTCTTTTTCTGATCTTCTTTACCAAATGCCACTTGATTATATCCAGAGAATCCATCAACCATAGACATTTTGTAAGCTCCTGTTAATTTTTGTAAGACATAATCCATCTTAGGTAAAGGATAATTATCCTTTAGATATTCTTTATTCAAACTCCTGAAGTCTACACACAATCTTATCTCTCCATTTTTCTTCCTCACAGGAACTAGATTAGAAACCCAATCCGAATATCTGAGAGTAACTATGATTTTTTCTTGGAGCAATTTCATCACTTCCTTTTCAATTGGAGCTAATAGTAATGGATTAATCTATTTGAGCTTTTGTATGTGTGGTTTAATTCCTTCTTTCAATGGGATCTTATGCTATATTATGATTTTATCATATGTTTTCAAGTCTTCGTATGACCAAGAAAACGCATCCATATACTTATTAAAAAAATCAATGTATCTTTCTTTATAATTTTTGGGAACACCTTTGAATAATTTCACCATTTTTGGCTCCTTCTGAATTCCTAGATTACAATCTTCCATCTCTTCCTCTTGATGTATTTTCTTTGAATTATCAACAACATCATTAGAATCAAATAGTCTTTCAAGGGGGACTAGTCATTTAGGGAGTATATTATCTTTCAATTGGAAAATGTTATCCTCACCTATTGACTGCTTAAGGTTTCTTAGCTCTCCTTTCTTCTTTCCTGTTCTTCTTCTTGATCTATCTCATCATCTTCAAAGTTTCCAATCATTATCAAGAAATGATCTATTTTCTCATTATATTCAAACACCTGCCAACGTTTCACATTGTCAGGAATAGAGGGTCTATGCCTAATTTCAATCTCATACCTTAACCTTGGATTCATTGGTGACTTAAAGGTACTAGCTTCAAGTGATAATGAATCAGCCAACCTATTCCCCTCCCTCGGAATGAACTTAATATTAAAGGCTTCAAAATAGTTCTCTATCAGGTTCCAAACATCATTTTTGTATGATATTAATTTCAGATGCTTGGTTTGACAATGATTTTTAATCTATCTTATTATCAATTCAGAGTCACCGAAAATTGAAATACACTGAATTCCCATCTTCTTAGCAACTTGAAGGATTAAAATTAAGGCCTCATACTCAACCACATAGTTTGTTGAATCAAATTATAATTTAAAATAAAAAGGCATGAGGTTACCTTCTGGTGATATAAAAAAGAATCCAGCTCCTGTGCCATCCTTGGAGTAGGCACCATCAAAATATAATTTCCAATTCTTCTTTGAATGTAGCTCATTATTTACAACTATTGAAGAGAGTTGCCTCCCTGTGTCTTCAGCAAATTCTACATCTTCATGGAGCATTAAACATGAAATATCTTCTATTTATTGACTACAAATAGGGGAATTTCCTGCATCTTTCTTTGTAGTGGTCTTCACGAACCTTGTTTCCCTATATAATCTCCTTTCATCCCCATTGAAAATAGGAATGATAGCATAAGTTAAATCTAATTTTATAACACCTCCCAAATTTTCTCCCCAAGAACTTGACAGGAGAATTCCAAACCTAATTGGAATGTTAGCAACAACTACATCCATGACTATACTCTTTGCTGTAATTTGTGCCAAAGAAACTACTACATCTTTAATTAACCCAACACATTTCACCATTTTGGAATCAAAAGAATACATATCCATGTAAGGTTTGGTAATATGCAAGTTTATTTCCTTCATAACAGACAACAACATGATATTATGGGATTCTCCTGAGTCCAGCATACAATTATGGAGAGTAAAATCATGAAGCAATAGAGAAATATAGAATGGTGGAACAAAAGGATCTAATTCTTCTACATGAATAAAAAAGGTGACCATTGGCTTCTCTTCTTGTAAGTTCACAGTGTCACTTATACCTTCAATTTTTGTGAGATTAATAAATTCTGAAATTTCTTTCTTGTAGACTGGTATTTTAGCTAATTCTAGAAGAGGTACCTGAATTTTACCTTCTCCAACTCTTTTTTCAAACTGAAAGCATGATTCTGTTTAACATTCTTTTCAGGTTCTTCTTCACTCTTTCTATAATTTTCCGCTTGTTCGGGTACAGGAAGAACTCTCTCCAAAATATTAGTATCAACTGATTTTCTCTGGGAAGGTTCACCCTATTGCATATATGTTCTATTAACTGAATTTACAAGTTGCTTCCCATTACTCACTTATTTTACAGGGTCCTTTTGTTGTGGAGTCACCATTGGAGGAGGGTCGGGGTCTTATTGTTCACCCTCAGTGTCTTGTAGCCTTGATCTTTTCCTTGATCTCAAATTATACTTCTTGTGCAACTCATCTTGCATAAAATATACAAAATGTTTACAGTATTCATTAATATCATCTTCAGCAAAAGATACTTCAACTTTAGTATATTCTCCTTCACATTATTCCTCTTCATCCTCTTCTATTGTGTACATAGAAGATATTTGATCTTTATCTTCCTTTTAGTCTTCTTCTGCTGACTCTCCGGGTGCTACTTCTATATACAATGGTGCTTGAACCTAGTCTTCATCTTTTCTTTGTCTCTGCAAAATTTGCAGGGGTTGTCTTTTGAATTGAGGATTAAATCCTCCTCGTTTTTGTTGTACTTATCTTTGGGAGTTTTTACTTTCCAATTCCATCTTAAATAGCTAATTTGACATCCTTTTTATCACCTTTTTCATATCTTAAATTCTTTGATCTTGTGATGATTCTTCTTTTGCTTGTCCCTTCTCTTCGACTGGATATTTCCCTTTCGCCTTCCCAACTGCAGTCATATTAGCTTCAATTTATAAATTATATGCTTGTATCTGCTCTAGAGTAGGGGATATCCTTTCTCTAAGTGTGAAACCAAAATTGGCTTCAAAAGCCCCAACAAAAATCACCTTTTCTCCAAAAGGAGGGCACTTCATTTCTACAGGCAAACTGTTATACAATTTATTAAATATTTTGATAAAATCTGATATATTCTCATATGGTTTTCTTTTGATTGCATTGAATTATGTCAGTGAATATTCATGATCCTTTTTTCGCACCATATTTGAGTGAATTGATTTTCTAGTTCTTCCCATGTATTAATCAAAATATTTGGCAATCCCTTAAACCACTTTCTAGCCTCTCCATCCAGAAACTGAACAAAAAGCCTCATTACAACATCAAGATGTTCTACATTCAAATTTTCATCAAAATTAAAAAGCACAAGAAAGTGTTTTTATGCAGTTATTTCATCTTCTCGAGTAAAACGTGGGAGTAATTTAAGATACTCTTGAGGCATTAAATTCACTAGTTGTGGAAGGTTAAGTGGAGCATATCCGTTGAACAAAAAGGATGGTGTTGCCATGTTTGCACCTTGATTGACTGTTCCTTGGTTTGATGTAGTCGATGAACTTGCTGTGAAAATGAACGAAGGTGGAGGTAAAATTGGTATGGGAGTGGGTTGATGGACAATGTCAGAGGGACCAACAACTGGATTTTTTTGAGCTTAAGTAAAATTAAAAGAAACAACCTCAAAGGAGTGTTGTTTTGACTTAGGTTCTTGAAAATAAATTGGTGCGAAAGGTGAATATTCTTCCAAGAAAGGAAATATTTTAGAGATATCTTCAAACAAAGGACTACTAGAACTACTACCAGGAGCAGAAAATGTAGGACTAGGTGTTGAGAGGGTTTTGGGTTTCCGAACCCTTTTAGAAACCAATTTTTTAGGGTCTGACAAAGTAATGACATTCTACAATGAGGTATCCAACCTTGTGTGAGGCCTTTTGTGAGCTAGAATTCCGAGAACAACAAACACAGCCAAATATTTCCTCCTTAATGAACAGCGAAAGGAAATAATGTGAAAAATCGAGGGAAAATAAACTTCGTCTCTTCATCCCCGACAACGACGCGAGAAAATGTTGTATCTTAAGAGACAATTCATTGGTTGTGGAAAGGAATCAATGCTTAAGGCATTTTTAAAAATGTGTCACAAAAGTAATTATATCAGTGGTCTTCGTTCAATCTCTTTAGAAACTAATTCTTTAAAACCCTTAATAATCTGGTATAATGAAAGACTCTGCAATGCCATTAACTATTGGTACTTGAATGGAAAAAAAGAATTGTAGAAGAAACTCAAAATTATATGTTGTAACACAGAATCTATTACTTTATATTTGTGAATGAATTTAATTAGAAAGAAAATTTGGAGTGAAGGATTGCAGATTAAATTTATTTAACTCTTACTCACAGATGTAATTAAGAGACTTTAAAATACTTTACTTCACTTCATTCAGGGAAGAAGGAACACAAAATGGAACAGGAAAAATGAATGACCATCAACAGTTGCAGGAAACTTGATGCTTCTTTCATTAACTCCTCATAAAAGTATGTACTAAAGTTTTAGTCTTCTAGAGGTCTGAAACTCAGAACCCCTCTTATTTCTTTATATATTGCTTAAATACATAAAAAATAAATTTTAACTACTAGAACTTCTTGAAACTACTTCGACTACCTAAACTTTTAAAACTACTTATTACATTGCAATTCAGGACATCACTATAGCTTCAGTCTTAACAAAAAAGAAAACAAATTAAAACTTGAAATATTATTATTTTTGTTGAATCTAATTTGTTGCTGATGTGTCTCCCTGACAGATCGAACATCCTTGCCCCACATTTCTTCCAGAGTTCAATATTTGTCTTTTTTTTCTGTCATGTCTTTTCTTTTTCTGATGTGGTATTCGAGCAGTTCTGTAATAACGCATCTTTTCCTGACTTGACCTAGCTATTGTGTTTCCAACAGTGCCACTATGTGCTCCCTTTGCTTGAATCTGCCTATGCCTCTACGTTTAAAACAATTTTATCATGTCTCCTCCTGCCCGACTGTGCCTCTTCTACTCGTGCCCGTAGTGTTTTGCCTTCTCTTCTCCTTTGCTCTGTGTTGGGTCACTTACTTGAGTCCACTACCCACGTTCACATTTCTTCATAAAATAACACAATTGCACATAATCCAATCCAATCTCATTTGTTTCTTTGCGGACTTTAGAAAGGATTTTGATACAGTACGTAGAAAAAATCGATGGAATAGATTAGAAAAGCTAAATGTTCCTTTCGAGTTGAGAGCTGCCACTATAAGGTTATACGAGAATCTAATTGCCAATTTTAAGAGCAATGAGGGGTGGTCAAAAGATATTAAGTGTAATATCGTAGTTAAAAAAGGTTTCCCCCTCTCCCCTACCCTATTTGGAATTTACATTGACAAGCTAGAAGGTTTTTTAGAGGAAGTAGGTTGTTCTGGCATGATCTTAACTGAAATAGTCATCATCCTTCTTCTCTATGTTGACGATATTGTTCTTCTAGCAAGGTTCCCATATGATCTTGATAAGAAACTAAGACTTCTTAATGATTTATGCTCTGCCATGGGTATGACTATTAACACTGACAAAACAAAAGTTATGATTATCAAATCCAAGAAGGACACTTACTCTAATTTTGTGTATGATAATAGCAACTTGGAGGAAGTGTATTCTTACAAGTACATAGGAATTGATATTCATCACAAGCTCAACTAGAACTATAAAATTGAGAAAAGGATTAGTGGAGGGTGGAAAGCTTATTTTGGCCCACTTTTATGACCTTTTGATAGGCCTAGTCCCCCTCCTTTGTTCCCACTCCTAACATCTTTTAATTGAAAATTCCTATTTTCCTAGATGAAGACATAATTAAGTGGCACATCTAGCTCCATGGTGCATAAAGCAGAAGTTGTTGTTTCCATTTTCACTCCAAATTGTCATGAATTCATTCAATCCTAAAGGGAATCCTCTAAGAAAAATCACGACGAGACATTCCAAGTGTCAGTAGTATTTGGTGGGCGTCGACTTCATCTTTGGTTCAAATCCCCTCCATAGTTTCATTTCATTTTTTGATTTTGTTCTATCTCTAGTATCTCCTCTGGATTCTTCTACATCTAAATTCTATCCTTGTAGACACTTTTATTTTATGGTCTTATATACCTTTTATGGCCTGCCCCTATTACTCTCATGCATATACATGTGTACCTTGCTAGTCACCCTCGGCTTCTCCCTTTAATTTGTAATTTTCTCTCATCGTTGGCTTATGCCCACTCCTGCTTTCTTGACTACAGGGCTATCTCTCGCCTCTTTCCATATGCTCCTCTCTTCTCCTTATGTTGCCTCTTTTTCATGGCCACCTACATTTCCTCCTTTGCCTTTGACCTTATAATTTTTTCCTCATGTTTTCACTTCCCCATGCCTCGTTAACACAAATGTGTCCATTGAGGTGTGACGTATTATCAGAAGTGAGCTTGCAAACCCACTAGTGCTTGGAAGAAATACTTACTATATTCCAAGGGCGAATTATTGACCCCATTTAGGAAGAACTCACCCACCTCGAATGTGAATGAGGCCCAACGTGGAAACAACTCTTAAGTAATGAGATTCTGGGTGAGCTAATTGAATAGATTCTGGACATGGGCCACACTTAAGGTCACTTCAACCAATACATGTTTACCATCGACATATACTAACACCTGAAGTTTCTCTTCGGCCACATTTGATGGATCATTTTGAGCATACAGCTAATATCCTTCACTCCTTGGAACAATTCCATCAACAACTAAAGGACTTGGACCAACATTTCAATTGTATCAAGCAACACTACGACATTCCTCCTTTGACTTGCAGAAATCTTAGCAACTATGAAATATGAATTCAGGTTGTCGTTGTAATATCCCCAACCATTTAACTGGTTGGACCAAATCATAAAAGTAGTATACTATATAAATAAATTAATAAATAAAGCGGAATTGGCCCATGGTTTTTCCTTTTGGGTTGTTTTGACCCCAGGTATTTTCCCATGGTTTTTCCTATTCGGTTGTTTTGACCCCAGGGATTTGCCCATGGTTTCTTCCAAGCAACCGACTATAAAAGGAGGAGGAGGATCGAGAGAAACTCATGGAATTTAATCTTTTCTTCATTGATATTCTGAAAGCTCAGAGGAGTTTTCAAGTGAGGTTTTTCAGGTGAGATCCTCAAGCTTCCTTCGGTGAGATTTGATCTCACCCTCGTAAGCAAACCCAACTTCGGTGGTTTCTATGATCACCCTAGCTGGTCGCATTCATTCCATATTTGTTTTGAAAGGATTTTCAACTATTTTTACTTTACACTTTATGAGAGTGGATTGAGATCTGTCCTGCCAGTTTTACTATAATTATTTGCATTGCCAAGAGTTTTAATTGGAATTAGGATGTAATTGACCCATCTACGTTGTTGGTCAAACTGCTTGTATTATATGGGATAAATTCCTTAATAAATGATATTGGGTGGATTTCCTTAGGGTTTGTTTAAATATGGTGATTCGAACTTAATTATGTGTAATGGAGTGTTATGTGTATATGTTATCATGAGGGTTTTTTTTATAATAAGCATATTACTTTGCTGTTATATTTTTACTGTTATTACAACAGTGACATTATATATTTCTTAAAGGATCTTACAGTCGCCATTGATTCTAATCCCTCGACTTAATTCCTATTATGTCATACTTTTTTTGTTAGCCTCCTTATCTTGAGTTTTAGTACTTATCTCAGTCTTTTTGTTTCTATGACTATTTTGATATGTAACGTTTCTTTCTGTAGAATGCAATTTTGGTTATAGTCTGGTCTACCCAATGGAATATTGGCCTAAGTTTTTCTACTCTTTCATGTGCATTCCAATTTGCAAGGAAATAAAATACTTACCACAAAAAAAAAAAAAAAAATCATTCACCTTTCATTGGTTTCCTTTTCCTTCCTACAAATATAGTTGGTGGATATGGATAAGGCTAAGGCCACAACTTGGTCAATTAACCAAAATTTATTTACATAATTATTAAAAAAATTCATTTTTTATATGATTTGGTTAACCATAATGATGATGGTTATATTGTTCGCTTAACCTCATAGCACTTAATACAAAACCTTCTTTGGGATTAACTTATAAGTTTTATTAAAAAATTATTTAAATAAAAGATCAATTAATAAATAAATATATAATAAAAAATATATTCAACAATTTAAGATAAATCTATTTTCTTTATTAAAAATGAATTTTTGATTTTTATAAAATTAAAAAAATTTAAAATTTTAAAAATTAAAATATTATATATTAAATATTAAAAATTATTATATTATAATATGATTTAATTATTTAAAAAATTCGATTGGTTTTTATGTGCGATTGTAGATGAAAATATAGAAATTAAGTGTATAAAAAAATTTAATGGAGTTATGTTTTATATGGTTATTCAATAATGATAGAAATGTGGCATTGATTTTTAGATAGTTTATTTTTTAATATTTATAATTTTCGATATAATGATTATGGTGATGATTATCTTTTTATTGAAATTAATTATTTTTTATATAGTTTAAAAATACGGACGATTAGTTAAATTTTGTTTTTATATTTAAAAAATTAAGAAAGTTTTCAAAAATCATCATAGAAATATAAAATTTTAATGATTAAGATTTTTTCCCAAAATTTTAAAATATAATTTAACAAAGAGAGTAAAATAATATACTACATTGAAAATAGTCATTGAATTCAAAAAGTGAAATTCCAACTTTAGGACAACCAATGAAATTTAATATTATATTGTGAAATACAAAAAAAATAATTAAAAAAATATAAAAAATAGATTTCATTTTGTTTTTTTTATAATAAGTTTTGAAAACACCGAAATCTTGATTTAGAAATATAATATTGATAAAACAAAATAAATTTTATAAAATAAACATAATATTAAAATTTTAATACTATTAGAATTAGTAATATAAATATTTTTTTTATTGGATAGTTAACCTAACTTTAAACTATATATACTATTGATTTTTAAACATTACTTTTTATATAAATACTAATCATTATATGAAATTAAGAAAATATAGCAGTGGAAATAAAAATATATATTTTAATTTTAATTTAAAGCTAAACATTTATTTTTATAATTTAAATACCACATAAAAAAATTTAGCATTAATCTATACTATGTAACAATGAAAATTATTTTCATTTTAAAATTATATATTATAAGAAATATATATATATATATATATATATATATATATATATATATATATATAATGATGATGATGATGATGATGGTAGTTAAAGTCCATTGAGACCAATCTACCAATATTTGGTCTATTGGACCTAAACAAAAGAGTTATTTAATTTGATTAAGATTTTATTCCTATACTCAAAAAGCTTGGAGAGAAGCCTCCCCAGCTCACTATAATTTTGACATCTTAAAAGGCTAGGAAGGTCAGTATTGAATATTTTCTATATATATATATAATTTACTATACATTGAATATTTTGAAAATTTCAAAAAAAAATTATATTTATTTTTTTAAACAAGCAATTAAGAGTTATATAGTTATATATATATAATAAAGATTAATGTTATTATAAAAAGTAAAGTATGAATTTTTTTGTAAGGTTGGATAGTTTTTATTCTCTTATATCCAAAAATACAAGATCTTTTTGGAAGGTTGGATAGTTTTTATTATCTTATATCCAAAAATGCAATATAATAATATGTGGTTATGTTAATTAATGTGTTATTAATGAAATTAGAATAATAAAGGAGCTTAAGTTTCTTGGGTATATCATAAAAGATTCTCTATACTATATAATTTATAATGTGCAAAAAATGACCAAATATTGTCTTTATATTATTGCTTATGATTGATGGATGTACCACTTCATATGAATGTTTATATCTATGATATAATAAATAAGTAAAATAGAAAGTCTTGAGAAAATACATGTGCTAGGCTTTAGGGGAATTTACCTAAATTGTTTTATGTGGATTAACTTAGTCCTCTATTATAGTGAAATTAATGCCATAGAGTATTTGGGTTGTATTTTGATCTTCTTGTCGATATAGAAGTATTTAATGTTGCTCTTCTAACCTTTCCACACTGATTTTCCACATGATTGTTTTGACTGCTAGTAAATGTCCACCACTTAAAGGACTATCTAGTTTGATGTAATTAAGTGTAAGTTGTATTGATTGGAATCCAACATCCAACCTACTTAATAATATCAACATATAATATATATCTTCTCTTTTAAAGAGAATAGGACTATCTAGTTTGATGTAATTAAGTGTAAGTTGTATTGATTGGAATCCAACATCCAACCTACTTAATAATATCAACATATAATATCTATCTTCTCTTTTAAAGAGAATCCTTCTCAAATGCTACAATTTCTCAACTAACGTGGAGAGGAGTGTTTGATATAGGGAAAAGTATTGATTTAATAACTTTAAGAAAAATGTTCAACAACTAGCTCAACACTTATATTTGATGTGGCGAGGTGAGGAGGAGTATTCATTTAATAAATTTAAGTAAAATGCTCAACAACTAGCTCAACCCTATAAGTGGTAGCTTCCCTTGCATTCCATTTTACCTTATGGCTACCTCTTCCCTTTCACATAACATTTTGTGTTCTTTCACAATACAACCTGGGCCAAATGTTTGTTGTGGCCTAATGTGGACAATGCAATATACCAAGCCTTCACCTACCTGACTCATTGCTAAGGTAAATCTTTCTTCCGAGGATGACTTTTTCCTAGATATTATCTAGAATAAAAGTTCTTTTTTGTATTAAAATAAAACTTAATACTATTTCTAATTAATTAATGAATTATTTTTCTTATATATATCACTAAATAAATTAATGACCTAAAACATAAATACACTATTAAAATTTTACTAAAAATATTTCATTTATTTAATTATACTAAGATTATTTACATTCAAAATAACTACTTAATGAAATAAAAAAATTTATTTAAAAAATAAAAATAATAAAGTAACATTTTAAATCGAATAATATAAAATTTGGAAGTTAATAAAGTAGGATGATGATGGTGGTGGTGGTGGTGGTTAACACCCACTGAGACCAAACTTTGGGTTATAGAACCTAACAAAACTAATTATTTAGTTTGTTTTAAAATTGTACTCCTATGCTCAAAGAGCTTGGAGAGAACGGTCCCGAGCTCGCTATAATTTTGACATGTTAAAAGGCTAGGAAGGTTGGTATTGCAACACAGATTATGAAACTGAGAACTAAAAGGAAGTGATTTTCATCCTCAATGTTCATATTCTCATAGAGATTGTAGATCCTTTCCACCCATGGTGTTTTAGGAACTTCCCAACGACCTGTTTCACTATGGAGCTCATGAGATTTAGTTCTTATCATGGCTATATTAATTTTTTCTTTGAGCTAGTTAAAACAAAGAGATACTTTTGATCTTCTAGAGTAAGGTTGATGACCCCCTTATAATATCTTAATTTTCTTTTAGCCTCTAAATGTTTCTCACATGACATTTTCTCTTTAAACTTAGAAGTAACAATATTTTTAATGTTTTTTTTGGTAAGCTTGGTAGAACCTTCCCATTTTATATTAATTTAAAATTCGACAACATAGATACAAAAATTAGACCTCAACCTACCCGAAGGAAACTAGGTCTGTTGGCCATCTTAGTGCAATGTATGCCAACCAAAACATAAAAAACCTTAATAACCTATACAGATTTTGATGATAATTAATATCAAAGTCTAGTAATAATAACATTTACAGAAAATAAAACTAGTGTGACCACTACCTTAATCATTAACTAATTGTTAAGTTATGTATTAGAAATTTCAAACAATTTCTGTAATTATGTTTAAATATATTGTGAATAGAAATTTAATTTGAATAATGAAAAAAATGATTATGGAATTAATTCCATAGAGTAAAAAGACTGAAGGTAAAATAATTCAAGATCTGAGAGTTAGTTGAACAGAATTCAGTTCAAACAGTTGCCCACCTCTAAGGATAAAAAGAGGATCCCAGTGAGGTTTGGGGGTTCTATTCAGTAACTGAAGGAGGAAAAGACTCTGGAGAAAATTATGCATTGCTGTTAACCAGAGAATTAAACCAAATTTTCTATTGAGTACTAGAATTGGAGACTGGACTGGATTGTCCCATAGTCTCTTCCAGAATATCTGTCAAAAATGAAGCTCAGGCTTGGAGCTCGAGGGAGAGTTGGAGGACGTAATTGCCTCACTCATGGAAGGGAGGCATAAAATCAATCCTAGCATCAGAGGACAGATAAGTAATTGTTCACTGTATTTATAGGAATTCTGTTTTCATAACTTTTCCTGTAGAAAATAAATTATATGGAAAGTTGTTTACTGATTTTAGTTAATTATCTGAGGACTGTAAACCTAGATCCTTCTAAAGAAGGTTTTGGGTAGATCGTCCTGTTACTGCCTATGATATTACACGGACATTTATGGTCGGGACATATGTGCTGAAACTAATTATATAGTGAACTGAATGTCGTATTGTAAATGTATAGTAGAAACACAATATTAAGACAAACTGTAATTGTACATTTCATGACAGAATAGTATTTTGTATCATTTGTTGTATTCTATATATATATACTTCTTAGAATACGAGTACAAAGATACAATTCCAAATATATCTTCTAAAATTAGTTCAAAAAAAGGGTATTCAGAACAACTAGGATTTATAGTGCTGACTTCTAGTAATGAAAACGGAAAGGAAGAAGTTATATACATATATGTAGAACAAAACTATGATTTTCAGGAATCGAAAAACATTGAAAAGAACAACCTCCGAAGGGAGAATCTTTGAGTTAACATATTTAAAGATTTACTGAACAGAATTTTCATAAGTATTGATAATCCATTGATTACATACTTAAGCTGAGAGTTACTAGATAATAGTAATCAAACTTGAAAAAAAACAACAAAGGCATTACTGTTGAAATGTAACAATACAGAGAATAAACTCAGAACATTAGGAAATAGTTGAGTTCAAGAATTACAGTGACAAATTAACAAAATAACTTGTAATTGGATTATATATATATATATATATATATATATATATATATATATATATATATATATGTATGTATGTATGTATGTATGTATGTATGTATGTATGTATGTATGTATGTATGTATGTATGTATGTATGTATGTATGTATGTATGTATATATATAGATATCTATATATATATATATGTGTGTGTGTGTGTGTGTGTGTGTGTGTGTGTGTGTGTGTGTGTGTGTACATACATACATGCATACATACATACATACATACATACATACATACATACATACATACATACATACATACATACATACATACATACATACATACATACATACATACATATATATATATATATATATATATATATATATATATATATATATATATATATATATATATATTATGTGAACGAGAAGAATAGAAATACATTGTCTATATCAGGTTATTGCTATCCATGGCGAACAAGTGAATAGCTTAAGTAACAGCTACGAGTGAAACCCTTGTGGTATAACCCTGAATGCTACTCAACAAGAATATCAAATATTTTTAATTAAATAAAGAAGGAAAACTATTTTCATTGGAAGCTATAAACCCTGAATATATACATACAGGTCAGCTATGGCACTATCTTAAAAAAATATATATAGGATTAAAACCCTACCTTTCAGGTTAACCGGTATGAGAACAGAAAGAGTGAGATTTCTTGCCAAGAAGAAAACAGGTAAGTTCGAGCCTCAAAGTAGGACTCAAATATTAAAATTACAATGTAAAATCAAACTTGTGATGATCCAACCATTAAAAATATAAGTCCTCTCCTGCAATAAGCAGAGGCGAGTATTACGATTCAGAGCGGTAGGAGAAATATTTGTAGAGAAAATATCTATCTACTCACATGTGCCATTGCAGAAGCACTTGAACTTGTTCCTTAAGAAGTGTTTTCCGTAAACTATGTGTGAACCTACCACCAAACCCATAAAACAAATGTATAAGAAAACTGAGTTAAAATAGCAAATCGAAATCAGGGCAAAAGGGAAAATATGCTAAGAGTTGTCTGTATAAGAACTTGCTAAGTAAACAAAAGAGTTCTAAGAGAAGTGATTGCATTACCTGTTAAACCATGGTTGCAGGATTCAAGATGAAACTATAATCATACTTCTATAAGGATTCTAACTCAGAAGTGCTGCTAGCACGAAATGCTAGGACGAGAAGTTACTTCTCATAAAAATGCATAGGAAACTTAGCAGGGTTTCAGGAAATATTCTCATCACACATTCTAAACCCAAGCATCTGGACTGTGCCATAGTAACGAGCATATCTAGCAAGAATACAAGAAATTCTATGGACAAACTTGCAAGAACAGCAGAGAAATTGCAGAGAAAACCAACGCGGCGATAAACGCAACAATGAGCCGCTGGGAGACGGAGGGGTATGGGTGGTTACCCTAACCTACCCTTATCCGCATTAGAACTATAGATATCTTGAGATATGGATCGGATGGTGGAGGGTGAGCCATATCATGGCACAACTGTAGATCGTCGCTCGAAGTCTTTAATGCTAGGATGGGCACATTAAAACATACACATTGCCATTAAACCATAACCAGATTATACATGAGGTTAAGACGCGTTGAAAACCGCATGTGATTCACTAAATCCATTATATGTACAAAGAATTTAATGCTCAGTACTGGGTATGACACCCGTAATAAACAGATAATTAATTACATAGCCAAGTGGAGGTTTTCACATGTAAATAAATATTTCTTGTAAGTTATGTTACTATGAAACAAGCATAAAATGATGTTATTCGACCATGTGGATATTCATATGAATTATTTAACGTAAATAAAGTGGTGCTAAGGTAATGTTAAATAGATGAATGTAATTTTTTTTTTATGTTGTAGTAATAGTTGTTGCAAGTGGTATCAGAGTAGCGTTGTAATGCTAGGACCCTATGGGTCAACTAACGTTTAAGTTATGTATTCATGATGCAAACTGAAAGAGTTAGTAGGATAAAATGAGAAGGACACCATTACAACAACCACCTCTGAATGCCAGGGAACCATAACCCTGAGAGGAGATGAAACCAAAAATGTGGATACAGCTGGGGGTAGAATAGCATCAACAAACTAGTAGGATGTTAGAAGAGCAGCAACACCAAACCAACCTCCTTTTAACCATTGTGCAGAAGTTACAGGAGGAGATGGAGAGGGTGCGAAACGATAATTCAATATTGATGCAAGATCAGGAGAGGATATTGAAAAGTCTCTCTGATAAGCAGAATCAAGGAATTGAGAAGCCAAGTACTGATAGAGAATTCCAGGAAGGAAATTAACAACAAATTAGAGATCATGACGAATAGAAAGAATTCAATCTTAGCGAAGTAACCGAAATAAGAATTATATGAAGCTGAATTTTATAATGTAACAGATCAGAAAGAGATAAAAAGGAAGAAAGTAGAGCTGCAAGGTGAATTTAGGAAAATAAAACCCCCCACATTTGATGGAGTAGAGGAGTAGGTAGCTGAAGCATGGTTGATTAATATGAATAAATATTTCCAAGTGTATGAATACAGTAGTAATCTTAAGGCCATATTGGCTATTTACCAGCTAAGAGAGAAAGCCACCTTATGGTGGGAAGAAGTGAAGAACGTCCGCAGTATAGAGTACCAAGACGTAACTTGGGATGCTTTCCAACAATATTTTAAGGATAAGTACCTAACAGAGCGCTTTTATGATGAGAAATCTCTAGAATTTCATGATTTGAAGTTAGGACAAATGACTATGGACGAGTATATCACTAAATTTACTTCGTGACTGCGTTACTGCCCTATCTAAGAGATGAAAAAGCTAAAGTATAGATATTTTTAAGCAGTTTTCCGATTCATATGAAATAACGTATAGAATTCGTGAATCCTAAGATGATGGATGAGGCTATCAAAAAATCCAGAATGTGCTACCAGAAAGAAAAATTCAAGGTGGAACAAGGAAAAGGCTGGCAGGCCAAGAAGGAGCATAAAGGCAATTCTGGTTTTAAACGAAAAAAAACCAGTAATTTTAAAGGTACAACTAAAATTTCAATCAGTAAACAGTTTGGTAAAAATCATCAAAGAATAAGGTGGCCTACAGAAGATAAAACTGTAGAAGCTTCCAGTAAGCCAAAACAAACTCGGAACTAGAAACCACCGTTACAATGCTGGGGTTGTGGGGAGGCACACTACTACTGAAACTATCCACAGAGAGGTAGGAGTGAAGCAGTGACCAATTCACAAGAAGCCTCAACGGTGGGACATGTCGCCAGAAACCTATCCATAATTAATGTGGCATTGGAGGACCAGAAAGCTGACTATCAGCCGACAATGATTGAACTAGAAGGTAAATTGCTATCTCAAAATTTGCTATTTAGGTAGATCTGAGTGCAATTTTAAGCTATATAAGTCCAAAAGTAGTAGAAAACTGTAAATTAAAAAGTCATAAATATAAGAAATCATGGGTGGTACAGTTAGCTACTGGATTCAAGAGGAAAGTTAGTGCCAAAATATCAAATTGTGCACTAAAAATTTATGAACAACAGCTAACTATGGATTTGAATATTTTAAATTTGGGATCTTATGATGTGCTGCTTGGAATGGATTGGTTGGAAAATCATTGGGCTTAGTAGATGGCAAGGAAAAGGTTATTTACTACAGAAAACAAGATGGCACTCACCAGGAAATTCAAGGGATAAAGAAACTTGTACAGTTGCGTCTGATCACGGCATCCCAAATGGGTAAATGCATGAGGAAAGGATGTCAACTATACGCCATTCAAGTGGGTTTTACAGACTTTAAAGAAAAAGCTTCTAGGATGGAAAATATACCTATAGTGCAGGAATTCAAGGATGTATTTCCAGAGGAAATACCAGGATTGCCACCTAGAAAGGACATAGATTTTACAATTGAATTGATGCTGAGAGCATCGCCAATTTCAAGAGCACCCTATCGGATGAGTGTACCTGAATTGACTGAGTTAAAAATGCAGCTACATGAATTATTAGATAATGGATATATACGACCAAGTGTTTCTCCTTGGGAAGCACCTGTATTATTTGTAAAAAAGAAGGACGGAACCATGTGAATGTGCATGGATTACCGTCAGTTAAATAAGCTAACTGTTAAGAATAGGTATCCCTTACCGCGAATTGATGATCTTTTTGATCAAGTAAAGGGAGCCACGATATTTTCAAAAATATATCTAAGATCAGGATATCATCAGATCGGGATAAAAGATGAAGACATACATAAAACTGCTTTTCGTACAAGGTACGAGCACTACGAATTTGTGGTGTTACCTTTCAGATTAACCAATCCACCAACAACGTTCATGAGGTTGATGCATGGTATATTTCATCCCTATCTGGATAATTTTGTGTTGATTTTCATTGATGACATTTTGGTCTATTCTAAGAATGCGGAGGAACACAAGGAACATCTGCGGATAGTGTTGGAAATGCTAAGGAAGCACCAAATGTATTCCAAGTTCAACAAGTGTGATTTCTTCAAGGAATAAATTTAGTACTATGGTCATGTAATCTCTGCTGAAGGTATTTCAGTAGACCCTGGGAAGATCAAAACAATTATAGAATGGAAAGTGCCTCAAATGTGGCGGACATACGATCCTTTATGGGATTGGCTGGTTATTACCAGTGATTTATTAAAGGATTCTCAAGGATTTCTTTTCCAATCACTTCACTGCAAAGTAAACGAAAGGTATTTAAATGGACAAGAGAATGTCAAGACAGTTTTGAAAAGATGAAGCAGTTGTTAACTACCGCTCCGGTGTTAAAAGTAACTGATCCTAATAAAGAGTTTGAGGTATGCACAGATGCATGCAAGGAAGGAGTTGGGGCAGTCTTGTCACAAGAGGGAAAGGTGATTGAGTATGAGTCCCGAAAATTAAAAGAACATGAGTAGCGATATTCAACCTATGACTTAGAATTGACAGCAATGGTGCATGAACTTTGGGTGTGGAGGCACTATTTACTCGAGAAAAGATTTTTGCTCAAAACAGATCATAGCAGCCTAACTAGCTACTTTAAGCAGGCTAATCTCAACTCTCGTCAGGCAAGGTGGAATGCTTTCCTAAGAGAATTTGATATTGATATGCAACATGTGAAAGGTAAGGAGAACCGAGTAGCAGATGCATTAAGTAGGAAGTTGCATGGTGTTTATGAATTATATTGTAATCAAGTTGAGTGCATATTTCTAGAACAAATAAAATCAGAAGCAGATAAAGACCCTGAATACCAGTTTACGTGGCAGCAAGCAAAGGAGCTCAAAGAACAAGGAAAACTAGCTGAATATGAAATTGATCATGATGGTTTGTTAACTTTCAAGAAAAGAATTTTTGTCCCAAACCAAATGGAGTTGAAGGAATTGATATTAAATGAATATCATCAAAGTAATTATTCGAGACACCCTGGTTATCAGAAGATGTTAAGAGCCATAAAGAAGAATTACTTCTGGCCTGGTATGAGTAGAGATATAGCAGAATATTTGAATAAGTGCTTATAATGCCAGCAAGTAAAAGTGGAGCACTGGCATCCAGCTGGATTGATGCAGCCTATACCGGTACCTGAATGGAAGTGGGAAGTGATATCTTTAGATTTTATCACTGGACTACCAAGATAAAAAAGAAACAATGATTCTATAATGGTAGTGGTGGATAGATTAAGCAAATATGCACACTTTATACCAGTACAGTCCACTTATAAGACAGTGCAAATATCAGATATATTCATGCGAGAGATTTTCAGATTGCATGGAATTCCAAAGACTGTCATATCTGACAGGGATGTAAAGTTTACATCAGCATTTTGGAAAACATTGTTCACTAGGTTGGGAACTCAAATTAACTTCAGCACTGCTTATCATCAACAAACAGACAGACAAACAGAGCGAGTAAATCAAATTTTGGAGGACATGCTACGTATGTATGTAATGCAACATCCTACTAGGTGGGAAGAGTATTTACACCTAGTAGAATTTTCATACAATAATGGCTATTAGGAATCACTCAAAATGAGTCTATTCAAAGCCTTGTATGGGTGATAATGTCGAACTCCTATTAATTGGAGTAGCTCGAAAAACAAGTTGATGCTTGGACCCGACATGTTAGCTGAAATGGAGACAGAAGTAAAGAAGATTCGACAGAATTTGAAGGTAGCTCAGGATAGACAAAAGGTGTATGCAGATAGAAAAAGAACCTATCGTGAATTTTATATAGGGGACCATGTGTACATAAGAATTAAGCCAAAGAAAAGAACGTTAAGGTGGGCCTCATGTGCCAAGTTAGCTTCCATATTCTGCAGTCCATTCCAAATATTGGAACAAGTAGGACCCGTGGCTTACCAATTGGATTTTCCTAGTCATATACGAGTACACAACGTTTTTCATGTGTTGCTATTGAAAAGATACATTCACGATTCAAAACATATAATCCACTGGCAAAATATTCAGGTTGAATATGTATACCAGATTGATTAAATTATGTTAAGATATATAAGTCAAACTAATACGAATCATTGTTTGCAGGTCGAACCGGACAGAGAATTTCTAGTCGAACCCCTCAGTATAATCGATTGGAGGGAAATCATGCTCCGGAAGCGAGCCATCGCCCAGGTTAAAGTGCAATGGAAGCACTTTGGCCTAGAAGAAGCTACCTCGGAGGATGAAAGTTTTGTTCGGGAAGCCTATCCTGAAATTTTTACTGAAACAGAATGAGAACACCAGGGACGGTGTTCACTTCCAGGGGGGAAATTGTGACCACTTCCTTAATAATTAACTAATTGTTAAGTTATGCATTAGAAATTTCAAACAATTTATGTAATTATGTTTAAATATATTGTGAACCGAAATTTAATTTGAATAATGAAAAAACTGATTATGAAATTAATTCCATAAAGTAAAAAGACTGACGGTAAAATAATTCAAGATCTAAGAGTTAGTTGAACAGAATTCAGTTCAAACAGTTTCCCACCTCTGAGGATAAAAAGAGGATCCCAGTGAGGTTTTGGGGTTCTGTTCGGTAACTGAAGGAGGAAAAGACTCTGGAGAAAATTATGGACTAGTGTTAACCAGAGAATTAAACCAAATTTTCTATTAAGTACTGGAATTGGAGATTGGACCGGATTGTCCCGTAGTCTCTTCCAGAATATTTGTCAACAATGAAGCTCAAGCTTGGATCTCGGGGGAGAGTTGGAGGACGTAATTGCCTCACTCTTCGAAGGGAGGCATAAAATCAGTCCTAGCATCAGAGGACAGATAAGTAATTATTCACTGTATTTATAGGAATTCTTTTTTCATAACTTTTCCTGTAGAAAATAAATTATATGGAGAGTTGTTTACTGATTTTAGTTAATTATCTGAGGACTGTAAACCTAGATCCTTCGAAAGAAGGTTCTGGGTAGATCGTCGTGTTACTACCTATGATATTACATGGACATTTAAGGTCCGGACATATGTGTTGAAACTTTCTATATGGTGAACTGAATGTCGTATTGTAAATGTATAGTAGAAACACAATATTAAGACAAACTGTAATTGTACATTTCATGACAGAATAGTATTTTGTATCATTTGTTGTATTCTATATATTTATACTTCTTAGAATACGAGCACAGAGATACAATTCCAAACATAACTTGTAAAATTAGTTCAGAAAAAAGGTATTCAAAACAACTGGGATTTATAGTGCTGACTTCTAGTAATTAAAATGGAAAGGAAGATGTTATATACATATATGTAGAACAAAACTGTGATTTTAAGGAATCGAAAACCATTGAAAAGAACAACCTCCGAAGGGAGAATCTTTGAGTTGACATATTTAAAGATTTATTGAACAGAGTTTTCATAAGTATTGACAGTCCATTGATTACATACTTAAGCCGAGAGTTACCAGATAATAGTAATAAAACTTGAAAACAAAACGACAGAGGCATTACTGTTGAAATGTAACAATACAAAGAATAAACTAAGAACATTAGGAAACGGTTGAATTCAAGAAACGAAATAACTCGTAACTGGATAATATATATATATATATATATATATATATATATATATATATATATATTTCGTGAACGAGAAGAATAGAAATACATTGTCTATATTAGGTTATTGCTATCCATGGCAAACAAGTGAATAACTTAAGTAACAGCTATAGGCGAAACCCTTGTAGTATAACCCTGAATGCTATTCAACAAGAATATCAAATATTCTTAATTAAATAAAGAACGAAAACGATTTTCATCGAAAAGTATAAACCCTGAATATATACATACAGGCTGGCTATGGCACTATCTTTAAAAATATATATAGGATTAAAACCCTCGCTTTCAGGTTAACCAGTACGAGAACAGAAAGAGAAAGATTTCTTGCCAAGAAGAAAATAGGTAAGTTCGAGCCTCAAAGTAGGATTCAAATCTTAAAATTACAATGTAAAATCAAACTTGTGATGATCCAACCATTAACAAAAGTAGTCCTCACCTGCAATAAACATAGGCGAGTATTGCGATTCAGAGCGGTAAGAGCAATATTTCTAGAGAAAATATCTATCTACTCACCTATGCCATTGCATAAGCACTTAAACTTGTTCCTTAATAAATGTTTTCCGTAAACTCTATGTGAACCTACCACCAAACCCATAAAACAAATGTATAATAAAACTGAGTTAAAATAGCAAATCGAAATCAGGACAAAAGGGAAAATATGCTAAGAGCTATCTGTATAAGAACTTGCTAAGTAAACAAAAGAGTTCTAAGAGCAGTGATTGTGTTATCTGTTAAACCATAGTTGTAGGATTCAAGATGAAACTATCATCATACTTCTGTAAGGATTCCGACTTAGAAGTGCTGCTAGCACGAAACGCTGGGCCGAGAAGTTACTTCTCAGAAAAATGCATAGGAAACTTAGCAGGGTTTCAAGAAATGTTCTCGGCACACATTCTAAACCCAAGCATCTGGATTGTGCTATAGTAACGAGCATATCTAGCAAGAATACAAGAAATTATATGGACAAACTTGCAAGAACAACAGAGAAATTGCAGAGGAAACCGATGTGGCGACAAACGCAACAATGAGCTGGTGGGAGACAGAGGGGTATGGGTGATTACCCTAACCTACCCTTATCCGCATCAGCACCGTAGATATCTTGAGATATGGATCGGACGGCAGAGGGTGTGCTAGATCATGGCACAGCTGTAGACTGTAGCTCGAAGTCTTTAATGCCAGGATGGGCACATTAAAACATACACATTGCCATTAAACCATAACAAGATTATACATGAGGTTAAGACGCATTGAAAACCGCATGTGATTCACCGAATCCATTATATATACAAAAAAATTTAACGCTTAGTACTGGGTATGATACCCGTAATAAACAGATAATTAATTACATAGCCAAATGGAGGTTTTCGCATGTAAATAAATATTTCCTGTAAGTTATGTTACTATGAAACAAGCATAAAATGATGTTATTCGACCATGCGGACATTCATATGAATTATGTAATGTAAATAAAGTGGTGCTAAGGTAATGTTAAGTAGATGAATGTAGATTTTTTTTTTATGTTGTAGTAATAGTTGTTACAACTAACTGCTAAAAAAGGAAGTACGGATATCTCTAATCATCTTCTGACTCCACTAAGACAGGTTCTTTGGCGCTAGAACAATATTTTTAATGCTAGCTATATATATATATATGATTTTGATATATATTTGTTTTTAATTTATAATTGTCATTATGATTATATTATAATATATATTTGTTTTTAATTCATAATTATTATTATGATTATATCTTGAGAAAAATAAACTTTAAATATGGTGACATTTTTTTTACAGAATTTTAATTTACAAATTTAAATTATTAATATTTTGAAATATATAATAAAAATATATATATATAAAATTGTTTCTTTATTAAATATATTTTCAATTTTTATTAAATTATTATATAGATTCCTTAATCTCTATCGAAATATAATTATTTCAATAATTAAAATATTAAAAAATATATAATTTATACATAAATAACTTTAGTATATCTCCATTATATTTAGTAAAATTACTCATTTAAATTTATAATTTTATAATTTTAACAAAGCTACATAGTATCTATTACCTATCACTTAGTTTATTACTTTATAATAATTAAAAGTTAATGAGCCCACGGGACTTTGGTTCAACGATGAAGGGTGCATTGTTAAGGCACTCCATGCGATAGGTCACTGGTTCCAATCTCCCTGTGAGGGATGACTTACAAAAAAAGAAGAAGAAGTTAATGGTATTATTTGAATTAATATAATTAATATATTTAAATTCACAACCAATAACATTAAGCATAAATGATAATATAAATTAATCAATTTATTGGGTAAGTTTACTTTTCTATTGTAAAATATAATTGTGTAGTACTTCAAATTTTAGGATTGTTTTTAA
The DNA here is from genome assembly GCA_034641835.2 of Pinus albicaulis. NCBI lineage: Eukaryota > Viridiplantae > Streptophyta > Pinopsida > Pinales > Pinaceae > Pinus > Pinus albicaulis. The sequence goes on from CM076582.1 coordinate 1,648,844,208, forward strand.
AATAGTTCAACAGATTTAGGTAATTTCTTTTTTTAAATATGAGTGGATTTATTTGTTATTATGTCACCCTTTATTTTTTTGGAGAATATCTTGATTAAATTAATAAGTAATTAAACACCTTTATTTTAATTAAATTATCAATAAAATAAAATTAATTTATTCACTTTTCAAATTTAATTATTTAGATTATTTTTAATTCAATTAAAATTTTGAAAAAAAATATAAAACAACAAATTTATATATTTAAATTATTATTTTTTAATTATTATTTTGGAAAAAAAATATTACATATAAATAAATAAAGTGTTATCAGAATAGAGGAATAACCCGTTCTAGTGTTTTAATAACTCAAAGTTTCAGATTTCTTAAGTGAGTCCATAATCAGGGGTAAATTCTTTGAAAAATTTGTGATCATTAGGGCAAAAAGAATAGTTTAGAAATGACAAGTTTGAAAGGACTTCTTAAGTGAGTCCATCATCGTAGGTAAACCCACATAATTCTTTGAAAAAATTGTGATCATTAGGGCAAAAAGAATAGTTTAGAAATGACAGTTTTGAAAGGAGTTTTGCCCTTAATAATTGCAATTTCTCAAAGAGGATAGTGTTGTCCATCAAGTCCCTTCCATGGTAGGACTGAATCTTTTTAAAAAGAGAATCCATATAGGTGAATTAGTTTTCAGAGCAAAACTCTTTTCAAACCTGTCATTTCTAAACTATTCTTTTTGCCCTAATGATCACAAAATTTTCAAATAATTCTTTTTGCCCTAATGATCACAAAATTTTCAAATAATTCTGTGAGTTTACCTTTGATGAAGAACTCACTTAAGAAGTCCTAAAAGTTGGGTTATTAAAAGGCTCGAACAAGTTATTCCTCTATTCTGAAAACTAATTCACCTGTATAGACTCTCTTTTTAAAAATAAATTGTTATTTCAAAAACTAAAATTTATGTGTTTGAATTTGGTGAGTTTCTTTTTTACAATACATAGTAATTTTTGTGCAATGTTTTAAACCAACTAAATTAAATATGTAGATAGTTTGTATATTTATTTAGTAATTTTTGTGAGAATATTTTAAACCAACAAATGAATAATGTAAATTAAATTTATAAAAATTTATATATTTATTTAAATATATTGTTAAGAAAACTAAAAAGCAATGCTTTCTTTTATATATATATATATATATATATATAGATAATTTTTATTGTTAAATTGCAACCAATGTAAAAAGTATAACCACATGTTATCGCCTCTAGTTAAACTCGAGAATGAAAATAGTATTGAACAGAAAATTGTTTTATCACTATGTGAAATGGCTTCTTGGAAAACTCCGTAGACCCGTTATATTCTTCTCTAGGTCAAAGAAAAAAATTAGCAATGACCATTAATAAGACTATTAAAAGTTGGATTTGTGACCCATTATCCCAACTTATAGCGACGATTTTATTATATGGATCATTTACTCCTTTTCTTGGTCCGTACATGTTAGAATGCCATTATGGTTTTTCATAATCTCATGGAATTTCTAAATTATTCTGCCGATTTTTTTAAACTACGGCTTATTTATGATGTCGGGAAATCTTCTTATAAACTAGGTTAGGGCCATTACCGTTAGCGCTGTCACCGTATCAGGATTCAGCACTAACGAAGGGTCAGTTTAAAGCAATCGTTTTAAATAAACAAGTGTTCTAAACAATACGCCACTGTAACACGTGTGGCAATATTTGTTTTGGTATGTATTTTTTTATTTTGATATTTTGAAGATTTTTTTTGGATTTTTCAAGTCTAATTTCTTTAAAATTTGGCAAAAATTTATTGAAAACAGAAATTTGATGGATAGCTTGTACAATAGAAGTGTTCTAGAGATTTTTTAGGGTGCTGAATCTATATATATAGTAAAAAGAACTAGTTTAAATAACGTAAATCAAGATTTTACTTCAATCTTTTTCACCAGATTCCGACACCAGAAACTCCAAAAAATCACACTAAAAACTACATTTATATATAGGGCGGATAGTAATATTTATATATTGTATTGAGGCCAACCTTATAACAAACCGACACGTGAAACTGGTGTGGATATGCACATCGATTGGGAAACATATTGCCACGTAACTATGACCGCATACGAACACATATCACTAAATGCAATGTCTCCAATAATCTTTGAAGTAGAAAAGATGGGATGCTTTTCTTAAAAGAAAAAATATATTCCTTTTTTTGTGAATTTAGTAGGACCTTTCTATTTTCTATTTATATTTGCAAAGCAGGTTACAAAATTATAAATTCAGTGTATGGCCTCAACCTGCCCGTAGGAAACCAGGTCTGTTGGCTATCTCAGTGCATGAAAAGCAAACCAAAATTGGAATAATTTCATCCGTCTATATCCATCATGAGCTATCTGTTCTAGTTCATACTTTTCTACATGCTGAAAATAAAAACTTAGTTCATTCAAAACTGTAAATTTCATAAAACAACATTTTAAAAGGAACCATTAGGTATCTGAAGAAGAGACTGGAGTTGGGTCTTTTACTGTAGACCCTGGCATGTCCACTCGCTAGAATTGTTGGAGCTGCTTTTCCATACGACCCAAGCGATCATCAAGTCTGCTAATGCGATCGGCTGTCTGATACTGGTGATTTTAATATGATGAAGTTGGTTTTGCATATCCTGTAGCATGTCCATGAGGCTGTTTTCTATCTTTGGAAGGTCTTTATGAGCCTGGCCGGGGAGAAAAATTTGCATAGCCTTTGCAAGAAGACACTTAAGTATCCAGTGTGTGTGGATGGTCTGCTGGAATAACGTGAGTCGGCCTCGGGTATTGCCTGGGTCGATTATGAAATCCAAGATTTCAGTTTCAGCTTCATTGTCTTCAGGATCTGTTTGAATGTCCCTTACCTAGCCACGAATTTCCTGGCGAATCATGGATGAATTTCCAACGACATATGTTGCTGCAAGATTCTCTAGAATCTCCAAATTTGATTTCCTACCGCGTTTCTTTGGGGCTGGCTCAGACTGAACTTGTTGCTTCCCTTTTGCAATTTGGGAGGAGGACCGACGCTTCCCCATGGTGAACAAGAACCTAAATATCAACACTAACATGCAGCAATACACAGTAAGGGAGAAATCAGCATTAAGGGACCACCAAGTTTTCATCCCGTTAGCATCAATGGTGTTTTTACTAAGCAAGCCGAGCAATACTAACCACAGGAACCTAGAATTTCCACAGTACATTAAGGCGGTTTGACTACCTATGGTACAGTAAGCCGAGGACCCTGTTTCCCAACTCGACTTCCGAAACCTCTGAGCAATGGTAATCGAGAGAGAATGAAGCAGAACAGACCGCACACGGTTGTTTAGGGAAAGACTCCTGAAACAAATATTCGCAATAAAATCCCAACCCAGAAAACATGATAAATTCATCCACAGGAGAGAATGCATACATAAATGCCACAGTATGTCCCAATGGGTTTGAAAATTACATCTACTTAAGTGAACCATACAGCATCTATTACAATGACCCATACAGCGTCTACTATAGTATGTAGCCCTGGTTACTACCCGAACCCGACGCCTAACCCTTCCTACTAAATACCACCACGATACCTTCAGAGTGCCAAACAGAATCGACTTGACTTTGGGCTCAGAGCTAAAAGGATTGGCAACACAGTAATTAAGTTTTGTTAGCAGGTTGCAGGGGTTGCGGAAGCAAGGATTAATCGGCTACAATTTAGGAACAAAACTAAAAACCATTAAGATAACCAAATCCACCATTTTAATCACCAAGGGACCCGAAACCACAACGACTGTAACCATGAGAGAAAGGAGAAAACTGTGTACATACCACCACCTGGTCGAGTGCCCAGCTTCCTCCACTGATGTCTCCAAACGCTTGCATGCAAGGAGCGATGCGTGCACGAATGAAGGTGAGGAGGTAGCCGACTTACCGTTTGTAAAACATTCCTTCAGCGGTCTGACAGTACAGGCTGTCCACCCTGCATACTCATTAAAGAGCAGATTTTCACGTACTGCCGTAAGATAAAACTCCAATGCGCCATTATAATGCTTGATGGTTTGGAGGACGAACAATCCGCTAGCTTTCTACACATCTTAATTGCTTTTGGAGAGTGTACACCCCGATCGGGGGAAAAGAAAAAATATATTCAAAAAGAAAAAAAATCCCTTAAATTTAGTAAAACCCCTTACCGACATGCCGTGGACAGGAAGATGCTTAAAAGTCCTTCGTTTTCCTTAAGTCATTGTTTATGCAATGTATTTGGAATTCAATGTAGTAATAATAGAAGTTTGAAGGATGTTCACTAATATCTATTATATTATCATCCGGACAGTCAGCGGCACTAAGTACATACTTTACCACATTTATTCGAATCCAATGCAATATACGGTAAAACTATTGGAATCCAGGGTCATAATAATTGAAGTTTGAAGCATCTTCACTAATATTTATTATATTAGATATTGAGGTTTCAATCATTCACTATCATAGAAAATTCGAATTTTGGGTTTTAAAAATTAAAAAGCAGAGACCATGTAGATGCAAATGAATAATTTTCTCTCCAATCTTTGCGTTTAAGAAGGCATTGAAGATTTTTTATTCCCTTGCGTTTTGGTTGGAAACATCGAGGACAGAGGGAAGATTAAGCACTTTCAGGGGAAGGCATTCACGGATGGCATTGTGATCTATTATAAACTTTGACGTTAATGCAATCACACACAAAGAGAAGTAATTTTGACTGTGATTCCATTATTGCAGTGCAGTGAGAGAGTAGCATCATTGCCATCGTAGATTTATTCACTGCAAGAAAGTCTTGTCACCAATGAAATTGCTTGATACTAATGGCTTGATTTAGATTAAAGAAATCTAAAAAACTCGTGGAGAGTATTATAGAAATATTTTTATGATGTTAATAATGGATATGCTAATTTTAGCACACACATCCATATTTATGACCGGTTGTTTTTAAATTTAGATTTTATTTAAACTACTAAAAATTATTAGCTAATTAGAAATAATTATGATTAACTCTCTTACTCCCTGATCGCTACTTCTTACCCTTTATCTCTCATTTACTATTATAACACTTAGAGATCAATTCAAAAACTTGTTTTATTTCTCCATATTGATGGAGGTTGTCTTCAAAACTATGCTATACAAGTTTCTTTTTCATTTTTCTCTGAAATTTATAGTTTACATAATTTTTTGTTGTTGTTGTTTATCTTCAACCTTACTCTACTCTTCTTCAATATTTGTACATCTTTTTTTTCTTCATCCAATTTTTCTTGCACATCTACTTGTAACTTAGCTATTGCATTTTTTTTTTTTAACATTCTTTGTATGATAAAAAAAACAATATATTTGTTTCTTTTAGTCTCTCTTTTTCAACAACTTAGATGGTTGCTTCCATTTCTTTTACTCCTTTTGTTGTAGATATTGTAGCTTTTAGGTACCAACTTTCATATCCATCACACTTGGGTTTCACGAGCCACTCAAGAAATACTAATTCAACTTCATAATCAAATTCAATATTTATGTAACCACCCCTTACACATTTAACCAAATCCACAAGCTCGCCACGATAAACATGAGATGAGAGTTATTGTACGAGACCTGATTTCCAAGATGCACTTATGGAAAATGGGGTCCATGTGTCCAAAACTGACTGTAAACACCTAGCGACACATGATCACACTGCTATCAACCTAATTTGACCCAACCTTATTTCATTTAAGTTTCATTTCCTTAAATTTAATACAACTTTCTATTTTTTACAACTTTTCAGGTTCTAAACTTCTGAGGTTTTTTTTAGGACCTAAACGACATTTTCAAGGAAAATGGAGAGACCAAATAATTGCTAAAGTAGATTGCTAATTTGGTATTGGCTTCACATGGAGATATTGGAAATGAGGTATTATGATACTCAAACAAAGATTGTATGCCAAAGTTATGACCCTGAGAAGTTGGAGATCCAAATTACTCATTTATACAAACACTTTGTGTACATAGTAATTGTAGGTTATGAATACATATTTGTTCATTAATTTGATAATATCACCATAGAATCACTGAGAAGGCCCTACGCCCTCTCCACATAGTTGCAACACCACTTATTATTCCATACATTCATTAATTGATCAATAACTAAATAATTCATGACAATATCCATAGAAGATACACATCATATGTACAACGGATAACCATAAAATAACCAGCATATAAACCATGGCAACCCAGCCATAATATCACAACATAGTGCCAAAAATTATACATGAATCATCATAGAAGAATAACTCTTATTAGCATATGAGAATGTCAACCAAGTCAGGGACTTCCACATACCACCTGACTATAGATTAACTTGAACCAGATATCTCTTTCAGCCAATTGACTCCGCGCCATATTCCAAGCAAGAATGTGGAATCTCATGGAATAAACCAAGAAAAACTAAAACAAGGTTTCTAGAGGAAAAAATTCCTCAACCCTCAAATCAATGATTCCACCTCATGCCCAGACATCACTAAGATTGACAAATCGATATCTACCCAAGTTGTCCAGGGCTCTAGAGAATTTGTTGCAACCTAGCTCCAGGACTAGTAACTCAATCCACAACTGCCAGAGTGCTTCAGAGTGTTTATCCAACCAAGTCTCCCATACTAGTAACTCAACCCACCAAGTGCTCCAAAGAATTTGTCCAACCAAGGCTTCTAGGACTAATAACTCAACCCAAGTTGTTCCAAGGCTTCCATAACATTTTTCTAACCAAGGCTATAAGAACTAATAACTCAACCCACAACCATACTGAACATGAGAAACAATCAAGAAACAAAAAAGGAAAACCCACAACACCAAGGTTATCCAGGAAATGGCAAGGCTAGGAAAAAGCATTGCCAATCGAGGGAATCCTACATTCCAATGACAAATCATAAACATATAACCACATCCATACACCATGCATGTCTAAACGAACAATTAAATCATACATGTAATTCGATACCTGCAAAGTAATCTAGTTGGAGTTGCTAATCCTAATGTCCCCTTGTGCTTTCCTTCTTTCCTTTGCCTTCCAATCTGCTCCAAGAAACTCTAAGTGTGCAAGAGTCAAAGAGAGAGAGAATAGGGAGAGAGCTCCAAGATAAGACTAACAAAATCTATGAACTGATCCTCATAAGCCTTTTTATCATTGAGGCCTTTATTTTCTTCATTTTTTCCTTAATTTTCCTTCAATTTCTTCCTTATGCAATTTTGTGTCCTTTCACCTTCCTTTTCTCATATTTTTCATTATTTCATAAATGAAATGCCAATTAATGTCACTTTGCCTTTCTCATTGCCTTTTCCAATTTCCATAACCATTAATTAATCATAAGTGATCCACATTACTATGTTTTATTCCCAACATTCAACTTCTAATACATGTCCCATGACCTTGGTCTTATTTTTTTTTCTTTATTAACTTTATTGCATGGATTTTTAAACGGAGTTGTTACAGAACCCTCCCCCTTGGGGGAACACCACCCTCAATGTTCAATGACTCTTATAAACCAAAAAAAAAAATGTTTCCCATTGAGCTTTATAATACAACTCGATGCTGAACTTATATCATATCATACTACTCAAGGCATAACTAACATATCATGAACACTCTACCGCTTATTGGAGCTTTATAACAAAACTTGACGTGGTATTTACATACATATGCATATACATATAAACATAACCAAAATACAACATCAAAACATATATCAAAGCACATCTGCTAAACAACGAATAAAGAAGGATACATAGCCCGCATCTGATCAACCATCTCTCATGTAGCTTCATCAGGACCAAAGTGCTTCCACTACAATTTAACTTGCTCAATTGTTCGATTTTGAAGCATGAAAATCTTTTGCTGCAAAATGCATTGAGGTTCCAACTGGAATTCTCTTCTGGCCCCACTTGCAATATTGACTATTCAAGCACATGATTAACATCTTTCACATAATTCTTAAGTAATGAAACATGGAAAACATTATGGAGTTGAGTTTCCATGTCGTAGTTAGTGTAAGTTGGTATGCTAGTAGTTCAATCCTCTCAAGAATCTTGAAATCCCCGCAATATTGAGGTGCCAACTTGGCACACGATCTAATCCTTAAGGATCTCCTCTTTGGATTGATATGAAAGCACACTTATTCCCCAACCTGAAACTACTTAAACATCATGTGTTGATTTTCATAACTCTTCTATGTATCCTATGCTTCCTTTAGATTCTTTTTGATAACTTGCATTTCTTGTTCCATTTATCCAACATGTTCAATCCTACTCAATAACCTATTCACTGGATCTCTCCAACTGATGGGAGTATTATAATTCCATGCATAAAATGCCTCAAACAGACTCATCATTAGTGACTCCTGACACCCTGCATTGTTGTAAGAAAACTCCACCAGTGGAAGTTACTCTTCCCACTTCCGTTGTTGATGCATGATGTACATCCTCAAAATTTCCTCCAATATATTTTTTACCATCTCTGTATGTCCATTATTTTGTGGATGATAAGTTGTATTGAAGGCCAAATTTGTACCCAACCCTAAAAATAAATATTTCGAGAACCTAGAAATGAACTTGGCATCTCTGTGAGATATAATATTCTTCGAAACACCATGCAACCTCACTATATCTATGATGAAGACCTGGGCTATCTCACTGGTTGAATGAATAGAATTCACTATAATGAAGTGAGCTACCTTAGTCAACCTCTCAACCACAACCCTGATATAATCAATTTGTCTACATGTCCTTGAAAAAAATGTGATGAAGTCCATAGAAATTACCTCCCATTTCCACTTTGGAATTAGAACCAGCTGCAATAATCCACCTTGATGCTTACAATCTACTTTTACATGTTGACAATCCAAACATCTCATAACAAACTCTGTCACCTCTTTCTTCAAATTCGACCATTAGTAGAACTTATTAATCATTGTCAATGTCTTATAATATCTCAAGTGACCTGAATATGGCTTGATATGAACTTATTGAAAAATAATATTCTTGAGCTCACCGTTGTTTGCAACATATATCATGTCCCTAAATTTGATCAACGTACTTGTCGTGAGATGATATTCCACATCCTGTTCACATGTACTTGGTTATTGTAACCTATGCTTAAGCTGCTCGTACTTGTCATCCTATTGTTTTTCCTGCAATATATGATAATGTAAATCTACCCCATATGACCTCATAGATGCTATATGACTTACATGTACTCTTATGCTAATAGATTTTGCAACCATGTTCTTTTTACCATTAATATATCTTATCTCAAAATCAAATTTGTTGATCGTAGCCAACCACCTAGATTTCCTGGAATTCAAATTAGTTTGGTTAAACAAATATCTTAATCCACTGTGATCACTCATCAAGATGAACCTACTTCCAAGAAGATAGTGTCTCCACATCTTCAATGCATGGATGATAGTTTCCAATTCAAGATCAAGCGTCATGTAGTTCTACTCATGCTCATTTAGTTTCTTGACTCATATCATACTACATGTCCTTCCTGCATTAAAACTCCACCAATTCCTCTCTTGCAAGCATCTACACATACGAAAAATTCTTTATCTGGATCTGCAATTTTTAGAACTTGAGCATTGGTAAGAAATTGCTTCAACTTCTTAAAACTAGCTACACATGCCTCTGACCATTTGAATTTCTTTCCTTTCCTATGCAATGATGTAATAGGATATCAAATCCATGAGAAGTTCATGATGAACCTCCTGTAGTAACGTGCTAACCCTATGAACTATCTAACCTCATCCATATTCCTAGGAGTTTCCCATTCCATGATAGCTCCAGTCGTTTCCAGATCCACCGTTATACCTTTGTTGGAAACCATATGCCCTAAGTAATGAACCTCTGTCTGGAATAAATTGCATTTAATAAGCATTGAATGAAAGTGATGCTCTCTTAACAATATCAATATTGATGATATGTGTTCGGCATGTTCTTCCTCATTATTATAATATATCATTATATTAGCAATGAAGACAAAAAAAAAAATTGTATAGATAATGATACAACACACTATTCATCAAGCACATGAAAGTAGGTGGATAATTATTCAAACCAAAAGGAACTACAACAAACTCATAATTCCCATACATGATCCTTGTTGTATCTTAAGAGACAATTCCTTGGTTGTGAAAAGGAATCAATGTTGAAGACATTTTTAAAAAATTCTCACAGAAGTAATTATATTAGGTGGTCTTCGTTCAATACCTTTGGAAACTAATTATTTAAAACTGTTAATAATCCGGTATAATTAAAGACTCTACAATGCCATTAACCACTCATACCTGAATGGAAAAGAAGAACTGTAAAGAAACTCAAAATGATATGTTGTAACACAGAATCTATCACTTTAAATTTCAGAATGAATTGTTAGAAAAATTATATATTATAGAGAAATGCAACACATAAAATATGCGGAAAAAAAAACACAGAAAACATATAAAACAAGAGAGACACAAATATACGTGGTTCACCCAATTTGGGCTACGTCCACCCCGAACACCTGGCCCTTACTTTATATTATCCAACAAATGAAGAGACACAAGCTACAACAGATCCACTGTAATATCCTATGTTCTCTCTCACAGTTTCCCTATCTGTTTCTTGCTCTGAGAATGCATATATAATGCACAGCCAAAATATAACACCCTCATACAAAACGAGGGGTTGCCTTCTAGGGAAAAAAAACCCTAAATTAAACATAAATTCTACCATCAAATCATCCACCTAATGAATGACCCAAATTGACTAGAAATTAAAATAATTTTAAAAGGCAATTTTACATCTATTTTTAGCTTCAGGGCTGCTGCCCCCGAAATTCCCCATGGACCCCCCAGGCAGCGTTTCATTACGGGCGGCATTGTCGCCCCGTTAAGAACAGGGTCCAACATTGTGATACAAAATAAAGAAGACAATCAAGCTCCACACCCAACATGAATTTATGTAGAAAGAAAAGCTGGAGTAAAGGAGGGTTAATTAAGGCTATTTAACTCTTACTCACAGATGTAATTAAGAGACCGACAACTACTTTACTTCACTTCATTCAAGGAAGAAGGAACACAAAATGACATAGGAAAACTGAATCACCATAAAAAATTGCAGGAAACTTGATGCTTCTTTCATTAATTCCTCAGAAAATTAAGTACCAAAGTTTTAGTCTTCCACAGGTCTGAAACTCGGAACCCCTCTTCTTTCATTCTATCTTGCTTAAATACATCAAAAATACTTCGTAACTGATAGAACTTCTTGAAACTACTTTGACTACCTAAACTACTAAAACTAGTTATTACATTTCAATTGAGGACATCACTATAGCTTTAATATTTAAAAACAAGGAAAACAAATTAAAGCTTGAAATATTATTCTTTTTGTTGAATCTGATTTGTTGTTGATGCGTCTCCTTGACAGATCAGACATCCTTTCCCTGCATTTCTTCCAGAGTTCAATATTTGAATTGTTTGCTTGCTGTCATGTATTTTATGTTTCTGATGTGGTATTCAAAAAATTCTATAATAGCGCATCTTTGCACGATTTGATCTAGCTGTTGCGTTCCCAACAGTGTCACTATGAGCTTACTTTTCCCGACTCTACCTATGCCTCTATGTTTCAAACAATGTTATCATGTCTCCTTCTGCCTGACTCTGCCTCTTCTGCTCGTGCCCACAATGTTTCATCTTCTCTTCTCCTTTTCTCTTTGTTGGGTCACTTACCCGAGTCCACTGCCCGCGTTCACGTTTCTTCATAAAACAACGCAACTGCACATAATCCTAGATTTTAAATAAATTCAAATTTTCATTTGAAAACTATCGTGTCCATCCCTTTATTTCATTTTGAATTTTGGAATTCATAACATATTCATGAGCACCATTAATCCTGAGCTTGCGATGTGTGATGTACGATTGGAATATATTAAATCATAGTTTTGAGCTGCATCGAGTTTGGCCCTTGTCACACTTCACATTTTGGCATTCATAACATATTCATGAGCACCATTCCTCCTAAGCTTGCGATGTGCGATGTGAAATAAAGGTAGGGATGACATGGAAAGTGGAGGTGGGGCCGATCGCAAATTGCAATCGACAATATAAAACCTTGTTGCATTTCGCAATTCGGCATTCATAACATATTCATGAGTGCCATTCCTCATGAGATTGCACTGTGTGATTGGAATATATTAAATCATAGTTCTGAGTTGCATCGCATACAGCCCTTGTTGCACTTTGCATTTCGGCATTCATAACATATTCATGAGTGCCATTTCTCCTGAGCTTGTGATGTGCTAGGTGCGATAAATGTAGGGATTACGTTACAAGTGGAGGTGGGGACACCCGACTCGACCTTGGCATGTAATTTTTTGAATTCATCAATCGGCCCGACCCTTGAACTGTTCTGCACCCGAATAAGCACGACTCGACCCGCCTTCACATCTTCACACATAATGTTAATACACCAACATATAAATAAAAAATTCTTTTTTGGTATACAAAAATTTTGCATTATCTAACATATATGCTTTTTTTGGTGTTTTGAGAAATATTTCAAAATTAAATGAAAATGGCCACAGCATCTAGCTCCACTCGGGGATAGGGATTTTTTCCATGAAAGCGCTAAGAACCACAGATTAGTGCCTAATCCATTTTACATGGAGTCAAATATTGCTTGGTGACATATGAACAATGAGAAATCTAGTATTTACAATGGTGGAATTCTCACTTTTAATGCTCAAAATAATGCTTCAAATACTTCCCATTCACAGGAAGCTGTAGAGATTCTCCATATAAATCTTCTAGGATGAAAGTATTGTTTGATTTGGCTTCATAATTTCTGTATGGACCATACTAGAGAGGGTCAAACTTACCATGCTTTCCTTTATCCTCCCTTTTAGTTACCCATCTCATTTCTAAATATCCTGCATGAAAGAGGATTTCTTTTGCCTTCCTGTAAAAAATAGACTTCATTTTTGCCTGATAAGTAATAAAATTCTCTCTAACTTTGTCTCTGTTTTAATTTAACTCAGTCATCTTACTCATTCTTCTTACCAGGGAATTAGGTTCTTCCTGAGCTTCTTGAAGAAAAGCAATCACTGGTTTGGTCAACTAACTAGGAAATAATGCCTAAGTTCCATATACCAACTCAAAAGGTGATTTGCCAGTGGACCTCCTAGTAGTTACTCAAACTGCCCAAAGAGAAATTTTATTTTTGAGTCCCAATATTTTTTATTTTCAGTGATTTTTTCTTTAGAATTCTGACCAATGTCTTGTTTGAAGACTCTGCCAATCCATTCCCTTGTGGATGGTAGGCTATGAAATGTGACAGAATTACATTATATGTTAGACATAAATTAATGAGTAGAGAATAATTAAATACCTGAGCATTATCAGTTACAATCTTGACTGGACCAACAAACGTACTAAAGATGTTCTCCTCCAGAAACTTCATCATCACCTGGTCATTTGCTTTCTTGGTGGGGATTGATTCAAACCACTTTGTGAAGTAATCAGTAGCAATTAGAATCCATTTGAATTACCCACTTGATGGTGGGTTGATCTCTCCAATAAAGTCCAGTCCCCACTGCCTGAAAGGATTTTCTATGAATATTGGAATGAGAGGTAATGAAGCAAGTCTCTTCTTTTCTACAAACAATTGACACTTCTGATAACTTCTGACTAGTTTGTACACATCAACAAAAAGTGTAGGCCAATAAAAACATGACTTGAGGATTTTATGTGTTGTGACCTTCCAACTATAATGTCCTGCATAGAGATTGTCATGATATTCCTTGATAACCTCAATGGATTCACCTTCAATTAAACACAACAACAAAATACCAGCAAGATCTTTCCAGTACAACTTTGCTTCTATTTTGACATATGGCTTAGATTTAAGCTTGAGGGCCCTATATTTTGTTCTATTCAGCTATGTTGGACAAGAGAAGAAACAAACAGAATGAAAACTGTCTTTGTACCAAACAGATCATAAATATTTGCTTTGAATACCTGGTTTGGGCTTATTTTGACCTTCTTCATTCACAACTTCATCTGCTGGTGCTAACAGATTGATTCCCAATGCTTGAAAATTTGTCTCTGGTAACAAATTTTCGAAACCTTGCCCTTTGACTAACTTTGTAGGTTTAATGTCCAGATCATACTCCTGAATTTTTGCTATCCATTTTCCTCTCTTTCCTTCTACATCGCTCTGACCCAGCACATCTTTAACAGCAGAATTTGGCACATATGCAGTTATTTGGGATTTTAACACATAAGGAATTTGAGTGCTTTTACCAATGCATACACTTGTTTCTCCAAAATGTTATATTTTATCTCAGCATCTCTGAGAACTTTGCTGAATAATTCCACTATATGCTCCTTATTATCCTAATTTTTCTGCAATAACACAATAACAATAGTTGTGGGAGAAGAAAATGAAAATATTTGAAATACCTTTTGATAATAAGGACTTATTAGAACAGAAGCTTCCTCGAGTGCTTCTTTTATTCTGGAAAATTCTTCTCTTAATTCTTTATCCCATCTCACTTCTGCATTTTTCTTCAACATGTCAGTTATATTTCTCACAATCTCAGCATAGTTTGGTACAAATCTTCTTAGAAAGTTGATTTTTCCCAAAAACCTCTGAATATCTTTTTTTCTTCTCGGTAAAGGAATTTTCTGAATTGCTCCCACCCTTGCCGGATTAATTTTCAATCCTTTTTTTGAAACTATGTGACCCAATAATTTACCATGTTCTAAGGCAAACAATGATTTCTTGGGATTTAGTGATAGACCAAACTTTCTGCATTTTTCAAAAAAAAATTGTAGATGTTTCAGGTGTTCATCATCTGATCCTAAGAAATTAGTTACATCATCCAGATATATACCCACTTACTTGTCTCCTATAAATGTTATGTCCATGGCCCTCTAAAAGGCTGGTCTTGCATTCATAAGATTGAATGGAATCCTTGCATACATGAAGGTGCACTAGGGGGTTGTGAAAGCTGCCTTTTTCTGATCTTCCTTATCAACTGCCACTTGATTATATCCAGAGAATCCATGATCAGGAGATCATGTCCTAAGTTAAAAAAATGCTCTAAATGGAATTTCTCAGAATTGGTTGAAACCTAAACGAACTGATAGGCCTTTTCGCTGCGATTCTGGCGCTGCGAACAACACTCAAATCCGACATTGTATGTGAAAGTTATGGAAGTTTGAAGTTTTCAGTATCCTTCAAAAATCCATTTGACCAAAGTTGACTTATGACTTTGGAATTATTTAAAAAAGAATATTCCTTGGAATATTCCTTAGAATATTCCATCTGGGCGAATGGTTTATTGAAAAGTGGTAATTTTTTATTTTAGGTTGGGTTGACTGTCAATTATGGGCCAATCATGAGCTGCCATGTGGTAGGCCTATAGGCTGCCACGTGGCCCTAGGCCGCAGTGGAAAGGCATATCAAAATTTTTTTTACACTCCACCGAATTCGAATGCGGGTCTAGCCCCTGCAAGCATAAGCGCCTAACCGCTCGAGCTGCGTGAAAGTTCTTATCATATTCTGGTTTGAGGTTCTATTTAAAGTGGAAGAAACCTTTGGGTGGCGGCAAAAGGGGGCCAGACCCTAAGGGCCAGGCCCCCCACATATTACATGACCACGCGCCATAACCAGGGACTTAAGTCCATTCCAAACGGTGGAAAACCATAAGGCTATCCCCTCCGTGCTAGCCCCCTCGGCATACGACCCGGACCGGGGAACCATGATCTTGAAGTAGACCAGCGGTTAAATGAAGTGGGCAGTTAAGGGTGAAGCCCATGTGACCACCTAAATGTAAAGGCAGAGCTTACACCTGGTGGTTTCAGATAGCACTGTATGCGGCGGTCAGTGCGGACTGCTCACATGCCACTTTGTCGACCATTTAAATGCCACTGTTTTAAAACCATTGGACCACGGTTAATCCGGCGGTCCCGACGGAAATTACAATGTGACTGTACCATAAAACAAATTTAATTTAAATTTCAGTGGTTCTACCAGACCTGGGGCACGTTCCACCAATTTGGGAGATTTCCCCATTTTTAGCGGGATTAACTGCAGTTAGCCCACATTTAGTGTGGGTTTTCAATTGACATTGGGCATAATTTTGTTTTGATCATAACTTCTTCAATATTGATCCAATTTGGATGAAATTTTGGTCAATTTTGGGTATTATGAGCATTCTGGAGAGTTTGGGACAGGTTTCAAAGCCAACATATGTGTTATTTAGCCACTTTTTCTTCAGGGAATCTTGGAGAGCCATTAGGGCCATGAGGGAAATGTAGTTGTATTGAGATATAATTCAATGTTTGAGGTGAAACAAAAGCCATTTTAAGCTTATTTACGTCTTTTGAGTTCAATTTCACGGATTTTTTTTCCTGTTTATGCATATTTCTCATTGTATAACCAATTTGAGCAACTTAATAGAGCAAGGACATGCCCATTGGGAGCCTTGGACCCAATAGATGTAGCCTAGGAGGGGTGAACTGCCTCATCATGTTGTTGTGTATGTATGGTGAAGTTTTTCTACTGTGTATTTCTGATTTAAGATGTTAAACAATAATTTTAATTAACATTCCCTCACACATAAACTCGGAAACAGTTACCAAAAACACTTTGTTTAAATTGCAAGACACGGAGAATACTTTGCACACTTAATTTAATGGAAATAGATACTTTGCACAACATTAAAAATAATTCCATTTTTAGATCAGATGGTATCAGAGCTAAGGATTTGAGCCTTAGGAGCTAGATTTTTACTCAACATTTGTTTTGTACAAAGATATAGTTGATTGTTTGCAAGTTTTGATGCTTACTAGGCTTAAACTCAAGTGAGGTGAAGGACATTTGGTTAGTGTAGAAATTAATCCACAACCAAGAAGGGCCAGAGAGCCACCTCCAAGAGTCATTGAAGAAGCCTCAAGAATGTCTTCAAGAGAAGGAGAAGCTCCTAAAGACATTGATCCCAAAGAAGAGGAACGGGTGTTCCGAAAGGCTTTCTTGGACATGACGGAGATGGTGAGGATACTCTACCAAGAAAGGAATGATACGCTTATTGGAGAAGGGTCTAAAAACTAGAAAGAAGGAGAGGGTTCTTCAGGAGGAAAGAAAAGTGATGATAAGTCAAAGAAAGGACACGGAGGAAATGGTGATCCACCATCCCCATCTTCATCCTCTTCCTCTACATCGTCATCCTCAAATTCGGTGAATCAATCTCACATGTCTAAAAATACTGGTGAAAGTCCATTTTTAAAGCTTGATGTTAAATTTGAGTTGCCTATGTTTAGTGGTGAGGTCAATGCAGAGAAACTTGACAATTGGATAAGACATTTGGAAGTTTATTTGAGGATACAAAACCTTCATGAAAACTGCACCAAAATTCAGTTAGCCTCTTTAAGAATGGAAGGAGCAGCATTGGTATGGTGGGAAGCCAAGACCAAGGATGAAATTAAAAAACATGGTAAGATCACTTTATCATGGGCTAAATTTATTTCTGCAATTAAGCAACAATTTTATCCATTAGCTCATTTACAAAAGGCTATCATGAATTGGCAAAGTTTTAGACAACTTAAGGGAAAAAGTGTTCAAGATTATACTCAAGTGTTTAGAAGAAGGGATCTGTTGTTAGGAATTGATTTTCATAGTCAAGATACTTTGCTGAAATATATAAGTGGTTTACACAATTACCTTATACATATT
Organism: Pinus albicaulis; assembly: GCA_034641835.2. Classification (NCBI taxonomy): domain Eukaryota; kingdom Viridiplantae; phylum Streptophyta; class Pinopsida; order Pinales; family Pinaceae; genus Pinus; species Pinus albicaulis. The sequence continues at coordinate 1,648,861,992 of CM076582.1, forward strand.
ATCCTTATGTTCAATCCTACTAGTCTAGATGAAGTTTGTGTACAAGCTACGCATTTAGATGCTAGAGGGAAACAAACTTTTGATGAGAATATGGATAGTGAATTTAAAGGAAAAAGGAGGAAAATAAATGCAAACTCTAGGAAATAAAAAGGAAAGTTCCTTTGTAAAAACTGTTCCAAAACAAGCCACGATGAAGACCATTGCTGGAAACTTCATCTAGAGATGAAACCAGAAAAATTTAAAACCAAAGATAAGGCCAAAGAAAAGGGAAAAACGGTTGCAATTGTTGAACAAGACTTAGGGTCTGAATCAGGTGATGAAAATAAAAGCATAGCCATGATACTAAAGAACATAAAGGGGAAAGAGATTTTAAATGACACAAATCCCAGTTCTAGCATGTTAAACTGTCACATAGAAGCTCAAAACGAAGAGAGGAGGATAGAGCTGTTTCATGTGAGGATAATAGCCAAACACACAAAGATAGACACACTATTTGATAGTGGGTCACAAACTAATCTCATCTCAGAAGACTTATTCAAGAAGCTGAAACTTGAAACCATTCCACATCCAAATCCATATCCACTTGGATGAATTTGCAAGGATGCTAATTTACAAGTCTCAAGAAAGTGCATGTTGCGCTTCGCCATAATAGCTCATTATGTTGATTTGGTTGAATTAGATGTGGTATCGCTTGACATTACAGGTGTTGTGTTGGGTAGTCCATATTTATATGACAGAAAAGCAATCTTCCATCACCATGAGAACAAGTACCATTTGTTCAAGAATGGTAAGGTGTTTATTATGAGAGCACATTGAAAGAAGCTAGAATCGTCTTTAGTGAATGCAGGGCAATTGAAAAGGCTTGTCAATGCAAGTCAAAATTTGACTTTGTTGATGGTTAAGCAAAAAGAGTTTGTACATAATCCCTTCATGTTATTGCTGATATAAATGATGAAATGTTTCAGTCTGAAAGCAGGTCATCTTTGGAACAAGATGACAAGATGTTGTAGAAAGTGCCTTTGGTGTCGATCAGTGCAGAGAACAAAGTGTCGGTGCAAGGTGGTGCAAGAATCCATGAGAGGGAAAAGCATGCAAGCAAAGAGGACACAAAGTTCAACATGGGTCATTGTTGGTTTTAGAATGGCAAGGTGGTATGGCGAGAAAACTTGGTCGGGAATCGACACAAGTATATGGCTCAATCGACAAAAAATCGCCATAAGGATAGTTGGCGAGGTGAATCTCAATTTCAGTTTCCTTTGAAGGTAGACCATTGTAGAAGCAGTATTTTTTCTACAAGTTATAGTTGCTATTATGTAAATTTCAAATATTTTCATTATAACTCAGTCAATGTTAGCAACAGTCGGTCAGTGGATTCAAGGAAGAATTTATCTTTTTATGAGAATATCAATTTGATGAAGTCAGGAAGATTTCAGTGATTCAAGGTTGGAAGAGTGGAGAATCAGTCTCCTCGTCTTCAATTTTCTATAAATCAGAGAGCTTTTCAGGTCCAAAAGCTTCCCATTTGGGAGGAGTGATCAGGTGATCATGTCCTAAGTTAAAAAAATTCTCAAAAATGGAATTACTCAGAATTGGTTGAAACTTGAATGATCAGATAGGCCTCATTGCTCCGATTCTATCGCTGCGAACGACACTCAAATCTGACATCGTATGTGAAATTTATGAAGGTTTGAAGTTTTTAGTATCCTTCAAAAATCTAGTTGACCAAAGTTGACTTTTGAGTTGGAATTATTTAAAAAGAATATTCTTTGGAATATTCCCTAGAATATTCCATCTAGATGAATGGTTTATTGACAAGTGGCAATGTTTTATTTGAGGTTGGGTTGACTGTGCAATTATGGGCCAATCATGGGATGCCACGTCCGTAGTGGAAATTCATATCAAAAATTTGCTTACACTCCACTGGATTTGAACGTGGGTCTAGGCCCCACAAGCACAAGCACCTAACCGCTTGGGCTGTGTGAAAGTCCTTATCATATTTTGGTTTAAGGTTCTATTTAAAGTGGAAGAAACCTTCGGGTGGCGGCAAAAGGGGGCCAACCCCCCCACATATTACATGACCACGCGCCATAACCAGGGACTTAAGTCCATTCCAAATGGCGGAAAACCATAATACGACCGGGATCAGGGAACCATGATCTTGAAGTAGAACGACGGTTAAATGAAGTGGGAAGTTAAGGGCGAAGCCCATATGACCACCCGAATGTAAAGGCGGAGGTTACATCTGGTGGTTTTGGATAGCACTGTATGCGGCAGTCACTGCGGAGTGGTCACATGCCACTCTGCCGACCATTTAAATGCCACGATTTTAAAATCGTTGGACCGCGGTTAATCTGGCGGTCCCGACGGAAATTACAATGTGACCGCACCATAAACCACATTTAATTTAACTGTCAATGGTTCCACCAGACCTGGGATGCGTTCCACCAATTTGGGAGATTTCCCCATTTTTAGCGGGATTAACTGCAGTTAGCCCACATTTAGTGGGGGTTTTCAATTGACATTGGGCAGAATTTTGTTTTGATCATAACTTCTTCAATATTGATCCAATTTGGACGAAATTTTGGTCAATTTTGGGTATTATGAGAATTCTAGAGAGTTTGGGATAGGTTTCCGAGCCAACAGAGGTGTTCTTTAGCCACTTTTTCTTCAGGGAATCTTGGAGAGCCATTAGGGCCATGAGGGAAATAGAGCTGTATTGAGCTATACTTCACTATTTGAGGTGAAACAAAAGCCATTTTTAGCTTATGTATGTCTTCTGAATTCAATTTCACAGCTGGTTTTTCCTGTTTAGGCATATTTCTCACTATATAACCAATTTGAGTAACTGAATAGAGCAAGGACATGCCCATTGGGAGCCTTGGACTTGGCAGATGTAGCCCGGGAGGGGTGAACTACCTCATCATGTTGTTGTGTTATGTATGGTGAAGTTTTTATGTTGTGTATTTATGATTTAAGATGTTAAATAGTAATTTTTTTTTAACATTCCCTCACACATAAACTCAGAAACAATTACCAAAAACACTTTGTTTAAATTGCAAGACATGGAGAATAATTTGCACACTTAATTTAATGGAAATGGATACTTTGCACAGCATTACAAATACTTCCATTTTCAGATCAATCCATCAACCATAGACATCCTGTAAGCTCCTATTACTTTTTGTAATACATAATCCATATTAGGTAAAGGATAATTATCCTTTAGAGATTCTCTATTCAAATTCCTGAAGCTTACACAAAATCTTATCTCTCCGTTTTTCTTCCTCACAGGAACTAGATTAGAAACCCAATCCGAATATCTGAGAGGAAATAAGATTTTCTCTTGCAGCAATTTCTTCACTTCCTTTTCAATTGGAGCTAACATTAATGTATTAATCTGTCTAAGCTTTTGTCTATGTGGTTTAATTCCTTCGTTCAATGGGATGTTATATTGTATTATGCTTTTATCATACGTTTTCAAGTCTTCATATGACTAAGAAAACACATCCATATACGTCTTAAAAATATCAATGTATATTTCTTTATAATTTTTCAGAACACCTTTGAATAATTTCACCATTTTTTGCTCCTGCTGAGTTCTCAAATTACAATATTCCATCTCTTCCTCTTGATGTATTTCCTTTGAATTAACAACAACATCATTAGAATCACATAATATTTCAAGGGGGACCAGTCCTTTAGGGGGTATATTATCTTTAAATTGGATAATCTTCTGCTCACCTATTGACTGCTTAATGTTTCTTATCTCTCCTTTCTACTTTGTCTGTTCTTCTTCTTGATCTGTCTCATCATCTTCAAAGTTTCCAATCATTGTTAAGAAATTATTTATCTGATCATCATCTTCAAACACCTACCAATGCTTCACATTGTCAAGAATAGAGGGTGTATGTCTGATTTAAATATTATACCTTAACCTTGGATTCATTGGTGGCTTAAAGGTACTAGCTGCAATTGATAATGAATTTTCCAACCTTTTCCCCTCCCTTGGAATGAATTGAAGATTGAAGGCTTCAAAATATTTCTCTATTAGGTCCCAAACTTCATTTATGTATGATCTTAATCTTAGATTCTTGGTTTGACAATGATTTTTAATCTGTCTTATTATCAATTCAGAGAGACCAAAAATTGAAATACACTAAATTCCCATCTGTTTAGCAACTTGAAGGCTTAAAATTAAGGCCTCATACTCAACCACTTTGTTTGTTGAATCAAATTATAGTTTAAAATCAAAATTCATGAGGTTACATTCTGGTGATATCAACAAGAATCCATATCTTGTGCCATCCTTGGAGTAGACACCATCAAAATAACATTTCCAAATGTTCTTTGAATGAAATTCATTATTTACAACTGTTGAAGGGAGTTGCTTCCATGTGTCTTCAGCAAATTCTGCATCTTCATGCAGCATGAAACATGAAAGATCTTTTGTTTCTTGGCTATAAATAGAGGAATTTCCTGCATCTTTCTTGGTAGTGGTATTCACAAACCTTTTTTCCCTGTATCATCTCCTTTCCTCCCCATTGAAAATAGGAATGATAGCATAAGTTAAATCTAATTTTAGAACACCTCCCAACATTGCTCCCAAAGAACTTGATAGGAGCATTCCAAACGTGGCTGGAATTTTAGCAACAACTACATCCATGACTATACTCTTTAATGGAATTTCTGCCAAAGAAACTACTACATGTTTAATTAACCCAACACATTTCACCCTTTTGGAATCAAATGAATTCAGATCCTTGTAAGGTTTGGTAATCCACAAGTTTAGTTCCTTCATAACAGACAATGGCATGAGATTATGGGATGCTCCTGAGTCCAACATACAATTATGGAGAGTAAAATGATGAAGCAACAGAGAAATATAGAATGGTGGAAGAGAAGGGTATACTTCTTCTACATGAGGACCAAAGGTGACCACTGGCTTCTCTTCTTGTAAGTTTACAGTGTCACTTATATCTTCAATCTGTGTGAGATTAATAAATTCTGAATTTCTTTCTTGTAGACTGGTATTTTAGCTAATTCTAGAAGAGGTACTTGAATTTTACCTTCTCCAAATATTTTTTCAAACTAAAAGCATGAGTTTATTTAACCTTATTTTCAGGTTCTTCTTCACACTTTCTAGAATTTTCCGCTTGTTAGGGTATAGGAACAACTCTCTCCAAAATATTAGTATCAACTGATTTGATCTGGGAAGTTTCACCCTGTGGGAGTGGAGGGGGTGGCATCCCACCACCCTATTATTATATATTTTATTGATTTTATAAATTAACTGTTCATTTTATTATTTTTCCGATTTTAAGGGATATTAGAAAAAATAATTATCCAACAAATTCGCCCACTCTCAGGAGCCAATTTTCATGCCCCGGTGTCAGTCAAATTGCAAGACCCTTAAACCTTGAAACATGCCCACTTTGACCAAAAATTTTACCATGCCCATCTCTTCCATACTAACTTGTATTGGAGTTTCGTTCACACTGTTGGAATCAGGGCGACACCGACACTTCGATCTCATCCTCATTCAAGAGAAGTCTAACCACTTTGAATTTTGAGCTATTATCAGCCCCCTTTGACCTCCGAGTGTGTTTGGAGCCACCTGGATCATGCAACCTTATTATCTTAGTTATAGCTCCTCTTTCTTTCACCTTTAAGGGAAAAAACGTAGGTTTAGCCAGAAACTATAGTAATGGTGTAAATAACTTATTATCTAGTGTTTTCTAATAAGTAGGCTTGAAAGGTGCCCCAACATTTGTGATTCTTTAATGAATTTTCTGGGTATAATATTTTCTATCGATTAACAAAGCATATTCAGTTAATCTTGTAAATCTAAAATTTAAATACAACCCAGGAACTAAAAATAATATTGGGGGAATAACAAAATGTAATTAATGAAATCCCATAGAGGGGAAGTAAATAAAGCTATAGTGAATCACCTGGGAAGTGTAGTTTGCATAACTTATTCTTCAGGGGAGACTTTATCCCTCACGACCAATGGACTAATAGAATTAGCTTTACAAGTTGTGATTCTATCCTATGTAACTATTTAATAGAGAAGACGCCTAATTCTCCTAATTAATAACAATAAAGTTTATATGAAGTTAAAAAATTTCATAAGGAATATTAATATTTTGAAGTTCCCTAGTGAAATATTTATTTAATAAACTCTTTGAAACCTACAACGAACCCTTGAAGAGAGCCACTAGAACCTTTCGTAAAAGCATTAAGTAGCGTTACAATCAAGGAAAATTGTTACACAACAAATGTAGATGTCTATCAATTTTTGGGTATGTGTTATATTCTTTCCACGACTAGCCCCACACGTTGTACGTTGCGCCGGGCGCAGTAGGGGAGTCACAGGCGCCCCCCCTATCGGGGTCCGGGGCAGCGCGCCAGTGAAAATTGTTTTGGTATGCAGTCCCACTCATAGGCGGACCCACCCATGTTTTGTGCATGAGTTTGCACATGGTTTTGGGGTACGATGGTTTTCGGCCCCTGGTATTTTGTAGATCCGGTCAAGGGAACTACGGTTATGTTCTAATCCAAGGTTAATGGATTGGGGTTTATGTATGCTTCGGCATGTATATATATTTGTTGTAACACTAAAAGGAATATAATGAAAATCAAGTTGGTCGTCCTGATTTGGGATCCAGGGGAAAATCTCTGTGTTTATCTGTTTTATGTTTTATGCTCTCACTATTGTTTATTTTCCGTTATAAGATTCGTGTGTAGATAATTTATGTTCAGGGTTAAAACCTACAATTGGTATCAGAGCTTTTTCGGCTTCAAGGGGACGCCTTTGCTACTGAGGTTTTTTTGCTCGGGGCTGAGGTAGACCCTGTTCAGTGGGAGATCTCGTGGGATCGATTATTATGGTGAAAGAAGATGGCGACATGAAGATAGAGATCGAGAAATTTAATGGTCGAGTTTTGAGTTGTGGAAATTCAAGATGGAGGATCTACCGGTGGATAAAGATCGGGATCATGGTAGATCCGTGTACTAAACCAACGCGCAATGTCGATGAAGATCGGAAGAAACCGGATTCAGAGTGCCAAGAGCACACCGCGCTGTGTGTCTCGATTTCGGTGACAGTTGAATGTATATGGGGAAGCTACGACGAAGGGGGGGGGAAAACTTGGGACTTTGTACCAATCTAAGTCTCTCGTGAATAAGTTGTTCCCGCGGAAAAAGCCGTATAAAACCTGAGGATGAAGGATGGAGACTCGGTGACAAAGCATTGAACGCCTTCAATACTGTGGTAAGTCAGTTGTCATCTGTTGATATTAAAATCTTAGATGAAGATAAGTGCATCAGTTTGTTGTGTTCTCTACCAGACTCGTGGGACAGTCTGGTTATTGCAATAGGTAGCAATACAACTACCTTGAATTTTGATGACATTGTCTCTGCCTTGCTGTCGGAGGAAATGAGACGGAGAAATATGGAGGGTCAAAATGGAGATGCCTTGTCTATACGAGGAATGTCCCAAAATAGAAACAAGAATAAGGTTTCAAGTGGGAGATCTAAATCTAGAGGGAGATCTAAATCTCCTGGAAAGTTTGTAAAGGTATGCTGGAAATGCGGAAAGGAAGGGCACTACAAAAGGGAGTGAAGATCTAAAGCTCCTGGGAAAGGAAAGGGATCCGATGATGCTCCTTCTACAGAAGCAAAAACCACCTCGGATGAAGGTGGGGATGTATATTTGGCTTCTTCTTCAAGTAATCATGTAGATCATGAGTCATGGTTGATTGAATCAGGTGCATCCTTTCATTTCACTCCCCATAGGGAGTGGTTTTGCGCGTATGAGAAATATGATGGTGGTGATGTCTTCCTAGGGGATGATAGGAAGGCCAGAATCGTCGGACGTGGAAAGGTCAAGCTGAAGCTACAAAGTGGAAGGATTAGAACACTTCCCGATGTTCTGCATATTCCTGCATTGGCCAGAAATCTGATTTCTGTAAGCAAGATGGATGATGCAAGTGTTAAAATAGTATTCGAGAAAGATGCCTGCAAGATGGTTCGGGAAGCACTGGTATTAATGCAGGGAGTTCAGATGGGAACTCTGTACAAGCTACAAGGTAGCACCGTTATTGATGGGTGTAACAGTTCTGTGGTTCCTGAAAGTGGAGTGGAAAGCCTAGTTGTCTCTGAAGAAAAGACCATGCTATGGCATCAAAGGCTTGGAAATATTGGAGAGAAGGGCCTTCGAATACTGCATAGAAATGGTATGGTAGAAGGTACGTCTAATTTCTCTCTGGATTTCGATTTCTATAAACATTGTGTATATGGGAAGCAGAATCGGGTGAGTTTTCCTTCTGGTGCTAAGAGAGTGAACAAGATATTATAACTTGTGCACAGTGACGTGTTTGGACCTATGTCAATTCCTTCACTGCGAAAGACTGTGTACTATGTTTCATTCATAGATGACTTCTCTAGGAATACATGGATATATTTCTTGAGGAAGAAATCTAAAGTCTTTGACAAATTTAAAGAATTTAAGGCTCCGGTGGAAACCAGACAGAGAAGAAGATAACGGCGTGGAGGACAGATAATGGTGGGAAGTTCTGAGAGAAGGAATTTGAAGAGTTCTGTAAGAAGTGTGGAATAGCACGACATAAGACTACTCCATACACACCTCAGCAAAATGGAGTTTCATAAAGAATGAACATAACACTGATGGAAAAGGCAAGAAGCATGCTCAGTGGTACCGGGTTAGGACAAGAATTCTGGGCAGAGGTAGTGGAGACTGCATGCTATCTAGTTAACAGATCACCTTCATCAATGTTGGAGGATAAGACTCCACATGAGGTTATGGACTGGTAATAAACCCTCTCTTTCACATCTGAGGGTATTTGGATGTGATGCATATGTACATGTTCCAAAGGAGAAAAGGACCAATTTGGATAATAAATTTGAAAGGTGCATCTTTATGGGGTATAACGATGGTTTAAAGGGTTACAAGCTTTGGAACCTGGAAATAAGGAAGGTTGTGTACAGCTAATATGTGGTGTTTAGAGAGGTGAAAGATGTTGTTAAACATGAATTCCTACAAAAGGAACCTGAAAAGATAGAGTTTGAGCTAAAAGAGGATGAATCAGACTCTACAATAGAAGAAGACTCAGAAGATGAAGAGCCACAAACTCCAGCTTTGAGAAGATCAGTTCGGGAAAGAAGGCAACCAGAAAAGTATAGTCCAATCCAATCCGCTTTCGACAAGTTTTGTCCAGACTATAACCGATGATGATCCCGTAATCCATCGTGGAGGATTCGTATGATGGAAAACTCTGGAAGGAGGCCATGGTTGATGAAATGGCATCCTTGCATAAAAATGAGGCATGGAATCTGGTGGAGTTGCTGGCTGGAAGGAAGCCCATCGGGAGAAAATGGGTGTTTAAGAAGAATATGAATGTAGAAGGCAAGGTGGAGAAATACAAAGCTCGATTGGTAGCAAAATGTTATTCCCAGGTGCCGAGAATTGATTTTGGTGATATTTTTTCTCCTGTTGCCAAATTTACTTCTATTAGATTACTTTTATATGTTGCTACTACATTTGATTTTGAGATAGAACAAATGGATGTGAAGATAGCATTTCTTCATGGGGATCTAGAAGAGGAGATCTACATGAAGCAACTTGAAGGCTTTATGGTGAAGGGTAAGAAAGAACTCGTGTGCAAAGTTGAAGAAGTTCGTATGGGTTAAAATGGGGTCAGCTTCAATAGATGTAAATGTAAATTTGATACGCAGATACGATCCTGGATTCACTAGAAGAAAGGAGGATCACCGTGTTTATTTTAAATTAATTGGTGACTCGTGTTATTTATTTGGTCTTCAGAGGTGGATGATATGTTGTTGATTGGAAAATGACAAATAAATTATCCAAGATTTGAAGACCCAATCGTTCTCGAAATTCGACATGAAGGATGTTGGTGCTCCAAACTATAGTTTGGGCATGGAAATTAAGAGAGATCGAGCAAAGAGGATGCTCTGGTTAAACCAGAGGAAGTATGTCGAGACTATATTGAAGAGGTTCAATATGCAGGATAGTAAACCAGTGAATGTTCCTATTCCTGTAGGTGTAAAGTTGTCTGCTGAACAATGTCCCAAGACATAAGAAGAAGAGGAGGATATGTCCCATGTTCCATATGCTAGTGCAGTGGGTAGCCTGATGTACGCAATAGACTGTACTAGACCAAACATTGCACATTTAGTGGGAGTATTGAGCAGGTTTATGTCAAACCCAGGAAATGATCATTGGACAACAGTGAAGCGGGTTTTCAAATATTTACGTGGCACTAGTGATTATGGCTTGTGTTACCAGGGAAGACCAGTATTGGAAAGAATGTTGGACATTCATGGTTTTGGCTTCGATGCGTACGGAGATATGGACCAAAGAAGATCTACAAGTAGGTATGTGTTTATCCTATTTGGAGGTGCAATTAGTTGGATGAGTAAAAGACAGTTTGTAGTCGCTCTTTCAACTACAACGTCAGAATACATGGTAGCCACTCATGCAAGCAAGGAAGCAGTTTGGTTGCAGAGATTGTGTTCAAGTATGGGGTTGGTGCAACAAGCTATAAGGATAGATCAGATAGCCAAAGTGCAATTTCTAAGAACCCCGTTTATCATTCAAAGACAAAGCACATTGATGTTCAGCATCACTTTGTTAGAGATATGGTTGAAGTAAAGCAGGCTTCGGTAAAGGTGGACACTTTGAAGAATGTTGCAGATGTATCGACGAAGTTCGTGAGCACTCGAAGTTCTCTTGGTGTAGAGAAACAATGGGTGTTGAAGAATCGGGCCTAAATTACTAAGCTTCCCGTGGCCCCCCTCGTGGGAGAAAACAAATGCGGGAGAATGTTGGGTATGTGTTATATTCTTTCCACGACTAGCCCCACGCACGTACGCCAGCCGGGCGAGCTAGGTACCGCGGGTCCGCGCGCCTCAGCGAAATTTTTTTTGGTATGCGGTCCCACTCATAGGCGGACCCACCCTTGTTTTGTGCGTGAGTTTGCACATGGTTTTGGGGTACGATGGTTTTTGGCCCCTAGTATTTTGTAGATCTGATCAAAGGAAGTACGGTTATGTTCTAATCCAGGGTTAATGGATTTGGGTTTATGTATGCTTCGGCATGTATATATATGTGTTGTAACACTAAAAGGAATATAATGAAAAATCAAGTTGGTCGTCCCGATTTGGGATCCAGGGGAAAATCTTTGTGTTTATCTGTTTTATGTTTTATGCTCTCGCTATTGTTTATTTTCTATTATAAGATTCATGTGTAGATAATGTCTGTTCAGGGTTAAAACCTACATCAATGAATTTGGAAATTTTTTATGCAACAAATGTTGATACCCATCAAGGGACTTAGTGAATGGAAAGAACACAAACCCTTTTGGAAATAAATCAAGAAATTCAATGAAGAATAATAAAAAAATGAACTTTATAAGCATAAAGTGGTGTCATACCATAACTAAGTGATTCACAAACCACAATATTTCATAGAGACACACAGGGATTCAAAAAGGAATGAGTTACCAACGAGCCCAAACTCAGAAGCTATTGACAAAACTCCATAACATAATCTAGTGCTCAGAGTCTCTTCCTAGTCTTCAAAAGCGTTCGACTTCTCTTGCACTGAAGAGAGCTATTTATTCTCCACTAAAACGTTTGGCACAATTTGAAGAGACTCATTTGTCCTGATGAAACATATCATAATGTTCAGCTATAACTATAAATCATGTTGGACTATAATCGCCAGTATATCCACTTATTATGCACACTCCATTGTCACGAGATGACCATAAATATTTGTAAGATAAAAAAAGATGAATTCCCCATCTCCATTAAAGAAACTTGTAATCTCTTCAAACTCTTAAAAACAACAAAACGAGAGATGGAGTATAGAATTAGCATATTATAGTGAAGAAATGGAAAAAAGTTCATTTTTATATTTTATTTTTTTATTTAAATTTTTTTATTTATTTTTATTTCTCGTTACACTACAAGGAAAAGACCCTATAGCTGAGGTTCTAAAAGAGGTTTTTAGTGTTATAAAATTGGCCAAAATTGTCAAAAAAGCATTTGCGACAACATCCATTTTCGGTAACACAGGTTTTGGTGAAGCTTCTAACAGTATTTAAACACAACTAAAAAACATTGGGCCATCAGAGGTTGTACATATTTTTTTCTCATCGTTGCACGCCTCAGGTGTGAACGCACCAGTGCATTTTACCACGTACACATCGGTACTATAAACATTCCAAGCACCAGGATGGAAAACAAATATCGGATGCCCTAAGGTGTTTAGCACGTCCCGGTGCATGTCACCCAGCAAGACACACTGGGCCAATGGAAGGTGCATGCATTGGGCCGTAAAGGTGTAAAATGCTTGGGTTGTTGGCTATCGTATATCCCTCTCAGGGCTTTCCGATGCCCGAGGCAGATAGTAAGATTAGCTGTATAGTTCACAAATATGGCATATACATGTTCATATTAACTTAAAACCACTTGATGGAAAAAGATAAAGAATTACCTCTTTAATGATCTTGGATTCCTTTGGAGAGCACTAGGTAGCGAAGCAACATTTCTCCTTCACCAGCTCCAAATCTAGATTCTGCAATCAATTAAAGCACCCGTGTAATTTCTAACATAACATACATTTCCTATCAATTAAGCTAATATATAATAAACATTTAAATTGTGCAGATCTAAGCCATTCATCTCATGCTATATAAGTGATTACATAATAATGACAATATCAACGCATAGAATGGACAAAACAGATACAATTCTATTGATTTGAAAAAAGGAGGATTACAACCGTCGGTTGCACCAAGCCCTCCTCAGCCTTCCAATCTCTCTATCTCTCAAAGTGGTGATGTCTTGATCAACAAGCTCTTAATGAACCTCTTTGCCCTTTGACCTTCACACTACAACAATGATCTCTACTTCACAAGTATTCAAAAACTTGACAATCCTTCGACCTTGAACCAAGAGCCTTCAACTCCATTTTATAGGATATGGAGAGAGCAATAATTGCCCTTCTCCTTCTACCAGTTCTTGAATAGAAAAAACCAAGATGTTTCCTCAACCTCCATGCTTTTTCCTCTTTTGAGAGTTCAGTTGTTTATGACAATGCCCAATAAGAGTTAGTGCTTTGCAGTTTCCTTTGTTGCACTGACTCTCTTGTGAGAAAAAGCTAGAGATTCAAATCATTCTCCACGGGTTTTTCCTGTTTCAAACTTAAAACATGGGTAACGCTTCCCTCTAGTGTAAACAGAGCGTTTCCCTAGCCACTAACGCGACCCATTCACTGATCAGCTGCATTATAACGCTCTTGTGTTGTTATAGAGAGGCGTTACCTTGGTAGAAATAGGTTTAATTTAGGTCTTTGTATTCCTTCCATATTTGTCTTCTCCTCTGAGCTGATGAGGAGGTATTTTGACCTGTAACAGGTGCCCCCTAAAGTGTGAGGTCAGAGACGAAGACGATGGCCGAAATACTTTACAAAGTGTGTAGTAGAGATAAAGAGATTGAAAGACTGAGGAAAACCTGAAATAACAACATATGTCAGAAAATATAGTATCTACCTTGAGTCGGGCATTCCCATGCTTAGTAGCTTAAACAACATGATTTCTATAGAATAGAGATATGAAGAATCTGTCCACCGATAAGCACAATATGGAAGTGTCTGTCATAACAGGATCAGGCTGAAGAAGCTGTCTCCATAAACAGTATCGCAACTTGGGGGAGGCAACACAACTTTAATGATGTAACCTTTGCCCCAAGGTCTTAACTGTCGGTTCACTTAAACTGCATATTTCTCAACATGTGAATGAAGGACCCCAAGGTCTTAACTGTTGGTTCACTTAAACTGCATATTTCTCAACATGTGAATGAAGGAGCTGTCGTCGAACATGTGAGAAATCGTCTAATTACCAGTCGATAATGAAAATTGTTAGCAGACGCGAAGGTGGCCACCGATAATGATGATGGTCCCTAAGATGCACAGTACAATCTAGCGAGTGTGAATAAAATGAGTTGAAGTTGAACACTCGTAGAATCATTCGACCAGGAGCCAATGATGAAGACTCTTGATCAAACACAAGACTACCTGCCACTGATTTCTGCAAGTATCTGGATACTAATGGGTTTCTGGACCAACTTCCTAGATAAGATGTTGAAGTCGATAGGAAGATATCTGTTGAAAGGTAGGAACTGAGGCGTCCTACATCAATCAACACAAAACAGAAACCAACTGATTTATGATTGAGATGATGAAGAGTAAATAGGGATGTCGGACGACAAATAATTTCTGGCATAATGAGCGGTTTGGTTGATAATAGGAGCAGTAGATAGCGAGATATGCTTGAACAATAGAAGGCACTGTAACAGGGTACTAGGCAGCTAAGTCTTAATTAACACCAAAGAGTGTGTTAGGATATTACCGGTGCAGGGACACTGGGAAATGAAGGCTAATACTCATAGATGGTAGGGTTCGACTAATTTCGAAAGAGTTTTCTGGGAAGTGCCATGTTCAAGAATTTTGCTACCAAATCGACCTTTTCTGAAATGTAACAGAGGTAGTATCCATTCTGTCCAAATTTTTTGATTAATTTTAACGAGTCCAGACGAGTAAACTCAGTAAATTTTTCATGTTTAGAGAGTCTGAAAAATATCATAAAAGACAACTCTGTGCCCCCTCTGATTAGGTTTAACGAATCCAGATGAGTAAACTCGGTGAATTTTTCATGTTTAGAGAGTCTGAAAGATATCATAAAAGACAACTCCATTGGGGTACCTTTGTCATGTCTTGATAACCGGGCACGTCAAAAGGATAATAGTAAGCTCGAAACAGTTCATTTTCCGTGAGTTAGTCCATCGAAGCCAGAAAAGTGAGAAATCTATGTTCGATGGACGTCTACCTCATTTTGTTATGACTACGAGGAGACGGAGTAAACTCAATACTCTTTGTGAAATTTTAACGAGTCCAACAAAGAAAAACTCGGTACCCTCCGTGAAATTTTAACGAGTCATGCGGAAAAAACTCGATTACTTTTTCGGTTTAAAGAGCTTTGAAAAAGAGGAAAAGAAGGGCTTCTTGCTCTCTGTCGTGGTAGTTTAACGAGCCTGAAAAAGTCAACTCAGGTTTTTTTTAGTTTTATGAGCAAGAAAAAGGTTCCTAAAAAGAAAGCTCAGTGCTTCTTCATGGTTTTAACGAGTCTGAAGAAGAGAACTCTAGGTTTTTCGGATTAACAAGCAAGAAAAAGACTAGAAAAATAATGCTCGATATCAACTTTATATAAGTTTAACGAGTCCAAAGAAGGGAACTCGAGGTTTTTCGGATTAACGAGCAAGAAAAATACCGTAAAAGGAATGCTCGAAATTTCTTGATCTCTTTCTCGTCAATAGAAGGATCTATGTCGGGAATTTTCTTGTGAGAACAAGCAAACACATCGCGGAATTCTTTGAAAATGGATGTGAAGCGCGCAATTTCCTCAGGATTGCAAGCTTCTCCAATCTGAATATTTTCCATGATACCTGTTTTGACCAAGATATCAATGAGAATTGTCTTCGAAAGATTACCCATGTTCCCTTTTGAATCGATAGTTTGAACAGTCGTGTAAGCGGAGGGAACCATCTCAGGTGGGTCAAAGGATGGGATTTCAGTTTTTATCACGTCCGAGTCGATCATCGAATCGCGATGGTGAAACTCTCCCCAAGGTCATTCTTCTAGAGACATGATCTCTCGAATAGCTTCGTATGTAGGCAATACTTCATTGAGGATATCCTTAGAGAGAACTGTGATGGGCGGGAGGTTTGTACTGTTGGTCAAAACCATAGCAGTGGAGGGTTTAGATGTGATTTGAATGGCTTGGTAAGCCAACTCTGCTGGTGAGAGCGGCATCTGATCTCCGTGAGAATCGATGTCTGAAGGTGCCGAAATGATCCATGGGTCGATAGAGCCATCCAAAGTGCTAGATATCATTGCAACTGTGTTTGGGATCTCTGGCGGCGGGAGAGAAAAACAACCCAGTAGGGAAGATGCCTTCAGAAGACCGGTACCAATACTGATGTAAGAGTCAGAACTGCCTCCTATTAGGGGTACAGTGATACTTGGTAACGTGGAGTAATCAAGGGTGCAGAAGGATAACTGATCCACTGTGACTATTTTCCCATCCAATGGAAATAGGACGAGTTGGAAGACCGAAGAAACAATGGCAGACATGGCATAAGACCAACTGCAACCGAGCAATAGATTATAGTCGAGATGGAGATCTACGACTTCAACGTCCACGGTTACTATTTTCCCACTCAGAGTGATGGGAAAGCTAGCAAGGTATCCTTTTGGGAGGGACGCATGGCCATCGAAAGCTTTGAGGGAATTCGACGGTGGTGTTAAGGTAGGAGAACCTAAAGCAAGCCAACAAGCTTGTGACATAACGCAGGTCGAAGCACCTTCGTCTATGACAATGCAATGGATTGGTCTCCCTTTCGACACAACCTGCACCTGGAATGCGAGTTGGTGTGAGAGGTGAGGTTTAGACTTTTCCATATCAAAGATAGCTAGCATGGAATCCTGGGGGTTTATTCCACCAATGGCCGAAAGCAAGGCTTTCCTTTGTGCTGGACAGGTTTGTAATACTTCGAGAGTAGACATAACTGATGGTGCCTGTGCCAAATCTTCTACAATGTTGTAGTTTTGGGCTGCACATGCAGAGGTGTTATGAGTTGTGCATCGAAGTGTCCCTTTGGGGGGATGAATC
The DNA here is from genome assembly GCA_034641835.2 of Pinus albicaulis. Lineage (NCBI taxonomy): Eukaryota > Viridiplantae > Streptophyta > Pinopsida > Pinales > Pinaceae > Pinus > Pinus albicaulis. The sequence continues at coordinate 1,648,878,770 of CM076582.1, forward strand.
ACGGGTTCAGCAATAGGCCGTTCGATATACGAATCATTGGGCGGTGGATTTGAACTAGTACCAGGTTCTTGAGCATCTATGGTAGGATTTCCATAAATCTTGGCTCAAGTTTGAAGTTCAACACTCTCAACGCCATAAATGGTGGATGGTCCTTCACTGGAAGGATGTGAACCACCAATGCCCCGTTGATGGGGTTGTGGCGGATTGTCAACCATGTTTTGATGTTGCTACTGCTGATTAGGGAAAGGATTATGAAGAATGGCAGGTGTTCGCCCAGAATCCTTGTTGGCAATAAAATCGGTGCATTCCTGCAGCCGAGGACATTTGTATGTCAAGTGGTCCTCCGCACAGATCTTGCAAGGAAATTTCATGGGTTTATCCTTCCCTTTGTCATTTTTGGCAGCGTTTTTCTGATTAGGGTTATTCTGATTATCCGACTGCTCTTCCGAAGAAGACGTCTTTTTCTTGTTCTTCTTATTTTTCCTGCTAGGTTTTTGCGAGGTTTGCACAGAATTCACCTCAGTGGTAGGAATATTAGTCATTTGTTGAGGGGCAGTGGCAGCCGAAGATGGCTGGGAGGCTTTCCCCCGAGACTACTTTGTGGCCACACCGGAGATTGTGCCAACGAGACCTTCGGCATGTGTTCCAATTTTTTGAGTGGCCGGAGGATTTGGGTTACCAGGGGCATGGGGGAGTAGATCGTATAGCGTGCCAGATTGTGAATAGATTAAATCCAAATGATGGGCACGATGAATGCATTGATATTCTGTAACCGCACCAGAAAGGCCAATGTCTTTAGAGATGTGAGGTAAAAGAGACTTGCAAAACCAATTGGCTAAGAGATGATCCAAGAGTGGCGCTTTGACTAGCCTCCTCCTACGTCTCCATTCATGAATATGATCGGAGATGTGGGTAGCGGTGTCTTGGTGTAGGGAGGTTGACAATTCTGTTTCGGTTTCAAATGTAATTGGTAATTGGAAGTTCTTTAGAAACTCCGTCGCTAAAGCGCCAAAAGTATTGATGGCGGCGTGTGGCAATTCAATGTACCACTTAGCAGCATTGCCTGTAAGGGTGCAGGGAAACAGTCAAAGCCGGACACTATCATCCACCATGGAATTGGATATAGACCGTAGATGAAAGGTAGTGATGTGTGCGGCTAGGTCATCCCCTTGTTTCTCGTCGAAATTCGGGATGTTAGAAGGAATCTTATGCAATATTGGAGGCCAAAGAGGGTTGTGATTGATGGGGTCGTTAGTCAGTTTATGGATATCGGGAATGTCTAAAGCTACCAAAAATGGTAATTGTGGATTTTCCCCTGAATCTAACCAAGGCAGTATGGGCTGACTACTTAGACCATAGGGTCCACCCACCAATGTGTTACCAGGAGGATAAGTGGGACTTTGATAAAAACTTTCGATAGGTGGAGGAGTAGGGACATACTGTTGCTGTCCATAGGGCATATTGTATTGCAGGGTGAATGGTTGGTTGCCCCTATTATAAAAGTTCCCTCCCATTCCAAATGGAGGTTGGGGTTGGTTAGTCCAAATGGATGAAATAGAGTTTCCCAGAGGCATGCTACAACTTGCATAGTTTGGCAATGACATAGACCCTACACCTATATTTGAACCACTTAAGGGAAAAGTATTGACAATAGGTTGTCCCATTTTTCCCAAGGATTGCAGGGGAAGTAAAATTTTCCCTGCTACCTGTGTGCTGGTAACACTGCCCCCTAGTATAGTGGCCAAGGGGTTTGAACTCAGTAGAGGGTTCCAACCGAAAGGGTTGCTAAACGGAACCGAAGTATTCATACTCATGGGAGGAGTTACCGTGGGTCCCAACGTGGTCATGGTAGGAGTAGATGCTGAAGGATTCGGTGAGCTACTGACAGTTGTGATGACCGTAGGGTTGGGATTAGGTATATGTTGACTACTGGGGTTACCAAGTGATGGCATAGAACTGACCACCGGTGGGGAGGATGGTGGCGAACTTGGGATGATTTCCATTGGCATCGACCCTATGGATGCCGGTGGTGAAATGGATGTTTGTGCGGCCGAAGACATATCTTGGAGTGGTGGAATCTAAATTATCACAGGCCCCAACGGATCAGTGAGTGGAGGATTGTAATGAGGTACAAAGCCTTCAGTGAAAGGGTCCTCCAGAAATTCCGGATGATGTGAGGCTATGTGAAAATCAAGATTAGTCAGAGGAGACTGCTCTTCTGTAGAAGGCACGGGTTCACCAAGGTTTAGTTCTTCCTTAATAGTTAGAGGAGGTAGACCTTGCTATCGTCGAGACAGACGGTGTGGGTCGGAGGATGCCACGGTGACCTTTTTAATTTTAACAAATTTTAATAAATTGTGATGTATTATAAAGTCTCAATGATAGTAACCACACACCTAGAAAAGAAAAAAGGACTCTCTAAAATCAATCAACAAGCAACCAGAATAGGGTGCCCTGTCTGAGTACTACCGTTTGCTGGTGATGAAATCCAGTATCACAATTATATACAGAGAGGGTTGGTCGAAAGTACAGTTACGGTCACTCTAGAGCTTCGCTCAAACCTTAGACGATAGGTGTAAGCACTCTCGTGAAGACGAGTACCCTCCTAAAGATCGAAGAAAAAGTGGGTTCGTCTATTTCAGGTACCAGGACAGCCCCTCCTAGTCACCTTGTGTAAGTCCCTAAAAAGTATGGCCACTAAAGATACCTCAAATCACAGACATCATCAGGGGGGTCCACGGTCAAGGACAGTATGCTATATGGGCGGAATACCTAGATCCCCGATCTAGTTTCGACATCCCCGAAGGGAACCCCAATATATAACACACCCACTAGATGCAGTCGAAGGTGAGCTACCTTCTTGTGCACCCAAGTGTTGTCTCGCGCTGAGCTCCGGTAAAGGAACGGTCCCGATAATATGAGTGCAATAGGATTTCACTCGTTAATGACTCTATTTTCAAGTTTGGAGATCTTGGGTGATTTTCTCACTTTTCCTAACCTAATATCCTAGCCTGAAATACTATTTGTGTGAGCTCAAAAAAAAGTAATGTGATTGATTTTATTATCGCTTGATTCTTAGTGTACTTGATTATTAGTCTTGTAGAGGGGGAGTGGACGTATGAAATGTAATGAGACTCTGACTCAAGAAACCGTGCAAAATATGCTCTAAATATTCAATTCGATGAAGAGTATTTCTACAAGGAGAGGTTTCTTTTCAACATCCATGCACTAACATTCAAATAACACAGTTCAGCTTTAAAGATTCAGACTTCTATCTACCTCTTCTTAACAGTCTATGAACTGAAAATTTCAGAATTAACTCAGCTAGATGTAGAAAAAGCTAAAAAAAAAATTCTTCTCTAAAAATTAAATGCTTTTGACACTAACTTTTCAAACAAGTGCAAACAAACAGAAAATGCCAGCTTAGCAAACAAGCACAGGGATTCAGTCAAGGAGATATACTGATGGCCAAAAACTCTGCAGCTAAAACACAGTCACAGCAGTGAAAATCAAGTTTTGGCTGAGTAACACACTGTCTCTAAGTAAAGACAGCCTTAATCCAGAGACTAACGCACTGTATTTAAGTAGAGCCAGTGTTATAACGCACTGGAAAACCTACAGGGGTAGCGTTAGCCAGGGAAAAATTCTTCAAATGGTCAAACAGAAATAGGATTGAACTCTGCGAGATTTTGAAATGTCTACTGGGCATAAGTACTGGTCAAAAGGATATGTGAATAGAGGAAAGAAGAAAGGAGGAAAGAAATAGTTTGGAAACTATGGGGAAAATCCCCAGCAGAGTCGCCAATTCTGCTATAGGGTAAAATTCTTGGGTTGGTGGTTATCGTATATCCCTCTCAGGGCTTTCCGGTGCCCGAGGTAGACAGTAAGATTAGCTGTATAGTTCACAAATATGGCATATACATGTTCATATTAACTTAAAACCACTTGATGGAAAAAGATAGAGAATTACCTCTTTAATGAACTTGGAGTCCTTTGGAGAGCACTAAGTAGCGAAGCAGCGTTTCTCCTTCGCCAGCTCCAAATCTGGATTCTGCAATCAATTAAAGCACCCGTATAATTTCTAACATAACATACATTTCCTATCAATTAAGCTAATATATAATAAACATTTAAATTGTGCACATCTAAGCCATTCATCTCATGATATATAAGTGATTAAATAATAATGACAATATCAACGCATAGAATGGAAAAAACAGATACAGTTCTATTGATTTGAAAAAAGGATGATTACAATCGTCGGTTGCACCAAGCCCTCCTCAGCCTTCCAATATCTCTATCTCTCAAAGTGGTGATGTCTTGATCAAAAATCTCTCAATGAACCTCTTTGACCTTCGACCTTCACACCACAACAATGATCTCTACTTCATAAGTATTAAAAAACTTGACAATCCTTCGACCTTGAACCAAGAGCCTTCAACTCCATTTTATAGGAGATGGAGAGAGCAATCAATGCCCTTCTCCTTCTACTAGTTCTTGAATAGAAAAAACCAAGATGTTTCCTCAACCTCCATGCTTTTGTCTCTTTTGAGAGTTCAGTTGTTTATGGCAATGCCCAATAAGAGTTAGTGCTTTGTAGTTTCCTTTTTTGTACTGACTCTCTTGTGAGGAAAAGCTAGAGATTCAAATCATTCTCCGCGGGTTTTTCCAATTTCAAACTTAAAACACAGGTAACGCTTTCCTCTAGTGTAAACAGAGCGTTGCCCTAGCCACTAACGCGACCCATTCACTGATCAGCTGCATTATAACGCTCTTGTGTTGTTATAGAGAGGCGTTACCTTGGCAGAAATAGGTTTAATTTAGGTCTTTGTATTCCTTCCATATTTGTCTTCTCCTCTGAGCTGATGAGGAGGTATTTTAACCTGTAACAGGGACTCCTTCTATTAATTAGTTAAATGTTTACATTCCTTGATCTTTCGGCAAGCCAGAAACCAAACCTTGAGTTTGAGATTGTCAAAAATTCTCCACCCAACATGGGAAACCGGAGGGATATCCATTCTAATGACCCCTAAAATAGATAGAAGGGCCAGAGATTCAATAGTTAGCCAACTAAATATACTAAGACTTCGAACTTTGAACAGTACAGGGCTAGAGGCCCACTGAAAGTTTAACATAAAAAAAAAAAAAACCACATGGGCAAGCTTCATGCTAGTTCTCTCCACCCACATTGTTCGATGCTTGCATAGTCACAACATCCTCCTCTTCGCCATCCCCGGGATCAGAAACATGAGGTGCATAGTCTAGTCACATAATATACACTACTCGGTTGTCATTAGAGTTTTCTGAATCTTGCTAATGCTGATATCGAGTCCTTCCTTGATGTTATGGAGGTTCTCCCCCATGATTTGGCCAATTTCCCTCCTCTCATGAATCAGATGTCCAAGGATATTTCGAGTAACCCAAACTAGTTGCAGCTCAACTCGCTCCCCATACTCCCACTGCAGGGTCCGAACCAAGTCTACCTCCAGTTTGATGATGGCGAAGCATCCACCTCGTTGTTATCAGCAAGGAAGTGCCTCCAAATCCAATCTCCTATCCACGGGTTCTGACTAGGACCTGTGTCATCCCCCTTACCCGCTTCTAGCATTCTATCCTCTGTCCCTTCCTGTTATGTGTCCTACCCATTAGTGGGCTTGAGTTAGACGACCCACCATCCTTCCCTCCTGAAAATAGCGTTGGTATAACTCGCCCGCTAGCTCTTGCACCCTAGTAGGAGTCTCTGCAAATTTATGCCTATTGGCTTGACAACACCGAATTGTAATGGTTATGATTTGTCCCGTACTGCTGCTTTTAAGCCCGTTCCAAGCTCCCCATTTGGCTTCATGTTCATACCTGCACCTTCCATCATAATTAACTTTGCACTCAAGCCGACTGGACCCTCACTAGTGTCTCCCTCCCTCAGGCTCCCGCAATTCCATATCTACTGCCTCCATTATCCGATGTTGTATAGTACGACTAACTGCCACCGTCCTTCCCTTGTTTTTTTTTTTTTCCATCCTTTTGCATGCCAACCTCCACATCGCCTTCTACTTGCCCCTCACACAAGCTTTATCTCTAGCTGGGCTAGCATGCATGGCACTTTTCCAGTCTTCCATGGGCTTTAATCACCTGCATCCGGGGTTGTCCCTATAGAACATTAAACATATGTGAATTAATATATTTTTTGAAGCATGTTAGCTAATATTTTAAAGAATATTATTAATGAAATCTCAAAAAAGAAACTCAGATTGGATTGATAGTATTTTTTCATTCACCTAATTCATCCTTCTACAATTTTTCCATCAAGCGTTTACGCTCTTCTAGTCTTAGATAAAAAATAATCTTATCAAGGTTCGTCATCTTGTGGCTTTCCATGATACATAATAAACAATACATATTAGTTAAACTTACATATAGTTCAAAAATAATATTTTTTGTAAATAATTTATAAAGAACTTGCCTTTTTTTCTTTTCTCGATGTGCTATCAATATTTTTGTTACTTGAACTCTTGTCAGCCATTTCTTTATCAATATGAAACTTTTACCACACCATTCATTGATATATTTTATAAATAAATCACATAATTTTCAGGTTAAATAAAAATAAAAAAAAATCAAGAAAACAGTGCACCTTTCCAAAAGTACGCATCAAATGCGGCGTGGTAGGTTCTTATAAATGCACCTCCAATACAGTAGAAATACTGTAGGTTCTTTTAAAAAAAACGTGCAAGGGCCGACATGGATCGGGATCTGACTCTGGATTTGGTCCTGCGGGTTAGATGTTATATGCCTATATATATATATATAGCAATACAAACCTTATAAATATAAAATTAAAAGGCCTAACTATGAGTTCACATAAAAAAGAAGAAGCAAGGGTTTAACATAAGAATGTATTTTTTTAATTTTTAATTTTTAAAATTTTTAATTTTTTTTATAATTTTTTTTTTTTTCTAAAAATGTATAATAAAATTTAAAATTTTTACTATGCATGTATTAAATCCAACATAAATTGTAAAAAAAAAAAAAATTATTACAGTGAAATTTAACAATTTTACTATACTACAGGGTTTTTGTGCGAATCACCAGATGTTTCTCTGAATAGTGTTGTTGTTCAAAATTATTTTGCTGCTCCATAGTGCTCTCGTGCTCTCTTACTCCAGGTATGTCTCTCATGCAAATCTTTCCCTGGAACTTTTTGAAAAAATAATGAAATAATGAATAGATTTTACTATTTAAATAATTTTTTATGAAATTAGATTTCTGAAAATAATTTTCCTCTCATTTTTCAATTTACCGCTTTTTTCAATTAAAACAAATAAAGTTGTTCTTTTTTTATTTCCATATTTTTGGTGTGTTTGTTAACTAACAACACTGGTGCATCAGTTAATAAAACTGCACCGATGCTCAGTAACTAAAATGCACCGGTGCAGTTAACAATACATTAGCACTGATAACAATAAGTCCATGTTTAAAGCACCGAAGTTACTTTTAGGTATATTGTACACCAAAATTTATTGTTGATTTTGCTCAAATGTAGGGAGAAAATCTCATAATTATATCTAATGGAAAATTCTTCAAGATCTAGCTCGTTCCATAATATTTCTCAAAGCCCATCGCAGAGTTCTCCCTATCCATCTCTAGACATAATTACTTCAGATTTTATTTATATTTTCATTATCTAATTGAATTTATTTATTTTATCCATGCCAATCGTCTAAATAAAATTAATGTATACAAATTTGCAGGTTCATGTAGATTCATAATCGAGTTCAGATGCACAAAATATTCAAACAACTCCAAAAAATCAAAAACTCTTATCAGGAGCAGCATACCGCAAGGCGCATTTGGTAGATGAAAATGGATAGCTACTTCACCCTGCCAATTGCAACATCGCATCTTCTAGCCACAATCATGGGAAAATGATGGTAATAATAATTTTTAGGTATATTAATGTAATTATTTCAACATCAAACCAATTAATCATGCATTGTCGACGTGCTTACTAATTGATATCATCAATTTTGTACTAATCATGTTCAAATATATATTTTTGAAATGATTAGGATTTTAGTGATGATGAGCGACCTACCTACCATTTTCCATTGCACCTCGCGACAATGTAAAATCAAGAGAAGGTTGAATTAAGAGAAAAACTCGGAAAGGAACGATACCAATAATGGTTTAATCAACCACCTATTCAATTCCCACTATGTCCAGATTCACCAATTAGGAATGACTACAACAATATTAGTTCTTCACAAACTGGCAATGGAGGCAATCAAATAGAGGTTGGTATGGATGATTACTTAAGGGATACGACTGCTATGGAGACAATGTTGTTAGATGCATTCCAAAATGATGATCAGCTAGGGGATGATGCTCATATCATTGATACCTGTTTCAAAAGCCTTAAATTTTCATCCACCACCCCTCTCTTTGGACCTAGAAGTCAGTCAAATTCTATCCAGTTGGGGACAACGATGTTACTGTACAACTTGAAAGCAAAGTTTAGCTTGTCGAATGCATGTTTCTAGGAAATTTTGAGGTAATTGACCATCAATTATTCCATTATACTTTGAGAAATATAATCGCACAATGAACATTAAAAATGGTCAATTCTATTAAAGTTAATAATTATATCGGAATTAATGTACATTTAATATTGTCCATGACCAACTACATGTTATTCAAAGATAAGGTTCTGCCGAGTGATAATGTCTTTCCCAGTAACTTCGAAGAGGCAAAGAAATTGTTGAAAATGTTGGGTGTTGAGTACATACCATATCATGCCTTTCCAAATGATTGTATTCTATATAGAGGAGAATATGCAGACAAAGAGATATGTCCGAAATGTGGGCATGGCAGGTATGATAAATAAAAAAAGAAGGGTAAATCACATGGTACTCTTTTTAATATATTGAGGCACATTCCTATAATACCAAGGATTCAAAGGTTCTTTCATTGCAAATAATTAGGTATGTTGCAAGGATGACATGCCTCACACAAAAGTGAGTTGGCAGTTATGTGAATCCAAACAGATTCAGTAACCATGAAGCATATAGAGGATACATGGCCCGAAAAATTCAAGGATGAAGTATGAAGTATACGACTCAGCATAGCCATGGATGGCTTCAACTCATATTCCCTCCAAAACACCAACTATTCTGTTTGGTCTGTAGTAGTGATTAATAACAATATACCCCCATGTTTTTTCATGAAGAATTAACATATTATGTTGGCTCTCATAGTCCCTAGTAGAAGACAAGTGAAGAATATGGATTTCTACTTACAACCACTGGTCGATGAATTGAAGGAATTATGGTATGGGATAAATGTATACGATGTATCAAGACCCATTGTAGCAAAGAGGAGTTTTACATTGTATGGAATATGTTCTTACACAACACATGATTATCTAGGCTTAGGATTTTGCTCTGGTAAATTACATATTTATTGATTTGTTTATATGTGTAACAATATTCTTTTGCATGTTAGTTATTTAATTCATTGTAATTGTTCTCATCTTCATGATATTATTTAACGTGCCATGCATATTGTATACAATAATGTCGTAGGTCTTGTAACAAAAGGGTATTATGGATGTAAATGTTGTGGACCTTCTCTGAAAGCTAGATGGTCCAAAAACCTATGAAAGCTAGTGTATGACTGCTCCAAGGTATTCCTCCGAGAAGAATACCCTTACAGAAGAGAAACATCCTCTTTCAATGGTAAACCAGAGAGAACCCAAAGGCATCCAATAATGACACCAGCTAAATGGCTTAGAGCTTATAAGAGAGAGAAGGAGGGATTCATAGAAATGTTTGATTCAAATGGGGAGCCTATGTTCGATGATCCAGAATTCTTAGACACCTTTTTTGAGAAATTTCCCATTGGGATGAAAAATAAATCTATCTTTTATAACCTCCCATATTGGGCGCATCTTAATATTGCCCACTTATTATATCCCATGCATATATTTAAAAATGTTTCATCTTATTTATGGAGGCACATATCATCGAAACAAAGTGACACATTGGCTGTTAGGAAAGATATTATTACTTCAAAAACTAAAAAGAAACATTGGCCAAGACGATTAGAAAGTATGGGATCATAGGCAGCTGGTCCCTCTATTTCAAAGAAGGTGATGTCCCATGGATTTTAAAAAAATATTCTCTTTCTTTGGCTAAGGAAGTTATAATGGGTGTGAGGGTGCCATCTTCATATGGGTCTTCACTACGATGCTGATTCATCGTGGATGATCATTTGTCGGGTTTGAAATCACATGACCATTTGAATCTTCTAAGAGTATGTATAATGTCAAAAGCATGATTTTAATATTTTTTATATTAATAAATTTTATCCCATGCAAGGATCATAAAACATAACTAATTTTGTTTATTATTGCATCTGTTTGTAACTTTGTAGTGCCATTATCCTTTGTCCGTGCGTGGGTGTGTGAAACATGACTCCCCCCAAGACCTAGGACGTGCCATATCTAAATTATTTGCATTTGTACGTTGGACCACGTCAAAGGAGATTCATGTGGCTAGCATTCCTGATCCAGGGTAAATTCTTGATACCCTTAACCAAGAACTTTTACTTCGGCTGATAATTATAATTGCATTTAATTAAGATGTTAATGAACTGAAATGAACAATTGTAGCTGTAAATAAGAGGAACATAAATGAACAAGATCAACAATCATAAGAATGTGTTGTTTGATGATAGAGTTCATCCAGGAGGGACTACATCTCCGGGCCTCAGTGTCAAGATGTTGTAGGCCGCTGCATTATGTGTTGTAAGAAGAAGATGCACATGGATGTGTTTCCCTATGACGTACAAGGAAAAATTGCCCTCACGCAAGAGTTGCTTGACTTCTTTAAGATATGTTCCACTGCAGAACTCTCATACATAAAGAAAGACTCCTATCAGTATGACCATAGCTGACATGTAGTAAATAAGAGTATCCCACCAATCCTAGCAAACAAGGGATCTCAAAAATACACATATGAAATTGAGCATCCCGCCAATCTGGCATAAAAGGGACTCATACATGACACAAATCCATAGCTGAAAGTACATCAATAACAACACAAGGAAAGATCCCATGACTCATGTATCAACCAGGATCTACAAGACATAATGCATCTCAAAGAGAAATAAATGGAGAAGTACATGGAATCCACATCACATGCCTCATGCTACCATTTGATGAAGGTTGAGTTGATTTGCAGCTGAATCTAAAAACACCATCAATCTTGTGGCGTCGAAAAAGGTGAAAACGACTGCTCACACGCGGAAATCTGACACCTGCATAACCCACTTCCAAAAGTGGCTAAAAAATAAAAAAATCATATGAAGAAACTGAGCACACCATCAAACTTGTGGCATCGAGTAGTGTAGAAATGACATAAAATTTGTCCCATTTGGACAAAGTCAAAATTTCACCCTCCTGAAATTTGGCCTCAATCAAGGTTCTGCCTGCCTCTTTTATGGTTCATGGTTCCACATGACTTGCAATAAAAAAAATCATAAGTCTAGAAATCTGTGCATCTCCTTAGATTTTGTACCCATGTTGGGCTGCCAAATAGCATTAATACTCAGAAAATTCGTGCTCCATCTTCCTCCTCCTTGGCCTGGCGCACTTGTAGAAATCTGAGTTTAAATCAAAATTGTAGGCGGACTTTACAAAGTAAAGTCCATTGGCGCGTTGGTAAAACTGGCATGTTGTTGAGAAGAGGTCGGAGGGTCAAATCCTGACCCTCCTAAAATGGTCACGTTGTTTTTAATTGGGCGCGTTTTTGTTTGAATTTGGGAGGGGTTGGGCCCGCCTTGGGCGGCCAATGCAACTACCCCGACATGTTATAAATGGTGGCATAACATATATTTTAAATGTGGTTTGTTATAATAAATATATAACATATACTTTAGTTATATGTTTCAACGTTAACAAACGTTGGTTGGGGAATGCTGTGGTGTCTAGTTTCATGGTGTTGCGGGATATGGAGCCGCGGCGTGGGCAGACCCACTGGTGGTGGGTTTGACTCCCACCGGCTCTGGTATAAATATAACATATATTGTGATATGGTGTGGGGAGGCTGGTAGGGGTCGTGGCCTATCGGCCCTTTTTTTACAACAAATTTTTGTTACATAAACAAACCGAACATTTTTAAAAATTTTGATTTTTTACCGTAGGAGGCAAATTAACTAGGCAAAAATTTCACCCAGAACCTGGCCTGAGTGTTCCGGAATCCAATGGTCAGGTTTGGTCCAATTTGCATCCTCTTTAAGGCTGCCCAGTCACCAAGTCAACCCAAAACTTTGACCACTCCTAACTCCTTCATACGGACTCGGAATTGAATTTCGTCTGTGCCGTTGGAATAAAAAACACGATATCTTCAAGATGAACCTGGTTCAAGAAATTTTCAAACACTTTGATTTTTGAGCCCTCTGTGCTGGGCCACTTGTACTTGTACTTGTTTAATCCATCTGGATCAATCCTCCCCACTGAGGAGCTTTTGGTCCTTCAAAAGCATCAAGCTTTACGTATCATCAATTTTTTTGCAACTATCGTTAAAAGGCACATCCCCACATGACTCCTTCACTTGGCGTACTTTGGAATCAAGATGCAAAGCCATCATCTACAACTACTGCAATGCGATGTCTGAAAAGGAACATCCTTTGAAGACTCCTTCACCTCTCTTACTTCAGAATCAGAATGACAACACCTGCCTAAAGTTGCAACGAACATTACATTCTCAATGTGACCAACAATGACCCAAATATTTCCATACTTTCCATGAGTTTATAACATATACTTGGTGGTCAAGCTTAAAGAAAAATTACAAGACCAAACCTCATTGTCACATTTCGAACTGATGGAAAAAAACCTCATCACTTTTACATGAAATGAATGCATCAGACGACTCATAGAACATGACCAAAACATAATCGTCGCATCTCAAAGTGATGGAAACACATCATCACTTTTACATGAAAGAGATCTAACACACGACTTATAAAACAAGGCCAAAAAAATGTCATGGTCACTTAAATGAGTGATGGAAACACATCATCACTTTCATAATAAAAATGCGACAAATGACTTACAAGCATGGCCATGACAAGCTTTACATCTCTAGAACAAACAATCTATAAGAACCACTTCTCATTTATTAAAACAAGTGGATCATTTCCCTGCGGCAAACTTGCTTGTCGATCGTCTCTTTCGACTGGTGTATGCATGGGTGCCTTGGCTTTACGCTGCTGCTCTGGATGAATTTTCCAGCATGTGGCTTTTTGGTGGCCACTTCGGTCGCAATGGGTGCAAAATTTCTTTTTCCTCCAAACCTGCTTAACCAATTTCTTTTCCTATTGGGGAGAAGGCTTTTCATGCCTCTTCCTCCTTTGAGCTGCCATCCTCTTCCAACACTCAGAAATCACATGGTTATTTAAACCAAAAAATAAACAAGTTTTACGATGCCATATTTTACGACTGTGGTTATCAACATTCTTATAGTCAAAATGCACTCTGGAATAATAAGATTTAGTATACCTTCTGGGGTGGTCTCTGGTGCGATCATGATGATGGGAGATCGCCTTGGTTCCTTCACTGCAACGTGCACTATCATGGAATGATGGCGAAGTTTCCCCATCATTCCTCTTCCTTGGAGAGTTCATCATTATCTATTTTCCCTTAATTTCCTTCGAACATCCTTCGCCAGTGTACCCCAAACCTGCATAACGAGGTCGTTGCAAAACCTCCAATGGTTTGGTTATGCCTTGGCCATGAATGGCAAGTCCTCCTCCTCTGTACCCCATTTTTGTGAGGAGTCTCATGCTAGTACCTGTGATGGGTATCTCCACACTTCAAACTGAAATTATATCATGTGAAGAAACTGAAGCGAAATCAAAATTGTTTACCTTAGGTGTTGATTGTGAAACAAATGAAGAAAGTTGTTGTAAGCCCTCATTGTGCTTTACTTCCGTCAATGCCTCTGACATGGCTTGTAGCTGAAGCTACAATTTTTGCGTCTCCTCCTTCTCTTTCTGTAGGAATGCTTTTAAGGCATCATGATCTCTCTGAAGAGTTTTGTTGTTGCGTTTCAAATCTTCCCACGCCTCTGTCGTGGCTTGCAACTGAAGCTGCAACTGATGCTTCTCCTCCTTCTCTTCATGCAGGAATGCCTTCAAGGCATCATGATCTGCTTGCAGAATTTCATTGTTGCGCTTCCAATCTTCCCATGCATCTGTTGTGGCTTGCAACTGAAGCTGCAACTATTGTTTTTCCTCCTTCTCTTTGTGTAGGAGGATCTTCAATTCTTCATTCTCTACTGCTTGTTTTTTGTAAGCCTTGTACAATATGTCCTCTTTCTCGGACACCCTGAGCATGGTTTCATACATGTCCTTGACACTCTCCATGGCTCAACTTAGTAAATATTCAATGTTCACACCTGCAATCCAATCAGCAAGAAGACCCACTATGATACCACTTGATCCAGGGTAAATTCTTGATACCCTTAACCAAGACCTTTTACTTTGGCTGATAATTAGAATTGCATTTAATTAAGATGTTAATGAACTGAAATGAACAAATGTAGCTATAAATAAGAGGAACATAAATGAACAAGATCAACAATCATAAGAACATGTCGTTTGATGACGGAGTTCGTCCAGAAGGGACTACATCTCCGGGTCTCAGTGTCAAGATGGTGTAGGCCACTGCATTATGTGTTACAAGAAGAAGAAGTACATGGATGTGTTTCCCTATGACATACAAGGAAAAATTTCCCTCACGCAGGAGTGGCTTGACTTCTTTAAGAGATGTTCCACTGTAGAAATCTCATACATAAAGAAATACTCCTATCAGTATGACCATAGATGACATGTAGTAAATAAGAGTATCCCGCCAATCCTAGAAAACAAGGGATCTCAACAATACACATATGAAATTGAGCATCTCGCCAATATGGCATAAAAGGAACTCATACATGACACAAATCCATAGCTGAAAGTACATCAATAACAACACAAGGCAAGACCCCACGACTCATGTATCAACTGGGATCTACAAGACATAATGCATCTCAAAGAGAAATAAATGAAGAAGTACATGGAATCCACATAATATGCCTCATGCTACCATTTGCTGAAGGCTGAGCTGCTTTGCGGTTGAATTTGAAAACACCATCAATCTTGTGGCGTCGAAAAAGGTGAAAACGACTGCTCACACGCGGAAATTTGACACCTGCATAACCCACTTCCAAAAGTGGCTGAAAAATAAAAAAACTTAGATGAAGAAACTGAGCATGCCATCAGACTCATGGCGTCGAGTAGTGCAAAAATGACATAAAATTTGTCCCATTTGGACAAAGTCAAAATTTCGCCCTCTTGAAATTTGGCCTCAATCAAGCTTCCACCTGCGTCTTTTATGGCTCATGGTTCCACATGCCCTACAATAAAAAAAATCATAAGTCTAGAAATATGTGCATCTCCTCGGATTCTGTGCCCATGTTGGGCTACCAAAGAGCATTAGTACTCAGAAAATTCGTGCTCCATCTTCCTCCTCCATGGCCTGGCGCACTTGCAGAAATCTGAGTTTAAATAACAATTGTGAGCGGACTTTACAAAGTAAAGTCTGTTGGCGCATTGGTAAAACTGACATGTTGTTGAGAAGAGGTCGGAGGGTCAAATCCTGACCCTCCTAAAATGGTTGTGTTGTTTTTAATTGGGCGCGTTTTTGTTTGAATTTGGGAGGGGTCGGGCCCGCCTTGGGCGGCCTGCCCAACTACCCCGACAACATATGTTATAAATGGTGGCATAACATATATTTTAAATGTGGTTTTTTATAATAACTATATAACATATACTTTAGTTATATGTTTCAACATTAACAAACGTTGGTTAGGGAATGTCGTAGTGTCCGGTTTCATGGTGTTGCGGGATATGGAGCCACCGCGTGGGCGGACTAGCGGACCCGCCAGTGGTGGGTTTGACTCCCACCGGCTCTGGTATAAATATAACATATATTGTGATATGGTGCGGGGAGGCTGACAGGGGTCGTGGCCTGTCGACCCTTTTTTTACAATAAATTTTTGTTACATAAACAAACCGAACATTTTTAAAAATTTCGATTTTTGACCGTAGGAGGCAAATTAACTAGGCAAAATTTTTGCCCAGAACCTGGCCTGAGTGTGCCGAAATCCTATGGTCAGGTTTGGTCCAATTTGTGTCCTCTTTAAGGCTACCCAATCACCAAGTCAACCCAAAAATTTGACCGCTTCTAACTCCTTCATACAGACTCGGAATTGAGTGTCGTCTGCGCCGTTGGAATCAGAAAGACGATATCTTCAAGATGAACCTAGTTCGAGAAATTTTTGAACACTTTGATTTTTGAGCCCTCTGTTCTGAGCCACTTGTACTTGTACTTTTTTAATCCACCTGGATCAATTCCATGGTGGAATTAAGAGATAGTTCAGATTGTTTGTACGCTTGAGAAGGAACTACTGATGAGTTTCATGAACTTGCATGTTCATCTTCTAATCCACCTAGTAGTTGAGGTTGAATTAGTTGGGATGGTTTCTTGTCATTGGATGTTATTTTTTAGAGAGGTACATGAATAAATTGAAAGGTTTTGTTAGAAAAAAGGAAAAACTTGAGGGGTCTATGGACAAGTGGTACATATCGTATGAGTCTTTATATTATGCTAGTGAGTACATCAAGAAGGTCGACAACAGACCAGGTGCGGTGATTTGGGATGATCAGAGCAAGAGTAAGCGACTTATAATTTTTCAAATTTACAAAAAGTAAATATTCATGTAAATATTCATGTTTAACTTTGATATAATATATATTTTAATCTCATATGTACTATATGTCGGTTTTATTTCATCAGTGAATGCAAAAATTGAAGCAATCAATAAATTTGTTCTTTACAATTATGAAGTGACACAACCGTGGGTCACATTGTACGAACAAAAGAGGATGAAATGGGATAGTGACAAGAAAGAATTTAGACAGTTGAATGGTAGAAGTGTACCTTATCGTGATCATTTAAAAGAAAATATGCCAATTATATGCCCCAATAGTTGGTTTGTTGACCAAGTCAAAGAGAAATATGGTGCAACTAGTCGTTACCTGCGTGCTAAAGAGGATGTGCTAAATGTAGGGATTGGGTGCACCCACTCAGTAATAATCTATTTATGTACATTTTAAACTTAATAATGCGCCTTTGAAATGTAACATCTACATTTCATATTTTAGTAGTTAGGTTATTATAAGACACATGAAACTATGATTTTTTAACTTTTTTATAGGTGGATTTTTTCCCATATATAAGGGCATATGGACACCATTTTTGCATAGAAAATGCCGATGATGGACACATGACACAAGACTGTGGAGTGGAAGTCGATTTCGATCAATCTAGTTGAGCTAGCGACAGTGATCAAAACCTAGTACGAGGGAAATTAGGTTACATCGAAAAGATAAAAGAGATCACTGAAGTGTATTTCTCTTCTTTCCAATGTGTTATTTTTAGGTGCAAGTGATGTGACACCTTTGATCGAAATAATGTAAATGAAGATCGCGATAGTAGGCTGATATGTATCAACTCTAAAAATATGTGGGATGAAGCTAAGGAGACCTATGTTTTCCCTAGAAACTGCAACCAGGTGGTTTTTTACCCAGATGTGTTGGATAGGGATTGGTGGTTCGTATGGATACATGACCCTAGGTCAAAACATATTTTTGAGAACAATAGTGTTATCATGCCAAGCGAGTTGGAAGATAATGGCGGTGATCATGAGAACTGAGAGTAATATGGTACATGTGGTATTTCACCAAATATACTTTTTAAGATGGGTTTTAAAATAAGAGAACTTAACCTTATAACTAAGACTCTCTTTTTTCGAAACATTATAATATGTATTTTGAATTAATTGGTTTTCATTGTGTTAATGTTAAAATCATTTCACTTGATAATTTTTAATTATGTTGATCTCGAAAAAATTGGCACACTATATCAAGTTCTTTTTTATATGTCAATTCGTAAAATAATACAACTACTTGATTTCTTTAAATGTGTGTGAATGATATCTTGAAAATGTATACTGTTATTTTTGGTATGTAAGATCATAGTAAAATAATGATAATTCTAAACATGAATTTATTTGCATTATTTTCTAAACTTTATTATGTTACAAAACTTCATATTATTCTAGATTTATTATTTTACAATTATTTATATTCATACAAATTTACAAATTTACAATTATGATAATTTAACAATATTTACGGTATACATTTTACTTACGGTATTTATGGTTCGAAATTGACAATTAATTTACAATTTTACAAATTTTAATAAAATTGAATGATGAAAATACATACAATTACAATTACAATTACAATTTTACATACAATTACAATTTAAAATTTTACGTACAATTACAATTACAATCATTTCACAATACAATTACAATTACAATTTTACAAATATTTTACATACAATTACAATTTTACAATTTCACACACAATTACAATTACAATTACAATATTATAGATTTACAAATTTTACAAATTTAATAAAATTGAATCATGACTATACATACAATTACAATTACAATTTTACAAATTTTTACATACAATTACAATTAAAATTACAATTGAAATTACAAATACAATTTTACAATTTTACATACAATTAAAATTATAATTTCAATTACAATCGTGACATAATGTTTAATAAATATCATGATTTAATATTAAAAATAAACATCACGGTCATGATAACCATCGTACAAACATCATATTCTAAAATACACATTCAAATTAGCTAACATCATCTAATCATCATGATCATGATCATCTAACAAAACACAAGCATTGTATAACATCATCACAACACAACCATCAAATATACATCTCATGTCAAATAACTTCTATCACATACACATCTATCTGCAAGCACTTTAAATGAAGATATCTAACATGGCCTAACAATATACACATCATGATGAACACGAACATGTAAATTAAGTATATCAACATGAACATAAAATACATAGACCACATAATATCTATCTATATATATATATATATATATATATATATATATATATATATATATATATATATATATAATGTCAAAAATATACAACTGTAATATAACTTCTTATAAATGTCAAGTATCTGGTGGTACTAAATCAATATTAGTACTAGTCGAGGCCTCCTCAGTTAATGGTGCAGCCTCATGCTCAGATAGATGATGTGCTTGCTCCGGAGGTGTCTGTTGATTAATCGATGGTCCAGTTTGCTTAGGAACTGCTTGTTGATGAGTCGTTGATAGTGCAGCCTGCTGAGTGGATGATGTGGCTTGCTTAGATGAACCTGCTTGCTCACATGGACCTGCTTGCTCAGGATCAGGTGCCTGCTCAATCGATGGTCGTGCCTGCTCAGGAGTAGGTGTCTGCTGAGATGGTGCAGATTGCTCAAAATATTCCTATTGATAAGGACTCGATGTTGTTACTCATGATATTTTGTGCGAGGAGGAGAAGGAGGAGGTGGAGTACTAGAGTGATGATCACTCCCCTCATGATCATGATCATCATATGAAATGCTCTGTCGTGCATCTCCACACTGCCTATCCCTCCTAGCCTGCACCAATGCTCTAGAATCTCCAACGATATGATGCATGAGGGTCATCATATCGTGGGGCATGCCTCTCTAGAGCTATGTGAGCCTACGATCGACCTGGATCTCTCTGATTGTAGCTAGGCAGATTCCCTCATCAACTAGAAGTCGACATAGTTGGTCACCCTACTCCATCCTAAATCAGGTGTCTAGCCTAAACTGCACCCCCGTGGGTATCTACACTCGAGGATCAGGTCTGTCACCCTGATCCTTCACCTCTGCCATCTCCTTATCAACATTTACACCTAGATCATTCGGTGGGGGAGGAATTATGTCCCAAACGAATGTCGCAATATCTACAAAATATATAGTACACAACAATAATTAGACAATTTCATTAACCAATTTAATAAAACAAGTTAAAGAGCATGTTAAAATAAATTTGATAATTCTAATTAATTAATTAAGTCAATAAAATGAAACTATATTAATTTAAAGAAAACACTAATATTACCTCTCGCATCTGGTGACTCATCTTGTGTGAAGAGGATGTTGGTACACCCTTGACAATCCAAACCAGCATACAAACATGACACTAGAACTAATGAGTGATCATCAACATTGGCTAGCAACTCTAGTGGATCAGTAGATATCCTGGCAGGAAGTTTAGACTGGCCCCTCTTGGGCATCATCTAGCCCCACATCTGCATCCGTACATGCAACATCAGCCTACGAGGCTGCTGAACAAAAGTAAGCCTCATCTCGGGAAACCTCTCAAAAAATAAACAAAACCGCTCTGAAGAAAAAGGGAAGGTCAACCTCCCACATTCCTGAGAATGACATCCATCTAATGTTGTACAAAACTACCGCAAAAAAATCATAGACCATCTCACAAGCATGGCGCCTAGAATAAATAATCAACATAGAATAAAAGAGGGCAGCTAATGCATTGCTCGTCACTAGTATTAGTGTGCAATTGTCATCAACAGTAGTGAGAGGAAGCTCACCTCCTCTGCACCAAAAAAATCAATATGTAACTGACCACCGAACACCTAAAAATATGCAGGAGAAACTATATCATCCCTAATGTATCTCTCAAAGTATGCCAACTGACTCCTTGATGCATAATCGACGAGGACATCTGGGAGCTGGGGAAAATCATGTCCTCTCCTAGATATTCCAATAATAAAATATATGTCCTCCTTAGCTGGCCCAAACCACTCGCCAGGACTGGCCCGGAAATCCTGTCAGTGGGCATCCCACCTGAAGATCATTTGTCCCAATAACCCACTATGGCCCTTCAAGGATGTAGCCTCATCATAGAAATTAAGGAGGCCTACCTCCCTTAGGAGCAACTGGGTGGCTGTCGTAGAAGGAAATTTTTTTTCTGCAGTGAGTTGATGAAACTATCAAACCCGAGGTGGATAGTTTGGTCAATGCACCACCCAACAACAATACATGGTCAATGGTGTGATCCTGTAAATGACCGCACTGTTGACCATGTAATGTTGTTGGACGGGTGATGCGCTGACCTAACTATCTGCCCCGAGGTGGATAGTTTGGTCAACGCATGTCCAACAACAGTACATGGTCAATGTACGGTCATTTAAAAGATTGCATCGTTGACTATGTAATGATGTCAAGCGAGTGGTGCCCTGACCTAACTATCTACCCCGAGGCAGTCATTTTGGTCAATGCACTGCCCTCCTAATACTATTACAAAGTCAACAGTGCGGTCGTTTAAATGACTGAAGAGCCTTGTTATTTTTTAAATTAGTTACGGTGCGCTTTTTTTCGGTATCACACTGGAAACCGATGCAGTTTCTGTTAACACTATTTGCGGTGGGGCCTTTAAATTTGCAGGCAACACTGCGAATGGTGTGAGTCGAATGGCTTGAACACACCACACATATTTTTTTTTAAATAGTGAATTTTAAGTTAATTTCAAAATTTAATCTACTAAAAGGTTTAGTTAGTGATAAACAAGTATATTACATGTACATTTGCACATCGAGGAGGCATATTTGCTAAGGAATTGAAGAAACCACATTTTCCCACTGTTTTCAAAAATTCAAATTCCACAGAATGGGGAATGGACAACAACATTGTGTGTAATGGGAGCACCGATGGTAGGGCGCCTCACACAAGATAAACTCAAACTTGTGCTTGAGAGGTCTGGAGCACTGAAGAAGTAAAAATGATGTTTTTACAGCAGATAATTTTTTTTTATTTAACCCTGTTTCGGTGTGCCAGTTTCTGAGATGCACTAGGTGGTATTATCAATGGCACACTGCACGCCGTTATAGTGTGCTGGATTATGGAGACACACCGAGCATGTTTATACGTAGAGCACCAGTTTTCTAGAGTACTTAGACGCACTAGGAAGGTTTTTATGGAGAGCACGGTGTCTCGGTGTGCCAATTTTTAGTACGCACCGGAGCGTTTTGCGTAAAATGCACTGGTGCGATTTATGATGATAAACGCACCAAAAAAGAAACATCCACAAAAACCTCAACCCACCAACCTCATCTAGAGACCTCTGTTACAAACAGATATCTGGGCTATTTTTATAAGGGATTCCTCAAAAACTTACGCTAGAGGATATTTTCCTTGTAGTGATAGCTTTATTATGAAAAAAGTAGTAGTCGGAATTTCATGTGGGGCACGTGTCTACATCAAGGTCGAAGTCTATTCATAGTAAAGCAGGACATTTACCAAGATCACAGAGTGTAAAACTTGTTGATGGGAAGCTTACTTCATTAAACAACTTATCAATAATTATAAAGACTTGTAGCTTGCACTTTGATGATTATGATGTCGCTTCTAAAGTTGATGGATTACTGAAAATATTTAGAATTTGATCCAACCTTTAAGGTCAAAACAAAGAGATTCACGCACAATGACGTAGTTAAGAGGCAAAGGAGCTCTTCTTTCTCTTTATCGCATGAGGATTCTCTCTTCTATCAAGCAAGATGTGGTATAAATAAAGAAACACGTGGGATTATATTCTCACAAGATTATTGGATTTGGTTGGAGAATTCAACTTACTAAATTACAATTGATAATTCATCTTACTCAATTACAATTGCTATAGGTTTAATCTTCTATACCAATTCACATGCTATAGGTTTCATTCTTCTGTCCCAATTCACATTTTCCAAAAGCTTTGAATTGTCACCAATAAAATTCCTTCTTTGTGAAAATCCACCCTTCCCTTGGTAATGATAGAATTTTCTCTTGACCCAACCCCAAATATAAATGATAAGAGATGGAAATCCTTGGAAAACAATCCCTCGTAGGGTTCCCGGAGGATATTTTTAAGAGTGCAGACCTTAAGCAATCAGAATTCAAATTTCTTTTTTCCTTCATCTAACTCAGAAAATTCTTAGACAAAATTTTTCACATTGATATTGCTTGTTTTTTTCTCTTTCTATCTAATCTTCGGTAGGGGAGGGGTTTTGAATAATTTCTAAAAGCGATGTTTTCATGGCCATTTATAATTTTAGTGGCAAGCGAGCAGTTCACAACTTTGATCTTCTGAATAAGCATGTGTGATTCCCTGTGAGACCGACATGAAACTGTGTCTTCATAGATCAAGCTAGAGACGAAAAACGACAGTGTTCTATGTCAAAGTAACTTAGTTATTAACATGTAAAAATATTTAACCCTAATGTGCTATAACCCAAATGAACATTTTCCTTTGCAACTTGCTGAAAATATAGAACCTAAACAAATATACTTGAATATAGGGTATATTTAATTTCCAAGGAGCGGGATGGTGCATAGTTGAAAAGAAGAATTGTATTCATGATTCACCTCTGATGACCTTAAGTAGTAGTGTGAGTGTTCAACATGTTGAATTTCTTGCACAAATTTTTGGTGATGATTTGAATGGAGATAATGTAATCTATACTCATATGATGATTTGAATTTAGATAATGTAATCTATACTCAGAGAGAAGGTAAGAATATTTTCTCTTCTATATTTAAATTTTGTGTGGTGTTTTGTATGATGTGATAGATATTCACAAATAACTTTCTATGTTATATTGTCTCCTTAAAAAATCTAGGACATGAATAAGGGTTGCTCTTGGAAAGAATTTCGCAGTTTCATAATCATATTATTAGTACCCGGGACATGATAAGGGCCACCCTTGACAAGCATATGGTTCTTTCTCAATCAAATTATTATTAAGTGAAGGATCACTTTTCAGAGAGATTAGAGTCAAGTATTTTCTTTTAATATTATTGCCAACTAGGATTGACTAAATCCTATAGATTCTAGTGCTCTTTATAGTTTTAAGCAGTCTTATTATGCCATAAAAAACTCATTCTTGAAACTCTAGTGAGTTTCATTTTCAAATATTGCATATGAAATTGTGCCCGAAAATACATTTATATGTAGTTCAGTATTTGAGGCATTGTTGAGTATGTTCAAATTTAGATTACTGATTTGAATACAATTAATCTGTATATATCTATGCTTCATTTCTTGTATAGGTAATTATTTTTGTCTTCCACAACCATCCTCACTTTCATTTGTTTGATTTTTGTGATGTCATGTCTTCTATAGCATTTGGACTTCTCATTGTAGTCCATGTCTTTGATGGATATTTATATTAGAAATTTATTTGTTTTACTGTTATTAAGTAATTTTCCCATTTATTATTCAGCTGATGGTAGAACATAGTTCCATATAAGATTATTGTATTTTGGAATTTTTTTTATATTATTAAAGGTATATTTATCCACTTTTTCCCATGTGTTTTCTTTACAACTTTCTACTTTTGTTTTAGATTTTTATGCACACCCTAGAATTGTAAATAAGAATTTGTGTAGTTGTTGGGTGTGAAGCCTAATTATCTTCTTTATTTTGTATCACAGCGTTGGACCCCTGTTCTAAATGGGGCGACAACTCCGCCCATAATTAAACGCTGCTTGGGGGGTCCAGGGGGGGCTGCGACTTTATGGAGCCCCCGCGCCGGGCAGGGGGTTTCGGGGGCAGCACCCCTGAAGCTAAAAAAAGATGTAAAATTTCCTTGTAAAATTATTGTAATTTCTAGTCAATCTGGGCCGCTCGTTAGGCAGATGATATGACGGTAGAATTTATGTTTAATTTATGGTTTTTTTCCCTAGAAGGAAACCCCTCGTTTTGTATGAGGGTATTGTATTACAGCTGTGTATTGTATTTGTATTCTCAGAGCAAGAAATAGATAGGGAGACTTGGAGAGAGAATAGAGGATATTACAATGGATCTGTTGTAGGTTTTGTCTCTTCATTTTGCTAGATAATAGAAAGGAAGGACTGGCTGTTCGAGGTGGACGTAGCCCAAACTGGGTGAACCACATATATCTGTGTCTCTCTAGTTTTATGTGTTTTGTGTGTTTGTGTTTTATGCATATTTTATGTGTTGCATTGATCTGTAATATATAATTTTCTAACATTAGTTAGGTTATACTATTCTGCAAAGTAGCATTATGCATCTCTAAGCAACTATAGGTAGGAGAGGGACATAAGCTTATTTTACACAACCTCATGATCATGTCAAAGATTTGCTTCCTATAGTCGATACACCCATAGTGGGAGAATCTTACAGAAAATAAGGAACTATTTTTAGGCATCCACCAAGTTGCTTCCTATAATCTATACACCAATATTGGGAGATGTAATATTCCTAAATTAGCACACAGCTAATTGGAGTATTAAATTTTGATTTTTCTCTTAGATAGAGGAATAAAAGGGTATGGAGACCCATAAATCTCATTAGTAGGAATAAAAGACACTCCTAGTGTGAATGGGGGTCATCTTAAAAGCTGGATGGAAGACCCTTAGGTGTGAAAAGGGGCTGGAGCATGAAGACTGGGTCAACTTTGACAAAATCAGTAGCACTGATATGGAGGAGTGGCATTTATAGTGGGAAAGCGCAGTTTTGGAGGGATATTGAATGCATGGAAGTAGTGACCTAATTGAGTGGGGCCAAGGGTAAGGAATCTCATCACTTATTTAAGGAAGAGGATGTCAGCCATATGGGGTTATGTTTGATATTATTATTTTGTATATGGTCTGTTTAGACTTGTTCTCTCTTTAGCTATTTAGCTAAGATTGAAGTGTTGTTTAGCACAGGGTGTTCTGGGTCGGGAATCCCACCTCTTCCCTTGAGAGGTGTCTTGGGAGAGTGTTGCACTACATTGTCCACTATCTAGCATCAGGTCAAGCTCCATCTTTGTTCTACAGCGCAATTTCTGCAGAGTATTATGTTGTGTTGCAGGGTGCATCAGTGGAGGATTATATTGGGTGTCTTAAGAGCTAGTTTTGCAGTGGAGGAAGGTTTCCTTCCATTGGAAGGCCAATAAAGAAGCCCCTTGGTATTTATTAACACATTTGGCATCAGGACAAGGAGTATATATCTCCTATAGCACAGTTTCAGTCCATATCTGTGTTATTTTAGGGAGGAGTTGCAGGGGTGGTTGCAGTGGATGTTTTGGGAGGTGATTTGTTCAGTGGAGGAGCCATTATTTCAACCAGAGGACATATTGGAGAAGATTTTTAGGTTTCTACATTAGGTTCAGCGATATCTTCTCATTTCTACTGTTGCAACATACCTTCAGCCCTAGGGTTGCAACTTACATTGGCACATTGTGTGCATTTTCTAGAAACCCTCTTGGGTTGTCTTGGAAAGATGATCTAGTGCCCAGATCTGTATATGTAGTATCTATTGTGGCCTACATCAGTATTTTTATATCATTATCTAATCTCCAGTTGTAGTTATGCTTAATATGACTGCGTTGTAGCATCTCTCTGGCATTTTGTATTGTAGCAGCAACTCATATTTTGGAGTGATTGTTTATGGGAGGCTTGTTTCCTCATTTCATATGATTTATGCCTCACTATTTTGTATTTATTTGATGTTCTTATATAGAATTTTATGGCTCCATATTGGTCTCCATTGTTGATGTGTTGATTTACACTACTATTTCCAGTTTTATGCACTATATTCCTGCTTTTCCCATTTGGGAATATTACAGGAGAAGCTTACCAAAAATATGGAACTATTTTTAGGCATCCATCAGGTCTTTACATAAAGCTTAAAAGAAAAATGTCTATATTTCTATCATCTTTATTTTCATATCTCACTAACCGGTTCCATCTAACCATATATGCATTAATTCTATATGCAATTATATTATTTTATGTTTTTTATTTTCAATTTATCCTTTAAGTGTGTTCACATTGTTATTTTGTATCTCTGTCATTATTATCGAATCGTTCATATCGATTTTGGATTATGGTTTTGGTCCAAAACAACTATAACAGATTGAAATCATGTGATTCTACTCAAGAGAAACCATATTTACAATCATCTTGATCCATGATGTTGGAAACATTGTTGTACAATGATATTGATTGTGTTGTAATGTGCACATTTTTTGTGCATGCATTATATCCTTTCTTCAATTAGAGTCTAAGTTGAATTATTTTGTTGTTTTGACAACAAAAACTGAGTCACTTCAGTAATTTTGGTGTCTTTGTTTTTTAAAGCGTTGTTTAAGAATAAGTGTGTGTTTTTTTAAAGTGTTGTTGATCGAATAATACTCATATGTAGTGTCTTTGTGTCTCCATTTTGAAATTCACTTTGTATATTATTATTAATGTATTATTTTTTGTGATATTTTCACCAGTTTAAATGAATTCTCCCCCAAAGACACTTTTAGCAAGTCCAATTTTTTTTCCTTCCACATGGTCCATTCCAATTCTCATTGGAAATATGAATTAGCTTTTCCATCTAACCTCTCTTTTTTGTGGGCTGGTTTAATATGCATGCTAGATGTGCTAGTTGTTGGGACAGTCTATCATTCCCCTTACTAATTTTCAAGTAGTGGATGTTATCAACAATACCCTTGTATACTCTTAGATCATTATATGTTGTCAATACTACCTTTGTGTGCTTTTTGACCATTGCATGTTTAAAATAGTTGCGTCTACCTCAGAGATTTTACATCGTACTATTGAATTCAATATCATGCTATCGCATTGAACTCGAAAACATTTTGGCACTTAATTTGGTTAGTTATGGTTGTAGTATTTTGCACATGGAACTATCTATGTTGTTCTTGGACATGAGAAAATGTTTCTTATGTGAAGCCTAATGAAGCTAAAAATGTTCTGTAATGGTGCAACTGTGTCTTTTCCTTTTGGCATCAAGTGAGATGGATACCTTTTCAAATACAAATTATGTGGATCACAAAAAATAAATCTTGAAAAAAATTGTGTGGATCACAAAACCTAATATTTTCAATAGAAAGCCTTAAATCAATACACTCATCCTACTTTTGAACACTCCAGAGTGCACCCAAGCATAATCTATAGTGGGTTTGTTTCACCAATTTGCTATTTCAGTTTGCTTTGCTTGCTAGGGATGGCATCAATGCATTATTACTGCCTCATGCACTACGTACATTTAAATAATAATAATAATAATAATAATAATAATAATTATTATTATTATTTAAATTATGATTATTATTTAAATTATAAATTATAATTTAATAATAATAAAAATAATTATTATTTATATTATAAGTTATAATTTAATTATTCTTTTATAGTTTTTGTAATTTTAACTATTTGTGATTTATTGTAAAATAGATACTTAAATTTTTATTATAGATTTAATTTTAACTGTTGAAGTTGCAATCTTGGATACGTGTTCATTTCATTTGATGTGAAATATGATATTATAAGTTTCATTGACGTGAGATAATTCACACATGAGAGAAAGTTTTAATTTCCTTATCAAAACCACCAGACAGGATGCTACAGATATGTAATTTTTTTTCTTGATATGGTCAATTGGACGGAATTTGCCCATGGTATTTACAGTGGTCTTTGTCCATGCTATTGATCCATAATATTTTCTTTCATTTTTTGATGGAAAACAATAAAATAAGTTTCTAGAGAATCCATCAAAACTTATAAAAGAAGATATGAACCTCACAAAAGGATCATCCTGAATTTATCTGTATATTTTGTCTTTGTTGAAAACTTGGGGAGGCCAGTTCTAGTTTGTTTGGAGGATCCATCCAGAGTCCACTATTGTACTTCAGTTTTTGTTTGTTTGTTGAAATTTGGTTACCTGAGGACAGGTGGTTTCCTAAGGCTTTGATCTTTGGCCTAGGGAAAAGTGTCAAAAAGAATTTAATTTTTCTCCTAAAGTGGCTTTATAAAGTTATAAAGTAAAATCTAATTTAAAAGTGACTTTAAGTGAAAAAGTTACTAAAGTCTAATTTAAAAGTGACTTTAATAAAGTTAATGTAAAATTAGAAAGGAAAAGTGACTTTGCAAATAAATGACTACGTGGGTCTTTATTAAAGTGGGGTGAATTAAAAAATAGAAAGTGAGATTTAAAAGAGCATTTAATCTCAGCCCTAGATCTAAGTCTATTTCAGCCATTGGATTTGGGGATAACCCAAAAGTCACTTAGAGTTCTATTAAAGGAGGAAAATGAGAGAAAATGGCATTCATTCATTAATTCTTTCATGAGTAGATTGAGAGAAGGAGAAGGAGAAAGCTGAACAGAATTTTCTGAGAAGTGAGAAGAAGGAGGGTAGCAGCACTAACTTTCATCAAATCCATACAGCAAGGCAGAGCACGAAGTTCGAGGAAAATGGGCATGAATTTCGAGGAGAGAAAACTGCAGATTTCGAGGGAGGCCATACAGCCATTCCGACATTGTTTTCGAGGTTGTTTGTGGAGTTTTGAGGCTGTAATTTCTGTTGTAATTTTTCTGTTTTGTGGGCACGAAAATCGAGGTGGATTTTGGCACGGTTTTCTAGATAAGTTTTGTTTCGAAGTTGCTGTAAAAAAAATTTCTGTGTAAATTTCTGAATTACTGTAAAAGAAATATTTAGAAAATAAAGAGAAGCTTTCGAACAGGTTTTCCCCAAGAGTTGTAGGGGGTTTTTCCAGGGTCATGTTGACGAAAAATCACTATGTTAAAATGTTTTGTGTGGCTATTTTAGTCTGCTGATTTGTATTTCTGCAATTTCCAACACTATGAAAATTTTCCAGAATTTGTGTTTTCAGAAAATATTTGTTTTCCAACTTGTTGAATGTAAGGCTATGGGAAAGGGCATTTAACTATTTGGAGAAATAAGGTGAAACTGAAAACCGGGGTGGGAAAATAGAAATTTCTACATGGTATCAGAGCTTGGGTGCTGAAAGTGCAGTTTGGGACAACAAAGAGAAAAATTATAGGTTGCTGATTTTTCACTCAGAAAATTCCAGCAAGCTGATTTTTTACACACAGAAATTTTATCTTTACTACAGCAGTGCTATTTCAATTTTTAGGACAACAAAGATGTCATTGGGATTGAGGGTGGAAGATAGGTTGGATGGGCATAGTAATTATAGCATTTGGAGAGAAAGAATGCAGAGCATCTTTGAGGAGGGAGAAGTCTGGGATATCATGGTTCATACCCAACAGTAGCATGTTAATGTGCCTACTGATGTTGTTCAGTTGGCAGCATTTAATAAAAATAATAACAAGGGAAAAATTTTGATTCTGGATGGTATTAAAGACCATGTGATTCCTCATGTGAGAGGAAAGAGACATGCTCATGAGATGTGGTCTGCCTTGACCAATATCTACCAGAGTACCAATGAGAACAGAAAGATGGTCCTAAGGGAGAAGATGAAGGCCATTAAGATGGGGAAGAATGATAGTGCAACTGGTTATCTCACAAAGATAACTAATGTGAGAGATGCATTGGCAACAGTTGGAGAGGTCATTCCAAACACTGAGTTGGTGTGGATTGTAGTGAATGGCCTTCCTACTTCATGGCTGAATTTTGCCGATGGGGTTTGTGCACGTGAGACCCTTCCCACATGGGAGAGGTTTTGGGATGATTTCATTCAGACAGAGATCAGGAAGAGTCAGCTTGGGGCGGCCAAGCCAGTTGAGCAGGATGAGGATGTAGCATTGTTGGCTGGAGGCAAGAGAGGCAAAGGCAAGAAGCATGCTTCCACAAGTGGCGGTGGGGGAAAAGGTAAAGGTAAACATGAGAACACACAGAAGGACTACTCCAAAGTGAAGTGTTGGAATTTTCAGAAGATGGGACACTATGCAGTTGTGTGTCTGGAGAAGAAGACGAAGGGGAAGATCCAGACCATGGAAGAATCAGTAGAGATTGAGGACTTTCAAATAGATTTGACCGAGAATTTGTGTTCAGTGCTTGTGAGTCCACTAGTGTAGGATCACCTGCCACGGAGGTTCAGAGGGAGCATGAATTTCCCTCGACTAGCGGAGCATCTTCGGGTATTTGGTATGTGGACAGTGGGGCTTTACGTCATATGACAGGAGTCCATGAGTACTTCTCAGAGCTTTCATAGAGTGACACTAATATAGAGGTAGTACTCGGTGATGGCAGTGTTGTTAGAGCAGTTGGTGTGGGGACACGACATTTTATAGGGAACCCAAACCTTCCTTGAAGGTGTCAAATTTTTTATATGTGCCAGGGATGAGGAAGAACCTCATATCCATCTCAGCATTGGAGGACAAAGGGTATGAGATATTGTTCAGGAGAGGACAGGTGTTGATATATCCTAGGGGTACTCTAGCTGAGTCAGCTAGAGTGATAGGTGTACACCATGCAAAGGTATACAAGTTTGCATTTCAACCCCTTATGGCATTGAGCAGTAGCACCGACAATAGAGCTAGCAGTTCTGAGCTGTGTGAGATTTGGCACCGCAGGATGGGACACATGTATCATGGAGCCTTGAGGACATTGCAGGAGATCACAATAGGTGTGCCAGATTTCAGTACTGATCACATTGATACATGCAGAGGATGTGCGATGCGCAAGTTTTCCAAATCCCCTTTTCCCAGCAGTGACAGCAGAGCGACTGGGATACTTGATTTGATTCATTCTGATGTGAGCGGTCGGATGTCTCATGTTTCCTTGAGTGGATATGAGTATTATGTGTTATTCATTGATGATCACTCTAGGAGGACCTGGATTTATTTCTTGAATACCAAGAGTGAGGTCTTCAAGCAGTTTCAGGAGTTTAGAGCTCTTGTGGAGACACAGACAGGTCGAAAGATCAAGTCCCTGAGGTTGGACAATGGAGGTGAGTTCACCCTTTGAGAGTTTGTTGATTATTGTGCAAAGGTAGTCATTAGGATGGAGTTCACAATTCCTTACAACCCCCAGTAGAACGGGGTTGCAGAGAGGAAGAACAGTACCATCATTGGGGCTGCCAAATCCATGTTACATGATCAGGGGTTACCTTTGTTTTTGTGGGTAGAGGCCTGCAATAATTCTGTATACTTGCAGAACAGGAGTTTGCATCGTGCCTTGGGGCATGTGACTCTAGAGGAGGCTTTTTCTAGGAAGAAGCTTGATGTTGGTCACTTCTGTATCTTTGGGTGTATTGCATACTCCTACGTACCCAAGGAGAAGAGGACCAAGCTAGAGCCCACCATAGAGAAGGGTATCTTTGTGTGCTATAGTGAGACCTCGAAAGCCTTTCAGGTCTATATTCCTGCTTCGAGGAAAGTTGTTATCAAGTGGGATGTGAGATTCGAGGAGGACCGGGCTTTCAGGAGGTCACGGGAGTTAGAGTATCTGGATCAGTTAGACTCTCAGCAGCAATTGAGTTAGTCACAGAGATCTAATGGGCAGGGATGAAGAGGATCCATAGGTACATCTATGACGATGTCTGGTCCGTCAGTGAGTAGTGGCTCGCAGAGTCAGAGGGGTGGTACTTCGGGCAGCATGCAGAGCAGTCCACAGAGCAGTTCACTAGGGAGTCCACTGATGGATAGTTCACATGGTACTTCAGTGTCTACAGGTTCAGGTTTAGGCAGGAGGACACTAGATAGATAGTTAAGATTTCAGACTTCTGATGAGGAGGAGGAGTTTCATTCTCCAGTGGGAGAGGTGTTCTCAGGGAAGAGGAAGCCCAAGTGGCTTCAGGATACCTTGAGAGAGGCCACATCTGTTGCTGCGCCTAAGAGGCCGGTCAAAGAAAGCAGACCACCTGAGATGTTTTGTAGCTATATGGCAATGGTTTCCAACATCATTAACAAAGAGCCTTCTAGCTATGAGGAGGCAGCTAGCCAGCAGGTCTGGAGAGAGGCCATGCAGGAGGAGTATTCTTTTATCATGAAGAATGATGTTTGGGAGGTGGTGCCGAGGCCTGAGGGAAAATCCGTGGTGACTTCCAGATGGCTTTACAAGGTAAAGCATGCTGCAGATGGCAGCGTTGAGAAATTCAAAGCGAGGTTTGTGGCTAGAGGGTTCTCCCAGGTAGAGGGAGTAGATTATGAGGATACCTTCGCTCCCGTGGCTCAATATACTTCGATTCTCTCCATTATATCAATAGTAGCAGATATGGGTTAGACGATCCACCAGATGGATGTGAAGACCACATTTCTCAATGGCTTCATACAGGAGGATGTGTACATTGAGCAGCCACAGGGCTTTGAGGTGCATGGGAAGGAGTCCCATGTGTGCAGACTGAAGAAGGCCCTTTATGACCTGAAGCAAGCTCCAAAACCTTGGTACTTTAGGATAGATACATACTTGTAGGATATGGGTTTCACAAAGAGTGAGGCAGATCCGAACTTATACTTCATTGTGATAGGTGAGGAGCCTCTCATTCTGGTGATGTATGTGGATGAATTGGCCATTACGGGTGTAAAGAGACTCATAGAGCACTGCAAGAGAGATCTTGCACCGGAGTTTGAGATGAAGTACATCGGCTTGATGCATTACTTTTTGGGTTTGGAGGTGTGACAGGAGGAGGGGCATTTCTTCCTGGGGCAGGGGAAGTATATTGTGGACATCCTTGGCAGATTCCACATGGAGGATTGTAGACCCATGTCGACACCGATGATCACCAACTGGAAGAAGCTTCATGCTTTGGATTCCGAGTTGGTGGATCCCACATTGTATAGACAGCTGATTGGTTCCTTGATGTATTTGGTCAACACTAGACCAGATATATGTTTTTCAGTCAACACGATGAGTCAGTTTATGTGTGAGCCTAGGAAGGTTCACTGGATTGCTGCAAAACACATTTTGCAATACTTGCAGGGGACAGTGGAGTATGGTCTGGATTATAGGCAGGGGGATGGAGTGATATTGGAAGGTTACACTAATTCTGATTGGGTAGGTTATGCTTCTGATAGGAAGATCACTTCAGGGTGTTGTTTTGGGTTGGGTTCGGCAGCGGTGTCGTGGTTCAACCAGAAGTAGCAATCAGTAGCATTGAGTTCAGCGAAAGAAGAGTATATGGCAGCCAGTCTAGCTAGTTGTGAGGCCATCTGGCTTCACAAGATGTTTTTTGGCTTATTTGGTCAGCCGTTGAGACCTTCAGTGATTTACTGTGATAATCAGAGTTGCATTAAACTCACGTAGAATCCAGTATTTCATGATTGGTCAAAGCATATCGGCATCAGATATCACTTCATCAAAGACTATGTGCAAAAGGGAGCTATGAAGCTTCAATATATTCCCACTCATGAGAAGGTTGCAGATATTATTACCAAATCCTTACCACGGTGCAAGCATGTCTACTTTAGAGATAAGATGGGTGTGGTGAGGAACACCTTCCTCGGTAAGAGGGAGTGTTGAAATTTGGTTACTGGAGGACAGGTGGTTCCCTAAGGCTTTGATCTTTGGCCTAGGGAAAAGTGTCCAAAAGAATTTATTTTTTCTCCTCAAGTGGCTTTGTAAAGTTATAAAGTAAAATCTAATTTAAAAGTGAATTTAAGTGAAAAAGTTACTAAAGTCTATTTTTAAAGTGACTTTAATAAAGTTAATGTAAAATTAGAAAGGAAAAGTGACTTTGGAAATAAATGACTAAGTGGGTATTTATTTATTTATTTTCTAAGCATGATTAATCTATTAAAAAAGGGAATAAAGTTACAGCATGACCGTAGTAAAAAACATTGCCCAAACTAATGGCAGATTTGTCAAAAAATCATAAAAGAAGACTGCCCACTGACGGGGAAACCAGTCTTGAACAGCTTTTCATTGCCCACGCAAGGGAGCCAACATTGATATCTTTGACGTTTTCAGAGTTTACAAAGTTCCAAAATAAAACAAAAGTTCAGCATAGCAATATTAACAAAAACATGCCCAATAAGGTGGGCCGTGAAGCAAAATAACCAAACCATGGAGAAGTAGCTACTCATCTGGTGGCTCTTCGAAAATACGGCACCAACCTTTGGCCAACAAGTCACTGTCCATGGCAAGAGCAGCTCCAGACTCGGAAGGTCTAGGATCTCCCGGCGCCATCTCCACATCACGATTGCTGCGAACCTGAGCCTCTGAAACTTGCACATTCACACTCCCAAGCCCCACCTGAAGGCTCGAAAGCTGAGCTTTGTCTGAACAGAGGCCCACCGGACGGGTGCATTGCTCCTTCATCTGGGCTTCTTCATGTAAAACCACAGTAATTGAAGCTGTGATTCGTGGGCAGCTCAGAGAGCAGTTAAAGGAGAAAATCGCCGAGCCTGTTGTGGGAGAAGGCAAGGTGGCGGTGGTGTGAGGAACATTGGAGCCCAAATGGTGGCCAGAACCATGAAACTGCCCTCTCCCACTTCTGGTGTGAGGATAGTGGCTTTCATAAAAATCGCTGGAGAGGGAAGGTGACTCGGAAGAGGGGCTGGAGGGCGTGCGCAGGGGACAACCTCTGGTGCTGCCCCTGCGGCACCGCATTCTATGACGCAGAAGAGGCATAGGTGAGGTTTCAATAGTGGGCGTAGAATGAGGCAGAGCAGCAGGAATGACAGTGGAATGTGAAATGAGAGTATTCCAAGAAGCCGAAGAATGATAGATAGAAGAACGAGAGAAATGCAGGTTGTCTCCAAGGTCAAAAAAACAGTTCAACCCATCAACCGGAGAGCATCTGCAGTTCAACAGATGCGGCTCTTCAGAAAAACTAGAGCGGAACTCCATTTTAACGTCTCGCCTATGACGGCATCGAAAAACACCCGCCATAAATCTCTCACTAATGAGAGCCAAAGGCCGAAGCATGTTGGAGCATGCAGCACCGCGAACAGGAGAGGAGGTCTGTTCATGAGCTTCGTTACAACTTAAGGCATTAAGATTGATCCCTTCCCGTCTTAAATTCCATCTACCATCATTCATCAGTCGTCTGCCAGCCATGTCATGGGTGGGTAGGTGTCTCCACACTTTGCCCTACCCATGTCCCGTCACATTAATCGCCCAACTATACACCCGCATCCGGGAGATCTGCATCCCTTTGGACCATTATTTTTCACTCCTGATTTTGATCATGATTCTGAATTATGTCTAGAGCTCCAGTGAGAAGAGTGTGCCCACTGTCCACCCCCAAATCGGCAAATAGATCAGCGACCTTGTTTCCATCCCATTTAATGTGATTAAACATGAGAGTACGATTGGTGTGAAGCCACTGTTCTATTGCATCTAGTCTGGCTTCAAGCCTCCAACTGTTGGAAATTTTGTGCGCATGTGCTCCATTGAGGAGTTGATTGGCCATGTTGACGAGGATGAGGGAATCTCCTTCAATCTCCAGAGGGTGGAAACCATGACGCTGGGAAAGGAGAAAACCTTGCTAGAGACCCTCCAATTCAACAGAGTTGTTCGTGTCCCAGCCGATGTTTCCAAAATAGATTAAGAGAGGAGAACCATCATGATCTCTGAAAATTTCTCCAAATCCTGCTTTGCCGGGATTGCCCTTTGAAGCTCCGTCAAAGTTGAGTTTGAAAGTATTCCTTGGAGGGGGGGTCCATATGTGCTTTCTGATATTGTTGAATTCAGAAGGTCTGTGATTTTGCGTTCCTTGTGGGAGTTGTATGTTCCAATTTTCCCAGATGGCCTTCTCATTTGCATGAGTGGGAACATCTTCAGAATGCCAAGTTTGTAGTACCAAGGTTTCCTTGAGATTAAGACAAAAATTTCTCCATATGATATTTGAAGGAGTGCTTTGATCTTTGACGATGCGCTTGTTTCTATTGTCCAAAGGAGAAGGCCGGGGATAATTCTCCATAATTGGTTGATTAATTCGATTTTATATGGATTCTGGTGCCAATTGCGAATGGAGTTGATTATATCTTCGGAGACTCTGCATCTTTTTTGACAACGAAAGCTAGCCTTATCCCACAATTGATTAGCAAGAGTACAAGAGTCAAGGAGGCATTGGAGAGTTTCATCCTGTGAATTGTAGTTGGGACAAATGGAAGGCCCGTGAAAGTTTCATTTCCTGAGATTGTCCCAAGTGAGGATTTTTTAGTGCACAACAAGCCAGAGGAATAGGGAGACTTTGGGCCATATAACATATGACCAGATTCTGCTCCATATAGGATCCGGGGGCATTGGATCATTGCATAGGATTTTATATGCCTCTTTGGTGGTGAAGGATCCTTTTGGGGTATATCCCCATCTTATTATATCCCTGCTATTGGATGATCTGATGCGTTGATTCTGAAGTTCAATCTCAATGACTTCCTTTGTCTGCTCATTTTCATTCCTGATCAACCTGTCGATTTGCTTCCATTGTCTGTACCCCTGTTCTATTTCCGGTGTCCATTGTTATTGGACGAATTCCATTTGTTGCTCCTCCCACTCCTAGCTAGGAGGCGATCTGTAAATACCGATGAGTTTTGGTAGTTGATGCCAGGAGTCTGTCCAGAACCGAGCAGTGTTGTTGTTCCTTATTTCCCAGAAGCTATGTTGTCAGATCAGTAAGAAGTGTTGTCTGGCAGCGTTCCATATTAGTGAGCCCTTATCTGTAGGATTGAATCTAATTATCTCTTTTGGTGGTCTGTGATTGGTGTATTTAGCTGTCCAAATGATAGCCCATGGCTTATTGGGAGCAGAGAGCCATTGCCACCATATTTTTGCACCCATAATTGCATTGCTGTGATGAGGATCTCGCAATCCTATCCCCCCTATTTCTTTGGGCTTGCAAACTATCGACCATTTTTCCAGAGCCCATTTGCGATTAGTTCCAGTTGAACCCTAGAGAAATTTGCGCTGTAGAGCTTTAATTTTTTTTAGTACCCATTTACGTGTAGCCAAGATTGAGAAGAGATAGAGAGGCATTGCCTGTAGCACAACTTTGATTAGAACTAATCTACTAGCTATGTTCAGAGTTCTATGTGTTCATAAAGTGAGACGAGATTTGAGTTTCTCAAGGAGCAGTAGCCAAGAGGTATGTTTGATGGCAGAGTCGATTAAGGGAGATCCAAGGTATTTGGAGGGTAGGGAGGCTATGGAGAAGCCTAGAATGCAGGAAATAGCATGTTGAGTTACAGGAGGGGTGTGAAGAAAGAAGATCTGCGATTTTTCCATGTTGATGCTCATCCCTGAAGCTTCAGAGAAATCATCCAGAAGGGATTTAAAATGGAAGGCTTCATGTACAGAAGGCTGCCCAAACAACATGTTGTCATCAACAAACTGTTGATGTGTAATGGCTAGAGAATTGTGTATGGAGAGACCTTTGAGCTGCTGGGAGAGAAGGGCTTGTTTGAGATGGTGACCCCGACCTTCCGCCATTAAAACAAAAATTAATGGGGAAAGTGGATCCCCTTGTCCGATACCTCTAGAGGGGCTGAAAGGTCAAGAGGGAATTCCATTTATAAGGATAGAGAAAAATGTTGAGGAAATCAAACTCATAATCCATCGGACCCAAGTTGGAGAAAAGCCAAAGGCTGTTAGCATTTTTTGAATATAGGTCCAGCTTAACTTATCAAAAGCTTTAGAGATATCAATCTTAAGAATCATACCTGCCTGTTTGGAGTGTTTGAGGGAGTGTATGATTTCATGAGTGAGGATAATGCCATCCAGTATTTGCCTTCCTTCCACGTATCCTGATTGTTCAGGCGATATGAGAAAGGGTAGAAGTGACTTCAGCCTATTAGCTATGACTTTGGAGATCACCTTGTAAATGAAATTGCATAGTGCGATTGGACAAAATTTTTCCGGTGTACTGGTGTTCTCTTCTTTTGGAATGAGGGCGATGAAGGTTGAGTTCAGAGAGGGAAGAAGCCAATGGAGAGTGCACGATTCCTCCACCACCAACCATACCTCCTCTTTGATAAGATCCAAGAAAGAGTGGAAGAAGGTGGTTGTAAAGCCATCTGGACCAGGAGCTTTTCCCTCCTTGAGCTGTTTCATAGCCAAATCCACCTCCTGAAGCAAAACTGGCCGAAGAAGAAGTTCGTTGTGTTCCTCTGTAATTATTTTTGGCACATTTTGAGTGATCTTTTCTATAGCTGGCCATCTATCAATTTGGGGTTCTTGGTGGACCGCCTGGAAATGATTGATAAACTCTTGTTCCATCTCTGCATGGCTTTCCACTCTTTCCCCTTCTTGATTTTGAATGAAAGAGATGGTGTTGAACATTCTTCTCTGTATTGTGATTCTGTGGAAGAATTTGGTGTTCCTTTCTCCTTCTTTCAGCCATCTAATTTAGGATTTTTGCTTCCAGAGAATTTCTTCCTGCTTTCTTCTTTCCTTCAATTGATTATAAATTTGTTGTTATTGTTCTATTGTCCCTTCTGTGTGGCCTTCTGTGATTATCTATTGCTGGATTTCTCTCATTTCTTTGTTTATATTTTGTTGTGCCTGGAAGATATTGCAAAAGGTCTCTTGATTCCAGTGCTTGATTTGGGATTTCATGAATTTGAGTTTCTATTGAAACTGATACATTTTTGATCCCTATGGCGAAGGGAAGTTTATCCAGGTGGATCTGATGAGGTCGTTGAAGGCAGGGTGGGTGAACCAGAAAGCTTCAAAGCGGAAAGGACGCCTGGTAGAATTGCCCGGTCTTTGCCACTGGAGAGTGATAGGCCAATGATCTAAGCCTAAAAATGGGAGAATTGAGGCAGATATGTCACCTCCAAGATGAACTGCATTATCTGAGATGAGAAATCTATCTAATTTGGAAGCAATTTGTTGCCGCCCTACCCTGCGGTTGCTCCAAGTGTGCATTCCATTACATCATTTCAGATCTATTAGCATATTGTTTTGGATGAAATCTTTAAAGTGGCCATTTTCATGTTCCAGTTTTTAGGAATCCATAATTTTAGCAGATTGGTAAGACTAAAACTGCGGAAGCAACATCGTTTCAACCAACTTTCGGATTCTAGGATCTAGCCCTCTTGAATCTAGAGAGGGATCTCTCTATGAATGGGTTCAAAGATGTGATCTTTAATATCTGAAATTGTGATATTAGGCTAGTTATGAAGAGCTTGGGTTTTGTTTTGTTTGTTTTGGTTGGGCAAGGACATGATGAAGGTGAAGGCAGTTTCAGAATGAAGGGATGATTTGGCCGATATAAAGGCAACGACAATTTTAACCCATTGGGCTATGGAGTTATAGGAGGATTTTAATTGGACAGCAAGGCTCAAACAGGATCCATGGGGCAAGTCACTTCTGTCAAAGGATTTCTTAAGGTGATTTTATGGAATGAAACAGATAGGAAATGAAGAACAAACAAATGAAAAAACAGTGAAACAAGCTAAGATCAAGTAAGTTCTTTTAAACTATCTTGTTTCAGCATGTACTTAAAGAAAAACATAAGAGTATTCTAAGTTCAGGTTAGTACCTCTAAACTAGCCTGCATTGAAGTAATTTCAGTTAGAAAACATTAAAAAACAATTTGAACAGCTTAAGATTAGGTAAGTTCCTCTAAACTACCCTGATTTCAGCATGTTCAAATAAGAAAAACATAAAAGTATTCTGAGATCAGGTTAGTGCCTTCAAACTGGCCTGCATTGAAGTACTTTAAGTTAGAAAACATTAAAAGACAGTTTGAACGGCTTAAGATCAGGTAAGTGCCTTTAAACTACCCTGCTTTCAGCATATTCAAATAAGAAAACCATAGATGATAGTGACAAAGAGCAATTAAATCAGGCAAGTGCCTTTAAACCGACCTGCATTGATGTACTCTTCAAAGAGAACATTCAAATGAAGAAAACATAGACAATAAAGATTTCAGTAAGAGTAGGGTACTGTTGAAAGTAAATCCTAGCTCTATGTTTGCTGCTCTTTATCAGAGAAAGTGAACAAAGTAAAAACATCAAGCAAAATAACAATTGACAGTGAGGAACACATCACCATTGACATAAATCATGATCCCACAAATCAGCAGCTTGTATTTGATGTTTCAAACCAGTTACAATCAGCAAGCCCGGTGGGTCTCTACAACTTCAAACTTCTCATATCAGCTTCTATATCTTTAAGTGGCAAACAGGGCATCAGGAGCTTCAGAGACTATTACATGCGTTCAGATTTCTAGAGACCAACCCCTCACTCATTTTCTACTGAAGTATATAAAGAAGAATGAGGAGGTGAGATCTGATAAAAGATCTCAAATTATAATTAATACAAAGTTAATGGTTTCTTGGCCTTTGAGGGGCTCAATGAAGAAATGTACAGGTGTTCCACTGTATTAATTTATTTATACTTATGAATTAAGCTCGGTGGGAGCTTTTGTTGACCTTTGAGGCTTAGTGTGGTGTCGAAGTAACTCTGTAGATGTTTGTCATTAATTTTCCTGCAGAATTTACCCTTTGGCTGCATTGTGAGGCAGATATTCGATCCTGATCAATAAATTCGGCCTCTGATTGAATACTTTGAGGAACAGGTGGCACTGTGGTAGCTGAGGAATCAATTGGCCTCAGATGTGGCGGTGGAGGCTTTCTGTCTGATAAAACACTTAAGATTTTATTCTTTAATTGTGTTTTAAATCAGGGATTAGGCCTTTGATAACCGTCTTATCCATAATCCCCATAAAATTGTCTCTAATCCTCTGTTCTGCTACATTTTGGTCTTCGGCACTAATACTCTTCGACTGTGCCCGATTCTTGGTTTTCTTGCTATTGTTCAAGGTTCGTAAGGCATCTGTGCTCGATAAAAACGATGAAACGTGAAATTAAAAACCCTGCAGTTGACTTTTTGTGGTAGACTGAAGGCGGGAGGGTCGTCACCCTCACCCTTCGAAATTTCTTCAAACGTAGTAAAGAAATCATTCAAACCTTGCAAAAAAAAAAAATAATTATAAAATCCTGCGTATGTGGGTTTATTGCTACAGAGGATATGCGGAGGAAGCATGGTCGTTGGATGGCATCATCCAACGGTCGAGATTTATCGGGAGAGATCATAGAACGGGTGGAAACAATATTAAATCTGAGCCGTCGATCGCACAGAGATCGATGGCCAAGATCGAACGAGGAGGCAGAAAAGGAGAATGAATCTGAACTGTCGATCGCGCAGAGATCGATGGTCGAGAGCGGAAATGAAAATTCAAAGTGGGAATCATCTACTGGGTGACAGAATATGGGCAATGGAATGTGGACCGTCGATCCGCAGATCAGATCGACAGCAGAAATTGATTGAACGCCGCGCCGCAACCCGCTTAAACATCGAGCATCTTCGACGAGTGATAGCAGTTGGATGGGCGGGTTCAGATATGACGGCTATGGTCAATATTGCTGGGCATCCTCATCCGAACTATAACGTGCGATGAGCGGGCGGTTTTCAAATAGTGCACAGGACACGTGGCGGCAAGTGTATGGAATCACTGGCGATCGGGGGAAAACAACTTTCACCTCAAAGGCGGTGCGATGGATACCACCGGTGTTGGGAAATCAGCTTATGGACGGCGGTGACCCCAGGGAGACGGACTCCGCACCATTCGATCTGTGGATTAGATCGATGATGTAGATTTATTAAGAAATCACTCTAGCGGAGAATTTTATAAAATAAAATAAAACCCAAAGTTTACAAATAACAAAGGTTTTTATGGTTTTGGACGGGATATATATGTGATATAGGATAAGCGCCCGACCGCGGGGCCTTTGGACTTATGGAATACAATGGGCCCGGGACTTTATATAACAAGGGCCAATCGCAATCGCAGCTTCGAGCCCAGGCTTTTCAATCAACCCATTGGAAGATTTGCGATGTGATAAATTATAGACCATCGATCTACAGATCAAATCGATGGCGGGAGATGCATCGGGGGAAATCACAAATCGCAGATCGAGCCAGGGCGCTTTAATCTTCTCATTGGAATATTGTGATGCGATCGCTCGATCGCATCGAAACTTTTATAATGGCATAAAGACTTGCGCTCTTGTGTTTGCAATGTGATAAGCACCGGAAAAAGGTTAGCGCTTAGTTCCAGGGTGTGAGTGTATGGAAGAAAAGGGTTAAAGACTTAGCTCGAGGGGGCTGAAGTCCAATACATAGAAAATATGCATTTTAATGGTTTTTCAAGGATTTTGAAAGGGATTTGAGGCTTCCGATAAGGTTAAGAGAGAGTCCTTAAACCTTATCAAGGGTTTTTATGAAGTGGAAAGGGGAGAAACTTAAAAATGAGGGGTTTTCATGGGAAATGGAGGGATAGAAAAAGAGGTTAGTTTTTGAAGAGGAGGAAGGGGAAAATGGGCTTGCAGCGGTATTTGGCTTTGGAAATGAGCAGGATTTCAGAGTCTTTTGAGATGTAAACAGAAGTGTAGGATCTAGAAAGAAGCATGAGGCCTTCAAGAGTCTTCACGAGCCAACAATTTTTAGTAATGAAAATTGTTCCTTGAAGGCTCAAAACAAATTTAGCCACCTTTTGGTATAATCAAATTTTACAGGTGGCTAACAGTGGCTCCACTTGGGGATGGTGCCTTCTTGAGGGCATCAAGAATTCAGACTTGGATTCTCTGGGAGGCTGACCTGTGCCTCATCCATTGGATGATCTTACTTTGCTCTAAAAAACAATATCAGTTATGAAAAATAATGGACTTCATCAATACAACTTTCTACCTACCCAATCCTATTGATCTAACATTTTTTCTTCATCAGAGTGAACTTGGATTGGCAAATTCTTTTCACAACATTTTATTCCTTTGAAAGCTTAAAACTGATCTAATTATACTTCTTATTTCTCCCTGAACTCAGATTAAACAGTTGAGCTCAGATGTTTCTCTACCTAATCTACTGTCTGTTGAGATTAAACTGTCCACCCGACTTTCATTCTCTAAATTCTACACCAAAAATTTAAAAACAGTCAAGTCAAGATTGAGCTGTTTGAATTGCTATGATCTATGGCATAAAAACAAGTTGTACATAGATGTTTATTTTGCAGGAATTTAAATCAAAATGGAAGGCTTAAGATCTGATAATTTCTTATCATGGCCTTCTCTTTTTACAACTCTGTTTCGGCTCTTGTTTGAGCTGTTTCTTCCTTTTTCTCTGGTTCAGATTTTGAGCTAATTAGAACCAGATTTACTTCTTTTTGAATCAGAAAAATAGAACATATTTGATTCATCTCTCTTTTGGAAACTTAGGTACGGATTTTGAACATGTTTTAACCTTTAATTTCTATCCTAAACTATCTACTGATAAGCCAAGATTGAACAGTTTGGCAAATCGAATTCACTACCCTATCAGCAGAAAATTTTAAAGCTAATCAGTCAAATTTAGGTTGTTTGACC
The DNA here is from genome assembly GCA_034641835.2 of Pinus albicaulis. Lineage (NCBI taxonomy): Eukaryota > Viridiplantae > Streptophyta > Pinopsida > Pinales > Pinaceae > Pinus > Pinus albicaulis. Next base: position 1,648,922,889 of record CM076582.1, read on the forward strand.
AACTAGAAGTGTGTTATTCAGGAGTGGCATTTAAGCTTTCACACTTTCATATTTGTTTCTCTTTTTTGGTATGGGGCTATACCTTTTTGTTTTCACAATCTGCCCTCTTTTCTTTCTTTTTTATTGTTTTTGTACTTTTTCTTTTATGAGACTGAATAAAGCAAATGGTATTTATAATGGGAGTGAAAGCTTTAAAATCAAACTCAGCAGTAGTAATGCTTAAGGACCCTGCCATTGAAATGACCACCAAACAGATTTGTGCCATCTAACTCTTGTAGAAAGAAGGCATTTGGACCAATGGTGGACTGAATTATGTAAGGACCTTGCCACAAACTGTCAAATTTTCCATTTTTTCCCTTATCCTCTCTTCTGGAATCCCATTTGAGTACCTTATCTCCAGTGTTGAAAACACAAGCCTTTTTTCTTTTGTCAAACAACTTCTTTATGTTTTCTTGCACTTTCTGAGCCCTACTGTAAACCTCTTCCCTTGTCTGCTAGAGATGTATTGTCTGACTGATCCTCCTAATCATGTTGTCCTCTTCTAAATGTATTTCTTGGATTAACTTTATTACTGGTACACGTAGGCTGGTAGGAAACACTGCATCTACTCCATAAACAAGCTGGTAAGGGGACATTCCAATGGACCTTTTTGTGGTCAATCTACCTGCCCACAGAGCATGCACCAACTTGTTATGCCATGATTTTTTATTTTCTTCAAGCAGCTTCTTGATGATGGTCACCAAAATTTTATTTGATGATTCTGATAGCCCATTACCTTGAGGGTAGTAAGCAGTAGAATGACCAAGTGTAATCTGATACTTGTGACAAAAATCAATCATCTTTTTGGAACAAAAAAAAGCAGCATTATCAGTAATAATTTTCCTAGGGCATCCGAATCTAGACAAGATATGGTATTCAAGTAATTTTATAATGACAGAATCAGTGGCATTCCTAGAAGGGATGGCTTCAATCCATTTCGTGAAGTAGTCAGTGGCTGTGAGAATCCATTTGTGTTGGGAAGACGAAGCAGGATGGATTTCCCCTATGAAATCTAGGTCCCACTGTTGAAAAGGAGCTTCAACAGTGATAGGTTGTAATGGTAAAGGAAGAAGTTTTCTTTTTCCTTCAAAAATTTAGCATTTGTGACAGGAAACTATCATTTTATGGACATCCTGGAAGAGGGTGGGCCAGTAATAGCCAGCTCTAAGGATTTTATTGGCTGTGGTTTTCCAGTAAAGATGACCTCCACACTCTCCTTCATGGAATTCATGTTTAATATTTTCTGCATCAAATTCAGGAAAACATTTAAGCAATAAACCATCAACATTTTTCCAATATAAACATTCATTTAAAATGCAATAGTTCCTAGCTTTCAACTTTAAAAACCTTGCCTTTTTTTTTGATAAATCAGGAGGAGCATTAAGATTTGCAAGCACATACAAGATATCAGTGTACCAAGGTGAGTTTTGAAACTGCTCTTCGACAGTGGGATCAGGTAATTCTTCCTGTTCATCCAAGGAATCTACCATGTTAATTTCAATGGCTTGTAGATTAGATTCAGCCATTAATTGAGCTAAGCCCTAACCTTTAATAAGCTTGGTTGGTCTGCTTTCCAAATCATACTCTAATATAGCAGCAATCCATTTGCCTCTCTTTCCATCTGGGTCTTGTGACAAGATGTCTTTTACCACTATATTAGGTACATAGGAAATGATGTGGAAATGTATAATATACACCCTGAAGTCCTTTAAGGCTTTTACCAAAGCATAGGCATGTTTTTCCATTATGTTATATTTCAAGGGTGCATGCCTTAAAGCCTTGCTAGAAAAAGCAATGGGTTGTTCCTGTCCCTCTGGGTTTTTCTGCAACAGGACTGCTGCCATAGTATGTTCTGAGGCAATGGAAAAAATAAGAAACTCCTTTTAAAGTCTTGGCTGATTAGGACTGGTGCCCGGGTGAGTGCATGTTTTACCAATTCGAAGGATTTTTTGGTTTCTACAGTCCACTTCACTCCTACTTCTTTCTTGAGCATATTAGTCATGTTTCTAAGGAGTTCTGCTAAGTGGGGAATAAACCTCCTCAAGAAATTAATCTTTCCAATAAAGGACTGCAATTCTTTTATGTTCCTTAGTTCGCTAATCTTTAGTATTCCCTCAACTCTATTTAGATCTATTTTAATCCCTTCTTCTGATATGATATGGCCAAGGAGGTTACCTTCCTGAAGGCCAAACACTGTCTTTTTGGGATTTCAAGATAACCCAAAGCTTCTGCAATTTTCAAGGACCTTTCTTAAATGTTTCAGGTGCTCATTATCAGATTTGGAATAAACTGTTATGTCATCAAGGTAAATTACAATGAAGTGCCCTATCTCCTCTGAAAATGCAATGTCCATGGCCCTTTGGAAAGTGGCCCCAGCATTCATTAATCCAAAAGGCATTTTCACATACATGAAAGTGCCCCAAGGAGTGGTGAAAGTTGTCTTGAGTTGGTCTTATGGGAGTACTAAAACTTGGTTATACCCTTAAAAACCATCTAACAGAGAAATCCTCTTTGAACCAACTACCCTTTGTAGAATGTGTTCCATTTTGGGTAAAGGGTAATTGTCTTTTAGGGAGGCTCTGTTAAGGTTTCTGAAATCAATGCACAATCTGATTTCTCCTGTCTTTTTCCTCACGGCTACAAGGTTAGAAACCCAATCTGAAAACCTCACAGGCACAATGATTCCTGCCTCATACATTTTCTTGATTTCCTTTTCTACTAGAGGCAATTGTATTGGATTAATTCGACGCAGTTTTTGTTTAAAGGGGTTTTGGTTTTCTTTCAAAGGGATCTTGCGCTGGGTGATTTCTGTATCGTAGGCTTTCATGTCTTCATAGCTCCAGGAAAACACATCGAAAAACTCTTTAAACAGGTCAACGTATTTCCTTTTCATGTCTGGTGGCAAGGACCTAGCTAATTTAATCATTTTAGGCTGATCCTCGGTGCCTATGCTGCATTCCATGACCTCAGACTCTGTGTATTCTATGGTGGGCTTCTTTGCTACGTCATTAAAATCAAAGAGGTCTTCTAATGGTGCTAGCCCCCTAGGTATGTTCTTGTCTTTTGACAAAAATACCTCAATGTCTTCGTTCTCTGTGTCCTTGTATTCTTCAGTATGAGTTTCAATTTTTTTAGTTAACATGTTGATTTCTACGGGACCAGATGGTTTTTCATTTTTAGGGGACTTTTTGTTTAGGAAATTTTCATCGTATTTAGAATCTGAATCAGATGACTCAAATTCATTCCTGCCCAGCAGAAAATATTCTATTTGTTTGTCACCCTCAAAGACCTGCCAATATTTTTCATTATCTGGCACAGTTGGTCTAAACTTAATTTGAGTTGTACAGTCTTTGGTTTCAAATGGCGTTAAGCATGTTCTAGCCGCAAAAGCTAAATTGTGGGCGGAAATATTTCTTTTTCTTGGAAGAAAAATCAATTTGGACTCCTCAAAAGTTTCTAAAAGGCCCATGACATCATTTCGGTAAGCTCTAAGTCTGGGATGATTTGCGTTATATTCCCCATTGACTTGCTTAATGACTAGTTCTGAATCCCCATACACATTAATTCTTATGGCTCCTAACTTTTTTAATAGATGTTAGCCTACGAGAAGGGATTCATATTCTGCTATGTTATTGGAACACTGAAAGTTTAATTTGCAGGAAATGCTTTCTGTGTGGTTGTTTTCAGTGTTGGTAATCTAGGCACCTGCACTAGCATTGCTCTTAGTGCATGACCCATCAAAATACATACTCCACAGAGGACTATTTTCGATTTCGTCTTGTTTATTTTCTTCTTCAACCAACGTGCTTAAGGGTTGTTGTGAAATCTCGGCACTTAGTTGTATTTGTTTCACCTCCTCAGGTTTTTCATGGAGTTGAGCGCGAGGGGTAGTATGTTGTTTACCATCTTGGCTTTGTTCACTCTGGTCTGTTGTTTCAACGCATTGTTCCAAATTTTCTCTCTCGTTTTCTTCCATATCTAGAACTGCATTTATTTCTATATTAGGGGTCTCTAACTGTTTGGCTGAGTCGTTGTCTTCTAGTTCTGGCTTATTCAAGGATCCATCATGGTAAAGGATAAACGAATCCAGGTCCGTATGGACAAAGTAAATGGGGGAATTTTTAGGGTTTTCAGGGCTACTGACCATGAATTTCAAGTGTGCCTCTCTGTATAGCCTTCTGAGCTGGCTAAAGACAGGGATACTGGCATATGTCCCATCCATCTGCATTGTACCTTGCAGCTTGGCACCCCATGACCTTGATAACAACATGCCATACTTAGGAGGCACATCAGCCACCACAACATCCATAACCATGTGCTTGGTTGGGATTTGAGTCAAACTTACACAAAGGTATTTGATTAGGCCAAGGAATTTCACTCTGTTAGAGTCAAAAGAATATAAATCCTTGTAAGGTCTGGTTATTTCTATCCCTAGCCTTTCCATTATCACCTTTGGCATAAGGTTGTGTGAGGCTCCAGAGTCATGCATAGCATTATGCAGGATTTTTTCATGGATATTAAGGCTGACGTAGAATGGAGGTACTATCCCTTCTTGAAATTTCCCTTCAATTTTAGGACCAAAAATGAGTTTTGGCTGGTCATCATTAAAATTGATTGTGTCATTATTATCCTCAATATTTAAAGCCTTCAAAATTTGGGCTCTATATACATGATGGGTAGCTAACTCAGTCAAGGGAACAGAGATTTTGATCTTTGAAATTTCCTGCTCGAGGCTGAAAGGAATTTGTTTTTTTGAAAAACTTGCCTCAGCCTTACTAGCTGCTAGATTATCAGCAACATTAGCTCATTGATTTGTTCTATTTACGTTTGATAGAATGGTTTTAACAGGAGTACTAGCTGAAGTGTTAGTACTACTAAGGTCTGCATTCTGTTTTTCACTTTTTTGAGTGCATTTCTCTCTATTACTATCAGAAGTCACAGCTACTGTTTTGTCCTTTTGTTTGACAACTTTAGGTTTGGTTGCAGTGTTGTTATGTGAAGGTTTGTCAGAGGTTTTGGTGTTGGGATTTTGTTGACTGGCTTTGCTTCTAAGGTCATATTATTTTTGGGATTCTATGAGGACATTTTCCATGTCAGGAAAATAACCTTCATCATCAACTCTGTTGTCATCATAAGGGGTATAAAGACCTTGTTTTCTATCATAATGAACCTCAAAGTCATCATTATCTACTCCCAACATGTTGATATCATATTCTTCTGTTATCTCATCTGTTTCCTCAACCTCACTTATATAGTTTTTATGAAAGGGAGGAGTGATCTATTGATCATCTTCCCTAGGTCTGTTTGGAGGTTGGTTCCTTCTAAAATTTTGATTCAGGTTCTGGTTTTTGTTTTGAGGAGTAGTTTGGTTTTGACTTGCTTGTGATCTCTCAAGGATGCTCATTTTCTTCATCATCTCCTCCATCATTCTTTCCATCTTTGAGTTGGAAGTAGAAGGGGAATTTTCCTCTCTAAAGGACACTCACTTTTCAATTTTCATTCTTGCTCTCTTCTCCATCAAGTTGACTTCCACAGAAAGAGCACCCTTTTGCATATATTCAAGAGTTGCAAAATATCTCTCTCTTAGCTGATAGGCCATCTCAGGGTCAAACCCTTCAAGAAAATTGTTTAAAGCTGAGCCTTGTGGAGGTTTTAGTTCTGGGGAAAGTGCATTATACAAACTATTGAATCTAGTGCAATAAGCTTGCACACTTTCCCCAGTGTCTCTATGAAGATTCTTATAGTCAGAAAGGACTTGGAGAGGGTTTTTCTTTACTTCCCATTTGTTTAAGAATGTTTTATGGAAGGTGTTATAGCCCAAATCCACCTTAAGATGAAGGAAGGCGAGATTCAGGGTAACACCAAACCACGCTCAGTCTGGTAGCTAGCCCTACCAGAACAGGAGAGGGCTCTCTCTGGGTCAATCTCAATAAAAATGTATCAATAGGCCTTGAGATGACTGAAATGAGTGCTATTTTTAGGCTAGGTATATGAATCAAGGAGTTGGAATGATTTTTAAGGGTTTTTGTTGGAAAAGGGAAAGGCAGTTTTGGGCTTGGGGATGAGGCCAAATTCTTGCAGAGTTCAAATTGGGGCAAGGAAATAAATGGCTTTGATGTCTTAGATCGAATGAATGGATAGAAAGGACTACTGAGGAGCTGAAGAGGGAAAGAAGGTGCAAGGATCCTCTTCAAACTGACGAAAACATATAAAACTAAACCAAAGTTTAAGGCAGAGCACCATCAAACTAATGAATTCTACCTTAGTCACTCATTTGTTTAATTTCAGAAGAAAAGAGAGGGGAAATGTCATACATAAAACATTAATGAAACTCACAAATACATGGAGAAAAACATAATCAAAACTCAGAGCCACAAGGATCCCAACAAGTGCTGCAAAACTCTGGTCTTTCCTTTGCCAAAAAGCTGAAATGAATATACAATGAGGTGCCCAACTTTTCCCAAGAGTCCAACCCTGAAAATGTCTCAGAAAATACAATATATAGACAAGTCTAACCCCTTCCCATGCCTCTAGGGGTCGAGCTCATCCTTCTAGGAGTTGTTTCAACCAATTCTAAACAAGGAACTGAAATCTAGGCAATCAAACAACTTGCCTCTATATGGAAGGAAACTGATTCATTCATTTAATTTTCACCTTTTAGTGAATGAATCCTCTAGAAAAAGTAAAAATGAGCCAAATTTACATCATAGCCATAAAATTACATCAAGATAGATCAATAATTACATCAAGAAGTGAAACTAGTCAAACTGGCCGAATTTGTGAGCTGAAATGTAAAAATTGGACCAAAATCCTCTATGCGTCGCGCCAGAAAACTTTATGCGCCGCGCCACTTTGAGCCTATTTTTGGGGCACTTCCCAAATTCCAAATTGATCTCATGATAGCTCGTTGGAAATACATGTCTGTCTGCTATCCAACCCAAGTGGAATGTTTCAAAATGGAGTTCATTTACCCCTCCAAAACTGCAATCTCCCAAGACTGGTTCCTACTGGTGCAAAAGGTGGTAGAAAGGCCATTTTCAAGGTGTTTTTGACCCTTTAAACCACCCAGAACTTGATGAAATCTCTCGGCCATTATTGAGAATGCATAAATTTTCATAAAAAATCCAAAAATGTCAAGTTTTCCTCCAGAAGATCTCTCAAACGTAAGCGCGCGTCGAGTGGCGCGACGCGTCGAGCAGAAAAACTTGTTTTGCAACCAAAATTTCAAAAATGAAAAAATTTTCTCCTAATTTTATAAAAATTGGAGTGAATTTCCCCCATCATGTGCCATGCTCAGCCAAAGAAGCTTCCGCCAAGATTTGGAGTGGATCAGGCCTTTTTCACCGTTTCAGTGTCCTCCTGGTGCATGCAGTTCAGTGGCGGAATCACTGTCTTGTTCATAGGATGTGTCGGTGTCCGTCATGGTGTTGCAATGTGTATGAAAAGTGTATGTTTGATTTGTTGAAAATGAGAAATTAGGACTCGGTGTCTTCGTCTCTAGGTGCCAAATGTGCCAAAGGGAAATGAGGGACTGTGAGGAATATGGAACAGTGGGGAAAAGTGGAGTTTCTGTCAAGTGGATTTAAAATATGGGACAACCATTTGACATGTTTGGGATATGGGATTTGGAGATTTTTTGTAAATTATAGGGAAAGGGATAAGAAAATGGATTGAAAGGATTTAGGGATAGGAGTAATGGGAATTTGCTACAAATGATATGGGAGAGGGAAAATGGTAGGAAATAATAGGGTTTAGGTATAGGGAAAATGGGAAAAAGGGATATAGATGGTTTATGATGTAAGGGAATATGGAAATAAACTATGGTAATGATCAAATGAGCAGTGTTAATATATGGGGTAAGTAGCAATGATTGACACCAAACCAAATTTAAAACCCTAGGAGCATTCTTAAAACATGAGAGTAGGATTTTGAGTTTTTCGCATTTAAAATTTCATACCAACACCAAACACTTGTTAAGAGAAATGAGGAAGTGGATTTGACTCACTTGAACAAGGAGAGACTGCGAAAAATTTGATGGGTGAAAGAAATGGCAAAAATCTTGTGTTCTGGCCCAATGCGCCGCGCACCAACCCAATGCGCTGCGCACAAACCCAATGTGCCGCGCCATTTTGCAGGAGGATTTTGGAGGCCTTCCCGATGTCCAAATTAGGCATGTGATAGCGCGTTGGAAATATATTTGAGTCTAATTTCCAACCCAAGTGAAATATTTCAATTTGGATTTCATTTACCTTGTCCAAAATCAAATCTCCCAAGACTGGTCAAAATGAGCAGAATGAGGCTGCCTCAAGGCAGAGTGCTGTTGCAGTCAACTTGTGAAAGTCTTCCTCAACTCCAAATTGAGCTCATTATAGCTCATTGGAAATATATTTGTGTCTAGTTATTATTTGACTCATCAAGCAAGTAATTTGGCCAACCAAGCTAGGGTAAATCTTGATTTTCCCAAGGTCACTTCAAAGGTGCATCAATTCTCCTGAGGAAACTGTATTTTTTACATTTCTCCAAAACCATGACACCTGTGTAAAACATGAAGGAGGTTTTTCTTCCTTGGCCTGTTTTGGAAAAAAACCTCTCTCAAGTTTCCAAAATTCATCTTTTATTGCTCTGAAACATCATTTGAGTGAAACCTATCCCGATGTGTGGAACAAGGGATTTGTCGAAATGAAGCGAAATGAAGGGGATAAGGGGCTTCTAAATTCTTGAGAAAATTTTGGGAAATATGGAGGGATGTTAGGAAGTATGGAAAATTGTAATTTTAGAGATTAAGTGAGGGGAAGGGGTCCAAAAGGGCAAAACACAGGCCTAGCCTAGAAAATTACCAAGTTGTAGCAAGAAGCTAGGGTTTGTGCAAAAATGAGGAATTTGGGGAATCTCAGTGATGGGAAGTGTTTAATAAGGTACATTAAGGATAGGGGAAGGTGTATGAACATCAGGATACAAGTTTTGCTGATGATTTGACCATCCAAGAGAAATTACCTTCAAAACCCTAGGAGAGGGAAATGAAACTTACCTAGGCACAACTGAAGCATGAACAAGGTGTAAAATGACCCTTTGGAACTTGAAATGATGATGAAAACTCTCTGAATGATGTTACACTCAGCTGAATGGTGACATGGACCAACATTTGGACAACTTTGAGAAGAGTAAAAGTAAACCCTAGACCTAATACCTAGTGACCAAATTTTACTTGAAGACTCACTGAAATGACAAAATTTGACCTTGACATCCTAAAATAACTTTGTAAGAGCATGTTTGATCACTGGAGGAAGGCTGCAAAGACTGAAACTAACATTGGCTCCAATGGGGATGGTAGCTCCTTGGAGGTGCCAAGAACTACATATCTTTGGAAAGCAGACAGTGCCTTCATCCATTGGGCAATGGAATCAAAAACTCAAGCTGAAATGCATGATTGAAAATTGATGACTTGATGACACAAACTAACTTAATAACAAGACTAAAAACTGACTCGATACTTAAACACAATTGAAAAACTGGAAAATATGCTCAAAGTAGAGCTTATTCAATACAACCTACTCTAACAATTTCATTCATCACCTGATCAAGTGAAATGAAACAACCAATGCAACCATGTAAGTATTCCAGTTGTTGTTTGGATTCTCCGCAAGTGCTCGTTTATGAACAACAAGAGAGAACTACTGAAAGGCAACTCCCATGAAAACTTGTGAACAGATCCGTTGAATACTATGGATTCTCTATCCGCCTCCAAAAACACTGCATAAGGATCTTGAAATTCATGCTGCATAAGGATCTCAAAATGCACACTAGGACTTAGCTCATCCAATGGATTACTTCTCTTCTCCTCATACCATGAATGCAAACTTTGATCTGAGCTTTGTGACGAGACTCCTGTTGAAAATGACAAAGAGACTGGCTGCCGGATCAAGTCTATATCAGCACACGTTTCAACCTTACATAAAGTCAATGGAGAAAGACTTTGACTGCAAACATCATCCAACACATCAGCAATAGGATCATCAAAAACTTAAGAAGACTGCTGTGATGTATCCATTGAAACTGTCTGACATCCTACTAGCTGTTCATCTTTTTCTTGAGAGATATTATGAAGATTCTGCTTTATAAACTGAAATGCTTCGAAAAAAAAGGGTACAGAATCCTCTTGCATCATTAAATCATGTATTTCATCTTCCACGACTTCATCTGTAATCTGACCTTCAATTTCATTTGGTGGTTGCAAATCTGGAGCTAGGGAGGATTTTGTATCCAAAATGATTTCATCAGTCATTTCAGGGGAAGATTTCTCATCAACAACTTGTTCAATAATTTTGCTACCTGTCTTAATCTCGACATTAAAACTGAGAGATTGCTGATTTCCTACAGGCTGCTCATTTGAAGATTTACTATGCAATTTATCCTTCAACAACTGGAATGATTCAAAACAAAATGGTACGGAGTCACCTTGGATCATTTGATCATATGTACAAGCTTCCATGTCCTCATCTGCAACTTGAAAATCAATGGGTTTCGAGGGCTGCAAATATGAATATGAGAAATTTTGAACAAGGTTTTCATTGCGCTCAAGATGGTCCAGATCAAGACTTGTTGACATTTGATTTCTGATTGTATGAAATTTGTCTCTGATGAACTGAAACGAATCAAAACAAAAAGGCAAAGATCCTTCACTTACTTCAAAATTTGCTACACTTTCCTCATCATTGTCATAGCTGATATGCATCGGTTGATCAATGTACTCAAGCTGCTGAAAGCGAACTTCCTCTTTCCACAAACTAGCTACTGATTTGTCTGCAATATTCGCTTCCTTTTGGAGAACATAATCAACATCATACTGATCAAACTGAGGCAAATCATCAGTATAAAACACATCATCAAGCATACACATCATATCAACAGCTCTCTCTTCTTCAAGATGATATATAAAGCAATTACTATGAAAACTGGGATAAGAAACAAAATGTTTTGGATCAGCAACTTGTTCTTCTTCAATCAGCGAGCCCTGGGCTTCGACATTATACTCATTCTTTGTGGTTTTCTTTTGCATCATCTCTTCCACTGCACTTACCAACATGTCAAGATTTACCTCTAAAGATGTTGATTTCTCCGGATTTATGTTTTTCATCTCTTCTTCTTTCAACCTTGCCCTTCGGATCAGCAAATGAGCCTCTACATTTACTGCACTGTTCTGCATCTCTACAAGTGTTGCAAGATTATTTTCTCTTAGCTGAAACTCCATTTCCGGATCAAAGGCACCCGAGTAGTGCAAGAGAGCAGATCTAGGAGAAGGTCTTGTATCAGCTGGCATTGAATAATAAACTTGATTAAATCTGGCAGAAAACTGTTGCACTGTCTCCCCTGGCAGTCTTTTCAGCTGGTTATACTCTTCTATAATCAAGAAAAGGTTTTGTCTGATCACCCACTTGTCAAGGAAAACTTTGACGAACTGCTGGAAATCTGAGATGCTCGCATCAGGTAGGGCTTTGAACCAACTCTTCACTTGGCCTTGCAAAGAAAGAGAAAAAAGCCTAATACTGACATCCTCTTCATCAACTTCAAAAAGATCTAAAAAAGTCTCAACATTCTGCACATGTTACTCAGCGTTGACATTGTTACATTCACCGTCAAATCTTGGTAGATATAGGTCAAAATTTTTAGGGAAAGCATGAAGAACAGAAGGTAAAACAAGAAGTTTATACCTATCTGGGACTATAAAAGGTGTAGGAGTATATACAAGAGCTACGGGATCAATCTTGTTTTCAGGCTCATCACTTTGAAGAGAGTCATCATAAGATGTGGAAAAAGTAAGGAGGCCAGGATCAAAGGGAAACTCAGTATTTACACTTTTTGAAAAATTTGAGTGAAGATTTTGATCACCTTTATCATACAAAAAAATTTGAAAAAATTTCAAGATAGCTTCAAGAACAGCGAAGAAGTAATTTACAAGAAAGCAAACTAGATCCTGAATACCATTCCACTTTGGATACCTGAACTTTGTGTAAGATCCTTCCATTTTAGCAAAGAAAGAGTTAGTCCTCCAGTGGAGTCTCTACATCGAATTGGAGTCACCAGGTGAATGATTTCAGCCTTCTTATGTCTGATCGTTGTCCACCATCAACCATCAGATCTGAACTTGATACATGTACTGGGGAAATTTACAAGTTAGATGTTACGTTTACAAGCTAGACCGGAGATTTACTGAAGCAACGTTTATCTACTTCCGCTAATGCAAAGCAAGAGCGTTTCGAAGGCTTCCTGGCATAACTTCAGGCTCCGTCTGTAACTTATAAAACAAATAACACCAAAAAGCAAACCATTTTTTCCCTAGTATGGTCACCACTATGTTATAGCCAAAATCCACCTTAGGCTGAAGGAAGGCGAGATTCAGGGTAACACCAAACCACGCTCAGTCTGGTAGCTAGCCCTACTAGAATAGGAGAGGGCTCTCTCCGGGTCAATCTCAATAAAAATGTATCAGTAGGCCTTGAGATTACTGAAATGAGTGCTAATTTTAGGCTAGGTATATGAATCAAGGATTTGGAATGATTTTTAAGGGTTTTTGTTGGAAAAGGGAAAGGTAGTTTTGGGCTTGGGGATGAGGCCAAAGTCTTGCAGAGTTCAAATTGGGGCAAGGAAAGCAATGGATTTGATGTCTTAGATCGAATGAATGGATAGAAAGGACTTCCAAGGAGCTAAAGAGGGCAAGAAGGTGCAAGGATCCTCTTCAAACTGACGAAAACATATAAAACTAAACCAAAGTTTAAGGTAGAGCACCAGCAAACTAATGAATTATACCTTAGTCACTCATTTGTTTAATTTTAGAAGCAAAGAGAAGGGAAATGGCATACATAGAACATTAATGAAACTCACAATAACATGGAGAAAAACATCATCAAAACTTAGAGCCACAAGGATCCCAACAAGTGCTGCAAAACTCTGGTATTTCCTTTGCCAAAAAGCTGAAATGAATATACAATGAGGTGCCCAACTTTTCCCAAGAGTCCAACCCTGAAAATGTCTCAGAAAATACAATATATAGACAAGTCTAACCCCTTACCATGCCTCTAGGGGTCGAGCTCATCCTTCTAGGAGCTGTTTCAACCAATTCTAAACAAGGAAATGAAATCTAGGCAATCAAACAACTTGCCTCTATATGGAAGGAAACTAATTCATTCATTTAATTTTCACCTTTTAGTGAATGAATCCTCTAGAACAAGTAAAAATGAGCCAAATTTACATCATATCCATAAAATTACATCAAGATAGATCAATAATTACATCAAGAAGTGAAACTAGTCAAACTGGTCGAATTTGTGAGCTGAAAAGTAAAAATTGGACCAAAATCCTCTATGCATTGCGCCAGAAAACTCAATGAGCCACGCCACTTTGAGCCTGTTTTTGGGGCACTTCCCGAATTCAAAATTTATCTCATGATAGCTCGTTGGAAATCCCTGTCTGTCTGCTATCCAACCCAAGTGGAATGTTTCAATTTGGAGTTCATTTGCCCCTCCAAAACTGCGATCTCCCAAGACTGGTTCCTGCTGGTGCAAAAGGTGGTAGAAAGGCCATTTTCAAGGTGTTTTTGACCCTTTAAACCACCCAGAACTTGATGAAATCTCTCGACCATTCCTGAGCATGCATAAATTTTCACAAAAAATCCAAAAATTTCAAGTTTTCCTCCAGAAGATCTCTCAAACGTAAGCGCGCGTCGAGTGGCGCGACGCGTCGGGCAAAAAAACCTGTTTTGCAACCAAAATTTCAAAAATGACAAAATTTTCTCCAAATTTTCTAAAACTTGGAGTGAAGGTCCCCCATCATGTGCCATGCTCAGCCAAAGAAGCTTCGGCCAAGATTTGGAGTGGATCAGGCCTTTTGCACCGTTTCAGTGTCCTCCTGGTGCATGCAGTTCAGTGGCGGAATCACTGTCTTGTTCATAGGATGTGTCGGTGTCCGTCATGGTGTTGCAATGTGTATGAAAAGTGTATGTTTTATTTGTTGAAAATTAGAAATTAGGACTCGGTGTCTTCATCTCCAAGTGCCAAATGTTCCAAAGGGAAATGAGGGACTGTGAGGAATATGGAACAGTGGGGAAAAGTGGAGTTTCTGTCAAGTGGATTTAAAATATGAGACAATCACTTGACATGTTTGGGATATGGGATTTGGAGATTTTTTTTAAATGATAGGGAAAGGGATAAGAAAATTGAGTGAAAGGATTTAGGGATAGGAGTAATGGGAATTTGCTACAAATGATATGGGAGAGGGAAAGTGGTAGGAAATAAGAGGGTTTAGGGATAGGGAAAATGGGAACAAGGGATATAGATGGTTTAGGATGTAAGGGAATAGGGAAATAAACTGTGGTAATGATAAAATGAGCAGTGGTAATAGATGGGGTAAGTAGCAATGATGGACACCAAACCAAATTTAAAACCCTAGGAGCATTCTTAAAACATGAGAGTAGGATTTTGAGTTTTCGCATTTAAAATTTCATACCAACACCAAAAACTTGTTAAGAGAAATGAGGAAGTGGCTTTGACTCAATTGAATAAGGAGAGACTGAGAAAAATTTGATGGGTGAAAGAAATGGCAAAAATCTTGTGCTCTGGCCCAATGCGCCGCGCCCACTTTTCTATGCGCCGCGCCATTTTGCAGGAGGCTTTTGGAGGCCTTCCCAATGTCCAAATTGGGCGTGTGATAGCGCGTTGGAAATATATTTGAGTCTACTTTCCAACCCAAGTGGAATGTTTCAATTTGGAGTTCATTTACCCTGTCAAAAATCAAATTTCCCAAGACTAGTCAAAATGAGCAGAATGAGGTTGCCTCAAGGCATAGTGTTGTTGCAGTCAACTTTTGAAAATCTTCCTCAACTAAAAATTGAGCTCATGATAGCTCATTGAAAATATCTTTGTGTATAGTTATCATTTGACTCATCAAGAAAGTAATTTGGCCAACCAAGCTAGGAGAAATCTTGATTTTCCCAAGGTCACTTCAGAGGTGCATCAATTCTCCTGAGGCAACTATATTTTTGACATTTATCCAAAACCATGACACCTGTGTTAAAAGTGAAGGATTTTTTTCTTCCTTGGCCTGTTTTGGACTAAAACCTCTCTCCGTTTTCGAAAATTCATCTTTTATTTCTCTGAAACATCATTTGAGTGAAACCTATTTCGATGTGTGGAACAAGGGATTTGTCGAAATGAAGCGAAATGAAGGGGATAAGGGGCTTCTAAATTCTTGAGAAAATTTTGGGAAGTAGGGAGGGATGTTAGGAAGTAGTGGAAAGTGTAATTTCATAGATTGAGTGAGGGGAAGGGGTCCAAAAGGGAAAAACACAAGCCTAGCCTAGAAAATTACCAAGTTGTAGCAAGAAACTAGGGTTTGTGCAAAAATGAGGAATTTTGGGAATCTCAGTGATGGGAAGTGTTTAATAAGGTACATTAAGGATAGGGGAAGGTGTATGAACATCAGGATACAAGTTTTGCTGATGATTTGACCATCCAAGAGAAATTACCTTCAAAACCCTAGGAGAGGGAAATGAAACTTACCTAGGCACAACTGAAGCATGAACAAGGTGTAAAATGACCCTTTGGAACTTGACATGATGATGAAAAATCTATGAATGACGGTACACTCAGCTGAATGGTGACATGTACCGACATTTGGACAACTTTGACAAGAGTAAAAGAAAACCCTAGACCTAATACCTAGTGACCAAATTTTACTTGAAGACTCACTGAAATGACAAAATTTGACCTTGACATCTTAAAATCACTTTGTAAGAGCATTTTTGATCACTGGAGGAAGGCTGCAAATACTGACACTAACAGAAGGCTTGTAGATCACGGATACTACGGGGGGTTAAACCTTTGAACCATTTCCTCACTTCTCCCCCTAAGCTCTGAGCAAATAACCTAAGCTTGGAAGAATCATCATCAATTTCATTTCTGTCAAAGTAGTCATTCATCTTATCCACATGTTGTGATGCATTTTTAGCCTTGCTAGCATCATATAATGGAATTTTGGACTGATAGTCCTGTGGAAGATTGACTAATGGTGCAGGAAGAACTAAGGGAGCATACCATGTTGCCATGATATGTGGTGGAGGTGGATTTACAAGAGGTGGATTAACAAAAGGGAAAGTGGGCTGAAGTGGAGTGATTTGAACACTGGGTGTAGGGTGAGTAGAAGTGGATGGACCAGGAATAGACTGTTGAGTTGATCTTGGATGAGAGACACCTAAGTTGGGAAGAAAATGCAAATCAGGAGGTGTTGTTTCTCTGATACCAAGAGGTTCACTTGTTTCTGGGGATGATGGTGAAGAATCAGAATCTAACTGATCTAAATCACCAAGAGACCTAGTTCTAAATGGATTTACTAAGTAAAATTGAGATTGTTGTAGAGCTGAAAGATTTTCATGAACTGAATTAGCTCTCAAGGGTGATCTGAAAACAGTTGATAAATGAATCTTAGGAGACTTCCTAAGGATACTTTCTGGGTTATAAACTATCTCAGGTGGATCAGGGTCAGGATAGGCTCTAGTGTGAATCTTTCTAGGAGCCACTATGGTGTGTTTCTCAGACCCAAATAAACAAGACAAGTTCAACCAGGTATGACAATATTTAAGAGGTTAACTAGTCTGTTTTGCAAAAAAAATTTAATCCTGCAGTCTTCTGACTGAGTTTGAAAGATATTATAATGATAAGGGTTCTTGCCAGTGGAGTCTTAAGGTCTGTTCAAAATTGTGGAGTCGCCAAGTGGAAGTTTTTAGCCCCTAAGGAGGTAAAAGGTTTTATGGTCCACCACCATGTTTATTGGATACCAATCTAAAATATTTTTAGGTTTTTCTGATTTATTTTTCAGTTGTGTGGTTTCTAAGGATATCCTAAATCTGTTTCACAACTTAGCTACAGTTATGAGAAAAAGACAGTCTACTCTTATGGAAAAGTCAACTGATATTTCAAGGTTAGATAAAGACTTAGGAGAATCCTAGGGTTTGCCTAGTTTGTCACTGATTCAACACAAGTTTTACCATAATTACTATTACTTGGTAGTGCTTAGAAAGGCTGCTTTTACTCTCAATTTTTTATGAAGTTTTAAGGGAACCTAATGTGAAAATTCAACCGAGTTCCCCGGTGGAGTCGACAGAAATGTTATGAATCCATAATTTTAGCAGATTGGTAAGACTAAAATTGTGGGAGCAACATCGTTTCAACCAAATTTGGGATTCTAGGATCTAGCCCTCCTGAATCCAAAGAGGGATCTCTCTATGAATGGGTTCAAAGATGTGATATTTAATAGCTGAAATTGTGATATTAGGCTAGTTATGAAGAGCTTGGGTTTTGTTTTGTTTGTTTTGGTTGGGCAAGGACATGATGAAGGTGAAGGAAGTTTCAGAATGAAGGAATGATTTGGCTGACAGAAAGGCAAATATATTTTTAACCCATTGGGCTATGGAGTTATAGGAGGATTTTAATTGGACAACAAGGTTCAAACAGGATCCATGGGGAAAATCACTTATGTCAAAGGATCTCTTAAGGTGATTTTATGGAATGAAACAGATAGGAAATGAAGAACAAACAAATGAAAAAACAGTGAAACAACCTAAGATCAAGTAAGTTCTTTTAAACTATCTTGCTTCAGCATGTACTTAAAGAAAAACATAAGAGTATTCTAAGATCAGGTTAGTACCTCTAAGCTAGGCTGCATTGAATTACTTTCAATTAGAAAACATTAAAAAATAGTTTGAACAACTTAAGATCAGGTAAGTGCCTCTAAACTACCCTGCTTTCAGCATATTAAAATAAGAAAAACATAAAAGTATTCTGAGATCAGGTTAGTGCCTTCAAACCGGCCTGCATTGAAGTAATTTTAGTTAGAAAACATTAAAAAACAGTTTGAACAGCTTAAGATCAGGTAAGTGCCTTTAAACTACCCTGCTTTCAGCATATTCAAACAAGAAAACCACAGATGACAGTGACAAAGAGAAATTTAGATCAGGAAAGTGCCTTTAAACCGACCTGCATTGATGTACTCTTCAAAGAGAACGTTCAAATGAAGAAAACATAGACAATAAAGCTTTCAGTAAGAGTAGGGTACTGTTGAAAGTAAATCCTAGCTCTATGTTTGCTGCTCTTTATCAGAGAAAGTGAACAAAGTGAAAACATCAAGCAAAATAACAATTGACAGTGAGGAACACATCACCATTGACATAAATCAGGATCCCATAAATTAGCAGCTTGTATTTGATGTTTCAAACCAGTTACAATCAGCAAGCCCGGTGGGTCTCTACAACTTCAAACTTCTCATATCAGCTTCTGTATCTTCAAGTGGAAAATAGGGCATCAGGAGCTTCAGAGACTATTACATGCGTTCAGATGTCTAGAGACCAACCCCTCACTCATTTTCTACTGAAGTATATATAGAAGAATGAGGAGGTGAGATCTGATAAAAGATCTCAAATTATAATTAATACAGAGTTAATGGTTTCTTGGCCTTTGAGGGGCTCAATGAAGAAATGTACAGGTGTTCCACTGTATTAATTGATTTATATTTATGAATTAAGCTCGGTGGGAGATTTTGTTGACCTTTGAGGCTCAGTGTGGTGTAGAAGAAACTCTGTAGATGTTTGTCATTAATTTGCCTGCAGAATTTACCCTTTGGCTGCGTTATGAGGTAGATATCCAATCCTGATCAATAAATTCGACCTCTGATTGAATACTTTGCGGAACAGGTGGCACTGTGGTAGCTGAGGAATCAATTGGCCTCAGATGTGGTTGTGGAGGCTTTCCGTCTAATAAAAAACTTAAGATTTTCTTCTTTAATTGTGTTTTAAATCAAGGATTAGGCCTTTGATAACTGTCTTAGCCGTAATCCCCATAAAACTGTCTCTAATCCTCTGTTCTGCTACATTTTGGTCTTTGGCACTGATACTCTTCGACTGTGCCCGATTCTTGGTTTTCTTGCTATTGTGCAGGGCTGTACAGGGTTCGTAAGGCATCTGTGCTCGATAAACACAATGAAACGTGAAATTAAAAACCTTGCAGTTGATTTTTTGTGGTAGACCTAACGCGGGAGGATCATCACCCTCACCCTTCTAAATTTCTTCAAATGTAGTAAGGAAATCATTCAAACCCTGCATAAAAAAAAAAAAAATTATAAAATCCCGCGTATGTGGGTTTATTGCTGCAGAGGATATGTGGAGGAATCGTGGCCGTTGGATGGAATCATCCAACGGTCGAGATTTATCGGTAGAGATCATAGAACGGGAAGAAAAAAGATTAAATCTGAGCTGTCAATTGCACAGAGATCGACGGCCGAGATTGAACGAGGAGGCAGAAAAGGAGAATGAATCTGAACCGTCGATCGTGCAGAGATCGACGGTCGGGAGCAGAAATGAAATGTCAAAGCGGGAATTGTCTACTCGGTGACGGAATATGGGCAATGGAATGTGGACCGTCGATCCGTAGATCAGATCGACGACGTAAATTGATTGAACGCCGCACTGCAGCCCACTTAAACATCGAGCATCTTCGACGAGTGATAGCTGTTGGATGGGCGGGTTCAGATTTGATGGCTGTGGTCAATATCGCTGGGCATCCTCGTCCGAACTGTAACACGCGATGAGCGAGCGGTTTTCAAATAGTGCGCAGGACACGTGGCGGAAAGGGTATGGAATCGCTGGCGATCGGGGGAAAATAGCTTTCGCCTCAAAGGCAGTGCGATGGATACCACCGGTTTTGGGCAATCAGCTTATGGACGGCGGGGACCCCGAAGGAGATGGACTCCGCACCGTTCGATCTGTGGATTAGATCGACGGTGTAGATTTATTGAGAAATCGCTCCGATGGAGAATTTTATAAAATAAAATAAAACCCAAAGTTTACAAATAAAAAAGGTTTTAATGGTTTTGGACGGGATATATATGTGATATAGGATAAGCGCCCGACTGCGGGGCCTTTGGGCTTATGGAATACAATGGGCCCGGGACTTTATATAACAAGGGCCAATCGCAATCGCAGTTTCGGGCCCAGGCTTTTAAATCAACCCATTGGAAGATTTGTGATGCGATAAAATATAGACCGTCGATCTGCAGATCAGATTGACGGTGGGAGATGCATCGGGGGAAATCGCAAATCGCTGATCGGGCCAGGGCGCTTTAATATTCTCATTGGAATATTGCGATGTGAACGCGCGATCGCATCAGAACTTTTATAATGGCATAAAGACTTGCGCTCTTGTGTTTGCGATGCGATAAGCGCCGGAAAAAGGTTAGCGCTTAGTTCCAGGGTGTGAGTGTATGGAAGAAAAGGGTTAAAGACTTAGCCCGAGGGGGCTTAAGTCCAATGCATAGAAAATATGCATTTTAATGGTTTTTCAAGGATTTTGAAAGGGATTTGAGGCTTCTGATAAGGTTAAGAGAGAGTCTTAAAACCTTATCAAGGGTTTTATGAAGTGGAAAGGGGAGAAACTTAAAAATGAGGGGTTTTCATGGGAAATGGAGGGATATAAAAAGAGGTTAGTTTTTGAAGAGGACGAAGGGGAAAATGGGCTTGCAGTGGTATTTGGCTTTGGAAATGAGCAGGATTTCAGAGTCTTTTGAGATGTAAACAACAGTGTAGGATCTGGACAGAAGCATGAGGCCTTCAAGAGTCTTCAAGCGCCAACAATTTTTAGTAATGAAAATTGTTCCTTGAAGGCTTAAAACATATTTAGCCACCTTTTGGTATAATCAAATTTTACAGGTGGCTAACACCAGTTTGGCTTGGCCTCCCTACTTTTCCTCCATCTTGGTGATCATGTTGAAGTCTCCTCGAATGATCCATAGAGGATGGAGTCTGTTGGAGTTGAGCACTTCTATTGTGTCTAAAAGAGAAATTTTACGACCTGCTTCCTGAGGGAAGTAGACATTAGTAAGATGACCATGAATGTTGGTGCCTATTATGTGAAAAGTAGCCTGTATAATATGATGAGAGGCATGGAAGTATGAGAGTGTTATAGCTTGCGTGTTCCAAGCAATTTCCAATCCTCCAGAGGCTCCCGAAGCATCCACTGAAACCGAGTGACAACCTGGCTAGCCTTTAGAGAGGATGTTTCCAAGAGTGATACTATTACACTTTGTTTCCTACAAGAAGAAGATCTGGGGTTGCTCCTGCTTTATCATGTTTTTTATCATTCTGAGTTTCTCGGGGCTGTTGAGCCCTCTTAGATTCCATGAATTGAGCTTCATGATTCACTATTAGTGAGGGGCTTGTAGTACTTTGTCAACTTAGTGTATCTGCCTGAGTCTACCAGGATTTTCCCTATTGTGATAGTTCTTTGAATATTTGTCTTTCTTCCACTATTTTTGGAGTCTTTAGGAAAGTAATTTCCATCCCATTGACTACCCAGTTGTATGCCTAGTTGATGCTGCTGGTAGGCCCTAGAAATGATGACTTCTAGGGTGTTTAGCTGATGCTCTTGAATCTTGTCGTATTCCTTCCTTCTGCAAGCTTGTTCAAGCTCAAAGATGTCAAGTCCTCCCAAGTCAATGCTTTCCAGTTCTTCTTCCATATTTTGAATCTGACTGCCTTTTGTTGTGATAGTTGTAGAGTGCAGGGTCTGGCCGAGGATGCAGTGGACGTCCATACCATTTTGTTTCCAATCAGGATCCTTCAGAGAAACCTCAGGAATCCCGAGATTGTCACCCAGGGGCAAAGGAGTGCGAGAAAAACCAGATGGTGGGGGAGGAGAGATCGAATTGATCCGCGGGGGGATTCGCTGGTTGGTTTGAGGGGGGTCTTCAGTAGCTTTAGCAAGAACCATTGCTTGTGGAGGGAATGGAGGCAGAGTCATGAAGGGGCCTTTTCCCGGAGGTAGGTTTTTTATGTGATCTTCTCCTATTTGTGATCTTGGTAAAACCTTCTTGGGCCGACTTATCAGAGGGGTCAGAGGTTTGGGGTTTTTCATTTAGAGGGTAGTCCCGAAAAAGATGCCCATGGGTATGAAACTTACGACAGCAGAAGGGTACATGTTCAAAATCTAAGGGCTGGATCCATTCAAAATCATCATGATAGAGACTTACCGAATCTAGGAGGGCTTTGTCCAGGCGCATGAAGACACAAATACGGGCATATGAGGTGTATATGCGCAGCTTCGTTTCTTCAACAATTTTTATGAACTCCCCCAGCCCCTTGCTAATGTCTCTCAGTGATTCTTCATCCCAGTATTCCAACGGGAGCGAGTACATCCAGATCCATACTGGTTCCCAACTGAAATCCTCTTTGTCAGGGTTACATCTCTCTACCCATTCCCTTAAGTACAGGCCAGCGGAGTTGAAGAAATAGGGACCTTCATCCATAACCCTATTGCAGTCTTCGATGCAAATGAAAATCATAGTGAAAAACCCCTTTGGTCCCAGCTGCAGGGTCACATGTCCCTTGGGTTTCCATTTGGCAGAAATCCATCCTTGCAGAGCTTTTTCAGTCTGCCAGTATCCAATGAATTTTCCAATGAGAGCATGGTCCCTCATGTAATAGATTTGGCCATTGATTCTGTGGCTGGGAAGTTCTATTTTGAGTCTTTCAACTGCAATGGGTTTGCAGGTTGTTAATGTAGCCATGGGCATTTCCTTTTGCCCAACCTCTCCTTCTTGTACTTCACTACGCCTGTCTGACTGATCAATGTGGACGTTTGTCGTATCTTTTATTGGGGTATCTCTTGTATCCGAGTTTGTTTGTTCTGGACCGGAGTGCTTTGTCATTTTTTTAGCTTGTTTTCCTTTCTTGACTGAGGGGGAAGGCTTTGAAGCCCCCCCCCCCCCCCCCGATGGGTCTGACATTGTAGAGAATCCTATGCCAGCAAGCTGCTTGCGAGAGGGTGAATGCGGATGGTAAACAGAGGACAAGAGGGGTCAGACTGCATCGTAGCAGGGGCGAGCAGAAACCCTAAGTTGCAGAGCGCGCGAACCTCACTAAGTGGGTCTTTATTAAAGTGGGGTGAATTAAAAAATATAAAGTGAGATTTAAAATAGCATTTAATCTTAGCCCTAGATCTAAAACTATTTTAGCCATTGGATTTGGGGATAACCCAAAAGTCACTTAGAGTTCTATTAAAGGAGGAAAAGGAGAGAAAAGGTCATTCATTCATTAATTATTTCATGAGTAGGTTGAGAGAAGGAGAAAGAGAAAGCTGAAGAGAATTTTTTGAGAAGTGAGAAGGAGGGCAGTAGCACTAACTTTCAGCAAATCCGTACAGCAGGGAAGAGCACGAAGTTCGAGGCAAGTGGGCACGAATTTCAAGGAGAGAAAACTGCAGATTTCGAGGGAGGTCGTACAGCCATTCCGACACCGTTTTCAAGGTTGTTCGCATAGTTTTGAAGATTGTCATTTCTGCTGTAATTTTTCTATTTTGTGGGCACAGAAACTGAGGTGGAGTTTGGCACGGTTTTTTAGATAAGTTCTGTTTCGAAGTTGCTGTATTTTTTTTTTTTCTGTGTAAATTTCTGCATCACTGTAAAAGCAATATTTAGAAAATAAAGAGAATCTTTTGAACTAGTTTTCCCCAAGAGTTGTAGGGGGGCTTTCCAGGGTCAGGTTGACCAAAAATCACCGTGTTAAAATGTTTTGTGTGGCTGTTTTAGTCTGCTGATTTTTATTTCTGCAATTTCCAGCACTGTGAAAATTTTCCAGAATTTGTGTTTTCATAAAATATTTATTTTCTAGCTTGTTGAATGTAAGGTTATGGGAAAGGGCATTTAACTATTTGGAGAAATAAGGTGAAACTGAAAACTAGGGTGGGAAAATAGAAATTTCTACATTGTTTTCCCTTTTGATGAGCAGTCGTACATGCCATTGTAGGGGCTCAGATATTTATATATGGGCATGTACTATTGTCTTCGGTTAATAATATAAATAAAGAGTTGCATTTCCAGATCCTGTTTTTGTTCATGTTTCTTGTTTCTTGCTGAAATATTTCTATTTAGAACACCAAAATGTGTTAAATCTATTAAAATGTTTGACGTTCGAGATCTTACAGTGGTATTAGAGTGTGCATCCTCCCAACCTAAAGGTTATTGTCAATAGATCAAATTTCTATCTCCAAGATTGAAAATTCTTGTCATAACTTTGGTGAGATTTCTTTCACCCTAGCCAGACTTCGGTGGGATTTCTTTCACCCTCGCCATCATTTTCCATCTTTGGCGATACTCAATATCACCGTAATTGGTATTATGGAAATGTTACTCCATCTAGTTCAATGGTTTATTACTTCCCTGTAGAGATTATTGGGTGTGGATATTTTTCTATTTGCATTTATATTGGATACTACTTTTATATAATTCTGGAGGATGTTTAATTTCTCTTAGCAAGGTTGAATTTCGAAGCTTTACATTATCATTTGAAGTTCAAAGAGGTTACAACTACATCCAAATGTGTAAAATTATTGAAGCATATTCAAGAGATACATTATCTTATTTGCAACCATCAAAGATAATTTAAAGTGGTTGAGTCTATTGTTGTGATAGGGTCCATCCTTGGTTTCCTAATTGATTGAATTTTTTATCCCTGGTGGTCATATTTATTGATAGAATGATTGTTGACAGGTTTTAATGTGCTAAAAAGACACAGTTTATATCTCGAAGACCGAGTCTAATTGATGTGTTTGAGATCACTATTTGTATAGTTTATATTTTATATGATAGGGGCTGAAGTGTCTATCAAGAGGGCCAAGTCCTAAAACAACCTATATCATATCTCATTCACTAGACAGGAATAAATTTGTGTCCAAAATTCATGTTTAATTTCCTGAAGGCTGAGTTCCAAGCATCTTTGTAAGAATGAATTAATTCCCTTTTAGGGGGGATGATTTTTCCTTTTTTACTAATTGGAGGTCTATTTCTATATTGTTTTGGTGCCAAATTCCAACCCCAAAGATCATACCATTAATCAAATTCTCCGTGGGCTGAATTTAAATTTCCTCCTTGCTCTACAATGCCTAGGGCATGGGAGTCACTTTCAGAATTTCGTTATCAAGGAGGAGAAACACTTCTTCATTGTTGTGACTATTTTCGTTCTATAATATTTAGGATTGGTAGAATAAACGCAGAAGACAACATCAAAACCACTTTGGAAGTTGGGATCTAGCACTGCTAGCTTCAGAGAGGGATCTCTCTTTGTGATTTAGCTTTGTTTTGAATAAATATTAGGCTAGTTATGACTGTATTTGGTCATTGTTTGATTTTGATTGATTTGGTTGATTAAATATTTATATTCCCATTGGGAAATGGAGTCAAAATATAAAAATGGGTTTTGAATCAATTTTTTAAAAAGTTGTAACAGGGAAAGCTAGGTTTCATTCAATGGATACTTTAAGATTTTAAATGAATAATGAAGATAGCAAAAAAGTGAATTTCAGTTGAGATTGAAAATAAATTAAGTATTTTTCAATCTGACTTAAAGTAGAAAACATTTAAATTGTAAAAGCAATGAGAATAAGGTGTTCTTAATAACATGTCCTATTCATCACACTCTCTTTTTTGCAATTAAGAATTCTGACAAATAGGGAAAAGGGAATAACAGTGGAAAACACAAAAACAATAGAAACACTTCACTAGTAATTACACCACATGAATCTTGAAAGAAGTCTTTGTATTATTGATGCTCCAAAAAAAAATGGAATTTACAATTGCGCAATAGGCAAAATATGTTCAAAAATCAACATGTAATGCTTCAAACAATGAAGTATTTATACTAAAATATTACAAAGTTGATTACAATAAATGTTGTCTCAACAGGAAGTGTATTATTAGCCTAAATATAACAATAAATTCTAACTATGACAACAAATAGGCTCGATGTGGGTGATCTAGCTTTCTGGCACTGCTTTCAAGGAATTAGTTGCTTAGTAGGCCTATTTGTAGGCAGCGCTAGCTGTAATATTGGCTAATGTGTTGTCCTCTGAGATAGTTGCAGATGACTGTTATTTGTTACTTTTTACTCTTGGAACTAAGTTAACTTATCCCATCGATCTTCATCTAGGATAGTTAATTTGATGACCTTCCTGTAGATTTCATCCACTTCGGTATACTTGGCAAAGGTTGGTTTTACCACAAAAATGTGGTTTATCTCATGCTGGATGAAAAGGTCATGAGCCAATGCCTCCAAAAATGCTTTCTCTGTCATAGTGCCTCTGATATTTGAAAATTTAGTTGTATCCCTAGCAATTTCATTCAATTTATTTACATAATCCTCTCAGGTAATTAGTTTTCCATTTATTACAAATAGGGAAGGAAGACCTTTCTAAGTTAAAGGTTCTATCCTACTAAAAAATATGTTTACAACTATCTCTAAGCTGTGACATTTTTCCTCTATTTGTACAATAAGGTTTCTCTTTTTAAGAACCTTGTTTACCTCCAAAATTGTCTTTTTCTTGTCTTCAACCCCTAATTCATCTTGTTAGCTCTCCACCGGATCTCTGAGGCTGAGAAGAGACCAGCAAAGGTAACTACAGACCAAGATCTCACCAAGTAGCTAGCCCTACTAGGCAGGAGAGGGCTCTCTCCAAGGGATCACAACTAAGATGGTTGGACCAATTAGCTTTTAGGCTAGGTATAGTATCACATGGGTTTTTATTGGTTGATTTGGATGTTGGATGAGTGAATTAGGTCAAAGAGGTAACTAGGTCAGGGAAAATAAGATCACAATTGTAGCTAGGTAAGCACTCTAACATTTTAAGGTTTTAATATGAGATGGATCAGACTGGTGAGCTGCTAAAAAGAGCATGACAGTACATGAATTCCTTTTAAATTGAAGAAATGAAACAAATTATGGTGATTCTCCCAAAACAAAGCATAAAAGATGTATTCTGCTTATCAAAATTTAGAATCAAACATATCATAGAACTAGAATGAACAAGGAAAGTACAAAGAATTCGTACATATGCAACAGAAGAAGAAACTATGATAAAATACAGTACCACATGAATCCCACCAAAATAGCTGCAACTCATCCAATATATTCCTGCTAAAATCTGAATACACTAGTGTCTCTAATCATTACAACATCATCCAACCTGTGAAATGAGTAAAGAATTGAAAGATATAGACATGAAACAACTTCTCCAAGCCTTAGGTGTCGAATCCATGAGTTGTGGAGTTGATCTACAAAATTCTGAACTACAAACCTAAAGTGTAGAGAGGTCAAACTCACTCATCCTTAAATTTAGTGAAACTGATTCATTCATCCTCAAAAAGAATTTTACCTAGTGTATTTACCCTTAAGTAACTCAAAAGAAACTTAATTACATTTACTTCCATCACTTACATCAGTAAAATCATGATTTTCCATGTTCAAACTCAAAAAACTGAGAAAAAATCAGAAATATCAGTCACTAGTCAGGAGCACAACACTAGTGTCAAGAGCACCGTGGCAAATTCATCTTAGTTTTTTATGGGGTTTTTGATGTCCAAATTTAGCTCAGGATAGCTCACCGGAAAGCCTGTCCTTTCTAGTTTCCATAAATGTACTTGATTTCCAAAAATGATGAGTTTTAGCTCTGCAAAAGGTCAATCTCCCAAGACTGGTCAGAAGCGCAACGTCTAGCTGAAAATCAGGGCAGAAACATGATTTTTGAGGTGTTTTTTGGCCTTTATCCCTGCCACATTGTCCAAATTTGCTTAGAAAAGTGTCAAAATTCACTATTTTCTACCTTATGAATCCCATGGTGGTCTTCGTTTTGCATTTGGAGGCTCCTAGAAGAAGCACAATGCTTAGGGCGTTGGGCTCCTGAGAGTCTAACTGTGCTGGAAACTATCAGGAGTTTGCAATGTAGAAATTTAAACAATATTGGGATGTATTACCGGACTCTCTTGATCTAACAATTAAATCCACTATTAAATACATAATCCTTCTACTTAATTCTTTGCAGAAATTAAATTTCCAATTGCAAACACATGAAGAAAAGCAATCGCACATAACAAGATGTTTTACCAGAAAAGATTAAAGATAAAAACCCCAACTATCATATATTATGTATATCATGGATCATGAAAAAATATCATACAAAGCTCAGCTCATAGAGCTATCATTACAATATACAATCGTCTCACACTTTCATACAAAAATTGGTTCACACATGTACCAATTTACTGCCTCAAGACAACTTGCCTCCACTACGCAATCCCTGCTAATGAAGATCCCTGAATGAATTCGATGTTGCCTTGACTTGATTGCGCAATCCTCATTTGCATCTCTAATGTGTGTTTGGTTGCACTTTTGCACCCACTATAATCACAACTGATATTCAAACAGGCCCTTTCACCTATCTCTCAACTGGGTCTCCACTAGATCTGACATGCATGTAGTTAATAGTAGTATTTCTTCAGTTGCATGTGAGACCACTACTTGTGTATTAATTAAATAATTAATTCACTGATATGTCACTAGTGTATCTTTAGTTACAACTAGTTACAACTAGCACAACTGAGTTTAACTCACTTAACTGAGTTAAACTAAATAACAACTCACATAACTACACATCCAACTCGGTTACAACTTTGTATCACTCAGTTACAACAAAGTCCACTCTGCATGTCCCACCAACCAACCTTAGAACTCGTAATTCCTTCAGTGAATTGGTTTTCCACATCGGTTAATTGAAATCAAGTGCTTCAAGAGAATAAGTTATTATTTATTGTCTGATTATCATTAAGGGCTAATAATAATCGACATGCATTCTATTTTTAGATATGGGATCTATAAATAGACTTCACCCATGATCTAAAAATAGAAACTCATCTAAAGATAGAATTTGCTCAACTATCTAGAATTAGTCTCTTGCTAATTTTAGAATATGTTCACCATTCTAAAAATAGACATACACCTAACAATAGCCTACAGGCCCCACCTAGTGAAGGTGCTTAATTTTCACTAGGATCATCATCTTTTTGAATCTCAACACTCCCTCTCAACAAGAAATGGATTATCCTTCACCCTGATCCTGTCTCTATGGTATTCGAATTTTCTCCTGGTGAGCGCCTTCATCAGAATATCTGCATCCTGATCTTCTGTAGGAATGTACTGAAGCAACATGATCTTCCGCTGCACACAATATCTGATATGATGATACTAGATATCTATATGCTTAGATCTATCATGAAACACATGATTAATCAAGAGTTTAATGCAACTCTGATTATCACAATGAATCACTATAGGATCTAAATGAGAACCGAACAAACAGACCACAATCTTCCTCATCCTGATAGCCTCACATGCAGCTTGACTTGCTGCCATGTATTATGCTTCTGCTGAATTGAGTACCATGGATCTCTATTTCTTGATGTACCAAGAAACAGATGTAGATATGATACTGAAAACCCCTTCTGATGTGCTCTTTCTGTCCATTGAGTTTCCTACCCAATCTGCATCTGTGAAGACATGCAACTTCACCTCATCCATCTATCTGTACCATAAGCCATACTCAGATGTGCCCCTCAGATATCTTAGGACATGCTTTCCCTCCTTCCAAAAGAGCTTGGTAAGCTTAACCATCACTTTACTAAGCTGGTTCACCGCATAGCATATGACCGGTCTTGTATTAACTAAATACATGAGCGAACCCACCAACTGTCGATAGACAGTAGCATCCACTACCTCTCCAGATGTAGCATCCTCTTTCCTCTAGTTTCCTGAAAGAGGAATATCCATGGGTTTTCAGCCCTCCATGTGAAACTTACCTACTATCTCCCTTGCATACTTTCCTTGAGACACAAAAATTTTACCTTCTCGCTGCCATATTTCCAATCCAAGGAAATAGTGAAGGAGGCCCATATCCTTCATCTCAAACTCCTTTGCAAGGTCCTCCTTGCATGAGTATATCAGCTACTCATCACCAGTCAGTATTAAATCATCAACATAAATAAAAATGATTAAAATCTTACCCTCCACCACAATCTGGTATAGGTTTGCATCCGTCTCAATCTTGGTGAAGCCAAGTCCAGTGAAGTAGTTGTCGATCCGAGTGTACCAAGCACTAGGTGCTTACTTCAAGCCATACAATGCTCTTTTGAGTCTGCACACATGTGACTCGCTGCTGAAGATCTCAAATCCTTCAGCCTACTCAATGTACACTTCTTCCTCAATGATCCCATTAAGGAACGTAGTCTTTACATCCATCTGATGAATGTGCCAATCCATCTGCGCTGAGAGAGCACGGATGGTCCTTATGGAAGAATACCGTGTGACAAGTGCAAAGGTTTCTTCATAATCAATCCCCTCGATTTGTGAGAAGCCCCGGGCCAAAAATCTTGCCTTCTACTTCTCAACATTCCCATCAAAAGCTTGCTTAACCTTGTAGATCCATCTTGAACCTACCACTGATTTATTAACCGACCTTGGAACAATTTCCCAAGAATTTTTTCTGACAATGGAGCTATACTCCTCCACCATTGCATCTACCCATGTGGGCTCCTCCACTGCTTCCTAAAAGGAATATGTCTCAGTCACAATACATTTGCTCATGAGAGCCATGTATCCAGTGAATCGGTCAGGAGACTATCTCTGTCTGCACTGTGAAGTAGGAACTCCTACATTCTGTGCCGCATCAAGCTTCAGCCTCTCAGCTTATGTGGTATGCCTTCTACTAGTTCTGATGTTTGGCTTTGCGTGAGTGGACTCCTCCACTC
The DNA here is from genome assembly GCA_034641835.2 of Pinus albicaulis. NCBI lineage: Eukaryota > Viridiplantae > Streptophyta > Pinopsida > Pinales > Pinaceae > Pinus > Pinus albicaulis. The sequence continues at coordinate 1,648,953,591 of CM076582.1, forward strand.
CATGAACCTCCTCTTGTGGTTGATCCACAACTAGAGACTTGTCTTTGGGAACAAGTAGTTCCTCCTCTGCATGCAAGTCTAGCTCCCTCTCAAGCGATAACTTCATGGCTTTCTCCTCATTGAATTTTATATCCCTTCGCACCACAGTCATTCGACTGTTTGGAAAATACACACAATAATTATGGGGTGTTTTTGTGTAGCCCACAAATATCCCAACTTCAGTAGTCGGCTCTAGCTTCTTCCTAGCATTCTTGGTCACATGCACATAAACAGATGAGTCAAAAATCTTAAAGTGAGAAACATCTGGTTTCTTACTAGTAAAATCTTCTTTAGGTGTACTCATGCCAAGTACTCTACGAGGACAATGGTTTTTCACATTGTTGGAATAGGGTCCCCTAAAAGCTGTGAATTTTGTACAATTTTGTATATTTTTGGTCTTAATTAGTCTAACACAGGGGTTTTGGGGTGGGTCAAAGCCCCGAATGCATTGTAATGGGTCAAGGGTAGACCAAAAGTCCACAAACCACGGTTTGCAGACCATTGGAAGTGTAGGCTAAGTCAATATAAATATATGAACATTTTGAGTCTTAAGGTTGGAAAAAATTAAGTTTGATGCTAAGTGCAAATTGTTAGAACTATTGTTGGGTCATTAGGGTAAGGACTCCTACTAGTCGTGTGCGCGAAGATCCTCAGTCCTATTGTGTGTGGACCCTGCTAGCTGTGTGCGCAGGATATGTTAGATTGTATTGGATTTTGGATTCTAATATATGTGGATATGGTTGAATTATTTCTGTGTTATCTGATCTAATGTATTTCTGTTGATGTGAACTATTGGATCTGTTACAAATATTGTTGGTTATCTGTTTATGCTACAAATCTATCTATGTTATGGTATAATGGTAAATTTTTATGTTATTATGTGCTAATAACTGCTGATATGCATGTGGCTGAAGAGTTATTAAATAGATATGTGCATGATAATAGCTCTGTATATTGCGATTATACTGTTAACTACCCTACGAATAGAACTGTCTGGTGTGAACCTGATAGGTTGCGAACATGGATCTGCTTGACCTACCTACTCTCTCTCAAGGTGCAGAAACCTGGTTCCAGCACCCTCCCATACTACTTCAGGTGATACTTTGGCCTGCCCAAGCAGGTCACTGCCGAAAGCGCCAGTATTTTAGGGGTTTTTTGGAGAACCTTAACCTCTGAACCTAGGTCAAGACCCCTCGAGCGACCAAATGGTTCCGTTGTCGGGACCAGAAGAATTTTGAGAGAGGGATCGGGTAATTCCAAGGGAACATTGGAGACCTGAGAAGAAAGAAATTGAAGAGTGGTTCGAAAAATAGGTTCAGGTATTTTCGGTAAAAGAGAATCGTAGCACAAAGTTGACTGCAGAGAAGTGGAAGAATAAGTACATTTTCACAGAGGTCTACGAAATTTTATTTGTGAAATTTGCGACCAAGCTTCAGGAGTGGCTCGCAAGGCTCGTAGATTTCCAGAAGTGTTGTAAGGACGAACGGATCATGTTATTGCCTATATCTACCTCAGGCTGAAGGAAGGCAGAGTTCAGGGTAACATCAAACCACGCTCAGTCTGGTAGCTAGCCCTACTAGATCAGGAGAGGGCTCTCTCCGAGTCAATCTCAGCAAAGATAATCAATAAGGCTTGAGATGACTTTGAAATAAAAGCTAATTTTAGGCTAGGTATATAAATAAAAGAGTTTGATTTTGATTTTGGGGGTTTTTGTTGGAATCAAAGGGAAAGGCAGTTTTGGATTCAGGGATAAGGCCTAGTTTTTGCAGAGTTCTGATTGGGGCAAGGAAGGAAATTGTTTTGATGCTTTATATTGAATGAATGGATGGTTCAGACCGGTGAGGAGCTGAAGAGGGAAAGAGGCTTTCAAGAATCCTCTTCAAACAGATGAAAACATGGAAAATTAAACAAACTGAAGGCAGAGCGAAGAAATCTAATGAATTCCACCTTTATAACTCATTTGTTTAATTTAAGAAGAAAGGAGAAGGGAAATGATACACATAAAACATCAGTGAACTTAAAATCACATAGGGAAACACACCATCAAAACATAGAGCCACATGGATCCCAAAGAGTGTTGCAAACCCTGGTCTATTCCTTTGCCAAAATTGCAGAGATGAAATGTACAATGAAGTTCCAAGCAATCCCAAGTGTCCAACCCTAGAAATGACTGAAGAACTACATGATATAGACAAGCCTAACTCATTACCATGCCTCTAGGGGTTGATCTCATCATTCTAGGAGCTGTTTCAACCATATCTAAACTAGGAACTGGAAAATAGGCAATGAAACAACTTGCCTCTATATGATAGGAAATTGATTCATTCACTTACATTTCACTTTTTGGTGAATGAATATATTAGAATGAGTAAAAATGTGCAAAAATTACATCAAAGTCATGAAATTACATCATGTTACATCAAGAGTTACATGAAAAAGTCAAACTAGCCAAAACTAGGCGAAATTCTGAGCCCCTGAGTGAAAAATAGGCCAAATTTCCCTATGCACCGCGCCTGAAATCTCTATGCATAGCACAACTTTGAGGCTGATTTTGAGGGCCTTCCTGAAGTCCAAATTGAGTGCAGGATAGCTCGTTGGAAAGCCCTACCTGTCTACTTTCCAACCCAAGTGGCATTTCTAGATTTGGTTTCCATTTTCCTCTCCAAAAATCAAATATCCCAACATTGCTTCCTGTGTGTCCAAACAGTGGCAGAAAGGTCATTTTTAGGGTGTTTTTGACCCTTTAGGCAACCCAAAACTTGTCAAAATCCTTAGGTAATGGGTAGGAATTCATACATTTTGATGAAAAATCTAGAAATGTAAAGTTTTCTTCAAGAGGATCTGCCAATTATAAGCGCGCGCCAAGTGGCGCTACGCGTCGGGCGAAAAAATCTGTGTTTAGGCCAAAAAATTCAAAATTGACAAAAAGTTTCCCAAATTTCTTGAAATTTGGGCTGAATGTCCATCATCAAGCATTATGCTGGGCCAAAGAATCTTCGGCCAAAATTTGGAGTCTATCATGCCTTTTATGCCGCCTTAATGCCTTCTTGGTGTATGCAATTCAGTTGTAGAGTCATTGTCTTGGTCATAAGAAGTATTCGTCTCCATGAGAATTTGCAAGGTCTATGTTGTCTTGTATGATAATGAGAACTTTGGTGTTTTGATTTATTGCCAAATATATGTCAAATGGGAGGGAATATGGAGGAATGGGGTAATGAAAGTGATGGGCTATAATCACGTGAAATGGGAGATAGGAAATGAAATGACTTTAGGGATAGGGAGATAGGCTTAGGAATGACTGTAGTGATGAGATAATAGTGAAGGGAAGGAAAAACAAGGTGATGGGAATAGAATGATTGACACAAAAACAAGTTTAAAACCCTAAGGAAGCACTTTTCAATCAAGATAATAGGGTTTAGTTTTGTACTCCAATTTTCATAGCCAATCTCATAATCAACACCAAGCACGAGTTATGAGAAAAAGAGGAGTGGCTTTGAATTGATTGAGCATGGAGCAACCGAGCAAATTTGATGTTTGGAGAAGAATGGAAAAATTTTGATGTTTCAGCCCAATGCGCCGCGCAGTCTATCCAGTGTGCTGCGCCCCTACAATGCACCGCGCCAGTGTCTTTTTTACACTGCGGAGGCAGGCCCAATGTGCCGCGCCTGCCCAGCGCGCCGCGACACTCAGCCTATGCGTCACGCACCCAACTTTGCCCAGTTTTTATTCAAACTTGCTCTGTTCCTTTAACATGACTTTCTCTTGTTTCAATATTTCTCTTTGGGTGCAAATAAGCTTCTTTTGAACATGAACAATGACTTATATACAGAAAAATTTAATTTTCATGTCATAAAACTCACTTTTGTAATGTTGCAAACTTGACATTTCACTTTAAAACTCTGTTTTGTTTCCTTTGTGCTTTTGAACTGAATGATGAGCTTTCGCGCACTAAACCACCATAAATTCTGAGAAAAAATCTTCACTTGCAATGGAAAAAACTCTTAAATTACTTGCACACCACATATTTGAGCACATTTAGAAAATTTGGAGAAGTTTATGGTGAAATTGGGCTTGCAGCTCTATGCGCCGTGCCACAAACCCAATGCGTAGCGCCCATTTGCAGGAGGCTTTTGGAGGCCTTCCCGATGTCCAAATTGGGCACAGGATAGCTTGTTGGACAGCTTATTGAGTCTAATTTCAAACTCAACTATAATTTTTCAATTTGGAGTTCATTTACCCTGTCAAAAATCAAATCTCACAAGACTGGTCAAAATGTGAAAAATGAGGCTGCCTCAAGGCAGAGTGCTGTTGTAGTCAACTTTTGAAGGTCTTACTCAACTTCAAATTGAGCTCATGATAGCTCATTGGAAATATATTTGTGTCTACTTATCATTTGACTCATCAAGAAAGTAATTTTGCCAACCAATCTAGGATAAATATTGATTTCCCCAAGGTCACGTCAGAGGTGCATCAATTCTCCTGAGGAAATAGTATTTTTGACATTTCTCTAAAACCATGACACCTGTGTAAAAATTGAAGGAGGTTTTTCTTCCTTAGCCTGTTTTGGACAAAAAATTCTCTCAGTTGTCCCAAATTCATCTTTTATTGCTCGAAAAAATCATTGGAGTAAAACCTATCCCGATGTGTGGAACAAGGGATTTGTCGAAATGAAGCGAAATGAATGGGATAAGGGGCTTCTAAATTCTTGAGAAAATTTTGGGAAGTAGGGAGGGATGTTAGGAAGTAGGGGAAAGTGGAATTTCAGAGATTGAGTGAGGGGAAGGGGTCCAAAAGGGAAAAACACAGGCCTAGCCTAGAAAATTGCCAAGTTGTAGCAAGAAACTAGGGTTTGTGAAAAAATGAGGAATTTGGGGGATCTCAGTGATGGGAAGTGTTTAATAAGGTACATTAAGGATAGGGGAAGGTGTATGAACATCAGGATACAAGTTTTGCTGATGATTTGACCATCCAAGAGAAATTACCTTCAAAACCCTAGGAGAGGGAAATGAACCTTACCTAGGCACAATTGAAGCATGAACAAGGTGTAAAATGACCCTTTGGAACTTGAAATGATGATGAAAACCCTCTGAATGACAGTACACTAAGATGAATGGTGACATGGACCGACATTTGAACAACTTTGAAAAGAGTGAAACAAACCCTAGACCTAATACCTAGTGACCAAATCTTTCTTGAAGACTCACTGAAATGACAAAATTTGACCTTGACACCTTAAAATCACCTTGTAAAAGCATGCTTGATCACTGGGGGAAGGCTACAAAGGCTAAAACTAATAGGTCACACAATAGACTCCAGAATTGATCCAGTAGTTAGAAAAGGCTGATAACACCATCACTCGTATGGTAGATCAATAGGTAGATAGTGTGCTGGGAGGGTTTGTGACAGAGTTTGCAATCGATCAGTTCATATCCTATTCTGAATTAGAGCGGAGTTTCTTCAAGGGTTTCTAGGGTAATTTTATGAAAACCTTGCCATTACTGATTAATATATTATTGTACGAAAAAAGCATTCTGTGTAGCCATACAGAGTGAATGAGCTCTGATTAGAGTGAGGGTACAACATGGAGTGGTCAATACTATAGAACTAATCAAGAAGGAGATAGATCAGTCTACAGCCCAGTAATGGATTTGGCTTCACATAGCCCTCCAACTACACTACCGTCAAGTCAGCATAGCGGTAAGAACTCACCCCTACCTCCACCACCATAAGACGAGATGGCGTTGCACATGAAGTTACCTACCTTTAAGGGTGTAGGGGATGAAGATATGGATCGATTCTAATTTTTCATAGAATCAGTATGGACTACGTAAAATGTCGCCAACGATGCTATGAAAAGGGTGCAACTGTCCCTTGCCTTTGAAGGAAGAGCCCTGGACTGGTACATGGGATACGTAGCTCAACATGTGAATGCAACCATTCAAGAGGTTAAGAGTGCCCTAAAACAATAGTTCTGAAAGCCTAAATCCTACTCTCAGATAGTAAATCATCTAAAAGATTTCAAGCAAGGACCCTCTGAGTCTATATGGGAAGCTGACCAACAGCTGAAGAAGGTAATCAGAGAAGGGGAATTGATGTATGATGACAAACAACACAAGGAATGGTTCATTGCTATGTTACTGCTTCAGTTGCACAAACCTATGGGTCAACAAGACATTGAATCGTAGGAAAAAGCCTTGGATATTGCTATGAAGTTGGAAGTTGCGCCGAGAGATGATACCCAATTGGGAGTACAGCAAATGCAAGAGTAGTTGGGGTCGATGCACATGGAGATCTAGAACCTGCGAAATTACCAAGGGAAGGAAGCTAGTCAAGACATATGGTGCATACGATGTAGGGTATCTGGACATACCAAGGATCAGTGCCCACTGCTGGCAGACTACTTACAGGTGGGGGGGACCCAGTCCGTTGTACCCAGGGCCAAGTGGACCAGCGTTGTGGTGCAATGATTGTCGTGTAGTTGGCCTGAATAATACTAACCATTGCCCCCATATAGGTGCATACGTCCCAAAAATAAAGAAAAAATAGTGCAGGTTTTTCCGATCAGTAGGACACGATGAGAAGAATTTTCGAACTTATGATCTGGTGATAAATCGAGGAAACTTATATAAGGTGCAATCAGACCCTTCTTCACCAATATCTCCCTCAGGTATAGGTGGCTCCCCAACTAGGGGTAGGGGAGGGAGCTGAGGTGAAAGCCCAGGTAGGGGAAGAGGACAACTGATCTGCTATAATTGCGGAGACGTAGGGCACTTTGTGAGGGACTGCCTGAACCCTGCAAGACAATCCTGTAGACACTATAGACAATTGTACCATGTGATTGAATATTTCCCAATTCTAATAGCCAAGATGTAGGAAAAGTAGCAGACACCTACGCAGAATGTACAAAGGGTTAAGGTAGAACCTCGAGACGAAGGACCAAGCATTAATGTCATAACACGCAGTGGCATGACCACTGGGGGAGCTGCGGAGAAAGCTGAGGCAGAGCTTCTTATCCAGAAAGTAGCCATCAAACAAGAAGGTTTGGACTTACAAAAGGGAAAGGAAACCTTTTTCATAGCTCGCCAAGACTTTGCTACGGCTGAGACATCTACTCCTCAAGCCCCCGTGAACCTCAAAGCAGATGATGAGGTCAAACCATTTCTACGGGCATGTATGAAGCTGTTGCACATCCAAAGGGCCGTAGAAAACCTCCAAGCTTTGATAGATAGTTGCGCAAAAAGAACAAACCCACCCATGGAAGTTAAGGATGTGCACAAACTATACAAGCATAAGAAGCACACTGGTAGGGAAATGTGATTAACCGCACAAATTGGTGATTACGAGATGGAATAGGTTATTATGGACCTAGGCTCAGATGTGAACGTACTACCTAAGCAAACTTGGCAATGAATGGGAGAACAAAATTTGGAATGGTCCACTATCCAGCCACGCATGGCCAATCAACAGAAGATCATACCATTGAAAAGACTATCAAAGATCATGGTAGATATTGCAGTTATTAAGGTCTGGGCTGACTTCGAGGTCATTCACATTGTAGAAGATGTAGACCCCTATCCTGCGCTCCTAGGATTGGACTCGGCCATAGATATGGGAGGTATCATCAACCTAAATAAAAGAAGCATGGTATTTGAAAATGAAGGTACATGGGTGATAGTACCATTAGACCCTGTAGAAGGAGAACGGTATACAGAGCCGATGCATGAAGAAGAAGATGTGGATCATATTTATAAGTTAACTATGCGGGATGAAGATTGAATCAATCCCACAACAGATGGTGTACTCTGTTGGGAAAAGGTTAGAAATTTTTTTTCTGATTTCGACGAAGAGATGGAAAACTAACAGAATCGGTTACATGTTGTATCTGTGCTGCGATGCCTTAGGATCACAAAGGACTTCTGATGTATCTCCTCAGAGGTAAGAGAACTGCCCTACTTTGATGGTTCTAGTAGTATTAAGGATTTTCTGCAAACATTTGAGGCTAAGGTTCCGAGAGAATGAAGGCTATGGGCCCTTAATATAGCCATGCGTGCAACACCTGCGAGGTGGTGGGACACGCATAAGGGGGCATTCTAGGATTGGGATGAGTATCAAGATATGATGATCTTGTGCTTCAAACCTCTGACCCACTTGCACATAAGAACATTCCTTGACCGTGGAGACCCGTGTGAGCATCTGTTCACTTGGATGAAAAAATGGTGTGACTAGACTACAAAAGAACGGGTTCACCTATTTATTCATGCCTTGGGACCAATTCCCACCGCATGGTACTTAGATGCAGAGCTACATCAGTGCACTCGCCACTGGGAAACATTAAAGGATGAATTTGTAGGCACATTTGGGTTAACAGGGGGCATGGGGGCGCTTGAAGAAGCTCTGCAAGATATAGACACCTTCATATTTGATGAATCACGCCATTCTATAGCACTTGGAACACCAACATGGAAATGCAGATGTAGGATATTGTCAACTGCCATAATATAGTCGTCGAAGAATGTGATGAAGATCCGCACAATGTCTCTATCCTGGAATCAGAGGGACAGCACGCAGTTGCGGGAACCCCACTACAAACTGTGGATCTTACGAAGCCTTTGAAGCTACGAGAAGTCAACATTGGCATAGAAGAGAAGCCTAAGTTGGCTAAAATTGTGGGTTACTGGGATGATGATACAGTGGGAAAAGTTGTAGAGCTACTCACAGAATATCAGAACTTATTCTCGACGAAGTTTTTAGATCTTAAGGGGATTACAGGGGACCTAGGGGTCATGCGCGTCACATTAAAACTAGATGTGGGCCCTGTGAAGCAATGCCATTATCGGTTGAACCCTAAGTATAAAAAAAATGTCAAGGAAGAAATTAACAAAATGCTCGCTGCAGGCATCATCAAATCGGTGGAACAGTCGGACTCGGTGAGTCCGATGGTGGTTCAAGAAAAAAATACAAAAGGAGAAATATGGATCTGTGTGGACTTATGCAAAATAAATGATGCCTGCGCCCATGATCCCTTTCCTACGTTGTTCTCAGACAAAATCCTTAATAGCGCAGGAGGGCAGGAAGCGTACTCATTCACTTATGGGTTCTCAAGGTATCATCTGATTAGAATCACACCTGAAGATCACAACAAGACTATGTTTTCCACTGAATGGGGATCCTTCCAGTATACAGTTATGCCATTTGGACTCAAGAATGCCCTTGCTATCTTGTCACGAGTAGTAGTCGCAGTGTTCAAAGAGTTCATCCACAAGTTTTTGGGGGTGTATTTTGATGACTGGACTTTCTTTAGCTTGGTTAAGAAGCACGTATCGAACCTATGCATGATTTTGGATGCTTATAAAAAGCACCAGATTTCTCTGAATATCAAAAAGTGAATATTCTACGTACCCTTCGGAATATTACTCAGGCATATAGTTTGCCGACAGGGATTGATGGTTGACCCGGTGAAATTCGTAGTTATCATAAATCTGGTAGTACCTACAACTGAGAAACAGGTGTGTTTGATCCTCGGACATACATGCTACTACAGGAAGTTTATTCAAGGATATGCACTAATCACAGTGCCAATGGAAACACTACTTAAGAAGGATGTTTTTTTTTTTGGGATGACGAATGTCAAAAAAGCTTCGAGCTACTTAAAGAGAAGATGGTCTTTGCACCTATTCTCATCTTTCCTGATTGGGAAAAGGAATTCCATGTTCACATCGATGCATTAGGAATCGCCCTGGGAGCGGTCCTTACATAGCCTAGAGACGGTGACATTGATCGCCCGGTTGCATTTTCTAGTAGGAAACTCTCTGGTGCAGAGCGCAACTACTCTACCACAGAATGGGAGGGCTTGGCTATGGTCTATGCATTAAAAAAGTAACGACACTATCTGCTAGGAGGACATTTCAAGATTTTTATAGATCATTCAGCTTTGAAGTACTTGGTGAATAAGCCTGTGTTGGGGGGGGGGAATCTGTCGATGGCTACTGTTGTTCCAGGAATATGACTTTGATATCATTGGCAAGCCAGGGAAGTTGAATGTTGGGCCAGATTACTTGTCCCAAATAGAGAGTGGTGAGGAACCAACAAACATGGAAGAAGGATTTCCTGATGCACAACTATTTTCTATGATGCACACTTTTCCGACATCATTCAGTTTCTGACTATAGGCATGACACCTACAAAGTATTTGGTACAACAGAAGAAAGAGTTGGTAACCTGCACTACAGATTTTACCATCATCGTAGATCATCTATATAAGATGGGAGCTGATGAAGTGCTGTGAAGGTATGTTGTGGAGCATGAATGGCATGCTATCTTGACAGAAGCCCACAACAGGGTAGTAGGAGGTCACTACGCAGGGAAAGAAATGACGCAAAAGATCTTGAGATCTAGATTATGGTGGATTACCCTGCATAGTGACTCTCACGATTATTGTAAGGCCTGCGATACATGTCAACGAACCGGAAGGCCATCTCGCAAGGAAGAAATTCCCCTTCAACCGCAAATGGCCCTGCAAGCATTTGACAAATGGGCCATTCATTTTGTATTACGTATCAACCCACCTAGAAAGAATACAGGTGCACGTTACATTATAATTTCTATTGATTATGTAACTAGGTGGGCCGAAGCACAAGTGGTAAAGGATTGTATTGTAGATACCGCTGCACACTTCATCTTTGAGCAGATTCTGACCAGATTTGGATGACCGAAAATATTGATGAGTGATAGAGGTACGCACTTTGTCAATGAAACAATACAGGCCTTGACAGAAGAATTTCATATCCATCATGCGAAAAGCACTTCGTATCATCCCCATGAAAATGGAGTGGTCAAAGCTTTTAATAAATTCTTGGAGAACACACTGAGTAAGGTCTGTAACGCCAATCGCAGTGACTAGGACGTGCGCATCCCATCTGTTCTTTGGGCCTACCGAACCACCTATAAGAATTTGACAGGGAAAACACCGTTTCAGATGGTTTATGGCAAGGAGGTCATTATGCCCATGGAATACATTGTTCCTAGCCTACGCATCATAGCCTTTATGAATATGGCGGACCCTGATATCATGGAGGAGCGATTAGTGCATCTTGTGGCTTTGGAGGAAGATCGCTTCATTGCTAATTTCCATCAACAGGTTCAGAAGGCTTGGGATAAGGCATGGAATGATCGACATATTCTAAAAAAGACCTTTGCGGAGGCTGAATTAGTGCTACTATATGATAGCCAATTTGCAAAACACCCAGGGAAGTTTTGACAGCACTGGCTAGGGCCCTATGCAATTAAAGAAATCACAGATGGTGGAGCTATTCGGTTAGACACCCTATGCGGCGATAGGCTACCCAGCTATGTCAATGGCAGCCAACTCAAACCGTATCAGATCAAATGACTATATGGCCAGAGTAGCTATATAAAGTGGGCTACGGCCACCAAGGATGTTAAAAAGAGAAGGTACCATGATATGTGCAGGGCGTGGCCGCAGAATTGAAATCCTGGAGGGATGCGCGGGAGGCGCAAACGTATGTTCAGAATGCAGCAGGTGCAATGGACATGCAGGAGTGCACTGGATGCACAAGAGGTCCACAGGGAGCGCAGGGGTGTGTTGGGCGCACAAAAGGTGCGAAAACTAGCCATTGGAACAGTAAAATCGAGTAAAAAGCAAAAGTTACCATTGACAGGAGCGGGCGGCCAAAATTTAATGAGGCGATTTCTAGAGATTTTTTTCCATTTCCTTGATGGTAAGTTCCAAGCGAATTTTACTGAACCATTGGTCGATTGCAAAGGCTATAAAAGGAGAAGGATAGATCAGAAAAGGGTTCTGTATCGCTTGAATATTTTGTACTTGGCGTGGTTGTCCTTGACAAGTTTATGCTGTAAGAGTTTATGCACCTATTGTAGCCCTCTCATGTCTAAGCAGCCTACTCCCTCTAACAGTAGCAACCCAGAGTTTATCTTCCATGCTAGGATGACGGCCACTAATCCCTCTAAAGCTTGAGAACCCATGACCTCAACAGAAAAAGAATCCGAGGAAGTAGTAGAAATCGAGCCCGAAGCGGAGGAAGTTATATCTACACCGATTCAAGCAAAGGAGAAGGGGAAAGAAAAAACACAGGGTCAGGGAAACTCGCGAAATGGGTCGGGGTGAAGCCCCGTACTTCCTCGCGAAATGTAAATTCCCCGCGAGTGACACCCCAGGCATGATTTCCCAATCCAGCAAAGTGACCTCAGTCTACTTAGGAGGAGGCCCAGGCAGCCGAACCAATCAATTGGCTACCACCCTTTGTTCGGCCCCGCAGGCCCTCCACACGCACGCCGAAGAGCCTTGATGGCCTGCGCACCTACCTACAGATGTCGCTAACCCCATGTGAGGTCCTTGTCATTGGAAAACCTTTTGGAAGGCTCCATGAGGTGAAATTTGATGATCATGACTTAGCCAATTTGGAGTTCTTCCCTGCGTTGGCACCCAAATTATACCTTGACAGAATTTAGGAAGACAATGGCATAAATATTCTCCCCATGCGCTGGGTGCGTCGATTGGTTAGGTCTGGGCTCTTGGACTTGTTAAGGATGCTGCACTTCGGCCACTACAATATCACGGACTATCTGGCATGTCAGTTGCTTGCCCTGGTTCATGATGGCTTCCTATGCATCCAGTATCAATCCCCAATGACGTTATGCTCATTCATCAAATTACTGGTCTTCCCATGAAACGACAAGACCATCGGGAGTGCGTTGGTAAGAAGTATGAGGGGGAGACTGTTGAATACGTGCGCAAAACTTACCATGTGGAGCGAAATACTCGAGGCTTCATAATCAAATCCATTAGTGATCTTGGTACGCAGTTGGGTACCATGTTGTTGGCATGTAAGATGATGCGCAAATTCTAGGTTGCCACTGTCCCTACATATGTAATTCAGTTAGCAGGCCAATGCGGGAAAGGGTTCTACTTCAATTGGTCCCAATACTTGTGTGAGTTTTTGGCCAATGTTTGAGAATCCCAGGAGCAGGGATGAGCCTTTTGTTATTTCTAGTTGCTACTTCTCATTGCGTTGGTCACCTGGGAAGCACCTGAGGAATCAGTCCTCCCCGAGCTCACCCAAGACATGTGCGAAGGGACTCGTTATACGAACTTGTGGGACTCTAAGGATGGGCAGCACATCGAGGACAACCAAGTATTCTGGGTATTGTTTCATGGTGGTCTCGCGGTAGCTATCAACTCTTGGCTGTGTCTGTTGCTAGCCATTTATGATAAATAAAAAAGTGTTGCTACTTTCTAGGTGACTATGCATAATATCCAAATTCGAGGCTGCAAGGATTCTGCGTGGGTTTTGCTTCCCTACATGGTTGCCAATGAAGAGATTGATCATTTATTTGCGCAGTGGCCTCCTCACTGGAAGCTTGGCTTCAAAATAGGTGCGAAGGGTACTAAAGGAACAAGCACCCCGAAATTCACCCCACCTGCTATCATCAAAGAAACTGGAGGGTCGAGCAAAAGCACAGGGAAGGGCATTGAAGCTGCGTCACAGAAAGGTTCACAGTCTGGTAAGAGTGTTAGTGTCAGTCTAGTCATACTGCCATCAGTGATCAAAATTTCTCTTTTTAATTTGCATATTAGGAGTCCCATACAATAATTTTCATCATTCTATTAGGTCATGGATCCATTGATGGTAAGTAGTCTTTCATCAGTTTTCCCTCATGCGAAACTTGCTGACTCTCCTCTCTATGGTCTTTAGTCATGATTTACTTTCACTCCCAAATCCATATTGTTAGCTCATAGGGTTGGTCTCATTAGGTTATGGGGTCTCATCATGGTCAAATTAATAAATTTAAGTGTCAATAAGTATCAGCAAGGTCATGAGGAGGTCAAATAAACTCAAATTCACAACATCTGGGAAGATCAAAGAATTGTTTATTCATCTTGATGTAATTTTCACCTCAACATCTGGGAATATCAAAGAAATTTTTATTCATCTTGATGTAATTTTCACCTCAAAACCATGTTTTAAGGTGAAAACATGGTGCTTTTCTTTCATTACCATATTTTATGTAATTTTATGTCATCATATGTAATAAGTCACACTTTAGAAGCTGCTACCTCCACAAAGCCAACACCCTGCCCTTTAGAGAAGTTTTTCACAACAATTTCATGATTAAATCATGTTCTAAGTATGTTCATCATAAAGAGCCCGGAAAGAGATTTCCAACAGTATATTATACTCTCAAAATTGACTTTTGGATCGAAAATTATGCCTAAGTGAACAAAGTCCCCTATAGCCTAAACCTACCCCTTTTCCCATTTTTCCCTTAAACTTTATTTCATAAAAAGTTTAAAGTTTTTTTTTTATAAAACCCCCCCTTTTCCCTATCTGATTGCATAAATCACATTATAAAGGTCTTTTAAAACCATAAAATTCCAATGCGATTAACTAATCCCCCCTGATCCAATCGCACCCTTTCCCTCTGATTGATCGCGACATCCAAATCACCGCTTCGATTGCCTACCTCTGATTGACCCTCCCAGATTGCCTTTCCACTGTCGATCTGCCCATCCGATCGGACGGCCCATAGCCAATCGCACCATCGCAATTGCAGATTTTGTTCCCAAGCACTTAGACTCGGTTTCCCTCTTCCCCCATCTTCCGATTGCGATTGTTGACTTTTGGGTCCCACCTCAAAGACCTTTCCGCCCCGCTTCATTCAAAAAGGGTTTTTCCCTTTGTAAATGCACTAAATCACATTTTAAAAGATTTATTAAGTGTTTAAAACCTCCGTGTCTGCCCCCTCCCCCACCGATGCGATTGATCGCACATCGCCGATCGCAAATTGGCGTTCCCATAGTCCTTAAACCTCCGCCCTACTCACCCTCTAATCCCCAATTTGCGATTGTGATTCACCTTCCCGGTCCCACCTTTAAACCTTCCGCCCTTTACAAATTGAAAAGGGTCTTACCCTTTGTAAAATGGAAAATTTCATTTTATACGAGTTTTCAATGGGATTCCTCCCCCGTATCATCGCATCGGCTTTTGCACTATCGCATCGCAAGTTTTCTATTGTATTATGATATGAAATCCCCTTTCTGTCCCGATTGCGATTGCGATTTCCCCTATATGTCATCGCATCGCATATTTCCCATTGCTATATTCCAAAATACCTTTTCCTCCCCTTCCGACTGCGATTGCGATTGCGATTTGGATTGTGATCGGGATTGCCATCCTTTCCTTTGTTTTTTCCACCCAAATATAAGTCTTTTCCTCACTAAAGGCATAATTTCATTTTTGTGATTTCAAAGGCACTTTCTTCAAAGTTCGTTTTCTTCAAAGCCATAAAGACAGAGAAACAGTCAACGGCCGAGAGCTAATTATGAAGCACAAAGAATCATTTCAGTTTGTCTTCTCCTCTGTTTAAAGAAAATATAACAGCAAACGTTCTAGATGTTTGAAATGTATCGATGTTCCTTCTTTTCAGGGGAAAAGTGTTGGTCTCTTTCCTATGATCAGATTTTAGTTCCTAAGCTAGTGAAACAGCTCCTTTTTCTGTGGATCTACTTCCCTCAGATTTTTGTCTATTTAATGTAATTTTGAAACATTTTTAAAGGGGTCAGTAAGTAGGGGAATTAAGAGCGGAAAACATTCGAGGATGCTCTGCACTCCCTTGTAATAGTTTGACAGGGAACTAATAAGAAATGCAGCTCTGATTTGTGGGATCCATGTGGTATGAATTTTAGCATTTGTTCTCTTCTTTGTCTTCATTTGTAAATTTTTTTTGTTTACCATACATTCATAAACATCTCTGGTTGAATGCATTCAAGATAGATAGGTAGAATCCATTATTAATGCTTTGCCTTGGGAAAAAATTCAATATTCTATGTTTTCTTCTGTTTGAAAAGGATTCATCTCCTATGCCCTTTTCAGCTCCTCACCAGTCTTTCCATTCCATCCTTATTTAAACTTGATTGTTAAAATTCCTACCTACCTTGCCCCATGAAATACCCTGTATCTCTAGTTTAATTCCCCTGATTCAAACTGCCCTATTTGTTCCATACAACCCTGAAAATCCATTTAAAACATTTCTTATCATTATACCTAGCCTAATATCAGTTTTCTTGTTATACTTCATTGAATATTTTTCCCAAAGAGAGCCCTCTCCTGACCTTGTAGGGCTAGCTACAAGGCTGAGCGTGGTTTAAGGTTACCCTAATTTTCCTTCTTTCAACCTAAGGTACAAATTAGGTGCTAACATTTCTGGCGACCATACTGGGGAGATCAATGGAAAGGATGGTTGATCGATTAACCATTTCAGAGAGGCCTGAAGCACAAATAAGGAATCCGAATTTCAGAGGACATTAGTAGCCACAATTCAGACTTAAACAAAGAGAACAGAGAGCGCAAGACCAAGCAGCACCACAGCAACAGATCAGAACTCCATTACAGTAGAATTATGTCCAGGGAATAGAAACAGATGATGATGAGCCTATGGTTGAGGTCAATCATTTCTTCACAGCCGATGGTGCACCCATATTTCTCATAGAAGATGAATAATACACAACGATTGCAGACATTTCAAAATATGAAGATTTAATTTTGGCCAATGATGTAGTGTTAGAAGGAGAGTCCGGTGATTATCAAAGAGGATATATGAACGCTCTGTCTGCTAAACAAAAGCTGTACTTTTTGAGGAATAGAGATATACCGATCAGTCCCATCCAGAAAAGAAAAGAGTTGCAATCGAGGAACGATTCTTCAAATACTCAAAGAAAGGGAAAAGAGCCTGTTGATCCTTCCCCAAGCAAAGTATCTTCAGTGATTAACGCTACCAATGAAAAGAACTAGCATAGCACAGCAAACAAGCAAGTAGAGAAGAAAGATCCTCCCATCAAAGAGGTAGAAAAAGTTCCTTCTTTTAATTTAGAAAATGAAATTTATAAGCTGAAGGTGTCCATTCCCTTGACTGAGTTGGTGAAAAATAGCACTTATAAACATCAAATGTCAAGAATTTTGCAAATAGACTCTATTTCAGATATGGTAAATGTTGAAGATGACTACCCTGAACTCATTTTTGGTCCAGCCACAGAAGATCAATCTGAAGAAAGTGAAGTCCCTCCCTTTTACCTGAATCTTAGATTACATGAGTTCATCTTACATAATGCTATGTTAGACTCTGGAGCCTCGCACAATCTGATTCCCAAAGCCATTATGGAGAAGCTGGGACTTGATATCACCCGCAAATACCATGATTTGTATTCCTTTGACTATGGTAGGGTCCATTGTATTGGTCTTATGAAAGACTTGGTAGTATCTTTAGATCAAACCCTAGCCAAGAATGTTTTGATGGATGTAGTTGTTGCTGATGTCCCACCACGGTTTGGAATGCTTATATCTAGGTCTTGGGGTGCAAAACTTAAAGGAACCATGCAGCTTGACTTCTCTTATGCCACCATTCCCGTATTCGGTCAGTTGAGAAAACTATATAGAGAGAAGAAAATGAAATATATGATCACTAGAAAAGAGAAGCCAATTAATCATCCCATAAATGCAGTCCACATAGATTTCGAATCATTTGTATTATATTCAGATGGTGGTTTGAATGATGTGAATGTTCAGTTAGTATAAGTAGATGAGATACCTGAAATTGCAGAAAATTTTAGGGAAGTCCTCAAACAGGAGAAAGATAAAACAGCAAACATTTCTAAGCTGCCTACCTGTCAGTATCAAAAGGACAGTGAACAGTAGAAAGATGCAGAAATCAGTTAAGGTAAAGTTGAGAAAGAAGCAAAATTTCAGCATCTAGAAGAAGAAGAAGAAATTCTTTGGAGCATGGACTTCGATGGAGCTGTTGGTAAGGACGAGGCTGGTATATGAATATGGATTCATAGCCCTTTATTCCAGCCTGAAAAATTTCCTAGTAATGTTAGAGTATGTGCTTATAAATTAGCTTTTGACTACTCTAACAATGAAGCAAAATATGAAGCTTTGATTGCAGGTGTGAAAATTTTGAAGAAGCTAAATGCAAAGACAATTTCTGTCTATGGAGATTCGGAGTTGATAATCAAACAAGTAAAAGGAGAGTACCAAGCAAAGCATCCATGATTGAGGGCATATAGAAATTTAGTCCTTGAGGACATTTCCTAAATACACTTTGATAGCAGTACCCCGAATGCAGAATCTTATTGCTGATTCTCTTGCCACTACTGCAAGCAACTTGAAGATTCCCATGAACTCTAGCAACAAGTTTGAAATTTATGTCAAACATAGGCCTGCAGTTCCGGACAATCTAAGGTATTGGAAAGTGTTTTTGGATGACAATGAAATCAATGCCTTTTTGCAGAGTGAAGGAAAATTCAAGGATACTCCCATAGAAGGTGATTATGAGGCTAATGACCAAGAAATCGAAGCAAAGCAGATGGACGTGTTGCAGCTGAAAGACAATGTAATTCCTAGAGGTCTCATACCTTTAGAGGAGCTTTTTGATCAGGATGATGTTGCAAAGAAGCCAATCTTAGTGCCTACCGATAAAGGAGTTGAAGATGTTAATATTGGAACAGCTGACAAGCCTAAGCTTGTGAAGTTATCAAAGGCATTGTCCCCTAAGGTAAATGAAAAATATGTTAAATTACGTTCTGAATTTTCTAATGTGTTTGCTTGGGATCATTCAGATTTGAAGGTGTATGACAAAAATATAATTCAGCATACTATTCCCATCAAGTCGGATCAAAAGCCATTTAGACCGAAGCTGAGAAGAATCAACCCAAAGCTGCTACCATCCATTGAAAAAGAGGTAAATAGATTGCATAAAGCTGGTATCATTGTCCCAATTAGATTTTCTAACTGGATTTCAAATTTGGTCCCGGTACGTAAGAAGAAAGGAGAGATAAGGTTGTGCATAGATTTTTGGAATCTGAATAAAGCATCCTTAAAGGATAATTATCCACCTCTGAAGATGGACCATATTATGCAAAGAGTAGTTTGAGCATCAAGGATGTCACTACTCGATGGCTACTCTGGCTACAATCAGATATTGGTGCATGAAAAAGACCAAGACAAAACTTCTTTCACAACACCCTGGAGAACTTTCCAGTATGCCAAAATGCCATTTGGACTGAAGAACGTTGGAGCCACTTTCCAGCGAACAATGGACATTGCTTTTGCCAATGAGAAGGATGTTTTTCTTATTGTTTATTTGGATGATCTGACAATGTTCTCTGGTTCAGATGATGAGAATTTACACCACTTGAGAGTTGTATTTCAGCGATGCAGGAAGTTTGGGATTTCTCTTAATCCAAAGAAAATCCTTTTTGCTATGGATGAAGGCAAGATGTTGGGGCATATCATCTCTAAATACAGTATCCGCATCGATCCTTCAAGAGTGGAGGAAATTCAGCACATAGACCTCCCACGTAACAAAAAGGAGATTCAAGCATTCAATGGTAAGATGAACTTCTTGCACAGATTTATACCCAATTTGGCTGAACATTTAAGAGAAATGACTAACATGTTGAAGAAGGATAGCACTGTCAAATGGAGTGAGGAAGCTATCAAGTCATTTAATCGGGTAAAGTTTGCCTTGTCTAATGCCCCAGTTTTGATTAGTCCTGATTACACTCAATATTTCATTATATTTTCATTTGCATCAGAGCATACTATGGTTGTGGTTTTGATGCAAAAGAGAGATCAGATAGAAAAGCCAATTGCCTTTTTCAGTAGAACTATTCAAGATGCTGCTTTGTGGTATAATATCATTGAGAAACAAGAATTGGCTCTTGTTAAGGCATTAAAATATTTTAGAGTATACATTCTGCATTCACATACTATAGCATATGTTCCTAATGCAACAGTAAAAGATGTGTTGAT
Source organism: Pinus albicaulis (assembly GCA_034641835.2). Lineage (NCBI taxonomy): Eukaryota > Viridiplantae > Streptophyta > Pinopsida > Pinales > Pinaceae > Pinus > Pinus albicaulis. The sequence continues at coordinate 1,648,973,477 of CM076582.1, forward strand.
GCAAACTGATCTAGAAGGTCGAAGAGGTAAGTGGATAGCAGCAATGTTGTAATATGACTTGGAGATTAGACCCACAAATTTAATCAAAGGTCAAGGTTTGGCAAAGATAATGGGCTAATAAAACCTGTGTGCCTTGGATATATATCTCATAAAAACAATGTTAGAAGATGAGGATGAAGGTTTGCTTGTTCCGGTTTCAGACATTTTTCTACAATCTCCATGGTATTCAAACATAGTCTACGTTCTTCGGCACCTTTCACCACCTCCAAGAATGTCTAAAAGTAAAGGTAGATCACTAAAACTCAAGTCTGCTAAATTCTATATTCTAAATAGTGCTCTTTATTGGAAAGACCCAGGAGGTATTCTGCTTAATTTTTTGGTTGAAGATGAGGCTCAACAGGTAATGCATGACTTTCACAAAGGCGATTGTGGTGGTCATTTGTTTTGGAAAACAACAGCTAACAAAGTGTTGAGAGCAAGATATTATTGGCCCACTTTATTTTTAGATTTATACAAAACAGTGATGAGCTACCATGAGTGTCAAATTTTCCAAGGAAAAAGGAAATTGTTTCCTCTTCCTTTGAAACTAGTTTTAGTAAATGCTCCCTTTCAGCAATGGGGACTCAATTTCATAGGAGAAATCCATCCCGCACCATAAGCACATCATCGATGGATCTTGACAGGTACAGATTACTTCACCAAATGGATCGAGGCCGTTCCAGCAAGGCAGGCTACAGATACAGTAATCATTCCATTCCTAGAATCAAATATTTTGTCCCGTTTTGGCTACCCTCACAAAATCATAACAGATAACGCAGCAATGTTCAAATCTAAGAATATGGTGGATTTCTACAACAAATATAATATTGTGTTGGGCCATTCGACAGCATACTACCCTCAAGGCAACGGCCTGGTAGAATCGTCGAATAAATCCTTGATAAACATAATTAAGAAAATGCTCAAGGCAAACAAAAGAAATTGGCATCGAAAGCTCATCAACGCGTTATGGGCGGATAGAGTTAGTAGTAAGAAATCTATAGGTATGTCACCATTTGAATTGGTTTATGGTACTGATGCTATCTTTCCTACATCGCTCACAGTGCCAGTCATGAGATTATTGCAAGAGGTTGGCAGTGAAGAAGATGACAATCAGCGAAGGATCAATCAAATGATCCACCTTCAGCAAACAAGAGAGGAAGTATCTCAGAACGCTATTCAGTTGCAGGAAAAGATAAAGAGGATCTATGACCGTAAGACCAAAGAAGAAAGGTTTCAGTTGGACGATGTGGTGTTGAGATGGGATGCACGAAAGGAGGAAAAAGGGAAGCATGGTAAGTTCGACAACCTGTGGAAAGGACATTACAAGATTTCAGCATACAGGGGACAAAATGCTTTCCTGCTTTCAGAAATGGATGGTCAAGATTTCCCTGGAGGACCACTGAATGGTAGGCTTTTGAAGCACTACCACTGTTGAAGATAATGGATCAGAAACTATGTCACAATCATTGTATATACCATGTTATTTTTTATCATATTTCAAGTACACAGTCATTGAAGTTTGGGGCCCGAGGTGAAGGCTATAAAACTTAAACGATATGTGTAAAGTTTGGTTTAATTTAGTTTTCAGTCTTAGTCTTGAGTTAGAGTTAGTCTGCATTGTGTCAGTTTTCAGTATTTTTGACTCCATGCCCAATGGATAAGGCTACTTGGTCTACGGTGTTTTTAGCACCTCCAAGGAGCTACCATCCCCATTGGAGCCAATGTTAGTGTCAGTCTAGTCATACTGCCATCAGTGATCAAAATTGCTCTTTTGCATTTGCATATTAGGAGTCCCATACCATAAAATTTCATCATTCCATTAGGTCATGGATCCATTGATGTTAAGTAGTCTTTCATCAGTTTTCCCTCATGTGAAACTTGTTGACTCTCCTCTCTATGGTCTTTAGTCATGATTTACTTTCACTCCCAAATCCATATTGTTAGGTCATAGGGTTGGTCTCATTAGGTTCTGGGGTCTCATCATGGTCAAATTAATAAAGTTAAGTGTCAATAAGTATCAGCAAGGTCATGAGGAGGTCAAATAAACTCAAAGTCACAACATCTGGGAAGATCAAAGAAATTTTTATTCATCTTGATGTAATTTTCGCCTCAAAACCATGTTTTGAGGTGAAAACACAGTGCTTTACTTTCATTACCATCTTTTATGTAATTTTATGTCATCATATGTAATAAGTCACACTTTAGAAGTTGCTACCTCCACAAAGAGAACACCCTGCCCTTCAGAGAATTTTTTCACAGCAATTTCACAATAAAATCATGTTGTAAGTATGTTCATCAGAAAGAACCCAGAAAGAGCTTTCCAATGGTATATTATACTCTCAAAACTGACTTTTGGATCGAAAATTATACCTAAGTGAACAAAGTCCCCTATAGCCTAAACCTCCCCTTTTCCCATTTTTCCCTTAAACTTTATTTCATAAAAAGTTTAAATTTTTTCTTTATAAAACCCCCCCTTTTCCCTATCCAATTGCATAAATCACATTATCAAGGTATTTTAAAACCATAAAATTCCGATGCAATTAACTAATCCCCCCCGATCCAATTGCACCCTTTCCCTCCGATTGATTGCGACATCCAAATCGCCGCTTCGATTGCCTACCTCCAATCGACCCTCCCCGATTGCCTTTCCACCATCGATTTGCCCATCCGATCAGACGACCCACAGCCAATTGCATCATCGCAATTGCAGATTTTGTTCCCAAGCACTTAGACCCGCTTTCCCTCTTCCCCCATCTTCCGATTGTGATTTTTTACTTTTGGGTCCCACCTCAAAGACCTTTCCGCCCCGCTTCATTCAAAAAGGGGTTTTCTCTTTGTAAATGCGCTAAATCACATTTTAAAAGATTTATTAAGTGTTTAAAACCTCTGTGTCTCCCCTCCCCCCCCCCGCCGATGCAATTGATCGCACATCGCCAATCGTAAATCAGCATTCCCATAGTCCTTAAACCTCCGCCCTGCTCACCCTCTAATCCCCGATTTGCGATTGCGATTCACCTTCTCGGTCCCACTTTTAAACCTTACACCTTTTACAAATTGAAAAGGGTCTTACCCTATGTAAAATGGAAAATTTCATTTTATACGAGTTTTCAAAGGGATTCCTCCCCCGTCTCATCGCATTGGCTTTTGCACTATCGCATCGCAAGTTTTATATTGTCTTATGATATGACATCCCCTTTCTGTCCCGATTGCAATTGCAATTTCCCCTATACATCATCGCATCGCATATTTCCCGTTGCTCTATTCCAAAATACCTTTTCCTCCCCTTCCGAATGCGATTGCGATTGCGATTTGGATCGCGATCAGGCCTGCCATCCTTTCCTTTGTTTTTTCCACCCAAATATAAGTCTTTTCCTCACTAAGGGCATAATTTCATTTTTATGATTTCAAAGGCACTTTCTTCAAAGTTGGTTTTCTTCAAAGCCATAAAGACAGAGAAACAATCAACGGCCGAGAGCTAATTATGAAGCACGGAGAATCATTTCAGTTTGTCTTCTCCTCTGTTTAAATAAAATATAACAGAAAAGGTTCCAGATGTTCGAAATGTATCGTTGTTCCTTCTTTTCAGGGGCAAACTGTTGCTCTCTTTCCTATGATCGGATTTTAGTTCCTGACCTGGTGAAACAACTCCTTTTTCTGTGGATCTAGTTCCCTCAGATTTCTGTCTATTTAATGTAATTTTGAATCATTTGTAAAGGGGTCAGTAAGTAGGGGAATTAAGTGTGGAAAACATTCAAGGACGATCTGATTTGTGGGAGGTGCTGATTCACCTTGAGGAACAAAGCGAACGGGTGACCGTGCTAAGGGGCCATGAAAGAAGAAGTGCTCCCAATGACCCGAATGTGATGAAGTGGTTACACTGACAGAAGGGGACTTCAAGAAAATTGCAGATGCAGTTACCTTGGCCGCCGAGGAAAAAATGCTTGCTCTGGAAGAGCAACATAAAGCCGTGGTCGACACACTTAAGGCCAAGCTCTAAGCTCTGCAGATGAAGACAGATGTTGGGTGCTAAAAGGTGTCTTTTAAAAATTCTATTTATCCCACATTAATTATCAACCCGGGCAAGTCCTCTTATTTCAAGAGTGTACATAGTATGTACACACTATAATCCCAGAGAGTAATGTTTCTTAAAATGTAGTACAGTGTTTCAAATACAAGAGTAAATAGATGCTTTAAAATGAAATCTAATTACAACAATATGAAACTAAATGCTCTAAAATCCAATCACTCACTCAGCAATAATCAATCAAGGATGCAATAGTAATAACTCTTTCCTCTAGCAATTGATGTAAATGAAATAAAGCATAATAAGATCCTCAATCTGAGAATGTAGGCAACAATAACCAATGTCCTTTACAATTGATGATCTTACACTCCACACTAAAGCAATTAAATGGAAACTGAAATAAATCACTAATGCTGCTAATGAAATAAACTAGGCAAGATCTTCAAAAACAAAACAAAACTCTTTGCATGTACAAAATAAACTGTAAACTAATTAACTGAAATGAACAACAGTTTTATTTAGTCAAAATGAACAACAAATGGAAATGAACAACAAATTATATCTAATGGAAATGAACAGCAAAGCTATTTGATAGAGATGAACAACAAAATCTGGAATGAACAGCAAGGCTATTGAATGGAAATGAACAACATAACAATGTAAGTTTTAAAGAATAGTAATCTTGTTATGGTGGAAAGGAATAGCAATGCGGTTCAATCACAGCTTATGTAATAAAACGAATTCATAGAATATTGAAACATGAAGCTATAAAACAAGAAACTGTAAATCAATGCGATTAAAAGAAATAAATGTTAAATCAAATCACTCTCACACTGCAAGAATCAGAAATATAATACAAGGATGCAGTGAACTCCACCATAGGTCAGGCCGTTAGCCGCCAGTGAGCACTGCTAAGTTACTTCAGAATAATCGAATGAGAAGTAATGCAAATTATTTATTGATCATATGTAGCATAGTTTACAAGCAACCGTATTCTGTTTTAATTAACAAGAGTCGATGAACAATTCTGAAAATTACAACAGGAAATCTCCCCCCAATACCCTTCTCTTCTTTGATCTTTGTTTCTCATTTAAATACACATAGCGCAGAGAGAAGTTACAACATATATGATTAAAAAAAGATTCTCATAACAAATTTGGATTGTCTTCAACTAATTGATCAGCAAGAAAATATATTTCCATCAATCATTCAACAGGAACAAGTCGAATTTGGATTTGCAATTGACATCATTTGGAAAACGGCTGCAACAGTGAATCTAGGAAAATCATCCTCAAAGAACCTTTCGTTTCTCTTAATACGGACCCAATTTGGACAAACCGTTCTCTGATTAGAGTTAATTCGGTCCATTCTGGACAAAACCCATGTTTTGTATTTCCCATATTCTTCTCCATTTGCCCAGAATGTCCAACGCAAAACTGACACTTATTATTCTAGCGAATTTCTGAGTTGGAATATTTGATGATGAGCTGGAGATCAAATCTACAATTTGGAAAATATCTTGGAGGCTAAAATGGTGAGTGACGTTACAAAATATATTAATAAAATATCATTTATAAAATCATGCATAATAATCATCAATTTATTAAAAATAAAGGAGAAGAAATAAATTTATCCATAAGAGCATAAATAATTATAAGATGGAATTATATGATAAACCATGATAAATGATGTGATAAAGAATGGTAGAAATGGATAAAATAGGTGTTAAAAGTGATAATAATAATAACATATTAGTGGCCCAACACACCCCCAAACTAAATATATTTCATGCCCTCATGCAACCCAAAACTGAATATATTGCATGTCCTCATGCAACCCAAGGACAAAACCCATGTGTTAACCAAGCAAAAACAATTGTTCATCCCAACTCATGAAATGGATGGGACAAATGATTTTTTTTTTCCTCAAATAATGGATATTCAATTTTAGCAATCTTGATGAAGGTGTAACAATTTTTACAGTTGAAGTTCAACTATATGTATATGAAGTTGCAGAAAAATCTGATATAAGTAATAACAAACTCCATTAACCATTTTCTCAAAAATCAGATCGTTTTGATGCACGGATTATGAGATATAAAAAATAGTTGTAGATGATAGTGCATAATTTTTGAAATTTTGTGAACTAATTTAGCGTGAAATTATTTGGGTTTGTGTATTTTAATGATACCTCTTTGTTATCCAGAAATCACAAGAATTCAGTTCATAGTTTTAAAGATATATGCAAATCAATTTCTGCATTGTATAAAAATGAAATTGTATGCCTTAAATGAGAAAGAAAGTAGAAAACATCCATCATGTGTAGAAATTCCTCCCCCAAACTGAAGAATTATCATGTCCTCATGCAATGCTAGAAAACAAAGAGAGGTGGTTGCTACAATCTGTTGAAATCTATGCTTGGTGTAAAACAACATGGAATAAGGGAGGTGTTGAGAATGAATAAGAATATCAATGGATGATAAAGAATATTATTGACATGGTCAAAAGAAAGAAATGAAGGAAAGCAACACTCCCCCAAACTGAAATATGAGATGTATCTTAAAAATGGGAAGTGGTAAAGATGTGAAATGAATGATGATAAATAATGCTCAATGGATTTTCATGAAATTCTCCTAAATTCATAATAAATCAGAAAATTATGCTATTTTACCTCAAGTGTTACCTTCGAAAAAAAATGTGGAATGACATATAGGAACTGGCATTTGTTGACGTTGATGTAGGCTGAGCAGATACTGAAAGTGATGCAAAAGGTGGAAGCCATGCAAGCACATCATGTCTGAAGAATTGTGTGAGTTCGCGAGTTGCGTAAGCCTTTGTTGTTAGTTGCAATAGTGTGGTCGTGCTGTCAATAGAATTCCCCCCCCCCCCCATAATTCTTGTTCTCTTTTAAACAAATCACGATTCTGAATGCAATTTTCTTGAATCCACAGTGTTAATTTTGAAGAGCAACAGATAAGATGTATGCCAAAATTTCAATCAGAAAAACTTTTGTAGAAATGCAGTATGAATATTTGGATTCGACCCACATGCAGGCATATTTAAAAGGCATCTGTGCCCCCCTTGAAAGATGATAGGTCACCCTCGACCGGAAAATAGAAGAGCAGCGTACTGCATAGCAATTATACAGCATAGAAAGGCATACATACGTATGATATGATCAACAAATTATCGCATTACTGAAATCAATGCATATTTTGAAATCGTGAGTAGATATGGAAATGTTTATGTAATGATTCAAAAATAAGGTAAAATGATAATTGATGTGAAAACATTACTTATGCGGTCATTATCCACATAAACCATTATGATCGATTTATAAATAAATTTCATGCATAAGAGGTTCCGAAAAAAGGGTTTAGGAGCATACTCTCATTTGATATTAGATAAAGATATAAGAAAAGGGTTTATCATTACTATTGATTTGTGAAAAATATGACTCCAATACCATCAACAGAGCTCTGTTGCCCATAGGTGTCTATAACTTTGACAAAGTTGCTTTCTCACCTTTGGAACCATTATCCTTTATTTATGCCTAGGGAAGTGTTGTGTGATGTCATGATGGAGGCCACTGTGCTGGCTTGGGAAATAGATGAATCACAATACATTCACCAGGAAGGAGTGAAAGGTGGGTAGGCCGACTCGTGATGAGACCTCATGTTCCAAGGATTTTTTATTTTTCTAAGTTGTCCATTAGATCATATCCCTGGTGTGGTGGCCATAATGGTAATGCCACTTCATTTCTCCCTTATGATCATGGTAGGCTGGCTCTTGATGAGACCCCCTATCCTCCATTTGCCATATCATAGAATTGTTAGTAATCATATAGAGATTTTCTTTTCTTCTTTTTTCATGTAGCACTTCCCTATTTATGTATAGAAGATGGTTGAACACTCCTTAAGAGTAGGGATGGTGGAAGAAGTCTGAACATCTCAATAGAGAAAGTATGCCCTTATTCTTATTCAATAAATAAAAATCAAAGAGAGTTATGAAGATTTAGGGAAGAACCAACATGATAAAGATAACCGATCATATTAATTTTAGTGAAAATAAAGACAACAAAGTGATATAGATGGTTGTGTCCTTTCTTTTTCTTATCACTACAAAAAAATTTCTTAAAAATTACAATTTCTCTTGATTTGTTGATTCCGGTAACCTCTAATTTTTGTTTCCTTGCATAAATTGTATATTTTCCTTTAAAAGAGTCATGAAGAATTCACAAAAATCCTCAAAATGTTGTTTTAAAACAAGAAAAATGTACTCAAAAAGTGTTGTTCCTTAGATGGAACAGCTGTTGTTCCTTAAGAAAAACAACAAAAACAATCTGTGAAAATGATGTTCCTTTTGAAAGGAACAGCAGAAACAATCGGAAAAAAAAATGTTGTTCATTTTGAAAGGAATAGCAAAAACAATTCGCGGAAATGTTGTTCCTTTGAAAAGGGATAGCAAAAACAGTCGGCAAAAAAACATGTTGTTCCTTTTGAAAGGAATAGCAAAAACAATCGGGAAAAGTGTTGTTCCTTTGGAAAGGAACAGGAAAAACAGGCGGCAAAACCAATTGTTCCTTTAGAAAGGAACAACAAAAGCAAGCGGAAAAAATTGTTGTTCCTTCGGAAAGGAACAGCGAAAACATGCGGCAAAAGTGTTGTTCCTTTTGAAAGGAAGAGAAAAATTGTTGTTCCTTTCAAAAGGAACAGCGAAAAGAAACACATAAACACGTTGTTCCTTCAGAGGAATGGCTGTTGTTCCTTAAGAGGAACAACAAACAAATATAAGCACGCAAGATTGATGTTCCTTAAGAGGGACGGCTACTGTTCCCTAAGAGGAACAACAGCTGTTCCTTAAGAGGAACAACATGAAAAATAAAAGCACACAAAAAAGTGTTGTTCCCTATAGGGAACAACAAATAAATGCACATAGAAATTTTTGTAGGGAACAACAAAAGAAAAAAATAGAGGAAAGAACAAAGCTAATGTACAATCCATTGTCAAGCAAATCCAATCAAATAGAAAGACAAATTTATGTACAAGTATTTTTTTACAGAATTGTTGCTGCCGAAGAATTTCCTTCTGCAGTTGAAACTTGCATGGTGGGGTTCTTATTGTGCAATTTACAATTGAGCAGAAACTACAATTTGAAGGGATCAACACCTAAAACATAAAAGAAATCAGAAAAGAAACAACACTTTATTAAGTTACAACAGCTATGATGTTATTTCCTAAGGGAATATCAATTTGTCAATGGAAAAAAATGATCTTTTTGAAAAATGTTTTGGCGGCAGTGACATGAATCTTCAAATGGAAACCAATTATTCCTTTCTTCTATTATGAATCTTTCAGGTAATGAACTGGATGAAATTCCCTTGTTTCACTAAAAAAAATTTCAAGAATCGCTCGTTCATAAATTGACTTTCTTTGTTCTGTTAAGACCTACAAAAAATGAGTGTCTACCTGCAATAAAACATTAAATCATGGAGAAAGAGAGGTGATTGGGCTCTCTTAATCTAAGAATTATGCAAAAAAACTAACAAGCAATTATTCTGTAAAACAAATCCACGGACAAAATTAATTTATTACCTGCGGGAGAGCAGTGGCCAATCATACTAACCGGTAGTGTTTTAATCATAACTTCTTTGTTTTTTGTCTGATTTGAGTGATTAAAAAGCCAAATGAAATTGTATTCAGAGATATGTCTCCAATAGAAACAGGTTTTAAAAATTCCATGTAATGGTATGTTAAATTTTCTTAGAACAACCTGCATAATAGAGTCATTTTCGATTTTCCATCTCAGACCAACAGTTGATATTTCAAGCATAAATTTTTCATTTGATGGCAGATTGAACCAATTAAAATTGAATATTAAATTAGATTCATTTATTTATCTCCCATAGAAACATGTTTTTAAAACAAGAAGAATTGGTGGGTCAAATACGCTAGTGAACAACTGAGAAAACAGAGTTTCAAGAGTGCTGATTTATGATAAGCAGTCAGTATTTTGCTCATAAATTCCTCAAAATATATCGAAATCAAGTGATTCAAATTTATTTGTAAACTATATTCATAGATGAATATACCATAGAAACAGGTTTTAAAAATATAGTCATTTAGGCCTCCAAAAACTGACTATCCCAACTCTATTCCTGAGCTGCAAACTAGACGCCCTGTTAATGTTTTGGTTATAAGTTTTTCGTTTCAAATAAAAATTGAGTGATTCAAATTGAGTTGGAAAGTATAAATCAAGGGATACTTAGGATAGAAACATGTTTTAAAAATATTCACTTTTGGTCCCTCAAAACATGACTGTCCCAGCTCTATTTTCAGAAATTTCATCTAGCCCGGAAGCCAAAAGAATATGATATTCAAGCAATTTTTCCATATTGGTGATAAAAATGAATATAAGTGTTTGTAGAATTGTTATTTCCAATATAATTCATCTACATATACAAATAAATTAAAATATTTATCATCGATGTTGATTTCCACAACGTGTTGCAACAAAAACAACTATTTTTACAAAAATAAAAAAATGTGTTTATTTTATTTCTTATTTATTTTATTTTTTCACTAGCCTACTCTGATTTGGAAAATGAATATGATTATGTATAAGAGTATTTCTAGTGTAACCATTTTTGAAATAAGGCTTCAAGTATGTACAAACCCAAATTTGAAAAATGCATGTTAATAAAAATTAGGGTATGAGAAGCCAACTTCCCTTGAGAAGATGGTGCCAAAAATTGTTGAAGCATGGAGTGATGCTGCAAACAAATGGTGTGAAACCAATATTCAATGTATCCCTTACTTTCTTGATTTCCCATAGCCATCATATCATAAATTTCTTGAGTGTTTAGAACGGCTTGTTAATGTAGGCTAGAAGGAACCTCATTTTCTTTCATAACTTCTACAATTTTTGGATTTGAGACATTCTGAATCTCAGTATAAGTTTTCTCCAATGGTGCATGTGAGATAGAATGGGTGGGAAGGGTGGGTAAATTTTTCAGTTCAACACTGTAAGCATGTTGTACTGTTTTATTATGGTGAGTGTGTGGAATGAGTTGAGTAGGAAATTGTGTAGGGAATGGAGCATTTTGATGATGTAGTTGATTGGGTTGAATGGATGATTTTGATAGGCAAGAAAGATGTTGTGGAAGAGCTGGAAGATGTGTTTGTGCTACAAGATGAGGGAGATTATTCATGTAATCATAAGATGAACTGTGCCAAACTTGTTGTTGGAAGTGTTTTGAACCATACCTGTAGGCCACGATTTGCATGGTTTTGACCTTGTTGCAGCTGCCCCATGTCTTTGATATGCTACTTCCATCCTAGATAAGGAAGAACAACTATCTATGGGATGATCCTTTTGGAAATGAGGGAAAAAAATTTCTTCAATTTCTTGATTTTTCTGAACCTGCAAAACATTCAATTGTGAATTTAGAGAGCTAATAAAATCATATTTAAAATTTTCAAATAAAACATTGATGTTAGCTCTTATGTCTCTTGTTCTTGTAGTAAATTTGGAAAAGAAAGAAGAAACTTCTTTGAAATTCTTACCAGCCTTGGAAATTCCTCTTGAATACCTTATGAACAATTCACAAACATCATCATATGATAATTGAAAAACATCACCTTTTCCTATCATATTTAAGAGTTCTAAAAATTCATCTTTGATTCCTTTAAGGAGTGTTTTCAAGATCTCTTTTTCCAAATGCTTATGCTTTGATTTTTGAAGGTTATATTGAAATCGCTCTACATAGTCCTCCAAGCTTTCGTCTTCCCCTTGTATCATACCAAAAATATCTTCATTGGATTTGCAGTAGTCTTGGTACTTCTTCAAGAATATGTTCTTCATGTCCTCCCATGTTTGGATGCAGTTCCCACCTAAGCTCATGAACCATCGGAGAGCTTCTCCTTTTAGAGTAAGAGGAAACACTTTCAACCTTTGATCATTAGTACAATAATCATATCCTCTACAAAGTATTTCAAACTCAAATAATAATGTATCGGGATCTTCATTTGTCAAACTATGAAAATTTGGTAGAGACGATAGGGGAATTATGTGCATTTCTGTCACTTCTCCTAGATCTTTGATAGGGAATTCAAAAGTTGAAATGTGAGCCATTTCTTACCATAATAGAAGATGTTCTTCATATTTTTCTTTAAGGATCCTCCTTACAATGTTCCTGTCAATGGGTTAGTGAAATAGGTGGTGCTTACATCACCAGTCGAGTGGAATTACAAGATTTTTTTCAAAATTTCTACCTCTAAAATACAAACATTCATTTCTACCTTAAATTCCTAGCAATTCTGCTGAAAAGCGAATGCAGAAGCAAGCACTTTACTGTTGGGAAATATACTGAGAGGGGGGGTGCATCAGTATCTTGATCTATCAATCAACTTTTTACTTTTCTTTTTCTCAAAAACCCATACGCTACTTTACAGAACAAAACTAGCGTATATACGCGGTTATCCTTAAGGAAACTCGCGTATGCTTAGATCTCTTAATATGCAGATAATTCTTATCTCTGATTATTGCATCATTCATTCATTAGATGTTTAGTAAGCAGTAGATATGTGTAGTAGGAACAGAATAAAGCAACACACATAAGTATCACATATGAACACCAGGATTTTAGGTGGAAACCTAATTCGGGAGAAAACCACCGTTGTCGTCATCTCAATCTTCAATATTTATTATAAAGAAAACATATTACAAAAATGTACTAGCGCAGACTCATACCAGCATGCAGGCACCCACCTGCAGAAGGCTACAACCTTCTCTCGTTTACCAGCCTCTCCTGGAAGGGAGCTACAACCCCCTGCTCTCATTTACCAGCCTCTCCTGGAAGGGAGCAACTACCCCCTGCTCTCGTTTACCAGCTATTACTAGAAGGGAGCTACTACCACCTTACTAAAGGCTTCGACCCTCAGCACCATTGCAGACCACGTTTCATCAATTTTCAAACTGGATCAAACCGCTTCAACACAACCCTTCACTTATCAACAATCATACTTTTCCCATTGCTTCTAACAGAACAGTGAAACCACTGTAACCAGAATATAAGAGATAACCCAGACTTTAGAATAGATATGCAGAATCACATTCAACCTTGAGCAACTATAAGTTCAGATACCATACGCGCCTTTAGTTAAACAGATCCGCGTATACACGCGCTTTTCACGAAATGAAACTGCGTATACATCTGTGCATTTTTCAAAATAACTCTAACTGCCCATACGCGCCTTTGTTTAAACAGATCCGCGTATATACGCGCTTTTTACAAAATGAACCTGCGTATAGATCTAGAAAAGATAAAATTTGCAGAACAGACCAGATCTATGAACTTACCCAGATTTCTTCAATTTCTTCAACATATTTGCGCCAGGTCTTCATTACTTCTTTTCAGATCATCCTAGGGATTCATCATTTCCAGATCTAGAGATTTTGGACCTTCATCATATTCATATGTGCATCATAGATTCAGATCTATCAATTGAGAATAGAGTTCAACCATACAGATAAACTTCAAAGTGAAGTATTCATTAAAGCCCAAACCTTTTCCCCCTTGCACAATGATCTTCTTCTCCTTATATACATTTAGCCTTTGTCAATACCATGAGCCAAAACCACACCAATTCCGATGGTATTCCTGGACGGAATCAAATATGTAATCCAGCGCTCAATACAATGGGTCAATACCATGGTAATTCCCCCTGGTTTTATGAATTAAGAGTGCAATAGGGCGTACGCGACTTGGCACGTAATTTTCCGCGTACATACGCTACTTCACCTCAACAAACCCGCGTATGCCTTCTGACATACCTTGTTCAACATTATTCTGGCACTTTCTGAATTTCTTTCTTCTGCTACTTCTGAACTGATCTGTAGATATATCAGATTTACATTGTTTTCATCAAGGACAACTTCATCAAGCAGGTTCCATCAAAGTCAATACATTGTGTCACATTTCCAAAAATCTCCTCCTTGATTCATCAAGTAGGTTTCCATCAAGGACAATGTCATCAAGTGTGATTCCATTAAGTACAATAGGTTTCCATCAAGAACAAATTCATCAAATAGGTTGCCATCAACTTTATCAAGTAGGTTGCCATCAAGGACAACACTCTTCATCATATTGCCAACATTTACTTGCTCGTTACGCAGGTTCTTACCTTCCATTTTTAATACCCAATTCTTTCACAGCAGACAAATATCAAACATACATCACTCTCTGTGAAATGGAAACACTCTCCCTGGCAATGGCGCCAAAATGTTGGGTGCTAAAAGGTGTCTTTTAAAACTCCTATTTATCCCACATTAATTATCAACCACGGCAAGTCCTCTTATTTCAAGAGTGTTGTTGAGCCCCAAAGGTGTCCTTCCCCTTCACCAAATTTCACTTCATTTCCTTTGTCCCTCATCAATTACATGCTTAAATGATTAATAGGATTGATTAGGATTACCTTAAGAATGTATATAATGACTAACTTGCTATGTTTTCATGGTTTTGTTTTTGTAGCAATTTTTTACTAGACTTAGCTACAGAATGCAGCCATTCTGTAGCTAGTTGCCAATTCCACAGTTGTCTTCATGTTTTCACAGGTTCCAGGTGTCACCTCAAAGAAAAATGCATATGGGTAAAATCCAGACTTCATCCACATCGTTCCTTGCTCCCTACAAAGTCTGAGCAGAATTCTACATGTGGTTATGCACGTGGGAAACCAAAACTAGGAGATAGACTTCTAATAGGACAAGGACTGTACATATGTCCTTAATCATAGTACGAGACCACCACCAAAGTTCTAGTTTGATTTTAGTTGGGAAAGACATTTATTCCTTTTTTATCTCAAGGGAAGTTATGTAATTTTCTTATAAGAATGACTCGGGAGACCGAGAAATAGCTAGCTAGATTTTTTTTTGTTGCTAGATCTCAAAAGACCGTAATACTCTGTTTTAAAGTATTTTCCCTTTAATGAAAGAAGCATCGCTTTATTGCAAGATATGAGGAAATCTTAAGGAGATTTGTATGCTAATCCGGTGGTAGAGGACCCCTGCTACCTGAGAAGCTTTGTTCATATGGTTTAGATAAGTAACTTAGCCTCGTTTCATTCCTAGTTTAAGAAATTTTCTGAACTTTGTGTTTTTATACTCACTTGCAGTGGATGCTACAACTAGTCTTATCCTTACAAACTATTCCAAAATACCACTAACATTGGATGGGATATAACTGTAGTATTTTAGGAGTTAATTGCATTTTTTTCCGAAACTTTATGTTTTATGCCCATTTCCATTGAATGATACAGCCAGACTTGTTTTTACAAACTATTCCAAAATATCACTCATATTGAACGAGATAGCGCTGTAGTATTTCATAGAATTAGTTGCATTTTAGTTCAATTGAAATACTCTGGAGGTAGATGTCACTCTAGTTTAATTCTGTCACTATATTTCAAGTTTGATAATGGCACTCTAGTTCAACTCTGTTCATTGTATTTCAAGTTAGATTAGTGGCATTCTAGTTCAGTTCTAGTTCACTGTATTTCAAGTTAGATTAGTGGCATTCTAGTTCAGTTCCAGTTCACTGTATTTCAAGTTAGGTTAATGGCATTCTAGTTTAGTTGTGGTCACTGTGTTTCAAGTTTGATCAATTTCATTCTAGTTCAGTGTTATCCATTGTTCTTTAGGTTGTATTAACTGTCAAAATTAGACTTCACAGCCTTCATTATTTACAAACTACTCTTGTTCTAACTTTATATTAATGCATCATTATATGGACATGAATTAGTGATATCAGTTTAAGGCCTTGATTGTTCTGCAATCCTTTGCAATTTCACAAATAAGCTTTTTCCCAAAACTATTCTAGAAAATCTCTAACTTTCGAATGAGGCTTAGTAGTGACAGGTTGGGCTGCAGAATGGATTGATCTTAGCATTACAAGTTATTCAGAGTAGAAATCTTATTGTGCTACAAACAATCTTTTCCAATTGTGTTCCAATAAACTTTTAGCCATGGATGAGATTCTTTGTAATATTGTAAGATGATTGTTTACTTAGGAGAACCTCATTTGCACTAAACTTGTCCTTTTCTCAAGCTATTCCAACATATTTCTAATGAATGAATTGGATGAGTTCATGTTATGATTTATTGAGTTCATGTTGTGATTTATTTCCTTGCTATGAGTCATTATCAAGCTTTGCATTTTCTGTTCTTTAGTGCCATACACAGTTTAGAATAGGTTTTGCTCTGTTTTAGTGTAACCATCCACTTCTCTTCACCAACACTTCGTTATTTTTCTTTTTAACATAAAACCATAATACCAAAAACATCCAAAAAACACTAAACACAACGTAGTGAGAAACAGATACCTAGGCACATATAGTGCACCTCACTTCAGCAGTTTACTAGCCATGGTTGACAATTTATGACCTCAATTTAGGAACACTAAGTTGAGCACACATTTTGGCGTCGTTTCCGGGGAAGTGTAACTAGGTAGCCTTGTTTCTTACCTCCCAAAAACAATGATATGCGTAGAGAAAGAGACTCAAGGGGTAGATTCATAAGAAGCAGAAGCTTGATTCCTAGAACACCACTTGTTTCACCAAGACCAAGAGCTAGCACATCTTCAACTCAAACCCACATTCCATCCTTTACTGATCCTAGACTCTCAGAGGACTTAAGATCAGATATTCCATTAGAAATACCTTCCACTTCATCCACTGAACCTGTCTTAGAAGAAGATTCAAGGATCCCTGCTAGAGGCACAAACTCTTCCACTTCCACAAAAGAATCAACTATGGCAGAAGAAGGGGGAGGAGGAGTTTTTAATGGAGAACACACACCATTTGGAGGGGGTAGAGGTAGAGGTAGAGGAGAAGGAGGTAGAGGTGCAGAAGGAGAAAGAGGCAGAGGAAGAGGTAGAAGAGAAATGGGAAGCTCTTTTGGGTTTCCTTAGAAGAGATGTAAGAAACCAACACAACTATGAAAAATTTCACCGTCTTTTCAAACTTTATGGACTTTGAAAAACAAGATCCAACTTTTCCTATTGAATTAAAGTCCTATGTAAGTCCCAGACTACTTTACACATGCCTCAAAACTTAAACTATTTTCAACATTGGGAAAAGGAGCAAGATTAAAGGGTTTAAGAGTTTGATAAATAGCTCTAGTAGGACATGGGAAGACACAAAGAAAATGCTACTTAGAGAGGCTCCATTGGATTGTTGGGATATTCAAACAAAACTACAGAGAAGTGTTGCAAATGCTACAAAAGAAGATGAAAAATCTGGAAGATTTGTTGGAGAGATTTAATCACAAACATCATGCAAGAGAAAAAATGGAAAACCTAAACCAAGATACCTTGAAAGCTCTCTTGTTGAAGAAAATTAGGGATGAATGGTTATATATCCTTAACATGATGGGAAAAGGGGATATATCTCAGCTTACATTACCTGAAATAGTTGAATTATGTATCAACCTTTCAAGAGGGAAATCTAAAACTGTAAAAGGACCAAGAGACCCCGCTCTTGCAAGGGCAAGTAAGTCTGCTTCTGGGACAGTAAGTAGGGTATAAATAGGACATATGCTTGATGAATTCAAATCTGATATCTTGGGGATTATTAGTGAACAAATAGACACCCTTAAGTTACAAAACAAGCTGAAAACTGAATCTAATGCCTTAGCAATCTTTTGTCCCAAATGTAGAAAGAAACATGCCTTGAGAGAGTGCCCTTTGGATGCAAAAGTTGTGGAAAATTGTGTAATTTGTTCAGAAAAACATGAGACCAAGACTTTTCCTTCACTTCCTGGTCTTAAAGTTGTCCTTCAAGAAGAAACTCCTACAAGTTCCAGAGAATCTCTCAATTTTGTCTCCAGGAGGCCTTGGCAAGGACCTCAAACACAAGGATTCCATGATCAGATGTATAATCAACCCCCACAAAATTGGAATTCTTGGCAGCAACCTTGGCCCCAATTTCAAAATCAATCACAAACTTGGGCACAAGGAGCACAAAATCCCTATGGAAGATACTCTCAGTATTACCAATATCCACCATCCTATCTACCATATCCACATTTCCCTCCTCAACAAAATTTTCAACAAAATCGTCAACAAAATCCTCAAAATCCACAACATCAAAACCAACCACTTCCATTACCATTACTCTAAAACAAATCTAGTTGTTCTCATTTATCCTCCATACCAAACCTCATCTTTCAAATCCTCGTGAATAATAATATATGATAGGCGCCAACAGTTTCCAACTTATTTGATCACTCCTTTAGACCTTAGTGATGTTCAACATAGGTCTGGAAGAATACTTGAAAAGAGGAACCTTTCTATAATCATACAAGAGCAAGACAATTCTGAGGAAGATTCTCTACGGGTAAATAAAAGTCTTGAAGAGAACACAACTTTCCAAGACTCAAACATTGAAAAAACAAAACAAAAAGAACCAATAATTTCAACTCCTATATTAGAGCAGCCATCAACATCCACTTCTACACCTCCCTTTCCAGAAATATTACAAATTGATAGGGGTGTAGAAAAAAAAATTATGGTGCCTAATTATGATTTCCTAGATGAGCTGAGAAATGTTTGTATTAAGATCCCATTATTACAAGCCATCAATGAAATTCCAATCTTAGCAAAGACAATAAAGGAGTTGAGCATGAAGAAAACATGAAAAAGAATAAGAGAGATAAATAAAATTCAACTGGCAGGAAAAATAGCAGATATCATGATGGGTAAGATTGCTATTCCAAAGTATCTAGACCCAGGAAATCCAATTGTTAAAATTCACATCAATGGAATTGAGATCCAAAACACACTTATTGATTTAGGAGCAACAATCAATATCATGAGTAGACAAATCATGGATAAACTGAAACTTCCTAATCTTCTTTTTACACCCACATTATTACAATTAGCAGACATATCTGTGATCAAACCTGATGGGGTAATAGAAGACATTCCAGAGTCCCTAGATTCTTGGGAGTATCTTGTGGATTTTATGATCCTAACTCCTAAGAATAATCTAGGAGGGCATCCTGTTATATTAGGAAGACCTTGGTTAGCTACAGTTGATGCTTTCATTAGTTGTAGATTCGGTGATATGTACATCTCTGATGGTAGTTCAACCAAGAAATTTACCTTGTATCCTCCAGCAAGAAAAATTACAAAATTAGATGATACTCAATGGATAGAGGATGAAGAAGACTTACAACCTCTCTTCATAATTTCAGAAATTAGTGAAGATAGCCAGATTTTGAATACCTTAGAAAACTTTGAATCCTCTTCGGAATATAAGCATGAACAATTTCAAGAAGAATCCAACATTGAGTTTTTATCATCAAGGCAGATGTCTCTTTATTCCATGGATAAATTTGGCAGCTCTACAATTGAGATATTTCCAGGCAAAACCTTAAATATAAACAAGAACTTAGAGAAATCTCAACAAGAAGAGCTAGTCAAGATTTTACAGAGACATTCTTCTGCATATGCATGGGAGTACACTGATATGAAAGGGATAAGCCCCAAGACTTGCACTCATCACATCTACATAGAGGAAAATTGTAAACCAATCAGACAACCTCAGAGAAGGATGAATCCAAATCTTAGGGAGATTGTTAAAGAAGAATTGTAGAAATTATTGAATGTCAACTTTATCTATCCTATTTCAGATAGTCAGTGGGTTTCTCCTTTGGTAATTGTGCCAAAGAAAAATGGTAAATGGAGGGTATGTATTGACTACCGAGAATTAAACAAAGCTAATCTTAAAGATCATTTTCCTCACTCTTCATAGATATAAGATCGTATTAGATAATAATGTAAGCATTTATTTTTAGATAGTTTGTATTATAATCAAATCCAAGAAAATCAGAAGACTAAAGACAGGACCACATTTTACCCCTGTCATAAATTATGCTACCTTAGTAAAGGCAGTACAAAGCATTTGATACCAGAAATGCACCTGCAACATTTCAAAGGGCAGTATTAGGAATATTTTCAGATCTAATACATGATTGTGTAGAGGTATATATGGATGATTTCACAGTTTATGGAAACACATTTGAAGAAGCCTTAGCAAACTTGGAATTTTTTTTAAAGAGATGTAAAGAAGCAAATCTTTCACTAAGTCATGAGAAGTGTTTTATGATGTTTACTGAAGGAATTGTTTTGGGGCATCACATTTCAGGGGATGGGATTAGAGTTTATGAGTCAAAAGTTGAAGTCATCTCTAACTTATCTGTTCCAAGTTGTCAAAAAGATGTTAGGAGTTTTCTAGGATTTACAGGATATTATCGAAGGTTTATAGAAAACTTCACCAAGATATCATCTCCACTTTTCAAATTACTTACCAAGGACTGTGAATTCAAGTGGAATCCTGATTGCCAGTTAGCCTTTGAGACCTTGAAAACAAAAATCTCTGAAGCACCTATTTTAAGGGGACCTAACTGGAAGTTACCTTTTCATATTTCAACAGATGCCTCAGATACAGCTTTAGGAGCAGTATTGGGACAAAAAGACCCGATTCCTTATGCCATCTACTATACCAGTAAAAATTTGACTCCTTCAGAGTTAAACTATAATGTAATTGAAAAAGAGTTCTTAGCTGTTGTTCATGCCATAAATAAATTCAGACACTATATAACAGGCTATGAAACTTTTGTTCACACAGATCACTCTGCAATTAAATATCTAATGAACAAATCAATTACTAATGGCAGAGTCATAAGATGGTTATTGCTTTTACAAGAATTCAACATTACCATTCTAGATAGGCCTGGAAAACAAAACACAGTAGCTGATTTCCTATCTAGACTCCAAAACATCAAAGATAATACCCCAGTTGAAGATCAATTCCCTGATGAATATCTTTTTGCAATTTCTACTCAGACTCCTTGGTTTGCTGACATTGCTAATTATTTAGTTTCAGGGAAATTTCCTTCAATAATGAATGCAAGAGACAAAAGAAATATCATTTATGACAGTGCAAAATATTCATGGGTTGATAATGAGTTATACAAAACAGGTCCAGATTTTATCATTAGGAGATGTGTTCGGGAAGATGATATGCCTGAGATCCTCAAGCCATGTCATGATGAACCTTGTGGCGGACACTTTGCTGATAAAAGAACAACTTATAAGATCCTTCATTTAGGATATTATTGGCCATCCCTTTTCAAAGATGATAAAGAGTATGTCAAAAGGTGTGACAGTTTCCAAAGGGTAGGGAAATATTCTCCTTTAGGTGAGATGCCATTGCAGCCTCAGGTACATATTGAACCTTTTGCAAAATGGGATTTAGATTTTGTAGGACCTATTAGTCCTCCATCAATACAAAAGCAATATATATTAGTTTGCACTGATTATTTTACCAAATGGGTAGAGGCCAAGCCATTACTTTCTGCTACTGAAGCATCTGTAGTTAATTTTCTTTTTGAGGATATTTTTACTCGTTTTGGTGTCCCAAGGGAAATTGTTATAGATCAAGGAGCTCAATTCACATCAAGGATAGTGGAAAAAATGATGGAGAGGTACAAAATCAGACACAGAAAATCTACTCCCTATCATCCACAAGCAAATGGTCAAGTGGAATCTACCAATAAAGTCGTTGAAGGGATCTTAACAAAGACTGTCCATTTACATAGAAGAGATTGGGTAGACAGGCTTCCTAAAGCTTTGTGGGCCTATAGAACTACATGGAGAAGCACAACAGGACATACTCCTTATGAACTTGTTTATGGAAAGAAAGTTTTTTTTCCCATAGAGTTCCAGATTCAAACTTTCAAAATGGCAGTTCAGCTAGGACTTGATCTAACGGAGGCACAAAAGCATAGATTCGAGCAGATTAATGAATTGGATGAGATCAGAAAAGATGCAGTTCAGAAAACAAGTATAGTCCAACAACAAAGGACTAGATGGCATGATAAGTACATCAAGGAAAATAAGTTCAAAGAAGGTGACTGGGCTCTCTTGTTTGATTCAAAGTTCAAGGATTTCCAAGGTAAATTCCAAACACATTGGCTTGGGCCTTATGAAATTATAAGAATTTTTGACAATGGAGCAATAAAAATCAGGACAATAGATGAAGAGAAGGTCAATTTTCTTGTAAATGGTCATAGATTGAAGTTGTATCATAAGCCACTTTCAAGAGAAGAATTTGTCAAGAGATTTCAGGAAAACAGTGATGTGAAGTTAATGAAGAAGAATTTTTCTTCTTCATCAACTTAGTTGAATTTTCTGAATTCAAAAGCAATACAAAAAAAAAAGGTATAAACATGAAAAATAATCACTGATTATCATGTTTATACAGAAAAGGTAGAGTGAAAATCAGAATCTTTCTGACACTTTAGCTTTTCAAATTTGTTCTTTTTCTGCAAGCAGCTATTACAAAATCATAAGTGCAAACCCATATTTCACTTATGATTCATTTCATTCCATTCATCCATACTCCATTTCACTCCATTCATCCATACTCCACTTCATTCCATACTTCATTCATTTCATTCCATGGTCCACTTCATTTCCATCTCAGATTTTAAAAAATTTGATCTTTTTCTGCAATTGAATAATACAGATTATAAGTTGCAGGTCACTTTCCATACTTCACTCCACTTCATATTTGTGATTCATTTCATTCCATTATTCACTTCACTCATACTCCATTACACCATATTTTATTATCCATTTTTAACTCATTTCATACAACATTCCATTCATGCTTCAAACCATTCCATTCCATGTTTCAAGGCTTCTACAGGTACATTCTGCAATCAGTCAGACATTCTGCAGTCAGAGATCCTGAAGGCACTATCCAGTAATCACTTGATTTAGCAGCAAACTGATCCTGCATATCCAAGACAACAAGAAAAATCAAAGGAGTTATGAGGATTGAAGATCAATGATTTTCAAAGGAGGACAAGGCATATCAAAACCACAAAAAAAAAAAATCAAAGGAAAGGCAAAGGTAAAAGTTATGAAATTATTATGGTGAAAAATCATGAAATTTTTAGCATAGTTAAGTCATGTATGATTCAAAAAGTTATTTTAATTAGTCGCGTTGATCATGCCTATCAAACCCATCATTAAAACTTTGGACATAATCCCTTTCACTCCGCCATTCCAAATCATCATTTAAAACTTAAAGGTTAAGTACTAAAGTGACCTAATCAGTCACGTCACTAGCCCGAAGCATTTAGTGATGATTTTTGAATTTTACACGGGAATTTTCCGCGGTCTTTTCTTCTGAGAAAGCTCTCAACTCATTAATCCGTGTGAATCATCCTCACCGCATTATAATCATTTCATAACCACTCCATATCATTTCTTTCCGTAGCCAATTCTTAGCCATTCCGGTCTGTAAAACAAAGGAAACATCTTTGGAGTAAAAGCATCTCTTTAACAGCCATTTTCACCGTGAGCAGAGGAGCAGTAATTGGAAGGTTGAGAAAGAAAGCTATGGGTCTCATAGTAAGATCCGAACCAGTTGGAACCAACTACTTGGAAGGTTATCCACAAATCATAGAAATGCTACAGCAGGCTCGTTGGTTACAATTTTTGGAAAAATTTAATGGTTTTCATAAAGAGGTAACCAAAACATTTGCACGGTCCTTCAATGGAGCAGAGGTCAAAATAGGAGATACTAAATTCACTATTACAGAGGCTCTCATTGCAAAAGCAACAGAATTACCCAGACAAGGAGAACGCTGGTTCAAAAATAGGGAATTTCATAATGAGGCATGGAGGCAAATACTCAAAACACCAGGTATGGATGTTTCCATTTTTAAGAAAGGTATTCCTAGCTCGGCACCGAAGAATAAATGGAGGAATATGTTGCTCATTTTGCAAAAATTTATCACTTGTGAAGGAATATTTGGCACCCTCTATGTTTATCATATTCGGTTAATGATGCATTTCTTAGATGAAGAAATCAATTTGCCCTTTTTCCTACTTCATAGTCTGAAAAGAATGGCCTCTAATGTTCAAAAGAGGGTTCAATTTCTAGAAACCACTTTGTATCACCATGGTTTAGTCAAAATCCTAATTGAACATCATTTGAGAGAAATGGGAGATAATTGGGATGAGTTTCTAGTGAGGAATCACTTTGAAGAACCCAAGGAATCTCCACCTGAAGGCAAACCTACAAGAAGAAGCAGGAGAAGGGAAATTTCCAAAGTTGTTGAAACTAAAACTGGTAAATCAATACAAGGGGACAGTGAAGAGATGATTTCTGAGAAATTGGCTGAAATTAAGAAGCAGCTTAAGAAGGAGAGGATAACAAGAAAATATGCCAAAGAGAGAGGTGAAGGACCATCTCAACCAAGACAGAGCCATAGAATCAGAGGTATATTGAAGAAAACAGGGGTTAGACAAACGGGAATCATAAACATTAAGGATGAAGAAACACCTACTGCTAGATCACCTGAGTACTAGTATGAGGAGGATCTTGATGAAGGAGCTCCAGAGATAGAGCCAGCACAGCAACAAATTTATAATTATGTTGAGACATTAGAGAAGAGAGCCTTGGAAAGTAGAGACAGAACTCCTAGCCCACCAAAATCTGCAATTGATGTACTAAGAAGAGACAAATATGAGTTAGAAGTGCTCAATAGGAATATCAAGAATGAGAATGAAATTTTAAGGGAGAAGGTTAAGCTGAAAGCTGATATGAATACAACTCTGTCTCTACAAATGAAAACGTTGTACAAGGCCAGTGAAAAATTGAAGAAGAAAAACAAAAAGTTAAGCAAGGCACTTACAAATTTGAGATTCAAGTTGATCATAAGGAAGCCCAGGAGGCCATTGACTGTCAGGAAAATCAAAAGAAGAGGCCTAGATTTCCTAGCAGAGGTATCAGAGTACATGGATTAGTTGCATGAGGACATGCAAAAGCCTTGCAGTGGGGGTATGTTGAGCCCCAAAGGTGTCCTTCCCCTTCACCAAATTTCACTTCATTTCCTTTGTCCCTCATCAATTACAGGCTTAAATGATCAATAGGATTGATTAGGATTACCTTAAGAATGTATATAATGACTAACTTGCTATGTTTTCATGGTTTTGTTGTTGTAGTAATTTTTGACTAGACTTAGCTACAGAATGCAGCCATTCTGTAGCTAGTTGCCGATTCTGCAGCTGTCTTCATGTTTTCACAGATTTCAGGTGTCACCTAAAAGAAAAACGCATATGGGTAAAATCCAGACTTCATCCACATCGTTCCTTGCTCCCTATGAAGTCTAAGCAGAATTCTACAGGTGGTTATGCACATGGGAAACCAAAACTAGGAGATAGACTTCTAATAGGACAAGGACTGTACAGATGTCCTTAATCATAGTACGAGACCACCACCAGAGTTCTAGTTTGATTTTAGTTGGGAAAGACATTTATTCATGTTTTATCTCAAGGGAAATTATGTAATTTTCTTATAAGAATGACTCGGGAGACCGAGAAACAGCTAGCTAGATTTTGTTTTGTTGCTAGATCTCAGAAGACCGTAATACTCTGTTTTAAAGTATTTTCCCTTTAATGAAAGAAGCATTGCTTTATTGCAAGATCTGAGGCAATCTTAAGGAGATTGGTATGCTAATCCGGTGGTAGAGGGCCCCTGCTACCTGAGAAGCTTTGTTCATATGGTTTAGATAAGTAACTTAGCCTCGTTTCATTCCTAGTTTAAGCAATTTTCTGAACTTTGTGTTTTTATACTCACTTGCAGTGGATGCTACAACTAGTCTTATCCTTACAAACTATTCCAAAATACCACTAACATTGGATGGGATATAACTGTAGTATTTTAGGACTTAATTGCATTTTTTTCCGAAACTTTATGTTTTATGCCCATTTGCATTGAATGATACAGCTAGACTTGTTTTTACAAAATATTCCAAAATATCACTCATATTGAACGAGATAGGGCTGTAGTATTTCATAGAATTAGTTTCATTTTAGTTCAGTTGAAATACTCCGGAGGTAGATGTCACTCTAGTTTAATTCTGTCACTATATTTCAAGTTTGATAATGGCACTCTAGTTCAACTCTGTTCACTATATTTCAAGTTAGATTAGTGGCATTCTAGTTCAGTTCCAGTTCACTGTATTTCAAGTTAGATTAGTGGCATTCTAGTTCAGTTCCAGTTCACTGTATTTCAAGTTAGGTTAATGGCATTCTAGTTTAGTTGTGGTCACTGTGTTTCAAGTTTGATCAATTGCATTCTAGTTCAGTGTTATACATTGTTCTTTAAGTTGTATTGACTGTCAAAATTAGACTTCACAGTCTTCATTGTTTACAAACTACTCTTGTTCTGACTTTATATTAATGCATCATCATATGGACAGGAATTAGTGATATTAGTTTAAGGCCTTGATTGTTCTGCAATCTTTTGCAATATCACAAATAAGCCTTTTCCCAAAAAAACTATTCTAGAAAATATCTAACTTTCGAATGAGGCTTATTAAGTGACAAGTTGAGCTGCAGAATGGATTAATCTTAGCATTAAAAGTTAATTCAGAGTAGAAATCTTATTGTGCTACAAATAATCTTTTGCAATTGTGTTCCAATAAACTTCTATCCATGGATGAGATTCTTTGTAATATTGTAAGATGATTGTTTACTTAGGAGAACCTCATTTGCACTAAACTTGTCCTTTTCTCAAGCTATTCCAACATATTTCTAATGAATGAATTGGATGAGTTCATGTTATGAGTTATTGAGTTCATGTTGTGATTTATTTCCTTGCTATGAGTCATTATCAAGCTTTGCATTTTTTGTTCTTTAGTGCCATACACAGTTTAGAATAGGTTTTTATCTGTTTTAGTGTAACCATCCACTTCTCTTCACCAACACTTGGTTCTTTTCCTTTTTAACATAAAACCATAAAACCAAAAACATCAGAAAAACACTAAACACAACGTAGTGAGAAACAGATACCTAGGCACATATAGTGCACCTCACTTCAGCAGTTTACTAGCCCTGATTGACAATTTATGACCTCAATTTAGGAACACTAAATTGAGCACACAAGTGTACATAGTATGTGCACGCTATAATCCCAGAGAGTAATGTTTCTTAATGTAGAAATTTGAATAACTGATATGTTATACACTGAGATTCTCTTGATCGCACACTATTTTCACTTCATGCACAATACAGAATCTCTTCTACCATTGATCATTAATTGCGGAAATAAAAACAATCGCATGCGCACATTAAAACCATAAACATTCACACATATGAACACAGTAATTTATGGGAAAGCTTAAACCTGAAAACCCCAAACTATCTGTATATTATATGTCATTGAGATCATGTAACAATCATTATACAAAGCTCCTCACAAGCTCTCAGTACAATCTCCAATTGCTACACATTAATCAGGTCTGATCTAGCAAAACACATGCTCCAATCTCTGCCACCTGTTAGCCTGCCTCTACTACGCAATCCATGCTGAATATTGGCTCTGAATGAACTCAAATTCACCTGGTATGCACTGCAAAATCCTCATTGGCATCTCGATCAATGTGTGGTGCAAACTCATGCACCAGTATAGTCACAACTGATAGTCACACTGCTCTTTCACCTATCTCTCCACTGGTCTCCACTGAAACTGTCCATGCACTAAAGTTAACTGATGTATTCTTTATTTGATTAATGAGTTAATAATTAGTGAATTAATTAATAGTTAATTCACACCACTCTCACTAGTGTATCAATCAGTTAGACTAGATACAACTAGCTCAACTATGTTTAACTCAGTTAAACTGAACACAACTCCATCAACTTCCTCAATCAACTCCACCAAACTCTCTCACAGGAGTTCTAACTGAAGTCTCCATGCAATAGCTCCACTTAACCCTCAAGAATAGCGTAATTCCTTCTATCAGCTCCTGTGCCACATCTGTTCACTTAAATGAAGTGCTCCAAGAGAATAAGATAATGTTTATAGTCCAAATATTATTAAGAGCTAATAATATTCGACATATATATTTTTAGACTGGAAATCTAAAATAGATTCCGCCCAATATGTCTAAAAATAGAAGTCCATCTATTTTTCCAACTTGACCAACCATTCACAAATAGCATCCTGCAACTCATAGAATATGATCGACATGTCTAAAACTAGACATAGTCTAGAAATAGGCTTGCGCCAAAAATAGCTTGTGGGCCCACTTAGTGAAGGTGACTCTTTTCACTAAGCTCATCATCTTGTTGCAATCTCAACACTCCCTCTCAGCAAGATAAGGATTATCTGCCACCCCTATCATGCCTCTGTGGTATTCGAATTTTCTCCTGGTGAGTGCCTTCGTCAAGATATCAGCATCCTGATCCTCCGTAGGAATGTATGGAAGTAACATGATCTTCTGCTACACACAATATCTGATATGATGGTACCATATGTCAATGTGTTTATATCTATCATGAAATACTAGATTAACCAAGAGTTTGATGCAAATCTGATTATCACAATATATCACAGTAGGATCTAAGTGCGAACCGAACAACCCGACCAGGATCTTCCTCATGCATATAGCCTCGCATGCAGCCAAAATCACTGCCATATACTTGGCCTCTGCTAAACTGAGTGCCAAGGATCTCTGCTTCCTACTGTACCAAGAAACTGTTTTCGACCTAGTACTAAAAATCCCTCCAGATGTGCTCTTTCTGTTCATTGGGATCCCTGCCCAATCTGCATTCGTGAAGCCACATAGCTTCACCTCATCCGACTGTCTGTACCAAAGTCAATATCTTGATATACCTCTGAGATATCTCAATACATTCTTCCCCGCCTTCCAAAACATCTTGGTGGGCTTAACCATAGCTTGTGAAAGCTAGTTAACAGCATAGCATATGTCGGGTCGTGTATTGACCAGATACATGAGCAACCCCACCAACTGTCGGTAAACAGTGGCATCCACTACATTCGCTGATGTAGCATCCTCCTTCCTCCAACCACCAGGAAGAGGAGTATCAATAAAGCCAGAAATTATGCATGTTGAATCCTCCAAATATCTCCGGCATAACTTTCTTCAAGTCACAAATGGGGCCCATCATCATACGCTAAATGGGATCCCAGGAAATAATGAAGGAGGCCCAAATCCTTCATCTCAAACTCTTTTGCAAGATCATCCTTGCATGAGAGTATCAACTGTTCATCACCGGTCAGTATCAAATCATCTACATAAAGTACAATGATCAGCAACTTACCCTCCACCACAATCTGGTATAGGTTCGTATCTGCCTCACTCTTCGAGAATCCAATTTCGGTAAAATAACCGTCAATCCGTGTGTACCAAGCACGAGGTGCTTGTTTCAACCCATACAACGCTCTTTTGAGCCTGCACACATGCGACTCGCTGCTGAAAATCTTGAAACCTTCAGGCTGCTTTATGTACACCTCCTCCTCAATCACCCTATTGAGGAACGTAGTCTTCACATCCATCTGATGAATGTTCCACCCCATCTGTGCTGAGAGAGCTAGGATCGTCTGTATGGAAGAATACCTTGTGACAGGTGAAAAGGTTTCCTCATAATCGATCCCCTCAATCTGTGAGAAGCCTCGGGCAACAAATCTTTCCTTGTACTTCTCCACACTCCCGTCAGCTACTTGCTTCACTTTGTAGATCCATCTCGAACCTACCACTGATTTCCCTTCCGGTCTTGGGACAATATCCCATGCACTATTTCTGAAAATCGAATCATACTCTTCCACCATGGCATCTACCCATGCGGGATCCTCCAAATATTCCTCGAAAGAGGATGGCTCTGTCACGATACACTGGCTCATAAGAGCCATGTATCTAGTATACCGGTCAGGTGACTGTCTCTGTCTGCGCTGTGATGTAGGTGCTTTTACAATCTTCCCTGCATCTTGAGCCAGTCGCTCAGCTTTTGTAGTGCACTTCTGCCCTCTGATGGTTGGCGCTGCATGAGTGGTCTCTTGCACTCCATGAACCTCATCTTGTGGCTAATCCACATCCTAAGACTCATCCTTAAGAACTAATAGCTCCTCATCTGCATGCAAGTGTGGCTCCCTCTCAAGCGAACACTTCATGGCTTTCTCCTCATGAAATTTGATATCCCGTCGCACAACAGTCTTGCGACTGTCTCGCAAATACACATGATAGTTGTGGGGTGTGTCAATGTACCCCACAAATATCCCAACCTGTGCAGTTGGCTCCAGCTTCTTCCTGGCATCCTCTGTCACATGAATGTAAACAGGTGAACCAAAAATCCTCAAATGGGAAATATCAGGCTTCTTACCAGAAAACGCCTCCTCGGGTGTACTCATGCCAAGTATCCTCGTGGAGGACAACAAGCTTTGCACATAAACCACACGCATTGCATGCCTCACCCCACAAGTGTATGGGAAGGCCCCGATCGTGCAACCGGAAGCTTCGTACTCCCTTCACTCCCGCTCTCCGGAAACTTCAGGCGAGAGTTTCTGAGCGTCTAGGAAACGTTCGAAAATGCTCCCGTCGGGAGCGTCGGAGCGCGCTTCCGACCAAAAACGCCCTGCTGGGACAGTTAGTGGAGCGAGCGAACGTCTCGGCAAACGCTTCGGAAGCGAACGCTCCCGAAACGCTTCCGACGTTAAAAAAACGCTTCGGGAGCGTTCGCTTCCGAACGCTCCCCGGCAGGAAAAACGCTCCCCGCCGCGCGGAAATTTTTTTATGAAAAATTTCCGATTTTTTATAAAAAGGGGGGGGGGTTTCATTTTTAGTTATTTTTTGTTAGTTGAGAAGTGAAAGTGAGTGAGAAGGAGAGCCGAGAGCGCAAGGTTTGGTTGACAGCAATCAGGAGAGCAAGGAGCAAAGCTGACAGGAGAGCAAGGAGCAAGGCTGACAGGAGGAGTGCAAGAAAGAGGTAGGCCTTCTAATCCAATTTTGTATTTTCTAAGATGAATTTGTAGATTGTTAAATGGTTTGAAAATGAAAACTTGAATTTTGCTTGAATGTTGCATTTTATTGGATTTAAAACTTTTAAAATGAGTTGTTTTTTTCCTATGTTGCATTTCCTATTCCCATTTGGCATTTTTCTATTTGTTTTGCAGGCTAGATTCTAGAAACTTGAAACTTGTTTCCATCATGGCTATATGGCTAGGAATTTTCCTCATGTTGGTTCCTTTCTTTGTGATAATGGTGTCGGAGAGTGCTAGAAGAAAGAGACAAATCAGAGAAGAGGAGGATGAAGAGGAGGGTTATGGTGGATCTGAAGAAAATCCTGAAGAGGAGGATTATGCTGAGGAGGAAGTGGGGAGTGGAGACCCTGAGAACCTAGAATCCCCAACTAAACAAGACCAATATCCTTTGTGGAAATATGTTCAAAAACAAGAAGGAGGGAAAGGTGGTGGAACCACTAAATTTATTTTCCCCCATTGCAATAAACAATACCATGGTTCATACACCCGTCTGAGAAGGCACCTTTGTGGGATAATGCCAGGAGATGGAACTAAAAATTTTGGAATCAAAGTTTGTACTTCTATGGCAGCACCACAGAGAGAGATATATAGGAAGGAAGAGGGGGTTGCCATACAGAGATCATCTAAAAGATCTAAGGGTATCGTTGATTCAGGCCCAACACATTCAACTTCCACCCATGCCAGTGGTTTCGGAAGCAGTGGCACTGGATTAAGGCGTAGAACCATATCCGATTTCCTAGACGAAGGGTGTAGGAATGATGTGGATTCAAAAGTTTACCGGTTTCTATATGCATATGGGGTGCCATTCAATGTTCTTCGCTCACCTTATTGGCATGAAATGGTTTCTGCCATTAATGATGCCCCCAAAGGATACAAAAGCCCTGGGTATGACAAAGCCAGAACCGTGGGTCTTGATCATGAAAGAGCTAAAATAAATCATTCTTTGGCTAGAATGACAGGTTCGTGGAATGAGCATGGGTTGTCCATTGTCTCTGATGGATGGACCAATGTGAAAGGAAAACCATTGATAAATGTTTTGGTTGTGTCGGTTAGTGGTGCAGTGTTCCTGGCAGCTTATGATTATTCAGATAAATTCAAAACCGGCATTAACATTGCAGAACCATTACTTGAAATAATTGAAAAGACTGGGCCATACAATGTGATACAGGTCATCACTGATAATGCTGCTAACTGTAAGGCAGCAGGAGCAATTGTTGAGGATAAATACCCCAACATTTTTTGTCTGGGTGTTTGGTTCACACAATGAACCTTTTGATGCATGATATCATAAAAAACAAACAACCTCAGTTCAAATGGCTTGGTGATTTGTACAAGAGAGGTAAGAAAATGATCAAATTTATTACAAATCATAGCAATACCCATGGGCTTTTCCGTACTCACTCCAAATTGGAGTTGTTGAAAATAGGAAAAACTAGATTTGCTAGTTATTACCTCACCTTCAGGCGCCTTTTGAAGGTAAGAGAATGATTGGCTGCAATGGTATCAAGCCCACACTGGCAGCTATTAAAGGACAGGGCGGCAACAGTGGTTGACAGGAAAATTTTTGAACATGTGGAGGAGACCGCCCTTGACCCTCAGTTTTGGGCACGTATGAGGGAAATTGTGAGTTTTACCAAGCCCATTTATAACATGATTCGCTTTGCAGATACTGATAAACCAGTGATTGGAGAGGTTTATGAGCAGATGGATAGCATGTTGGGGCAAATAAAAGATATTTTTAAGGATAATGATCCCATTTTGTATGCTATGATTCATGACTGTGTGTGTGCACGGTGGAATAAACTCAATGTTCCACTGCATGCTTTGGCATATATCCTTACGCCAAAATATTACTCTCCATCTTGGTTGGGCCAACCTGCACCTGGAGATGGGGTTAGGGTGAAACCTCACACAGATCCAGAGGTACAAGAAGGGTACATGAAGGCATTGGACAAATTGGTACCTGACAGGGAAGAGTGTGCTAAATTGCGCCTTGAATTAGGCAAATACTTCAGTTGCACTGCTAACTTTGGTTCATTCCATGCAATGGAAGATAGGGACAGATTCGATGCTCTCACATGGTGGGAAGCATATGGCGGCATGGGACTTTTGCCAAAGTTGGCTAAAAAAGTTCTCTCACAAGTTGTGAACACTTCTTCTGCAGAGAGGTGTTGGAGCACCTACAACTTTATACACAATGTGAGAAGAAACAGGTTGAATGAAAACCGAGCTGAAAGCTTGGTTTATGTGCATTATAACTTGAGGTTGCTCAGCCATTACTGTGATCGGGCAAATGAGGATCAATCATACAGAGTCTGGGACAACAACCCAGAGGATGATAATTTGGAGGACGGCACATTACATCTAGAAGAATTGGAAGCAGAACTTTATAGGGATGATGATGAAGCATCAGCGGCACCGCCACACACAGGGCCAGTCCCACCATCTACTGGTAGCAGTGTGGGTGCTAGTGCCAGTGCCACTCCTCGATATCACACTATTGTTCCTTTGCAGATCCAGCCTCCACCTTCTGGTTGTGGTCATGGTACTCTTGAGAGTACTAGAAGACCAACAGTTCCTCGTGGCTCACAGAAATTAGACATTTCTCGTGGGCGTGGCAAGGGGCCAGCCAGATAAAATATATTTGTTGTTTACTATTTTCTATTTGTTGTTGACAGTTGAACAATTGAAACTTGACTTGCTACTGATTTCATATATTTAAATTTTTAATGAAGTTGGCATTTATAAGTTTACTGTTTACAAGTCATTATGAATTATGAATATGATGCTTCATGAAAGTTATATGGTGATCAATGAATCAATGATGATAAATGTTATATAATATCAATGATGATGAATGTTATATATTGAATTTTGAAATCAATGAATCAATGATGATAAATGTTATATATCAATGATGATAAATGTATATTGAATTTTGAAATCAATGAATCAATGATGATAAATGTTATAATATATATATCAATGATGATAAATGTTATAATATATATATCAATGATGATAAATGTATATTGAATTTTGAAATCAATGAATCAATGATGATAAATGTTAGATATTGAAATTTGAAATCAATGATGATAAATGTTATATATCAATGATGATAAATGTTATATATTGAATTTTGAAAGCTTAAAACCTTCAGATTGATGATTTGCGAGACTCAAGAGTCAATATGTTCTCTGCTTCCAACTCGTGGGCGTGGTTGATGAAGATTATAACTTCTAGATGATTGATGTTATATGATTCAATCTATGTTTTTATGTTTTTTATGTCTAATTCATCATTCTACATGTTTTTGTTGACATATATGCATCAAAATATAAAAAATATAAAAAATATTAAAAAATATATATATATATATATAAAAACGCTCCCGAAAACGCTCCGGACCCGGAAACTTTTAAAAATGGCGCTCCGCGCTTCGCTCCCGCTCCCGCTTCCAAGTAACCTTGGCCCTGATCATGCAACATCACCCGTGCAGCACCCACGATCGTTATGTTCTTCCGCTCAACGACCCCATTCTGCTGTGGGTTATGACGTGCTATGAGCTCTCTTCAAATTCCTTTTGTGCTACAAAATTCCTTGAATTCGCCGGAGATGAATTCACCACCATTGTCGCTCCTAAGAGACTTCACCTGCTTCCTCTATTCTTTCTCAACCAGTGCCTTGAACTCACATAAATTTGAGTATGTCTCGCTCTTCTTCTACATGAAGAGGATCCAACACTTCCAAAAAAAATCATCAACAAATATCACATAGTACCTTTGCTTTGTTGTTGAAGCTACTGAGAGAGGTCCACACACGTCTGTGTGAATTCTCTCAAGGATCGTCGTGGCGCGACTATCCTTCTCATGAAAGGTGGCTTTCAAAAAATTTCCCAAAGTACATCCCTTGCACTGATATGACTGCGCAAGTGTACCTTTGGGAAGCCCGATAGAAATCTGCTGCAAAATTTTCAAAGCACCATGGTGAAGGTGGCCCAATCTCCTGTGGCACAGCTCACCATCATCCCGGCTCACCACTCCTTCTGCCTTGCCTGCCATTACTGCGCAGCCATCTACCTGCAACTGATAAAGGTTCTTAACTCGAACCCCTATCCTCCGGGTTTCACTAGTTGCCTTACTGTGCAGGAAAGCCTTTCTCTCGCTAAAGACAACATCATATCCCTTGTCTTCTAACATCGCCACAGAGATAAGATTCTTCTTCAATCCTGGAACATGCATCACTTCCTTCAATACGAAGGGTTTAATAGACTCCCTCTCAAAGGAAATGGCATTGATACCAGTCGCATTGTATCTACCATCATCGCCCATATCGATGTGCACTCCAATATATTTCTCATCGAGATTAGTAAACAAATATTTGTCTCCGATCATATGAAAAGACGCACCACTGTCAAGAAACCACACTGAACCCATCATACTTGAGACCAAGCATGTGATCAGTGAAAAATCCAACTCAAACTGTGAAGCTAGGGCCTCTCCAGCTGCAGATCTAGCAGCCTGCTTATTTTCTTCTTCTGTGGACAATTAGTGGCGTAGTTTCCGTGTTGGTGACAGTGAAAGCACTTCACCTTGGACATGTCCTGCTTCTTGCCTGTTGCACTGGATTGAGAAGAATTATTCTTGCTCTTCCCCTTCCTTGCTTTGGTAGCCAAAGCGCAATTTTCTTCATCTGATTTCTTTGATGAATATTCGTCCCTGGTACTTCACCTTATCTCCTCTTACACAAGATCCGACCAAAGTCGCTCCCATCCTAGCAATTTCTCCCGACCATTGACAAAGTCCTGATAGGAATGCCAAATCTTCGGAAGCCCAAGGAGAGCCGAGCTCACCAAGTCCTCATCATCTACAATCACCCCCACACTTCCCAGCTCATCCCTGCATTGGATGAACTTCGTGAGGTACTTGGGCATACTGTTGCCTTTCTCTATTTTTATGT
The DNA here is from genome assembly GCA_034641835.2 of Pinus albicaulis. Lineage (NCBI taxonomy): Eukaryota > Viridiplantae > Streptophyta > Pinopsida > Pinales > Pinaceae > Pinus > Pinus albicaulis. Next base: position 1,649,009,419 of record CM076582.1, read on the forward strand.
TTCTGAGTTTATCCTTGAGCGCCAACTTCCTCTGGTCGCTCTTGCTTTGGAATAAGTCTGTCAATGCTTTCCACATCAAAAATGGAGAAGCCTTACCATGAAGGTTGGACACTATGTGATCCTTTACACCTTCCAATAGAATTCTTCGACACTTTGATGTCTTCTTTTGCCATGCGTGAAGTGCGGCAACATCGCCGGAAGCAGGTTTTGGAATTTCTGCATCTATGAACTCCTTCAACCCATTGTCATCCAGAACCACCTCCATCATGTCCTTCCATGAAATATAATTTGAGCTGCCCTCAAGGGCATACTCCAATCACAATCCGTTGAAAGACATCTCAACTTCGACACCAAGAAAACACTGCTGCAAATTCAAATTCCACTAGCACGAAACTCAACCGCTTCAATGTTTTGCAATTGCTCCAATGATCAATATCGCTCTGATACCATGTAGAAATTTAAATAACTGATATTTTATACACCGATATTCTCCTGATCACACACTATTTTAACTTCATGCACAATACAGAATCTCTTCTACCAATGATCATTAATTGTGGAAATAAAAACAATCGCATGCGCACATTAAAACCATAAACATTGACACATATGACCATAGTATTTTATGGGAAAGCTTAAAGCTGAAAACCCCCAACTATATTTATATTATATGTCATAGAGATCATGTAAAAATCATTATAAAAAGCTCCTCACAAGCTCTCAGTACAATCTCCAATTGCTACACACTAATCAGGTCTGATCTAGCAAAACACATGCTCCAATCTCTGCCACCTGTTAGCCTGCCTCTACTGCGCAATCCCTGCTGAATATTGGCTCTGAATGAACTCGAATTCACCTGGTATGCACTGCGCAATCCTCATTGGCATCTCTATCAATGTGTGGTGCAAAATCATGCACCAGTATAGTCACAAATGATAGTCACACTGCTCTTTCACCTATCTCTCCACTGATCTCCACTGAAACTGTCCATGCACTGAAGTTAACTGATGTATTCTTTACTTGATTAATGAGTTAATAATTATTGAATTAATTAATAATTAATTCACACCACTCTCACTAGTGTATCAATCAGTTAGACGAGATACAACTAGCTCAACTATGTTTAACTCAGTTAAACTGAACACAACTCCATCAACTTCCTCAATCAACTCCACCAAACTCTCTCACATGAGTTCTAACTAAAGTTTCCATGCAATAGCTCCACTTAACCCTCAGGAATAGCGTAATTCCTTCTGTCAACTCGTGTGCCACATCTGTGCACTTAACTGAAGTGCTCCAAGATAATAAGATAATGTTTATAGTCCAAATATTATTAAGAGCTAATAATATTCGACATATCTATTTTTAGACTCGCAATCTAAAAATAGATTTTGCTCAATATGTCTAAAAATAGAAGTCCATCTATTTTTCCAACTTTACCAACCATCCAAAAATAACATCCTGCAACTCATAAAATATGATCGATATGTCTAAAACTAGACATAGTCTAAAAATAGACTTGCACCAAAAATAGCCTGCAGGCCCACTTAGTGAAGGCGACTCTTTTCACTAAGTTCATCATCTTGTTGCAATCTCAACACTTAAAATGTAGTACAGTGTTTCAAATACAAGAGTAAATGAATGCTTGAAAAGTAAATCTAATTACAACAATATGAAACTAAATGCTCTAAAATCCAATCACTCACTCAGCAATCATCAGTCAAGGATGCAGTACTAATAAATCTTTCCTCTGGCAACTGATGTAAATGAAATAAAACATAACAAGATCCTCAGTCTGAGAATGTAGGCAGCAATAACCAATGTTCTTTACAGTTGATGATATTACACTCCACACTAAAGCAATTAAATGGAAACTAAAATAAATCACTAATGCTACTAATGAAATAAACTAGGCAAGCTCTCCAAAAGCAAAACCAAACTCTTTGCAGGTATGAAATAGACTATAAACTAATTAACTGAAATGAACAGTAGTTCTATTTACTCGAAATGAACAACAATCGGAAATGAATAGCAAATTCTATCTAATGGAAATGAACAACAAAGCTATTTGATAGAGATGAACAACAAAATCTGGAATGAACAACAAGGCTATTGAATGGAAATGAACAACATAACAATGTAAGTTGTAAATAATAGTAATCTTCTTATGGTGGAAAGGAACAACAATGCGGTTCAATCACAGCTTATGTAATAAAACGAATTCATAGAATATTGAAACAACAAGCTATAAAACAAGAAACTGTAAAGCAATGTGATTAAAAGAAATAAATGTTAAATCAAATCACTCTCACGCTGCAAGAATCAAAAATATAATACAAGGACGCAATGAACTCCACTAGAGGCCGAACCCTTAGCCGCCAGTGAGCACTGCTAAGTTACTTTAGAATAATCGAATGAGTAGCAATGCAACTTATTTATTGATCATATGTAGTAGAGTTTACAAGGAATCGTACTCTGTTTTAATCAACAAGATTCTATGAAAAATTCTAAAAATTACAACAGGGAATCTCTCCCCAATACCATTCTCTTCTTTGATCTTTGTTTCTCATTTAAATACACATAGCACAGAGAGAAGTTACAACAGAAATGATTACAAAATGATTCTCATAAAAAATTTGGATTGTATTCAATCAATTAATAAACAAGAAAATATATTTCCATCAATCATTCAACAGGAACAGGTCGAATTTGGATTTGCAATTGACATCATTTGGAAAATGGCTGCAACAGTGAATCTGGGAAAATATTCCTCAGAGAACCTTCTGTTTCTCTTAATACAGACCGAATTTGGGCAAACCATTCTCTAACAAGTTAATTCGGTCCGTTTTGGAAAAAACCCATGTTTCAGATTTTCCATATTCTTCTCCATTTGCCCAAAATGTCCAACGCAAAACTGACACTTCTTATTCCAGTGAATTTCTGAGTTGGAATATTTGATGATGAGCTAGAGATCAAATCTGCAATCTGGAAAATATCTTGGACGCTCAAATGGTGAGTGATGTTACAAAATATATTAATAAACCATCATTTATAAAATCATGCATAATAATCATCAGTTTATTAAAAATAAAGGAGAAGAAATAATATTTATCCATAAGAGCATAAATAATTATAAGATGGAATTATATGATAAAACATGATTAATGACATGATAAAGAATGGTAGAAATGGATAAAATAGGTGTTAAAAGTGATAATAATAATAATAACATATTAGCGGCCCAACAATGGACATGCTGCAAACCAGCATGGTTCAGGTACGAACAACCTCAGCAACTAGCAATGCTACACTTATTACAACAGAAAGCCACCTTTGTTCCTTTCCAGGCACACCCCTCATGATAAGTCCACTTGACTTAGGAGCACAGGTCCAAGCGTGTGCGGAGGTATAGCTGGATCTAGCCAGGTTGCCACATTAACCATTGCAAGTTCTCCACACCTCCTTGCTGGAATAAATCTAGCACAGAGATCATCAAGTGCACCAGCAGCTCAGTGTAGCTGAGCAAACAATCAAGGAAAAGAACACTGAAGTCTCCCAGGTACAGGCTGCATGTACCCTTGCCACCGTGCAACAAACAAAGTTGGAACACTTAATTAGTAGACTCTGCGTGGATGTTACAGAATAAATCCCGGACATCCCCATTAGGGGAATTTTGAGGTCTAAAATGGGCCTCCTAAGGAAATAATAAAATAATAGTTAAACCAATAAAATAATACATATGAATTTGCAATTCACTTTTTACACCACAATCCATGTAACCATAGTTAAATTCAATTCAAAAGTTGTACCAAAATAAAATTAATAAAAAAATTGTATTGATGTGACTATAAATAAGATTGAGCTTTTCAAGAAAAATTCATTATCATTGAACAACTAATGCATTTGTCCTTTGTAATTAAATAACTTAAAATAAAATATAAATATAAATTTATAAATTCTTAATTATATTACATGCTATTAATTAAAATTTATATTATTTTATTTTATTAAAATTCTTAATGAAAATAATATTATTTTATTCAAAAAATATGAAATGACATTTATTATGAGTACTTTACTTTATGACTTTCAAAATACTTTGATGTAATATCCCAAAATTGGAATGCAGCAGTGCATAAGCACAATACTGGAATAGCAGGGTGAAATTAAGTCATAAAATGTGTTTAGAAACACATAGCCATCAAATGAATGAACCAAAAGCAAAAAGAAGCACTTCTACATCCTCCCAAGTGGGGAAAATGCAGCAAATAGACCCTAAAAACATTATTTCCTAAAGATTGATTTATAATAGGGGAAAATAATGGTTGGATCCATTAGAATATGTATTAAGGCCCTCACCTAAAAAAGATAAATAGAAACAAATCTCTTTTGATAAGTTAAACAGATCTCTCAGCCTTAAAATGACTTAAAAGTGGCCAAACCCCATGACTTAAGCTATGCAAAAATTACTGAAGCATGCACAGTGTGATTTTAGAGGGTTTCTACAAAATTATAATATTGAATCATGGACCTGGAGTTTCATTGGACAATATGCTAAGAAAAACAGAGATCTGGCCTCTTCAATGTATTATGGAAATAACCCGACAAGGGTTTCTTGAGAGCATAAGTACAAGAGAGAAGATATGAATATTCAGCTATGAAATAAAGAATTATTACTAAAAAATTACATGAATACAGCTGAATAATACAACATAGGGATGATAATCCCTTCCTCTAGCTTTTTGGGAGAAGGGTTGGCCCTTTCCCTAGGAAACTAGCTCAAAAACAAGGGCTGAAACCTTGCTGCATCAACTCTATGCAAAATGATGTAGTTCCTGTAAGGGACTACATTGTAGGAGATCAGGAATAGTGTGGAAAACTACCACAATGTTAAATAAGCCTAAAATTCTTCCTAGCTGATTTCTCAAGAGAAGGAAGGCTCCCTCTACTGAGAAACAGACCCAGAAGTGGTTTTATCAAACCTCCACTGCAACACAACAATATTCTGCTACAGAAATAATGTTGAGGCTGAATAATGGTGCTTGGCCTCAAGTTTGGATGTGGAGTAATACAAAATATATCTCTACCAAGAGGCCTCTCAAGGGAAGAGGTGGGATTCCCGCTCGGGAACACCCAGTGCTAAACAACACTGCAACCTTGCTAAACAGCAAGAAGAAGCCAAGTCTAAACAGACCAAGATCAAATGATCATATCCAAAGCATGAATAAAAAAGGCTCCCATCCTCTCCATATATAGAAATTTAACGTCTTCACATTGGGTCCCATCCATATGTGCCATCAAGCTCATGCAAGTTATCCTCCACCAAAACTGCGTTGTTCATCAAGGAGATTCAATGTATCTAGACAACTTTGTTGACTTGGTCAAAGTAGACTGAATCAACATGATCCCATCTTTGTTACACCCAAGGGTGCTCAAATTTGCTGCTTTATTCTTCCTCCTTTCACATTAGGAGTTTTATTTTTCCTTCTAAAGAGATTAATGGGCCTCCCTACCCATTTATTCACCTACCTAGTGATAAAACAACTCTAATATTCCATTTAGCTTGAAGGCTAAATTTTTGGAATGTTACAGTCCTCCCCTCCAAAATTTTTCTTGTCCTAGAGTAGCTGTATAAGGAGAGAGAAATTCCTCCCCTCCTCTTCTTGTGTCCTCCTCATCAAAAGTCCTCACCACTGCTCAAAATGATCTGCTACAAATCGGTCCTCCAATGTTTCCTCCCAAGCATGCAAAACCATATGGCTCACATCATAGAAAGGTGGAAGGTGTAAGTGGAAACCTCCTTGCTGTCCAATGGCATCCTCAAGGTAGGAGTGATGAAAAACATGGGGAATATTATTCCCAATGAGTGACTCCCACTCCAATGCTATCATCCAAATAAAGTGAGCCAATATAAGTAGCTCAAAAAGATCCTCAACCCCCGGTTCATACAATGTGTTGGGGCTGCATGGAGAGATTGGATCCTCCCATCCAAGTGGTTTCTCTCTCCATCTATGGTAAGTATGGGGCTGTTTCTGATCTTGGGCTGAAATTTTATGTCCTCTAAGAGTGGCCCAAGCTACCCCACCAAACAAATAATCCATGAAATGCCTCCTCCAAAAACTCAAGTTCTTCAGATGGCTCCTCCCACATGAAGAAAAGAGGTGTAGTTTGGCAATCATGGGCTGCCCATTGCTTCTCCTAAAACATGCATCATGCAAAGTAGGGAGAATCATAATCCCAATGGGCATCTCCAACTCATATCCCACTCTCCAAACAAATCTCCCCATGAACATAAAAATATTAGCAATACATGGAAGAAAAAACCAATAGAAACAAGTTTTCATATGACAATCGGAAAGTGGATCAAGGTCCCACACATGAAACCATCGCAGTGCACCCTTTGCCTGCATCAAATAAAATAATACAAATTTCTTTTCCAGCCACTTTTTTTCTTCTACAATCATTCTACAAGATAGAAACATGAAAGTACAAGGTGGTGTCAATGGTGCACACCAAAAATCATGTGGCTTCCCCCACAAACCACCAATAAGATAGCCAATCTCAATGCTACAAATGGATTCAAGTACATCATCATACAATATGCAAGAAGGGATAATCCTCCTTGTTACAACATGCTTCTCATATAAAGTAAAGAAGTACAAAAAATAATGTGGAATTATACATTCTCCACCATGTACTTGGGATCTTGAGCTGAAATGGCTCAACTGGAAATTCTCCCTCACCTCCAAAGAGTAAGGAAGTGGTTGTCACATCCTCTCTATCACCATTTGGGCTATGCATCTCTCCATATATTAAAATATATCATGCTGGATTCCCTCCCAAATAAAACCCTCTGCCAAGGAAATATATGCATCAAAGTGCATGGAAAAGAAGTCCTCATGTGTTGCATGTAGCAACTTCTCCTTGAGCTTAGAAGCTCTAGTCAAGAAGACTCTGCCATGAGAATATATGACCACATCATCCACCATATATCTATCATCTCCATCCGGGTCATCAAGAATCATGCAAGCACCAAGATCCCTAGAGTACTCTACCAAGAATTGAGACCTCCAATATGGATCAATCCTCCTAAGAGACAACACTGATGATCTGCAATGTGAAGCTCCCCACATGCTGTTGTATTTTCCTTTGACATCCATCATTCCAAAGCCATCCTCCAAATTTCTGCCATGCCCATCATGTAGTTTCTCATGCTCAAAAATAAGTAAGGATATTTGGAAGTTGGTCTCCCATGAGAAGCTCTCATCCAAAAAAAATCTCTCAATCTTGGCCAATGTAAGCATGAGTGGCCTCCATCTACTCCAATGTATGAAGGATTCCTTCCTCAAAGGAAGTACCCTCTGTTTCTCCAAATCCATGGATCATCTCCCTTACACCATGAAGGTGCCATCCTCCATCACTATAGCAACTTCTGTCAGCGCAATACAGATAGTGGGAGTGTGTGGTGCTGAAAATGGGAGAGTGCCTCCCTCCTCTTTGAGTCTATCCCAAACTATCTACACTGTAATAGACTCCTCCAAAGTCTTCACCTCTTTTGAATCTAAGAGGGGTGAACCACATGGCAATATGCCTCTCACCAACTCCAGATCTAGTGGCCTCCCAGGTGGAATTCCTCCATGTAGTGAGACATCAATGTCAAGAGTAGACTGTACATATGGTTGGGAAACCTTGCCCTTTCTCTTACAGTGAAAATCAGTCTACCTCTTCCTTACATCAGCTCTCTGAAATGGATAGGGGTGTGTGCTTCTCATCAAATGATGATGATCTTCCTCTCTACAATGCTCCACAATCATGTTGTCCATTGAATGTGTCTTGACCTCCATATGTGAGATCCTAGGGACCTTCTTGCAATGCTACAGGAAATCCTCTTGTTGGAGCATGTGCTCCTCCTCCCTCTGCATGAGGTACTAGATATGCTCTAGATGTGACAGCACTGTAACCCCCATCCTGCTCTTCATCTTCAATATCAATAGGAGGTAAATAGTCAATAAGAGGATCCTCTTTTGCAAAAGGAACCTGCATGCCCTCTTTTCCAAAGGTATGAGACAGAGGTTTTGCCTCTACCAATGTGTTAGCAAGATGTGAGCCTCTCTATCAATTTTATGAAGTGGTTTTGAGTTTTTAAGTTCTTCCAACCCATGCACAAGTTTTGGTTTGTTTGGCTCAACCAAGAGTGTTTTAGAATTCCTCCCATCAAACCTCTCCACTAATATCTTAGTGAATCTTGCATAATAATAAATATTGGCATTTTTCAATGAAAATGACTCAAAAATTTCCCAAGTATAGGCCTTAACTTCAAAGTGCAGCACTGCAACTCTGATGGCTTCATGTTCAGAAACTTGGTGCTGCTGCAAATAAGTGTGTAGCTCCTCCAACCAAGCTTTGGCTGAACATGTTGGTGATCCATAAAAAATATATAGAGAAAATATATCCATGTCATGATGCCTGCTCATCTCCACCTTGATCTTGGAAAACTTCTGAAAAGTGATATGATCTCTAAACCTTTCAGTTTGAGATTCATATTCCTGAAGAAAATCACTAAGAGTTTCCTTCTTAGGCATTCATCCTTCTTCCATCTCTCTGATCATAGATATGGGCATTTGACTGCACTATGCATAATAGGGTGTAGTTGCATGCTCACACCTATCATGTGTCAATCTAGATCTAGCTCTAGATTCAAACTTCTCTGGAGATTCCATCTCCTCTCTCATCTTCTTAAGATCTTCAATGATGCCCTGCATATATTTTGGAAGAAGCTTTGAGAGCCTCTCCTCCTTATTTCCTCCACATAATGGAGTCTTCTTTATTTTCATCCCTCCTTCTCTTGATAGCATAATGGTTGAGTTCCACAGGTTGAGCCAAGACTATGCTCTGATACCATTGTAATATCCCAAAATGGGAATGCAGTAGTGGATAAGCATAATAATAGAATAGTAGGGTGAAATTAAGTCATTAAATGTGTTGATAAACACAGAGCCATCAAATGAATGAAACAACAACAAAAAGAAGCACTTCTACATCCTCCCAAGTGGGGAAAATGCAGCAAATAGACCCTAAAAATGTTATTTCCTTAATATTGAGTTATAATAGGGGAAAATAATGGTTGGATCCATTATAATATGTACTAAGTCCCTCACATAAAAAAGAGAAATAGAAAAAAATCTCTTTTGATAAGTTAAACAGATCTCTTGGCCTTAAAATGACTTAAAAGTGGCCAAAACCCATGACTTAAGCTATGCAGAAATTATTGAAGAATCCACAATATGATTTTAGAGGGTTTATAGAAAATTATAATATGGAATCATGGATCTGGAGTTTCATTGGACAATATGCTAAGAAAAACAGAGATTTGGCCTCTTCAATGTATTATGGAAATAACCCGACAAGGGTTTCTTGAGAGAATAAGTACAAGAGAGAAGATATGAATATTCAGCTCTAAAATAATGTAGTTTTACTGCAACATTACATGAATCCAGCTGAATAATACAACAAAGGGATGAGAATCCCTTCCTCTAGCTTTCTGGGAGAAGGGTTGGCCCTTTCCCTAGGAAACTAGCTCAAAAACAAGGGCTGAAACCTTGCTGCAACAACTCTATGAAAAATAACATAGTTCCTACAAGTGACTATGCTGTAGGAGATGAGGAAAAGTGTGGCCAACTGCCATGATGTGAAATAAGCCCAGAATTTTTCCTAGCTGATCTCTCAAGAGAAGGAAGGCTCCCTCTACTGAGATACAAACCCAGAAGTGGTGTTATCAAACCTCCACTGCAAAACCCTGCAACACAGCAATATTCTGCTATATAAATAATGCTGAGACTGGAGAATGGTGCTTGGTCTCAAGCCTGGATGTGGAGAAATATAGAACAGAGCTCTCCCAAGAGGCCTCTCAAGGGAAGAGATGGGATTAAGGGCCCATAGCCTTCGCTCCTGTGGGACTTCGGCTTCAAATGCTCGGAAATTTTTTCTAATACTACCAAAACCATAAAAGTAGGGTAGTTCTCTTACCTTTGAGGATATACACCGGAATTTCTTTATAATTCGAAGGCATCGTAGCGCAGATACATCATGTAACTGATTCTGCCAATTTTCTATCTCCCCATTGGAGTCAGAGAAGCATTCACTATCGTTTTCCCAGAAAAGCACTCCATCAGAGATAGGGTTGATCCAATCTTCATCCTGAGCAGTTAATTTATAGATGTGACCCACATCCTCTTCTTTGTGCACTGGTTCTGTATATCGTTCTCCTTCCACATGGTCTAGTGGGACTATCACCCGCGTACCTTCATTTTCAAACGCCATGCTTCTTTTATTTAGGTTGATGATTCCTCCCATATCTATTGCCCAATCCAATCCTAGGAGCACAGGATAGGGGTCCACATCTTCCACAATCTGAATGACCTCAAAGTCGGTACAAACCTTAACTCTTGTGATATCTATCGTAATCTTCAACAACCTCCCCAACGGTATGATCTTCAGCTAGTTTTCCATGTGCAGCTAGATGGTGGACCATTCCAACTTAGGTTCTCCCATTCACTACCAAGTTTTCTTGGGAAGTATGTTCTCGTCTGATCCCAGGTCCAAAATAACTTGATCCATTTCATATTTTCCAATCTGCACTATTAGTCGCATTTCCCGACCAATGCATTTCTTGTTCTTGTAAATTTTGTGCACATCCTTAACTTTCAGGGCCGAGTTAGTTCTTTCTGTGCAGCTGTCTATTAGTGCTTGGATATTTTCTACTGCCTTCTGCTTGCATAGTAGCTTCATACATTCTTGTAAAAATGGTTTAACTTCATTTTCTGTTCTCAGGTTTGCTGGAGCTTTTGGAGCAAGCGCCTCATCCTTAGTAAAGTCCTTTCGAGCTACGATGAAGGTTTCCTTTTCATTATGTAGGTCGAAGCTTTCCTATATGACTGTTACTTTCCAGATAAGAGGTTCAGCTTTGGCCTTCTCCTCATATCCTCCCGTAGCGATGCTGTTGTGCGTTATGACATTAATACTTGGCCCTTCATCACATGGTTCCGCCTTAACCCTCTGTACATTCTGCATAGGTGTCTGTTGTATTTCCTATAAATTTGCTTTCAGAATTGGAAATTCTTCAATTACATGGTCCATTTTTCTACAATAACGGTAAGATTGTCGCGCAGGGTTTAGACAGTCCCTCACAAAGTGCCCTGTCTCCCCAAAGTTGTAACAGATAAATTGTCCTCTTCCCTGACCTACGCCTCCACCCCTTCCCCCCCTGCCCCTGGATGGGGAGCCTCCTCTGCTTGAGGGAGATAGTGGTGAAGAACGGTCAGCCTGTACCTGGTATAGGTTTCCTTGATCTATTATCAAATCATAGGTCCAACAGTTATGCTCGTCATGCCCCACAGAGGAGAAAAATTGACACCATTACTGCTTCAATTCTGGAACGTAAGCACCAATACAGGGACAGTGGTTAGTATCATGTATCCCAATAACATGAAAACTAGTGCACCATAACGTTGAACCACTTGGTCCCGCAACCTCTTTAGGATGCAGTGGGCTAGGTCCCCCAGCCTGCATGTAGTCTACCAGCAGAGGGCACTGGTCCTTGTTATGGCTGGATACCCTGCATCTTATGCACCATATGTCTGGACTAACCTCTTTCCCCCATTCTTTTCATAGGTTTTGTATTTCAATATGCATTGCCTCCATCTATCCCTGGATATATTGTACCCCAAACTGAGCGTCGTCCCTCGACACAAACTCTAGTTTCATATCAATCTCCAAGGCCTTCTATTGCGTTGCAATCGACTGCTGACCCATAGGTCTGCGCAGGTGAGGCAGCAACATAGTGATAAACCATTCCTTGCGCTGCCTATCATCATACTAAAATTCCCCATATATGATAACCTTTTTTAGCTGCTGATCAACTTCCCATACCGATTCAGTGGATCCCTGTCTAAAGTCTTTCGAGTCGACCACTATTTGAGAAGAAGACTTAGGCTTCTGAAACTGTTGTTTTAACATTGTCTTAATCTCCGGAATAGATGGATCCGCATGTTGTCCTACATACCCCATATACCAATCCAAGGCCCTTCCTTCAAAGGCAAGTGATAATTGCACTCTCTTTACAGTGTCGATAGCCACATTCTGCGCAGCCTATACTGATTCTGTGACAAACCAAAATCAGTCCATATCCTCATCCCCTACACCCTTGAAGGTAGGTAGCTTCATGTGCATGGCCATATCGTCTTCTGGTGGTGGTGGAGGTATGGGTGAGTTCTTACCCTTATGCTGACTTGAAGGTGGTGTAGCTAGAGGGCTATGCATAGTTGATTCCCTTAATGGACTATAAATAGATCTATCTCCTTCTTGATTAGTTCGGTAGTACTTACCACTTCATGTTGTGCTCTCTCTCAGATCAGAGGTCATTCACTCGGTGTGGCCGCACAGAACGCCCTTTTCGCACAGTAATTTTTTGATTAGCAAAGGCAATGTTTTCAAGAACTTACCCCGGAAACCCTTGAAGAACCTCTGCTCTTCCTTAGAGTAGGACATGAATTGATCAACTGTGAATTCTGTCACGAATCCACCAAGCACGTTTTCTACCAAGTGATCTATAGTATGTGTGATCGTATTGTCAATCCTTTCCAACTGTTGAATCAATTTTGGTGTCCAATGCATTACCTGATCATCCTTCCAACACGTCTAGAATTATACAAGCCTGATCAACCACTCCTGAAGCTCATGCGCAAAGGTCCCAAAGAAAATTTTGTGGATTTTGGTAAATATGTACTTTTTCTTCCACTTCTCAGCCGTCAACTTCATGCTACGATTCTCCTTTACAGAAAACTATTGAATATGTCTTTCAAACCAATCTTCAATTTCCACTCTCTCAAGTCTCAAAGGACCTCGTAGCATTACCCGATCTCTCTCTCAAAATTCTCCTGGTCCAAGCAACGGTACCCTTTTTTGGCTTGAGGGATCCTGACCTAGGTTCAAAGGTTAAGGTTTGCCAATAAACCCCTATACTACTACCCTTTCGGCAATTACCTACTTGCCCAGGCCAAGGTCTCACCCGAAGCAGTATGGGAGGGTGCTGGAACCAGGTTTCCGCACCCTGAGAGAGAGTAGGTAATTCGAGGCAGATCTATGTTCACAAATTAGAGGATTCGCACATAGTAAGTCTATTCGCAGGATTTTAGTAGTATAATCAGTTATTAACCATAACAGAGCTATTACCATTCACAGATCTAGTCAATACCTTTGCATCCACGTGCGTAATGACAATTACCAACACATAATATCATAAACGAAGCTACAGATATATTCGCAGCATAAACATATAGCATAGATATATTCATAGCTTAAACAGATACCATAGAATCACATCAGCAGTAAACACAATAGGTCCAAATAACACACAAATAATTCAACAATATTTTTCATTCATTAATATTCAGATCCACTTTCAACCAAAACTATCTCGCGCACACAGCCTAGGGAGGTCCGCACACATCCAGCAAATTTCCTTACCCAAAATAGCCCAAAAATAGATCTAACAGTTCACACGTAGCATCAGTCTTAATTCATGCCTACCTCTAGAGTCAAACTATTCATCTATTTATATCGATGTAGCCTACGCTATCCTGTGGTCTGCAAACTATGGTTTGCAAACTCTAGGTCTACCCTTTAACCCATTACAATGCATTTGGGGCTTTGACCCACCCAAAAATCCCTGCGTTGGACTAATTAATACAAAAAATATACAAAATTCACAGCTTAGGGAGCCCCTTTCCAACAGATATGGAGGACACTTAGATCATGAGATTATAAGTGAGTATCTTGTAGAGTACAAATCTCAACCAAGAGCTTTCAAGGAGAATCTAACTCTCCCACAGTTCATCCAGCTCAAGGAATAAATAAGACCTTGCAATAATAGATTTCTATTGTCTAGTTTTGATGGGTCATCCACATGCATAGTAAGGGCTTGGGGAATGAAGTTGGATGCATTCTTCCTGCTGCATCCAGTACTAGAGAAAGAAGTTGTTGAGATTGCAACACTGCACCTTTAGGGTGAAGCAAACATTTGGTGGTTCAGCCTTTTGATTCATGCAAGAGTGACTGCATATGTAGATTTTACTCAAAGGTTGATCAAGAAGTTTGAAAATAACAAATCAGAGGAGAAGATACCTTCACCACCACTTGTTGCAGGAGTACTTGGATCAGGAGAAAGGACACTTGCACCCTTACAAAGTGATCTTGATCTCTTAGCATTTAGAGTCCCATGCACTATTCAGGAGATGCATGAGGAGGATGAGACTTATACCAGCACTGATGAAGCTATAGAGGAGTAGACATCATCATCAGTAGTTGAGGAAGTCATCACACCAAAGGAAGGAACCCTTGTAGCAGTACAATATGTTCCCTGGCTTTACCAAGGTATGCACATATTTCCACTTCCTATTATTTCAGCACATCATATACGAGATTGTTGGAACATGCCATCAGGGCAAATACATGACCTAGGGTCAAAGCATATTGCTGATTTGGAGCAACAGAATATCACTGCACAGAGGACCCTTTATTTTTTCAAGGAGGAGATGTATAGTCATCCTAGTATGTCATTGTTGAGCTGCACACAACTCTTGGGGTTGGAGTGTATATTTTTGGAGGATAGGATGAGTATTATCCTGAACAAACTAATGCAGAACTATATGTTCAACATTGAACATGATCATGAGACAATAAATGCACCATCATGGAGATCAACAGCGTTGTCATGGAGCAGCAGTGATGAGTTGGGGGCCCAACCATTATTGGAGCATTCAAATGACCCCTCTACATGAGTAGCAGGGGATAGGCAGATGGTTGATGAGAGACATCTTATCTCCCATTATTATTATGGATCTTTCTTGATGAGCACTTCACTACTCAATGAGAATATTTTGCCTTCAGTATATTTGAATCCTTATGGGGTCAAATTGGTTATTTATGAGTGGTATTAATTTGGAGATCTCCAGGAGGCTGCACTTCCACATCCCATGAAGTGTAGAGATATTGATTTGATCTGGGAGGATGGTATTCTCCATTGGAGGAATACCAATTTTGACCATGATAGTAGACACTCTCCATTGTTTGGATGGGTGATGTTGATAAGAAAGAGGCTGGTAAGCCCCTTATAGATCTATGACATAGGGTAGCAAGAGGCAAGGTTGTGTTGGCTACTCTTGAAAGATTTTGGTCATCATGTGACACATTCTATTTCAAAGAGTATACTGGTGGTTTGGACATGGCATGAACTTTGCATTATATTGCAGCAAGGAGTTTGGTTGCATTGGGGTGATATGAAATTCTTCATGTTAATCATCATATTTTCACTCCATGGTCTATATAATGGAGATGTCAGAAAGTAGCAAGAGATATTGTTGCTTTGGCTACCCTTGGGAAAGTATGGGCTGATTTTCTCCCATAATTTGCACGATACTTCAGGATAAGTGGATGGCACAATCAGGGTGAAAAGGGGCTACCCTTCAGCATTGAAGGATCAGGAGGTACTTCCACATAGGAAGGAGCCTCCCACATATAGTAGCATGATGGTGGATGACTTTGGCATATGGCATGTCAAAGAATGGATTCATGGAGTGGCAAGAGCCTTATCACCAAGGCTAACAATGTTGTCACTTGGGAATATGTATCTATTGATGGAGTGTTCCAGGGGGAGTTTTCATCCCTTCATTTTGCAGACCTCTATGAGGAGATTCTCATGGGAGGTCTCATCCATGGACCTCACTTCCAGCCTACTCACAATGCATGGTAAGAAATGTATTTATGTAATTATTGATCATTTCACAAAGTATTTTCATTCTCTCACCATCTATGTATAGTGCATTGCTACACAAGAGGGAAATATTATATTTGGGTTTCATGGTCATTCAAGGACCAACATTTATCATGGAGATAGCCCTTATTTGCATGGTTTTGGGAAAATGTGGTGGTATTCTTGTTATGCTCGACTAATATATAATGTCATTTACTACTTCCTAGTAGATGAGCAAACATGCACAACTAGCAACTTGTTGGGAGACAACTTGCCACATGATTTTCTGAAAAAACAGTTGGTAAAACTGCGTTATAACCATTGGAGAAACCATTGGTACCATCCAACATTGCACATAACATTCAATATCTCTCTGATTTGGATACCATATGGTGATGATATACCATTCACTTTGTATGGGATGGTTTGGGCTCATGAAACTAGAGAAGGGGTCTTTGGAGATCCAGTTGTCCTTTTGTACCTTGAGGGAACATTATTGCAGCCCAATATCAGAAAATTCTCTACAATTTCCATAAGTGGAGAGAGAGACAGCATGGGGTAGTTAATTTTGTCTCTCATGTACACTCATGCAGCTCACCTACATTGCAGGAGCCAAAGGTGGAAGAAATTTTTCAGGAGTTACCATTTTGGAGGGTGACTCACTTTGTATGGATGATAGCTTGGGGTTTGGAGCTTCACATGGGAATGAAGGTTCCCAATGATTTTATGATCCCATGCCTCAAAAAATCCTCTAGACCACATATAGTTGCCTCTATGGATATCCCACTACTTCATGATGAGAGCCATTTGGAATTGTCACCAAAGGCTTACTTATACACTTGGGAGGAGCAGCTAGGGGACATAATGATGAGAGGGAATATTGTTCATTGCAGGAACTTATCATATGAGGATGCTACAAGAGGAAGAGGAAAGGCTCTTTAGTTCTATCCTTGCAGTTCCTTTAGGATAAGCAACATTTGGGAGGGGAGGACTTTAATATTCCTAAATTAGCACGCAGCTAATTGAACTATTAAATTTTGATTTTTCTCTTAGATAGAGGAATAAGAGGGTATGGAGACCCACAAATCTCCTTAATAGGAATAAAAGACACTCCTAATGTGAAAGGAGGCCATCTAAAGGTTGGATTGAAGACCCTTATGTGTGAAAAGGGGTTGGAGCATGAAGACTGGGTCAACCTTGACCAAATCAAACAACGTTGGTATGGAAGGAGTGGAATTCATTGAGGGATAACGCAGTTTTGGAGGGACATTCCATGCATGGAAGTAGTGGCTTTAATGAGTGGGGCCCAATGTGAGAAATCTCACCAAATATATAAGGAAGAGGATGGAAGCCATCATAGGCATGATTGGATTATTATTTTCTTGATGGTCTGTTTAGACTTGTTTCTCTCTTCAGCTGCTTAGCTAAGATTGCAGTGTTGTTTAGCACAGGGTGTTCCCGAGCAGGAATCCCACCTCCTTCCTTGAGGAGCCTCTAGGAAGAGTATTGCACTAAATTTCCACATTTTGGCATCATTCCAAGCTCTATCTTACTTCTACAATGCAATTTATATTGAGAGGTTGCTGATTTGTAGGGTGCAATAGTGGAGAATTGCTTTAGGTGTATTCAGAGATATTTTTGCAGTGGAGGAACGTTTCTTTCCATTGGGAGGCTAGTAAAGAAGCCCCTTGGGCTTATTTGACATATTTGGCATCAGGCCAACGAGTATCTATCCCCTAAAGTGTAGTTTCAGTCCAGATCTGTGTTATTTTAGGGAGGAGTTGCAAGGGTGGTTGCAGTGTATGTTTTGGGAGGTGATTTCTTCAGTGGAGGAGACATTCTTCCATCCAAATGATATATTGGAGAAGATATGTAGGATTATACATTAGCTTCAGCCATATCTTCTCATTTCTGTTGTTGCAACATACCTTCAACCCTAGGGCTACAACTTACATTGGCACATTATGTGCATTTCTGGAAACCCTCTTGGGTTGTCTTGGAAATTTGATATAGTGCCTAGATTATGTATGTGTAGCATATATTGTGGCCTATATCAGTATTTTTGTATCATTGTATGATCTCCAACTGTATTTATGCCTAGTATGACTATGTTGTAGCAGCTCTACGACATTTTGTATTATAGCAGCATCTCATATTTGGGAGTGATTTTTTATGGGAAGCTTGTTTCCTCATTTCATATGATTTATGCCTCACTATTTTGTACCGATTTGTTGTTCTTATACATAATGTTATGGCTCCATATTGGTATCCAATATTGATGTGTTGAATTAACCTACTATTTCCAGTTTTATGTACTATATTCCTACTTTTCCCATTTGGGAATATTACACACAGCTGATGCCCCTAATTATTCATAAGCTACTATCACTGACGTTGTAAATTCTTTCCTTCAAATATTTGCCACGCACCCAAAGATTCTACCATATACTAATAGGGTAAAATGGGTAATTGATAATCTCATTATCAACGAAAGGACATTTATGACCTCAAGAGATACAATGATAGGGTCATTCAGGGTAGAGGATTTAATTAAAATGTATCATATACATGATCCGCAAAAGGTATACGACAAGGATTTTCTCGAGAAATTTGCAAAGGATAATTTTTTTTGCAATGTGATGGACTCTAAATTTTGTCATAATGTAAAAATAAATAAACAAAACCACATTGATTAATAATAAATTTCATCACAATGTGATGCATAAAAAATGATGCCAAAATGTGATGAACATGATATGTCATCACAATTGGACAACAAAATGTTGTTGCACAGAAACAAACAAAATCAGTGACAACCATGTGTTAACTAATTCAACGATTATATTCCCTTAGTTGACTAAGGTAAAACAAGGTCAACCATGGTCATTTGTGGTCAACAATAGTCAATCATAGACAACAAGGTTCATGATTGTCAACATGATCAATCATAGTCATCTATAGAACAATGTTGACAACCTTGGTCTATCATGTCTAGTTATGGTCAACCATTATTAAATAAGATCAACCATGGTAAAACATGGCCATGCAAGATCAACCATGCTCAAATAGTATATTGGAAATGGAGGTAGTTATATGAATGAGGTATTGGAAATGTAGAGAGTTAGTGATCATTGGATGAGTCTGTCAAGTACTACTACTACTATTCCCAATATCATTCCTGCCAATATTATAGACTGCACTATCATTATGCAACAACAACCGCCACCAATATTGATGCGCTTGTGGGGAAAACATATTGCGCCTCACATGATAAATAAGCCCAATGGAAATGAGTGGGTGGGAGCAGGTCTAATGAAGAATACACTTCCTACAGCCAACTCACAGACTAGAGTTTGTGATTCATCTTCCTCTTTAGCAATATTAGACACTAAACTCTCCCTTCTTGATCATCTTACAAAGGAAAAGGATATTCTGAAGGCATTTGATTTGAACTTGCCAGCTCCACAATAAGAACACAAGGAAGATGAGCGTTCACTTTATCTCACTCTCTCTCTTGGATTGAATTTTCAAAGAAATTCCTCATGTGATCCAAAACATTAGCATGAACATGAAGATCAACTGATAGGGTTCATCAATGTATGAACTGATACATACAAGGTCTAATTTCTATTTTTGTTGTTGTTCTTTCTACAGTTTGCAATATATGACTTTGTTCTCCACATGTGTTTTAGATTTTAATATGGACCTATTTTTGTT
Source organism: Pinus albicaulis (assembly GCA_034641835.2). Lineage (NCBI taxonomy): Eukaryota > Viridiplantae > Streptophyta > Pinopsida > Pinales > Pinaceae > Pinus > Pinus albicaulis. The sequence goes on from CM076582.1 coordinate 1,649,028,944, forward strand.
ACTAGGGTAATTTAGTAGGGATATATAGTATTAATTTAGACTTATTTTACAAAATTCAACCTGATTCTTGGTAATAGAGCTTGCTCATTCATTTTTGTTTTCTGCAACCCCCTTCTTGTAGCATAGCTTACCCATTCATTTAAGTTTTTTGTAACTAAATATGTAACTTGTACATATTTAATATAATAGGAAAAATCATTATTATTTATTGGAAAACCTTAGTAAAATTATAGTTATGCACTCCATCAATAAGTAGCCTTTGCATATTTATTGTAATAGTAAGGATTGTTATTATTAATTTAAAACTCTAGTCAAATTATATTTATGGACTCCATGTTTTGTTGAATTTATTATGGTTATAGTTCTTTTAAACTAATAATAAACTAACCTCCCATAAATGTATTGTGTACCTGTGTTTTAGTTGTAGCTTATTTGTACAATTTGTTCATTGTGATTTTCTTGTGTGTTTATTTTAGATTTGAAAATGGACATACTTCAAGTTACCATATTATTTAATTGTATAAAGTTCAAATTGTTTCTTAATAATTTTTATCTATTCATTTAAGTTTGTTTTACAAAATTTAATCAATAACAAAATATATATATATTTTTTTTAATACTTTGTTTAAATTTCCTCAAATTCAATAGATATATTTAAATTTAATCTGCTTCTTGAACTTAATCTTTTCTTTAAATTTTCTCAACTCATTGGATATCTCATGCAGATTTATTTTGCAAGACTCAATGAATAGTTTGTGCAAATTTGTCATTAGAACTTGCACTCGTTCAATCTTAGTGGTTCATTTATGGAACTTGCACGCACTCAATTAATCTTAGTGGTTCATTTTTCAAATTTGCACTCACTAATATTGAATATTAGAATAGTGATTTATGACGGAGTGACATAGGTATTTTTCTTTCCATATATATTTTATCATTTTTTATATTTAAAATTTAATTTTATTATATTTTTATAATTAAAATGTGATTTTATTATGATTTACATCAATTCAATGTGATTCATTTAATTAAATATTTAATTTCATTTTTTATGGTTTTGATTTTAATTTCACAAAAGGTTCATCAAATTTAATTATTTGAAACAAATATTTTACATACCAATTATCTCTTAATTTTATTTATTTTTATTATCTTATTATTTTATATTTTATAAATATTTATATGATAAATATTTTTTTTATAAAGTTTTTCATTTATTTATAAATTATGCTATTGGTATATTGCAATAAAGATTATTTATATATTAGGGATTTCCATTATATATAGAGTTGAATATCTATAGTTAAGAATCTTGTTAAATGCTTTTTTTTTCTAAATGTCTATATGTTTAACTTATATATTAATAATTTTTATCATTAATAATAATTATTATTATTTTCAATAAAATTATAATTTAATATTTTTTTCTTGAAAGTGAGACCCCCATAAAAAATTTTAATTACTGACCTATCACAAGGAGTGCTTTAACAATGAATTCATTCACTATTCACGAGCAATCTAAAGTTCCATAGACAAGTTACAATTTAGTTAATTATTATGTTTTTTTAATGTTAACAACTTGAGATGTATGTTTACTAGTGATCCATAGCTACATTAGTTAGCTCAAATGGTCTAGATTGCCATCCACTTAATTTGTACGGTTTCCCTAATATTTTAATGTATTTTGATTGAATTTTTTACCATTTAATTGATATGGAACTACTTTTAATTCAAGTAAAAAATGATGTGTGTTTGAATTTACCATTTACCATACAATCTTTATTTACTAGATGGGGAATTTAAATTTACATGAATTTTGATTAAATTTTTTGAGCATTTAGTTTTTTTAGAATTGGGAAGGCTAAAGATATAATCTCTGTTTGTGATTCAAATTGGAGAAATTTAGAATTCGTATGGATCCCATGTTTGGAAAATTTTGAATGCGTAGTTTAAGAAGGGAGCGAGAAAGTCTTGCACCCTGTACCAGTAGGGAGGTAAGTGCTCTTCTTCAATGAGGAACAAACTATTTGTTTTTTGAGGTTCTGGACTGCCATAGAGGCTAGTAGAGGCGAATTCATCCTGCCTGGTATAGTAGTCATAGGATGGACACAATCTGAGTGTTTTTTTTATCGGGGGTAAGTTTGACTATTTATGCTAGTGTGGGAGTTTGCGAACATCTCTATTGGGTGTAAGTTTGCTAGTTTTTCCGTGAGGGTTGTTGTGAACTTCTCTGTTAGATGTAAGTTCGCTTGTTTTTGGCCGTGAGGGATTGTGAACGCCTCTGTCCCTTATAACCTTATTTCTTGTGGAAGTGTATCATTCTTCTTGACGAGGGTGGTAGATCATGAGAAGTATAAAGGATGTTTTGGGAGACATCCTCTGATTCTTTGATGATTGCTCAAATATTTATGCTTGGGTTTATATCAATCTTTATTCTGTGGGCTATGATAGCATGTCATTTTCATACTGAGAAGAAAAAGGAATATGCTTATTAATAGAGATTGTTCTCTCTCTGAGGTGTCTTCTGGCTTGACTGAGAATTCTCCAGCCTCCACACAGTTGTGTTGGGAAAAATGTTGGGTTTATGTGCTGAATTTTCTGGACATATCTCATCCATGTCAGGGCTTTGGCTTTCATATTTTTCATCAGTGGTGGCTCTGTAAGGGGTGCATTTGTTGTTGCTGCTGTGACCTGTAATTTTCTCTGGTTATTCTAGTTGGTTGTTTTGATGATTATCGATTCCCGGTGCCAGTGCAGGAATTATCATTTGAATTTTTACGGGGGTTGGTGATGGCTTACGGTCCATGGAAATTAAATATGGAGTGACGGTTGATATAGGCATAGATTTGATAAGGATTTATAATTAAGATGAGTTAATGGTCTGTGGACATTGTTTGGGATAGTGGTACTTTAAGAGATAGTTTTCTATTAAGGGTTGGTGGATCGTCTTTATGACAGTTATATCACATATGGTCGATGCAGTTCCCTATCCTTTTTTTGATTTTATGATGGTATGAAGTTTCTCTTTTATCATTAAGGGCTGATTCACTTGGGGATTATCTTCTTACGGGAATACGAATCTTCTTTATGACATTAATGTCTCAACCTGGCATTCCTATTGTGTCACCCTTCCCAAAAATAATTCACCTTTCACTCTACTCTTTATTGTTGTGGGTATTTTTGTCGGTTTATCTTTCTCGCATGGTTTCTCTGAAGAAACATTTACCAAATAATATTAACTAAATACTGAGAGGAATAATTAAACATAACCAGTAACAAATCATAAACAATAAACAAATATGTTTAACCGGGAAAAACCCCAAATTCTAGGGAAAACCCATCCTAATGAAATTTCATTAGCCTTGACCAAAACCCTTGCCAATCCAGCGAAGTGAGCCTTCACCTCTCGCATCCAGGCCTTACACTACAATGAGGTCCTCCGAGCCTTTTATATGCTCCATTACATGCAATATCATGAGCTTAAAACCATGGGTGCACAATACCATGTGCCCCAAAACCATAATTGTTTAACTCGGTCAAACTTGAATATAATCGCAAGTCAATTTACCTAAAATCCCCCCCTTAAACTTGACTTGGGGTTTCTTGACTAAATCCAGCCAAAACAGCTAAATGAGACAACCCCGCTCACTCTAGCTCCTCCCCCCTCAAATTTTTACCTAGGGTAATTGTTAACTTGAAATCCCCCCTATCACCTAGGTCTAACCTAGAATTTACCAGTGATTACCCAAGCGTAAACATGCCATACTAGGTCTTACATCAATATGCCCATTTACATGCAAAAATTAATGCCATTATAGAAATTTTATTTTTATTTTTATTTTTTATTTATTTTTACCTTGTTTCTCTCTTAATGTAACCATCCTCTCATCTCTGAATTTCTCGGACCAAATTCTTATTACTGCTACTCACCAGATCTGGGCTATGGCAGCACCATTGTCCTCTTTCTCCATTCAGAAACCCTCCATGGAATTCCCCATGGAATCAAACAATCAGATATTTCCTATTTCCTAGCAACACCATGCTCTGTTTTGCCAGATCTGCAAAAGGATGCATTGATTTCTCCATTCACAGGCCAATAAAACCCTTGGTTACAAAAGTGTCCCTCTGAAGCCAAATATGGCTCTGATACCAAATGAAGAAACATTTACCAGAGAATATTAACTAATTACTGAGAGGAATAATTAAACATAACTAGCAACAAATAATAAACAATAAACACAAATGTTTAACCAGGAAAACCCCCAAACTCTAGGGAAAACCCATCCTAACGAAATTTCATTAGCCTTGGCCAAAACCCTAGCCAATCCAGCCAAGTGAGCCTTCACTGCTCACATCCAGGCCTTACATTACAATGAAGTCCTCCGAGCCTTTTATAGGCTCCATTACATGCAATACCATGAGCCTAAAACCATGGGTGCACAATACCATGTGCCCCAAAACCATCACTGTTTAACTCGGTCAAACTTGACTATAATCACAAGTCAATTTACCTAACATTCTCATCATATGTTATGTGATATACTATTGAATGTTATTTCCTTTTTGGGTGAGTGGTATCTTCTCTACTGTCAGGTCTAATCTGGGTGTTTCTGGATACTGCCATATTACTTTTGGGGTGGCTATTATTCTTCTCCTATCAGATTTTATCTAAGCTTTTGGCCAATGATCATTTCTTCTAGGTGACGTTGTTTTGATGGAGGGGAAAGTGGATATTCTATCTTCCAACACGTCATCGCATGAGGCACTAATAGCAACCACGTTGATGGTGGAGAAAAATAGTGAACAGAATAGTAAGACATCCTTGAGTAGGAAGGTTGAACTATTCTTGGCTTCTGAGAAATTCATTGGTGCTGGAAAGGATGATTGTTCTTTCAATCATTTTTCGGCGGGGGGGGGGAGAAAAGGAACCACTAACAAAACTGATGCACTAGATCATAACAGGCGGGGTGGAAAACAAAAAGGGAAATGTTTTAAACCAGCATGTGTAATTAAAGAGGTCTCCCTGGAATATGATGATCTCTGGGACCGAGTTGCAAGTTTACAAAAACGTGCCCTCATTGGGCACTGGCTCTTTGCGGAGATGGGATCTCGATATGGTCTAATGAGTAAATACATACTGGTCTCCTATGCTCGGGTACATGCCTAAGGTTAGTATTTTGATGGGAAGTTGGTTTAGCATTCATTTTCTTCACAAAAATGACTACATGAAAGCTATGGAGCGAATTTGGGTGAGGGGTAGAAGTTATATGCAACTTCTACCCTGGTATTTGGGTTTCAATCCTATCTTGGAAGAACCTCGGAGAAAGCTTATCTAGGTAAATCTTCCCGGTCTACCACTGGAGTTTTGGACCATAAAACCCCTTAGAGCAATTGGTAATTCTATTGGTATAACCAGATATATTGACCCACATTGTATTGGCACGGCCAATAAACGTATTGCATGGATTCTTATCAAAGTCTCTTTTCAAGGTGAGATGGTCGAGGACATTGATTTGATTTGGGGAGAACATCAACATCGAAATAGGGTTGAATACTGGGGAGTATCATTTAGGTGCCTCATCTGCCATCAAACTAGACATATCCAACGAAACTATCCGAGAAGACAAAGGGCGGGTCGACAGAGAAAAAAAATGCTCTTGTTTTCTCATCTGGTGCGGAATTACCAGGTAAGGATGTTTCTTCCTCTTTTGATAGTGATCCAAATAATATATCTGATAAAAATGATGCTTATAATTCTCTGTCTCTTTCCCATAAAATTACCCTATCATCGGATACTTGTTGCTCGAAAGGATTTATGATGCCTCCTCCATATAAATATGTTCCTACCCTATCTACTGGGACCATTGATGACCCACATGGTCGTTGCGTATCAGATAAACCCATTCCCTTACCATCCTTGCCTTCTTCAAATTAGCCTTTAATCATCTCTCCCAGTATGCCCCCTCTGGAGTGGGCATCACCACATTATTCTCATGACCCTATTACAGATACCCCTATTGACTCTTCGAAAAACACTGTCAGAAGTGATCTATACTCTATCCTACAGAACCCTCTGCTTGATCTGGCAGCACTTACTGTCTTTGATAAGATACCTGTGGAACCTCAACCATCCATATCTCTGAATTCAGAGTCTAATATCATTGTTTGAAAAACTACCAAATCTGGTTCTAGACGTTTTAAGGGTCGCCACAAATCAAAGGCTCTTTTTCAGGGGGAGCTACTAGACCTACAAGACGTCCCTATATTGGCGGTGGATAAGCATTGGGCCCTTAGAGCAAGAAGCCCTGGAAAGGGTGTGCCATGAACTCCATCTTTTCTTTTAACATAAGAGGGATGGGTGACCCTACCAAGATTCTTCGCCTTCGGGAGATGATAGATGAATATCATCTATTTGTAATTTTCCAAAAAGAAACCTTATGTACTAGGTTTAATGCTATCATATCTATTTTTCCTTTTATTCCTAGATGGAAGGCTGTCGGAATTGATGCTAATGGAAGGGCGGGTGGTATGCTTGTATTATGGAACAAATTGATGGTTAATCTCAGAGCATGTAATTTTTTTGGCGGGATTTTTCTATATGGCTTCTTTCAAGGGATCATTGAAAATATTTCCCTCATTAATCTATATGCTCCGTGTCAAGCACGTAGTGCCTTTTGGATAAAATGGAAAACTGTGGAATATTATCACTGAATAATATATTTCTGATTGGAGACTATAATGTGAATTTGGCCGCTAATGAATCTTGGGGTTCGAAGGCATGACGTGACCCTCTTGCTGATAAATTTGGGATGATGCTGAGTAACTATGGAATGGTTGACATAAGACCTATCCCCATTATGCTGACATGGACCAATAGGCGTAGAGGTCCAGATTATATCGCAAAAATATTAGACCGTGCAATGATAAAACCCATGATTTTCAGGATCATAGGGAACATGAGATCAAGAGTGATATCGTCCACTCTATCTGAACACATGGCGATTCACTTGTCATGGCGACATGAACCTAAACCCAAAGGATTTCCTTTCAAGTTTAATAGGGTATGGTTATCTGATCCAAAATTTATTAATCTGGTGTCTGTATTTTGGAAGGAAGATACACAGGGTATGGGCCTAAATGGATGGTATAGGTTGGCAGATAAACTAAGAAGGCTGAAGGGCATTGTTAAAAAATGGGAGTGGAACAAAAAAGCAATGAAAAAATAGAAGTATAAAAATATTGAAGCCTGTATTACTAAAATATATAAGATGCAGCATGAGCCTCTGAATGAGGAGACATATACCTTTCTTGCTGATCTGGAAGCTCGTAAACTGGCTTTACTAAGAATTCAAGAGACAACCTGGAAGCTTAAGAGCAGGAATCAGTGGTTGCAGGAGGGTGATCTAAATACAATATATTTCCATAAATGTGCAAATGGGAGGCGTAATAAAAACACAATATGGAAGATTCAGACACGAGATGGAATGAGAAATGTTTCAAACACTGAAATTCTAAGGGAAGCATACAGAAATTTCAATGTTTCTACAAGGCAGAGGTGGGTATTGATGTTCAATGTCAAAGATGGGTTATCGAATATTTACGACATATGTTTGATCAACATGCTAAATCTATTGAGCAACCTATTACAAAACTGGAATTAGAACCAGTCCTCAAATATTTTGCCCGAGATAAGAGCCCGGGTCCTGATGGTTGGCTGGCTGAGTTCTTTCTTCATTTCTTTGATTTACTGGTGGATTAAATGCTCTCTGTCACTGAAAAATTTTGTATATTGGGCAATGTACTAGGGGATTTGAACTCCACTTTCATTGCATTGATTCCTAAATCATATGATCCTTTAACTTTTGCTGACTTTAGGCCCATTTCTTTATGCAATGTCATATACAGGCTCACATCTAAAATAATTTCCAATCGTATGAGAGGTGTTTTAAATGATATATTTTAGAGGAACAATATGGCTTTCTGCAAGGAATATCGATTCATGATGTTGTTGCTATAGCACAAGAAGAAATGCACACTATTCACGATCAAAAGAGGGAGGATCCCATTATGAAAATTGATTTATATAAGGCTTATGATACTGTAGATTGGTCTTTTATTAGGCTTTCTCTACTAAAATTTGGCCTATTGATGTCTTCAATTTGGTGGATCATGGTGTGTATCAGCACTATTAGATATGCAACCCTCATTAATGGTGTACCCACATATTTCTTTATGGCTGGGAGAGGACTTAGGCAATGATGTGCATTATCACCTCTTATATTTATTCTAGTGATGGATGGTTTTAGTAATCTTATGAATATGGCTACAAATGCGGGTAATTATGCAGGATTATATTTTTCGCCATCAATAAGCATCACACACTCTCTCTTTGTTGATGAATTGTTGGTATTTGGAAATCTTATCAGGAAGAATTGGTTCTATCTTTCTTTTATTCTGACCCGTTTTGGTGCGGCCACTGGACTACGTATAAACAAAGGGAAATCAATCCTAATATATGATAATGGTGACATGGAAGAGATTCTCTTTATTGTTGGTTTCCTAGGGGTTAATACTAATTTTCTCATGGGTGGTATTACTTACCTAGGCTTTAGGCTGAAGCCATGTGCCTATTATAATCGGGATTGGGATTGGCTGATTGAAAAATATAAGAATAAAATCTTGAAGTGGACTAATAATTGGCTTTCTCTTTGAGGTCGTTACATCCTGGTTCAAGTTGTTCTTTCATAACTCATGGTTTATTGGTCGCATTTATTTTACTTGCCAGCTTTCATTATTGGAAAATTAAATGCAATTGTATCCCACTTCATATGGGCTAGAACATCCACGCAGAAGAAATATCATCTCTGCAAGCTATCTCTTCTTACAATTCCCAAATTATATGGAGGATGGAGCTTATTGGATCTTCAGGTTTTCTCGAATGCTTTACTTACCAAATCACTATGGCGCGTACTAAATGGAAATGTGTTATGGTCCAAAATCATTGGTCATAAGTATATAAGTGGTGATCCTTTACGCGCTTCCATGGTACTATCGAATCTACTCATAGTTCTTCTCAGATATGGCGCAGTTTTATAAAGGTAAAGAATATCCTGGGCAAACAATTGATATGGATTTTTGGCAACGGTCAAAAAATTCATATTGGAAGTGTTAGAATTATGGTACTACAGGGTGATGAGGATTTTGATGCGACTATTCTACACAAGCTCAATCAAAGGGGTTTATTTTTTCTTTCAAACATTATCTCACATTGGGAATTGGGTGCCCCGATATGGAAATATGTATCTTCAATTGGCATACAGAACCTGGACATGGAAAATTGGAAGCGATTTATTGGACCAATACAACTTGCTGGATTATCTTTCAATAGAGAGGGTGATCGGATTTCATGGGATGGCTCTTTACAGGGAAATGGCATTTTAGTTCATGAATTATATCAAAAAATCAAAGTTGAACAGATTGGTGACCAATTCATTTCCTGTCTCTACCCGACATGGCGATGGAATATCCCACACAAAATTATGTTATTTTCTTGGCTCCTTCGGCATGGGAAGATCCTCACATGGGAGGTTATCAAAAAACGTGGCATCCAGGGTCCTGGGAGATGTTCTCTCTGCAATAAATATAATGAAACTATTTGTCATATTTTCATCGAATGTGTGGTGGCACAAATGGTATGGAGGTTATTTTCATCGTTGTTGGATGATCCACTCTGGAGACCTATTGACTGCAAGCCGAATTTTCAGTACTGGGAAACCACAAAAGGTTGTTTCAAGTCTTTACCATATTATGTTGTGTGGGAAATTTGGGGTTCTCGTAACCGTATGATCTCTTAAGATGTTCCCTTTGATATAACAAGGATGCACTCAAACATTCTGCGTTGGTTAGGGGATGTACCCATGCGAAAATCTGATATTTTTGATCTCTCTGTTCAGGGGCAGCTACACAAAATTGATCTTCCTGCGATTTACTTTGATGGTGCTCAAAATGGAGGAATATGTGGGTGTGGGGCATGGATTAAACTATCTGCTTCGGAGCAGTATCATATTTTCTGGAACAGAGGACAAGGGACAAACAATAAAGCTGAGCTCATGACATTATAGAGCGGGATCATGGTGGCTTACCATCTCAAAATTCCATGCACTCATGTATATGGAGATTCGAGGATCATTATTGATGGTATTTCTGGTAAATCTAATCTGCACAGACATCACTTAAAGGGATGGATTGATCGCACATAATATATTCTATCCAATTTTCAGGACTTTACGATGAACCATATTTATAGGGAGCATAATATGTGTGCTGATATTTTATCCAAGACTGGACTGGAAGCGCATTTTGGATCCATCTCGGTTCTTCACTTCATTGATTCCATACAGGTGGCCTCTTTATCTTATCCGATGCCATGATTCATTAGTCTTTTTCAAGCGAGCTTGGGATCATCATTCAAGCGAGCCTGTGTACCCTTCGACATATCAAGCGAGCCTAATTTCCCAGTTCTATACAATGGATCCATTATTGCACATATATGTGAAAGAAGTACATTATTTTTGTGTTCTTTGTGCCTTTATGCTGTCATTACTATGAATGTGGGTAATCAGTTGACTGGCAGATAGGTTTATTTCTTCATATGCTTTCAGCCTTCATCTATTGTATGGTTCTACATAAGGATGATCTATTTTGATATTGTCATAACTCGCTACTGGAAGGATGCAGACTTTTTTTTATATTGTTGAAGCTATTTTTGAAGCTATCATGATCCTCAATGGATATGTTACTAATCATTTCCATATTTTTTGTTTATAATTTGTTGATAGTTTTTTTTTTGACTTTGTTGGAAAATTGCCTTTTCATTTTGACCATTCAGCTACGAATGTGCCAAGAGGTATTATGTAATTTGATATATGAACTATTTTAATATAACAACGTTTTTTCTCCCTTGAAAAAAAATGTTTGGAAAAGGTATATTAAGAATTGGGAAAGTGGATTTTTTATGAATTTACAATTTTGTTTATATCTTTATAATTTAAACGTGCAGAAAATTTTTATTTACACTTTAATTTTTTATCAAATTTGCAAGAGAGTTTATCTTTGCTAGCACTATAGTTTGTAGTAAACAAAGAAAAAAAATTTAAGTTATTAAGTAGATACACCATAAGATTGTTTTAATAAATAAAGAAAACATTTGTTTGTTATAGAAAACAAAAAAACATCTTTTAAATGTATAGTAAACAAAGAAAAAACATTTAAGCTATTAATTAAATGCATAATAAAATTGTTTTAATAAATAAATAAAACATTTGTTTGTTATATAAAACAAAGAAAAGATCTTTCAAGTCATTATTAAATGCATCTTATTAAAATTCAAGTTAAACATCTCATAACTTTAACAAGTGATAATGAAAGACAATCTACCATATTTAATGAAGATAAGCCCACCCACTACCCATGTCTAAAATTCTCATACCCAATGGAATAATTTTGTAGGCTATGTTTTAAGGAATCCATATCAAATGACAACTTTCTTTGCCAAAGCCATATACCCAATGGAAAAATTTTGTATGTTATGTTTTAAGGAATCCATATCAATTAACAAAAATGACAACCTTCTTTGCCAAAGCCATATAGATAGACCTAAACTCTTCTCCGTACATGAAATTGTCCATTGTATTGGTTCAAGCGAAAATTAAAAGCAAGCAACTTGAAATTGAAATCATGTGAGAGCAGAATTTGTGCCATGTGACCACTTTGAAATGTGGAATCTAAACCCTTAGTGCTTATGTTCTATTTGGAATTTGGAAAATAAACCTTTTTCCACTTTATCTTCTATCTAATAGTTTTTAATACTATATTTCATGGATAACTGAAATGTTTACCCGTCAAACAACCCATGGAACTCCAGTTTTTCATAGATTGATTGTGGCTAATGATCCGGGCGATTCATCAATTAAACTATATTTGACTCTGACCTCCAACATTGCCCATTGCTTAGCCTCGTCTCTTCGTCTATTTATCTATTCACATCTACGACAACCGTCAACATTCGATCTTCTGGCTTTCAAGGGTTGCGAGAGATATACGAATTAGAGACCTGTGGCTGACTGCTGGCTTATCACAGAGTTTCGCCGCAGGAGTGCCTGTTCAACTTTTCGGTATCATCTTACTCCATTTGTAACAGGAAATCGAAAATGGCTCCCACAGACAGAGATCGTAGCAACAGAGTTGTGCCCGAGGATGTGAATGGTGCGCAGAAAGTGAATTACAGAGGCGTGAGAAAGAGGCCGTATGGTCGATTCGGGGCTGAAATCAGAGATCCCGCCACTAAAAGACGTAGGTGGATAGGTATCTACACCACCGCCCAAGAAGCGGCGAGACAATGCCGCCAGAAATCTGAAAGGAGACCAACTTCCCAGATCCATCCTTTCCTCTCAACACCGTCCACAGCCAGACTCGCCACCCCCACTACCAGACTCGCCACCCCTCCACTTCCGCCTGCTAATCACAACAATAAAAGGAATGGGTTGTTTTCCAATATCTCTGAACAAATAAAGCCCTCGACGAACATTTATATGAATGAGGGATTGCAAGTGCAGAGAGTTAGCGAACACACTGGGTTGTTTTCCAATATCTCTGAACAACTAAAGCCCTCGAAGAATGAGGGATTGCAGGTGCAGGGAATAAGCCAACACAGGATGAGTCCATGGAGTACTAGTAATATTTTTCCCAATATCATTCCCACCAATCCCACCAATCTTATAGACTACGCTATCCTTATGAGGCAACAACCGCGACCAATGGTAAATATTGTTGAGCCTCACATGATAAATAAGCCCAATGGCAATGAGTGGGTGGGAACAGGTGTAATGAAGGATCCACTTCCTACATCCAGCTCACAGACAAGCGTTCGTGATTCGTCTTCCTCTACAGCAATATTAGACACTCAACGCTCCTCACTTTTCCCCGGAAGATGAGGAAGATGAGTGTTCACCCTCTCTCACTCTTTCTCTTGGATTGAATTTTCACAACAAAAAATTTCTTGTGTCCCGAAGCATTAGCATGAATATGAAGATCTACTCATAGGGTTATATAGGTCTAAGGTCTAGTTTTTTTTGTTTTTCTTTCTGTTCACTCTATTCTTCCCATGTGTTTTAGATTTTAATATGGACCTGTTTTTCTTATTAAGGTAATTCATCAAGGATATATTGTTTTCATTTAAACTTATTTTACAAAGGTTAACCTGCTTCTTGGTAAGAACCCATTCATTTTTGTTTTCTGCAACCCCTTCTAGCAGAGTGCACTCATCCATTTAAGTTTTCTGGTACTCATTCTCAATGAGTACATTTGATGTAATAGGAAAAATCAGTATTAGTTACACACTCCATCAATGAGTAGCATGTACAGATTTATTTTAATAGTAAGAATTGTTATTAATAGTTTAAATCTTTTGTCAAATATATTTATGGTCTTCATGTTTTGTTGAATTTATTATGTTTATAGTTCTTTTAAACTAATAATAAACCAACCTCGCATAAATGTAATGTGTACCTATGTTTTAGTTGTTGTTCATTTTTGCAGTTTATAAACTAGTCTCACATAAATATATTGTGTATCTATGTTTTAGTTGTTTTTCATTTGTACAGTTTGTTCTTTGTCATTTTATTCTATTTTTGTTTCGGATTTTTTTTTTTTCAATCTTATCAGTTCATTTTTGGAACTTGCACCTATTCAATTAATAGTGGTCTATTTTTTAAACTTGCACTCACTAATATTGAATATAAGAATATTGAATTCTCACAATATTTTTATTTCCATATATAAATGGTCATTGATTATTTATAGTTATATTTGATTTTACTATCATTTAGATTTTAAATCATCATTGTTTATAATTAAAATTTGATTTTATTATGATTTAGATTTTCATAAAAGATTTATCCAATTTAATTATATAAAATAAGTATTTTTGGCACTTAATTAATTTTCTTAATCATTTTTTTGGAGTGAGGTTGAATCTCCATCTTTTAGAATTTTGTTAAATGTTTTTTCTAAATGTCTAACTTATATTAATTCATGTTATTATTATTATTTTCAATATAGTTATAATTTAGCATTTTTTTTCTTGAAAGTAGGACTCTACACAAAATTTGAACTAGTGGCCTATCACAAAGAATATTTTAACAATACACCTATTCACCATCAATCCATACCTCCATGGACAAGTTAGAATTTAGTTTATTTTTATAAAAAAAATTAATTTGAACAATTTGAGATGTATGTTTACTAGCGATCAATAGCTACATTGGTTAGATGAAATGGTTTAGATCTAGACGTCAAGTTCTTTTATATTGTTGCTAGTTGTTGTTGATTACAAGTTCAACTCTCTTGCCCCTAATCCCAACCAATTGTTTACCATTTAATTGACATGCAATTGCTTTTATATGGTTTCCATAAATCGTAATGTATTACGATTAAATTTTTTACCATTTAATTGATTTGGAACCATCTTTATGAACGAAATCATAATGGGGAACTTCGAATTACAAGAATTTTGATTAAATTTTTGAGCACATGTTTATTTAGAATTGGGAACGCTAAGGATTTAATCTTTGTTTGTGATTCAGTTTGGAGAATTTTAGAATTAGTATGGATCCTAGGTTTGGAAAAGGTATTAAGAATTGGGAAAGTGGAATTTTTATTAATTTAGAATTTTGTTCACGTTTTCTAATTTGTTGTAAAGAAAGAAAGAATATTTAATTCATTAATTAAATGCATCATAAGATTGTTTCAGTAAATAAAGAAACTTGTGTTTGTTGTGGTAAAGAATGAAAACATCTTCTTCTTTTTTTATGTAACTCTATTTTCATCAACATGTCCAGATACATCACCCTGATCGGGGAAGGGAATTGAACCTGTGATGAGTGCTACTATTTTCCTTTATTCAACACCATGTTAAAGCACACATGGTGTATGAGGAAGAATAAACACACACGCACAAGAGACTCAACACACAATGAAGGATAAGCGTGAGGCTTTCTTATTTTCCATTATACAAAGATGTACATTTATAGTACAATGGTGTGACTCTTGGTTTCACATTCCAAGGTCACTTGGACTCCATTGTGATTTTTCGCATTCCACACCTACCCATGTAGGATTAGGTGTTCCAACATCCCCCCTTAATCCGAAGGGGTATGTGTGAGTCCAAGAAAAGAGTTGTAATACAAATCTACAAAGTATACATGGCAGCACTTGGCTGAATCAACTCTCTGAAATGTTGGAAAAAAGAGGTGGTTTTAGGATGACCACAAACACTGGAACACAAAACTTGTTGCAGTTCCCGGAACTCTTCCAAAACTGGCAAGAAGCTGAAAGCTTCTGCTAGAGGAATTGTCCCTCATAAAAAAAGGAGACCTTCAACCTAAAAGAAGGGAGGTCTACTACCTGTGATGGTTTTAGGATTACCAACAACTCTGGAATGCTTTGAAGCATTTCCTGGAACTCAACCAAAGCTGGCAAGAAGCTGAAGGCTTCTGCTAGAGGAAGTGTTCCTCATATATGAAAGGGAGACCTTTGACCTAAAAGAAGGGAGGTCTACTACCTGTGGTGGTTTTAGGTTATCCACCAACCAAAGATGATGGTTTAAGGTTGTCCACCAACCGAAGGCATGCTCATGGGCATCCATGTCTCTGGCTACATCTCTGAATCTGGAATGACGAATTGTGGCTCAGGCTCGCTTGAACTGTTGTGTCTCTAGCTACAACTCTGAACATGGAATGAGAGATTGTGGCTCAGGCTCGCTTGATCTGACGTCGAAGCTTGTACATGACCACCATTTTCCCCCCTGTCAGGGACAAGGTGAGATGATGGCGAAAAATCAACTGCAAGTTTGCTCAATATCTGTGAACAAGTTCTGACATGTGTCTTAAACATCTTCTTGGCTGCTGATGCCCATTGCCAAGAAGCGATCCATCCAAGATGAATCTTGGTTCTTGCAGGAGGCTTGTGTCTGAAGCATCTGTATGAAGAATGGGTGTGCTGACCACAGTGCTTGCATGGATGAAGATCAAAACAATCTTTCATATGGCCCGACTCGATCACGGTGTTGGCATTTCTCAATCTGATGTTGTTGTGGAACAGGATTTGGAACAGCTGCAGGTGAACTGTCATACAAGAATCCGGCACTCTGAAATATGATGGGCTTGGTGTAGTCTGGAATATGAAGGGACACATCCTTGTCATATCCAAGACCAGTTCGGTGCTTGTTGTGGACAAGCTCTTCCCAAGGTCTGATGATGGGCTTGAGAAGTGCAGGCTGAGCTGCTGCATCTGCATGTACACCTGCTCTTGTGCAATGAACTGAATGTGGATCAACCGCAACTTTACTGACTTGCTGCTGATGGGAGTCTTTCTCAATCTTCTGAACAAAAACAGGTTCAGAATGGTGACTCTTTCGCTGAAGTTCATCTTGCTGAAGCTGAGTTTCCAACTGCAAAAACTCAATCTTTTCTTGTGCATCTAGCAAACAATTTTGAATGTTACAAAGAGCATCCTTGCTCATTTTTATCATGTCATCAACATTGGAATGAATGAGGTTATTCAACAACTCTAATGCCTCATTGATTTTAGCCATTTTCAACAACTTAGGCTCAAAAATGAAAGGGTGTTGGCTTCAACCGAAAATGCACCCGTTTACAATGTGATTCAACAACAAATACAAATGACTCCAAATAATTTCCAACTATGGAAATCTCAAAGTACAAAATCTGCTCCTCAAATGATGGAGGGCAATCAACAATCCAACAACTCAAATTCAACGAGATTCCAAATATGAATGAAGAGGCAATATAATGTCGAGTTCAATACTAGAAAGATCCCCTAATATGTGGCAAAAACAATGTGCAAGAGGCCTTTAAGGCAGCTGAAATTTCTTCTTCAAAGAGCTGTTTTAAAAATAATGGCAAACTTGTCTTCAAATGTCAATTTCTTCATAAAATCACCCTTATGCCACAAATCATAAAATGGAACACTGCAATTTTCTCTATATATAGTCCACCTTCTCTTCATATTCCATTTCCTTCATTTCTGCTATTCATTTCTCTCTTTCCTCTCTCTCTGCTGGTTTTTTTTTTTTTTCAATAAATTAAAAAATAGATTAAATTAATTAAAAAATAGATTAATGGGAATTAATAAAAGAATGGGGAGAATTTAATTAAAGGGGAGGGAAAAGGAATTTAAGAACAAAGAGGGAATTGGAAATTAATTTGGGATTAACTAAAAAAATTTTGAAATAAAAAAAAAGGCTGACTGAAAACGCACAAAAGGTTGGGATTGCAGAGCTGGGAAAATCGATTTGGGAAAATTGGGGTGAGAGGGGAGCGGGTTAACGTTTGCAATTGTAAGGGGGAAGAGGGGCACGGAGAGGGCGTTGTAAGGGGGCCAGAGAGGGGGTGTAAGAGGTGGGTCGAAGGGTGAGATGGGGGTTGCTGTGTATAGAATGGCAGGCGTATGGCAGGAGTGTAATGAATGGCGGATAGTTGCAGGGGGAGGCGTATGTGAGAAATGGAGTCAGGGATGGGCCGGTGCGAGGAGAGTGTGAGGCCGCAGGGAGTGTGACAGAACTGTAAGGCTGGTGGGGATGTAGAGGTGAGTTGCAGGCGTGGGTCGATGAGTGTTGAGAGGAGAGAGATTGGGTATAGTGTGGAGTTCGTGTGGCGTGTGTGGGTGGTGAGGGTTATGGGAATGTGGGTGAAATTTGTAGAGTGAACAACGTTGAGCGGTATGGGAATGTGGGCGAGCGGCGTGGGAGCGTATGGCGAGTCTTCCGGATATTAGAGCGTGGTGCAGAGGTGGAGTGAGGGATCTTGTGAGCGTAGAGAGTGTTGTATGTAAGGGGAGACAGGTTGATTGGAATGTGTTTACCAAAAAAAAATGTAGATGCAGGTTGGGGAGGGGGGTTGAATGGCCTGTAATGGCTTGAGATTTTTTATTTTTTATTTTTTATTTTTTTATTTTTTTTAAATATAACAGCAGAGTAGAAGACCTTTGAAACAGAAACATATTTTTAAGCACCGAAATACAGGCAGCAGATTCCATAAATGAAGGCAACAATACAAATTTCAAGTACTGAAATGCAACAGCAGATTGCCAATAAAACCTAGAAATTTTTCCAATAGTTCAGCAGCAGAAAATATTTTCCAGCAGCAGAAAAACCCAGAAACTTCTTCAGAAACTCAATTTTAAACAATATTCCAGCAGCGCTTCAAAATGGAGCAGAATTTAAAATGCAGAGATAAATTAGAATGAAAACCTTGATGAGCGTCTTTCCTTATTTTTCCAAAGCCAATGCTGAATGCTACATTTTGAATCTTTGCTCTTCTCCGAGATAAAATTTCTAAATGCTACAAAATCAACAACTACAAAAACTCTGAATGCTGCAAAAATGTCAAGATTTTTTGCAGATATCCACAAGCCATAAACACAAATGGCTCACTCAAATTAAAGCAGGGCCAGCAATCGCCCGCTCTGATACCATGTTAAACACCATGTTAAAGCACACACATGGTGTATGAGGAATATGAACACACACAAGAGACTCAACACACAATGAAAGATAAGCGTGAAGCTTTCTTATTTTCCATTATACAAAGATGTACATTTATAGTACAATGGTGTGACTCTTGGTTTCTCATTCCAAGGTCACTTGGACTCCATTGTGACTTTTCGCATTCCACACCTACCCATGTAGGAGTAGGTGTTCCAACAACCCACCTCATCACCGTTTAAGTAAGACCCCACATAAATGCATCTTATTATAATTTGGGAGGTTTTAGGGAGATATCTGTTGTATGCACAAGTAGAGTGGTTGATAGGAAATGACAATTCTTAAATATAGTGAGGACAATTGTGAAGGAGTATCTAGTCAATACTTGCATTAGAAATGACCTCTATAAACTGGGCAGCCTCATCATTACATTTGTCATTTAGAAAACCATTGGGAGAGTCAACCAATTTACTTGCAAAAGGTATAAAAAAAAAGCACCTCTACTAGGCTCCATTTCAATTCCCCAATGGTTACTTCATTTAAATTATTAGAAAATTGTTGTTGGAAGAAGAGTACATACTGAAAGTAATTGGCTCCTACTAGCTGAAGATTAAATGGAGAATGTGGGAAATGATTTTATTGTATTCGATTTTCTTGTATGCTTTTCTAGTTTTTGTGTTCTTCTTTCTGCAGTTTGCAATACCTGACTCTGTTCTCCCCCTGTGTTTTAGATTTTAATATGGACTTGTTTCTATTACTAGGGTAATTCATCAGGGATATATTGTATTCATTTAAACTTATTTTACAAAAGTCAACCTCGTGCTTGGTACAAACCCATTATTTTTGTTTTCTCCAACCACTTCTTCCAGAATAGTGCACCCATTCATCTAAGTTTTCTGGTATGCATTCTCAATGAGTAAGCATGCAGTTTATTTTAATAATAAGAATTGTTATTATTAATTTAAATCTCTAGTCAAATATGTTTATGGTCTCTATGTTTTGTTGGATTTATTATGTTTATAGTTCTTTTAAACTAATAATAAACTAACCTTACGTAAATGTATTGTATATCTATGTTTTAGTTTTTGTTCATTTGTTTAGTTTGTTCTTTGTGATTTTCTTCTATGTTTGTTTCAAAGTTGAAGATGGACATGCTTCAAGTTACCTGTGTTATTTCATTTATTTAAATTAATTTTATAAAATTCAACCTTGTTAATAGTTTTTAATTATTCATTTAAGTTTATTTTACGCAATTTAATCAATAACAAAGTATAATCATTTGTTTAAATTTCCTCAAATTCATTAGATATATATTTAATCCGTTTAGCTTACTCTTTTCTTTAAATTTTCTCAAAATTCAATGAATATTTTATGCAGATTTCTTTTACAATACTCTGAAAAATTATGTTTGAAACTTCCACTTGCTCAATCTTAGTGGTTCATTTTTGGAACTTGCACCATTCAATCAATTTTAGTGGTTCATTTTTTTTAACTTGCACTCACTAATATTAAATATTAGAATATTGAATTTTGACCATATATATTATAGCATTTGTTTTTCTTTATATATTATCATTTTTGTAATTAAAATTTGATTTTATTTAGATTTAGTTTTTCACAAAAATTCATCCAATTTAATTATTTAATTATATAAAATAAATATTTTTGATACTCAATTATTTTTCTTTTCTTTTCTTTTCTTTTTTTTGGGTAAGTTTGAATCTTCATCTTTTATTTTAGAATCTTCTTAAATGTTTTTTCTAAATGTTTAACTTATATTAATTTTGGTTATCATTAATAATAATTATTATTATTTTCAATACATTTATAATTTTTTTTTTTTGGAAGTAGAACCCCCGCAAAGGATTTGAACTAGTGACTTATCACAAGGAGTGCCTTAACAATGCATCAATTCACCATTAATCCATATATCCATGGACAAGTTAGAATTTAGTTAATTCTTATGATTTTTTTAATTTGAAAAACTTGATATGTATGTTCACTAGCGATCCAAGGGTGTGTAAGGGAATGGTGTAACACATTTCGTAATGCCCCCATACACTCTTTCAAACATCTTTCCACAAAACTATTCCACGCTTTTGATGTGTATGATCATAAATATGTGCTCAAGAAAATTATGCAATTACAAAACTACCTTTTGAATCTCTTGAGGATTTTCATGACCGTTTCATTCATATTTTATTTGAATTTAACTACAAGGAAAAGACCATCTAGCAGATTTTTTTTGAGGAACCCCTTATAAAAATACCCCAGACATTCGTTTGTAGTGGAGGTTACTAGAGAAGGTTGGCGGGTAGAGGTTTTTCTGGATGTTTTTCTTCCAGTGCGTTGCACTTGGTACAAACCCACCCAGTGTGTCTTATTACTGTAGCACACCAGTTCTTTAGAAATATTCCACATCGGTGGGTCCTAAAACACCGCGCCAAAACTGAAATAGCCTGGTGCGGTCTTAATAAACTGCATCGGTGCACCTATAAAACTCGTGCACTGAAACAGGGTTGAATAAAAAAAAATTACGGCTAAAAATCCATATTTTTCACTTTTTAGTGCTTCGGAGCTCTCAAGCACCGATGCAACTTAACCTTGTGTGAGGCGCCCTACCATCGATGTTCCCATTACATGCATTACTGTTGTCCCTTGCCCACCATCTCCATTTTGAATTTTTCAAAACGGTGGGAAAATTTAGTTTTCCAAATTCTATAGCCAATATGCATCCTCGAAGGCCAAATGTACAGGTATTTTCTTTTTTTTTCCATAATTAAGCCTTCTAGCGGATTATTTTTTTAAAGTAGCTTAAAATTCACCTTATTTAAAAAATAATAATAATTTCCCATGCGGTGCGCTCGAGTCATTTGGCTCACACTGGTTCACTAGTTCTGGGGCGGTACCGAAACGGCACACCATGATTTTTTAAAATTAAAAATATGTGTGGTGCACCCGGCCGCATCATTGGCCATGTCAAATTGTAATTTTGTTAGGGCACCACATTCCAACATTTCGACATGGTCAATGGTGCAGCTGGGTAAACAACCACACTGTTGACTATGTAGTGATGTCAGGAGGGTGGTGCACTTCCTAAAATATACACCCCAAGGCATAAAGCTTTTTCAGCACACTGCCCTCCTGACATCACTACATAGCCAACGGTGCGGCATATAGTTTAGGAAGTGCACCATCTTCCTGACATCACTATATAGTCAATGGTACAGTCGTTTACCCGGTTGCACCGTTGACCTTGTAACAATGCCAGGAGGGCGATGCGCTAAAAATTTGCAGGTGCACTACCTCTGGTGCACTGAAATTTTTTTGGTGCTTCGCCTCCGGTGCACAAAAAAAAAGATGCACCATTACCAGTGCATGCATGTTTTTTGTGGTGCACTGACTGTTTTTTTTTTTCAAAAAAAATTATATATGTATATTCCTAAATACATCTCATTTAATAAAAAAATTGTATTTAACATGTCAATCATTCAGCGACGTGAAAGGACAGAAGAAAGGGAACAACAACAACAACAAGCGAACCAGTATAACATGGTTTGCCTGTGGGAGGCACAAGAGAGGGAGAGAGATGCATACCCTCTCCCTATTATAGAAGCTACCCAGAGGATCCTAACGCAATTAGGCCTCCTCAAGTTCTATGAGGAGGCTACAACCATAAAGGGCCATGGTGTGTTTTTGCAACATCTTATCTGCAGGTGGAATTCCCACCTACAGGCTTTCTGGGTTGGTCCTAACCAGTGGTACACACCCACTGAGGAGGACATCTATTTCATTACCTTCCTTTCGAGGAGAGGGTTGGATTTTCCCTCGTTCCCAGAGGTCCTAGTTGGCTATGCAACAGGGAGTCAGTTGGTGTACTCCCAGAGATACATCAGCACGGATATACCGTCTCCTTCAGATTTTTAGGTCTTCGGAGGTTAGTTATGTATTGATTCATTTGGTAGAGAGGAGGTGAGGTGCCTCTCACTATTGATTTTGGCCATTTCACACAACACCATTGATAGGCAACACATTAGTTACCCGCTTCTATTTTATGTTGATTCTTTAGTACAAGAGCCACGACTTGTGAAGTGGTCTCCCATTTTTTTGTAGTAATTTTGTACAAATTTAGATAGATTTCGTGCTCATGCACAAGGGAGGGTGAAGTTCCCTTTTTCTTCAGAGCTATTTTGTTTATTTTTTGAGATGTTTCCAAAGACAAGGCCTACTTTAGTTCAGCAGCCTCGTAGGCTAATGTTGCATGTACAGATGTAGATGTGGGGACAGACGATGCCCAAGAGGGGTGATTCTGAGTTTTCCTTGAGGATATCTCATGATGCACTGGAGTTTCTAGCCAGTGTTGGTGAGCATCCCTTCTTTATGGTCCCCTGTCCATATTATGGTTTGGATTGGCGAGGGTGTGCCAACATCCTCTTCACAGATGATGAGTCGTCGGATGATAGAGGTAATATTACTATTTTATTTAAATTTATTCTAACATGTTCTTTAACCTTTTTTTTATTAAACTATTTAATGAAATTGTCTAATTATTATTGTTTACTTATATATATTTTGCAAACATAAGGTCATTTGATGGCGATGAGATACTGACGCCACCAAATGATCTAGTTGTGGATCCCGATGACAATCAGGATATGGCAGATGCCGAGGATCAGGCTGGTGCAGACAGACTTGGTCCTCATGGTGTGTCGGTATCACCTTTTTCTAGGTGTAGGCTTGATAGTAGATTGAGGATGGAGTTGCACGACCAATTTTGTGCATTGTTTAAGGAGGTGGCAGTCAGGCTCGCCACTATGAGAGATATACAGGTTAATGCTAAGCTGGTACAGATGTGAAGAGGCATGTTGCGTGACATGTTCAACCTGATGCGGCATGTCATAGGAGCTACAATATTAGTTACGCGGTTGACGAGGGCCCTTCGACGTTATAGGCATGGTCAAGACGTAGTATGTCGACAGTCTGCAAGAAGCAACGCATCATATGATGATCACGATCAGGGGAGTGATCATCGTTCACCTCGCGCCACAAATGAGAATCCTACAACATTGACCAGCAACCATGATGGAGAGGAGGCTGGACCATCGGCCATGTCAAGTCAGCAACCTACAACATCCAGCAGTACTCATGATCATGAGCAGGCTGGACAATCGACCATGTCAAGTCATCACGATGAGCAGTCGATATTTGATCCTGACCAGCATGAGGCACCAATACTAGATCAGCAGGCATGTGATGATTGGCATGTACCTAAGCTTGTCGAGGCTGCACCATTGACTAAGCAGGCCTCGACTAGTACTACTATTGATGATGTACCACCAGCTAATATTTGGCATTTATATTATCATTGTATATTTTTGACATTATAAATTTATATATATATGGTCCATGTATTTTATGTTCATGTTGCAGTTGTACTTAATTTACATGTTGGTGATCATCATGATGTGTATATTGTTAGTTCATGTTAGATATGTTCATTTAATGTGCAGCTTGCAGATAGATGTGTATGTGATAGCAGTTATTTGACATGAGATGTATATTTGATGTTTGTGTTGTGATGATGTTATACTATGCTTATTATGTTTTGTTAGATGATCATGATCACGATGCTTAGATGATGTTAGCGAATTTGAATGTGTTTTTTAGTCGAATATGATGTTTGTACGATGGTTATCATGGTCGCGATGTTTATTTAATTTAATATTAAATGATCATGATATTTATTAAATATTATGTCGTGATTGTAATTGAAATTTTAATTTTTAATTATATGTAAAATTGAAAAATTGTATTTGTATTTGTAATTGTAATTGTATGTAAAATATTTGTAAAATTTTAATTGTAATTGTAATATTTAATTTATTGTGAAATGATTGTAATTGTAATTGTATATATGTAAAATAAAAATACCAACTAGATTGTTTCAATCTTGCCGTGGTCTACTCAAACCATTTCCACCCCCCTTTCCCTGATGAATTTGCTCATTTTTCCAGGTACCTGATTTTGGTTAGGTCCACCCATGATCAAAACCTTTCGATTGAATTCTTATTGTTATTAGTAGAGGCAGGAGTTATGTCATAAGGATCAAATAGTTGGTTTGGTTCACAACTAGCTTTAAGATAATAAGTTGAATCCTTGGAACGTCGCCCCAGAATTCATGGATTTTCCAAACACGTCTAGCACGAGGATCAGAACGAAGCTAGCATTTAGGGCTTATCATTAGATAAAATTTCATTGTATTTTCTACGCTAAGTATATATGTATCTATCTGTATATCTCATTCAGTGTGTGTGTATGTCACTATGAATTTCAATGATTGGATCGACTATTGGCTATCGACTATTGGAAATGACCCTATGTCTGTGCCTCACTAACTCACTTGGCCCCATACCATTCCATACCGTGTAGGGTGTAGTGATTTGTAGGGTAGAGGGTTTAGTTCTTAGAGTTCGTAGGGTCAAGAGGCAAAGTCGTAGAGGTAGAGGGTATAGGTTCAAGTTCTTTTTATGTTTGTTGCTTTTATGTGGGCCGTGGGGATATGTGTTGCTATGGGGATGACTGGTGCTATCGGAAATGCCCTATTGGCTGAATGACTATAATTCTATTTTCATCCATTTTGAATATAATACTGTTATAAATTATCTTGTCTATTCCTTTATTTATTACCTGAAAATATTTAGCTTATTGTTACCTTCAAAGAGTTAGTATAAAGGATTAAGGAGCCCTTCCTTCCCCTTAGAGAGATTTCCTACTTCTTCTAGCAAGTTTCTTCTTTCCCCAGTGAGATTTCCTTCCTACATTTAGTGAGAAATTGATTTATTCTCATAGTGAGATTACTTTCAAATCTCAGACCTTCCCTCCCCGAAAACAAAAGGGTTTTGGGAGAAAAAGGCCATGGGGCTTTCAAATCATAGAGAAAAGATATATGATCCGATCGGTTTCTCCGTTTGATTACCTCTCTTTTTTCAATGGATTGACTCAGTTTGATTTTTTAGGGAGGTGAGCTAGCGGCTCCTTGGACAAGACCCATATTAAAAAATGATTATATCTAAACATTTGAAGAGAAGAGGAATAGTAGTGGCGAGTGCTGATTGGGTCGAGCCCCCAATAATATCCATATCTATATCTTCAATAAGTAGGTATAAATTAGCGAGCAACGCTCTAAACTAAACTAAATAGTTACTCACCCTCTTTCTTCTCCCACTTCCTCCCTCAGTCACCTAGGTATGGGTAGGACGAAAATAATTAGTCTGATTCCATTTTCACCAAAAGCGAAACCCAAAGGTTTTTAGCACCATTTCAGCTAAAGGGTCACCACAACGTACGTGTACTTTAAACCTGTCACCCCACATAACCTAACACGATGGAGCGGGTTGCAGAGCATGGGCTAGTGGTCATCAATTGATCAATTATCTGAATTTTTCTACCAATTGATGGTAGGTTTCCCCGTTGCTGGGGTGATACCAAAAAGGGGATAGAAAAAGAGGTAACTTGGGATCACAGAAGAAGTGATCTTATTCAAGTATATATTCACTTTTTTCCTCTGCCCTAACTACCTTGCTCGAGCAACAACGACTTCCAATAAAAACTCATACATTATATATGTAATTACGCTTTAGCATCGTATGAGATCTCAGATTATGATAGCTAAAAATGATTATGGACAATGGCTGGGGGCTATGAATAGTGTCTATCGAAAATAATAAATGGCTATAGAAAATTAGCGAATACGAATATCAGCTAGTCGCTTTGACCCTCAGTCAAGGAGAACCAACTATGTATTATTGGCAACTATGATTGACTGTCACTGACTAATTGGAACACATGGACTATTGGCAACTGAACTCACTATAATAGAAGTCTTTATGCTAGACTCTAAAAGAAGTTTCAACTTCACTAGAAATACATCACCAATTGAACCATGGCCTGTGGCAGCAGGACCTGTACCGAAATAATAATAAAATAATAATATATAATTAATAATAATATATAATACATTCAAGCATAATTACATATATAATATATGACTTGAAGAAATGGGAGAAGGGAAAGAAATCGATCTCTTGAAATGGCATAATGACATATATAATTAGCATCATTCAATCTCTCAAGAATGACTAATGACTCATAGTATGTTGGGCCATCGTTGAAGACTATCCTCAATGCATGGGAACCTACATGGTTGGTCAAGGGCCTATTGAGGTAGAGGCTTCACCCTCGAGTTTCACTATAGCATGTAGTTATTTCATGCTGAAATTTGATTTCCTGCTAAGCTCCACCCCCAAGGAATCATATTTCGGTGGTGCGTGGTAATAAGTAAATGAGAAGGATGGGGAATGGGTCAGTGCAGTGAACTCCACACCCTACCCCTTAGATATGGAGAAGAATCACCACTTACGAGGGACAGAGAGGTATTGATTTCTTTATTTCAAGAAATTTTTGGTATTTAGTCAATCAAAATAAAGGTGAAACAACAGCTGGCTTCTTCTGAAACTTCTGCTTCTAGTGCTACTACGTTCCATTCATTGCTACATACGACGACTAGAAGCAGCTTGTGGTCGGCTCGGTTTGAGTTCCATCCAACTGCATCTTGTAAAATTGTAATTGTAATTCTAATTGTATGTAAAATTTTAAAATTGGAATTGTCTTTGTAATTGTAATTTTAATTGTAATTGTATATAAAATATTTGTAAAATTTTAATTGTAATTGTAATATTTAATTTATTGTGAAATGATTGTAAAAGATAGATTTCTTTTTCATCCCAATGGGTAATTTCTCAACATAGGTGTCGAATAATTTTGGATCATCTAACATAGGCTGCCCATTTGAATCGAACATTTCTATGAACTCCTTCTCATTCTCTCTCTCATATGCTCTAATCGATTCAGATGGTGTCATTATTGGAGGCCTTTGGTTTCTCTCTCATTTACCATTGAAAGTGGATGCTACTCTTCTGTAAGGGTGTTCTTCTGGGAAGAATACCCTGGAGAAATCATACACTAGATTTCGTAGGTACTTGGACCATCTAGCTTTCAGAGAAGGTCCACAACATTTACATTCAAAATACCCTTTTGTTACAAGACTTGCGAGATTATTGTATACAATTTATATGCATGGCACATTAAATAATATCTTGAAGATCATAATATCTATGATATCAATTAGTAAGAACGTTGGCAATGATTAGTACAAAAAATATATTTGAACATGATTAGTACAAAATATATGATATCAATTAGTAAAAACGTTGACAATGCATTATTAATTTGTTTGACATTGAAATAATTACATTAATATACCAAACACTTATTATTATCATCATTATTCCGAGATTGTGGCTAGAAGATGCAATATTATTACAATTGGCAAGGTGAAGCGGCTATCCATTTTCATCTACCAAATGTTCCTTGCGGTATGCTACTCCTGATAAGAGCTTCTGACGTTTTGGAGATGTTTGATTATTTTGTGCATTTGAACTCGATTATGAATCTGCATGAACCTGGAAATTTGTATACATTATAAATTTTATTAAGCTGATTGACATGGATAAAAAACATAAATTCAATTAGATAATGAAAATATAAATAAAATATGAAGTAAATATTACATCTCGAGATGGATAGGGAGAACTCCGCGATGGAATTTGATAAATATTATGGAATGAGATGGATTTTGAAGAATTGTCCATTCGATATAATTATGATATTTTCTCCCTGTATTTGAGAAAAATAAATAATAAATTTTAGTGCACACACCTAAAAGTAATTTCGGTGCCTTAAAAATAGATTTATTGTTATCGGTGCTTATGTACAAATAACCGCACTGGTGCTATTTTAGTTACTACGCACCGGTGCGGTGTTATTAATTGACGCACCAATGACAAAAATCCGTAAATAAAAAAATGTATCTTTATTTTTTGTAAGTGAAAAAAAAACAATAAATTGAAAAATGGACGGAAAAATATTTTCAAAAATCTAATTTCATAAAAAAATTATTTAAATACCAAATACTTTCATTATTTCACTATTTTTGAAAAAAAATTCAGCCAGAGATTTGCACGAGACATAGTTGGAGCAAGAGAGCACGAGAGCACTGTGGAGTAGCGAAATACTTCCGAAAAAAACTATTCAGCAATCAAATTTCCAAACCTCTGGTGATTCAAACCCTGTAGCATAGAATTTCAAATGATTTCATGATTAAATTTTATTTTAATTTTTACATTTTCTGCAGTATTTTTTACATAGTAAGTAAAAAATTTCAATTTTTTGTTCATTTTTAGAAACAAAAAAAAAAAATGTATTTTTACCCTAAACCCTTCATTCTTTTTGTTTCTGGCCTTGCTTCTTCCTATTTCTGTTATTTCAGAATTAGGTTTTTTCATTTTATATTTATAGGGTTTGAATATATATATATATATATACATATATAGGCCTA
Organism: Pinus albicaulis; assembly: GCA_034641835.2. NCBI lineage: Eukaryota > Viridiplantae > Streptophyta > Pinopsida > Pinales > Pinaceae > Pinus > Pinus albicaulis. Next base: position 1,649,057,962 of record CM076582.1, read on the forward strand.
TGACATCTAACCCATGGGACGACTTGCATAGTTGTATCCCAATCCATGTCGGCCCTTTCGTGAATTTTTAAAAAACAATTTTTTTTTAATCGGTGAGCCCTACATAACATAGTGCACCAGTGCACTGGCTTATCCCACTGCACCACACACGTACTGTTTGATAAGAAAATTAATTTTTTTTTTTTTTAATCTGTGCGCCATATGTAAAATAGGGCACCGGTGTGCTATTTCATTATAGCGCACCGCTCACATAGTGTTTGGAAAAAACAATTTTTTATTTTGTGTTTATCGGTGCACCATGTAACATATAACACACTGGGTCTCCTAGTTGACAGAGAGAAACGTACGGTGGTCCCTTGTTTGCGCGAGGTGTTTATAATAATAGGTCATACCTCCCCCTCCACGACACCATATGCTACAAAAACTAACAATAGATGATTTTTATTATTTTGTTTGTGTTAAGCGGTGTGGTGGCTAACATGTAACACATCAATGCTCCTTGTTGACATAGAGCATCGTACTGTGTTTTATACTATTTGGGCAGTGATTTTATAAGAACACGACGCACCGACGTCGGTGCATACATCATTTAAAAGTGCAATGGTTTCTTGATATTTTTTTTACCTAAAAAGTTGATAATTTATTTATAAAATATATTAATTAATGATATGGTACAGGTTTTATATTGACAAAGAAATTGCTGACAAGAGATCAAGTAACAAAAATACTGATAACACATCAAGAAAAGCAAAAAAGGAAATTTCTTTGTAAATTTTTTACAAAAAATATTATTTTTGAACTATATGTAAGTTTAACTAACACGTATTGTTTACTGTGTGTCATGCAAAGCCACAAAATGACGAAGCTCAATAAGGTTGTTTATGATCTAGGACCATAAGAGCGTAAAATCTTGATGGAAAAATTGTAAAAGGATGAATTAGGTGAATGAAAAAATACTATTGATCCAATATGAGTTTCTTTTTTTAATTTTCATTAATAATATACTTAAAATTATTATATAAAATGTTTCAAACAATCTATTAATCCACATATTTTTAATGTTTTGGAGGGACCAACAACTCAGAAAAGGAATGTTGTTCTAAGAAAAGAAAAAAAATAGAACACAAAAATGAAGATGAATTTCTCCTTAGCTCATCTGGAGTGGTGCTGGAGGTTAATGAAAGGGGGGAAATTTTTTACAAAAGTTTGAGGTATCTAGTGGAATGAATGTATAGATGTTCTTTCCACTTACAATACAAAAATCAATCCAATGATTCTAAGAACCAAATTTTATCTAAACTACAGGAATATTTTCTAGAGAATTGGTCAATGAGACATGTCAGACTTTTAATAGAAAAAACGTACAACAACAAAAAAGAAGGAATGAAAAAGTAATATTCCTTTAAATGTTTTTCTATAATTATTTATAAATATCACTTTTGTTATATTTAATTTTCATATATCAATATAAAAATTAAATAGTTTATTGTCATGTTACATTTTCAGGAAGATAATGAAAATATGAAAAGATGAATGAGTTAATATCAGAAATATGCCAGTAGGAATGTCCAAAAAGGTGTACAAGGAGATGGTCAAAGAAATGGACAAAATTGCATCGCAGGAGAAGCCATATCAACAACAACGTGCTTCAAATGTAATATGTAATAATTTAATTTTTCAATCATTAGGTACAATAATTAAACAATTTAGCATTAAATATTAATTTTCAAGTATTTTCTTCTAGAAATGAAAAGAAAATGGAACCCATTCAGCACATAAAACAGGACGACAAGGAAGAAAAGGGTTGATATCTATGTTTGCGAGTAATTTTTGCTTCCTTATAAAAACCTAACTAGATTTCATTTTTGTATATTTTAAGTTGTTTTAAAAAAATCATCATTGAATGTCTTCAAACAGGTGCTAATATACAAAGAAGAACAATCAAACAAATTGATTGACATTGGGTTAAATATGGGTTGTGAGTATATGTTGGCATATTAGAAATTAATTGTGGAATTTGTAAGCATCTATCAATATTTTTTTACTTAGATCCATCTATAATTAATAGAACAAAAAAATCTTTTATCTTAAATATATCATTTGTTATGGGGCATAAAACAAGCAAGAAACAAAGTATGGAACTACGCCAACAGATGAAATCTTGAAAGATGGCATAGTACATGGTTTTGAAAGAATGTTTATAGTTCATGAGTCAATTGTTGCTATGGTACGTCATTTATTTTCGATTTACATTGATGTATATTATTTAATATTGAAATTTTCATCATTCTATTACAGTTTATTTTTATGTTTGTACATGGAAGGAGAAGAAGAAGAAAACAATCAACACCATGAAAAAAAATTCCTGAAAATAACCCAAGTCATGGAAGTAGCTCAAGCAGTGACAACAGTTCAAGCGAAGAATGATGATCATTGTTTTTGGATATCTAAGCAAGGCATTGTATTTTTTGAAATATTTGTCTATGAAATCATACATTTTGTTTAATGTAATGGACATAGTGTCCCAATCGAAATACAAAGGGATACCAATAATCGTTCCATTTTTTATGACAAAGATTGTCTTATATATATATATATATAATATGTTTTAATTTATTCTATTGTGTTCTCCATTGTCGCTATGAAATGTAACACCACTAATTAAATTTATGGCTGATTAAATATTATAATGAAGAGATGTGAAATCTGATGATATGATATAAAAAATTAATCCAAACATCACATTCAAATGCACTAATAAAAATTTAATTGATATGAATATTTTTATAAGATATGTATCGTCTCTTGATGAATAATGAATTTTAAAAAATCACAATAATTATGATATGATATAAAAAATTAATCTAAACATCACATTCAAATGCGTTAATAAAATTTAATTAATATGAATATTGTTATAAGATGTGTTGACTTTTGATGAATAATGAATTTTAAAAAATCACAATAATTGTACTATCATAGGTCGATGTTTCTAAAAAATAAAAAATGAATACTGGTGCATGTCAGTTACAAGTGGAATGGTGTGTTTGTATGATACAACACATCGGTGCCTTTCTACAGCCTATGGGCATTGTACAAATACCAATACCAATTATAAATCTCGATGCGTTTGTGCGATACTGTGCACCGGTGTATTTATGTGTGACTGTGAACCAATGTGTTTGTATGACCTATGGGCACTGAACAAATACCCATATGAATTACAACAATCGATGTGTTTGTCTGATAATGTGCACTGATACATTTCTATAAGACTATGTACCGGTGCGTTGATACAACCTTTGGGCACCGCACAAATCCCAATACCAATTAGAACGGCCCCATGCGTTGTATCACCTACAGTGCGCTTGGTGTAGTTTTATACCTTTACGGCCCGACGCATGCACCTTTGACCGCCTCGGGACGACGGTCTAGATGACACACACCAATGCGTTGACACCTTAGTAGCGCACCGATGAAAAAAACATCCGTAATAACCTTTGACCGAGCAATTTTTTTAGTTGGGTTGAAATTCCGTTAAAAGCTCTGCCAAAACCTCTGTTACCAAAAACGAATTTTGCAGAAAATGTTTTTTTGACAATTTTGGCCAATTTTATAACACTAAAAACCTCCTTTATAACCTCCGCTAGAGGTTCTTTTCCTTGTAGTGTTTCCTAAAGATGAATTTGATTGGCCTTACTTGTTAGAGAAATTCTATATTCTTGTTCACATTTCAGATAATCAAAATGACCATGAATCTTTTGAAAGTCTCCCAACATACCTCAATATTAGAGCTTCTAAATATGCAGCAGATGAAGTTGTTGTTCCAAGTTACCCTCCATCCACTTCTCATCAAACGACTCCAGTTCCGCAGGTTAAGGTGGGAGAACTTTAGAATTCATCTGGTGATCTACCACCACCTTCTCCAACCCACATACTTAGAATTTCAGCACCAGTTTGGACTATGAATTTTATCGTTGCGATGAAGTGTTATCTCCTCATCCTCCATCCTTTAGTCCCTTGGATCCTCTGGATTGTGGGTTGTTATGTTCATATGTTTCGAATCTTTATTTTGATATTCATGATGATCAATTTTTGGATGGAGTTGGTGTTGAGAAACCAACTTGCAATATCATTTACGATGATTATGTGTGGGATTCCACATATAAATAAGAATCTATGATGAAGGATGGTTCTTATCCTTTCACACCTCTCCCTCATTACCTTGAAATTTTCGACTATTTTTTCATTCCTGTTGAATATTGAGAAGAATTAATTTATGATGGGATTACCACTTCTGAACATTCTTAGAACACGTGGAATGTGAGTCTTTCATCTAAATGCAGAGATGGAAAATTTTCTCTTCATGATATTCCTAATCCCACATCTCATCATTCTGAAGATATAGAGGGTGAAATTTCATGTTTCCATTCTTCCCCTCTTTACGATTCGTCATATCATGAGGATGCCACCGTTATTGATCCCAAACTTTATGATCATGGTTGTTGTGATATTTTCATTGAATCATTTGGTCACAATTTTTATTTTTCCACTGTTTATTTTTATAAGACATCAATCTTCTATGATCCATCTTATGATGAGGTGGAACTTCTGCAAGCTTCCAAGGCACTTTAACCTGAGCTGATGGTTATGACAGGTTCTCGCAGTCTTGAGGTCAGTTCCAATTCCGATTAGAATAGTGTTGAATATTTCAAGTCTCCTCATCACTCTATCACACACATTGAAAATAAATATCTTTTAAAAATTTCACATCCTTCACCTGTATGGCACGATCCTATCACTCAGTCATTGGAAGAGTCATACTTGGAGAACACTGTTTCAAAGAGAAAGTTTTCTTATTTCTTTATGTTCGCCTGTTTCCATAGTTTGAAAGTTTTTTCTTGCATGTTTTTGAGTCTTAGTGTGTTTGAACACCATAATGCATCTGCAAAGTGTCTTCTGTGCGTGTTTCGTCCATACTTTTCTACACACACTTTCAAACTTCGAACATTTTGATTTGTATCACCTTATCTATTTTTGTTGTTGTTGTGTTTGAATATATTTCTTGATATTCATTCCCTCGCTTACATAGGTCATCAAATGTGCCTATGGCTACAATGGAAGTTTCATTTCACATAGGTCTGGCCTATTCTCTGATTAGGTTAGGAGTTGGAGTAGTCGTTTTTTTTCCTTTCTTTTTTGATTTATTTTGTTTCTCTTTGATTTTCTTTCCACTCCGCTCTTTTCCTTTCTTTTCATTATTTTTCTTTTCAATTGTAGGATAGGCTCTACATGATACCATGCTTGGTTTTGAGCAAGCATGGTGAATTCCAAGAGGAATTTGTGCTATTATCAATGCTTGGATTTTTTTATATTCCCTCTCTTTGCGTGAATCTTGCATTCTTGTATTCAATGATAATATGATGGAAAATACGTTCCTTTTCAGAGAAAATCGCAATGGAATCATGATGCTTGAATCTTTAACTAGTTCCACCTTCTCTAATCAATCTTTTCTATTTTCGGTTAATCCTTGTCAACTAAGTCAAGCAGAGTAAGGAGGGGAGGAAAACCTTAACAAGTATGTCATATGTGTATATAAATAAAATTCTCTGAAGGAACAACCTCTTCTTCACTCGATAATTAGGGATCCCTATTCCTCCCCTTGAAATAAATAAGTGCATATGCAAATTTCTATGAAAGAAAATGAAATAAAATATAAAATAAAGGGAAAAAGAAGAGAAATCTTTCCTATGCAAAGACTTGAAGCAATCAAATCTATCGGGTATTGTCCAGGCTCGCTGTTAGTAGAGCAATTTTTGTGTTCCTAAAGTGACTCTTTCAGGGTATTTTTCAGGCCTGTTGGCAGTGGAGCAATACTAAAGATGAAAAATAAGACCCTGGCAGTTTCTTCTACTTGTGAATCTATATAATCCTCATCCTCAATTGAAACAAATCAGTTTGACTTGGCTTGGTTAGTGTGTTGTCAATGAAGAGAATGGTAGGGCCTATATCTTTAACTCAAGCTAAGTGAAGAAGTTGTGGTAATCAACAAACTGCACAATACTTCTTGAAGATTTAGACCTTTTTTGCATGAGACAAGACCCATACAGAGAGTGGGATTTTAACTATTGTTTCACAAAGTGTTGTAGCGGCTACAACTACCCTCCAAAATTTTTCCTATACTTTGATTTTGGAGCCTTCCTTCCTATCTACGAGAGCTTATCTTGTAATTTCCTCAAGTATTCATGATTTGATTGAGTCTGATTATTTTCATATGTGCTTGTGTTTACTTGTTTTCACACTTAGCTAATTTTTTTAAGTCACAAGCTAACCTCCTGACTTGACCTTGCAGTAGTTTGGGCTTTTCTACAAAAACTATGAAATCCATGAGGGCAAGTCGACCTTGATGATTGGAAACACTACAAAGAAAAAGGACATTGGTGGGGTCATGCTTGTGACGGACCTTTAGCGATCGTACGATATCACATGTAGTGACGGTCCTTAAACGCTTTTTAAGTGTATATAGTCGGTCCCTTTGAGTCCGTCACCAGCTGATCCTACGTGACACTTTTGGTGAGGGTCGTTAAAGGCCCATCACTAATTCTCTCTTTGGTGACACTTCTAGTGACGAACTTTTAATGACCCTCACCGATGCTATTTTTGTTACTTTTGGTGACGGTCAAAACATTTTCGTCACCATTGATCATTCCAATGAATTTTTGATGACGTTATGTGCTTGTTAATATATTTTTTTCCAAAAGATAATGCTTTATTACCATTATTATGGAGTATTTTTTATAAAATGTCCAAGGCCATAGTGGTTAGAGTCAGTCAATTTTTTAAGAAGTAATTAGTGTGTATCATTTCCCTCAAGTAATGACTAGTCGAATAGATTTTTCCTATGACCCAACACATGATTCATATCTATTAATTTTATTATCTATAAAATTCCCTTTAGATAAAGTCCCACTAGTGTGTGTAGGAAGTATATTATTTAATACATAATCAAGCTTTGTCAATTCTATTAATGAGAAAGACCTAACACTCCTCAACAATCCGGGAACACCTTAAATTAATGCTTGTTCACACACTAAAATTTCTTAGCGCCTCGCATGTCTTGGAACATCATTGTACCTAGAACATATTTTCATGCCATTGACGCTCAAGCACATCGTGCCATGTGCTAGCACAACATAGAACTCTCCTAGCATGTCTTGGCGTGCATGTAGTCCCTAGCATGTCCTGGAACACCTTGGTTGAATGCATTGACATACATTAGCACTTGGCACACAATGCCACTTGGCATCTATTGGGACCTATTATTAGTGTGGTTAGCATGCCCCTTTTGAAAAAGATAAAGTCTCGACTTATTAACCCTCTTATTGGTTCTTCCTTCTGTTTCCTTGAAACTTCTTGACATGCATTGACATACCCTGGCACCCTGCACATCCTTAGCACCTGGCATGTATTGGGATATATTGGCACTATTTGGTACATATAATTAGCACACACTGAACTCCCAAGAACACTTTGAGACTTCTTGACATGCCTTGATATTCCCTAGCATGCCTTACCAATCCTTATCATACCTTGTCACTCCCTCCTTGGCATGATAACTAGAACTCATTAACACTAGTCCCTAGCACACGTTCCTCATATTCATTAACTTCCATGTATTTTTACCTAGTGCTCCCTTAATGTTTTGTCCTAGTACTTCTTAACACTCCTCAGCATGCATTAGCACTCTCTAGCACACCTTAGCACTCTTCAACATGCCCTTCCACTTCATAGCATGCATAACACTCTATGACACATATTGGCACGTGGCACGTGATGGCACTTGGAAAGTCTTAGCATGTATGGAATGCATTAACATGCCTTGGTATAATTTGGCATGGTTTAATATTAAATTTATTTGAGATCAGCTATTGGAAAGTAGATGAGAAGCATCAAAGGAAGACTTGACACTTAGAATGCACTAAGACTTTGAACTTGGCACCTATTTGCGCCTAGTGTTGTTGTGCCTAACATGCCCCTCTTGGAAAAAGTGAATTGATGAATTATTAACCCTCTTATGTGTTCATTTCCTTGTAGTTTAAATTGGTTCTCCCTTTTGTTTCCTTGACAGTCCCTAGCACGCATTGACACACCCTTGCACATATTGGCATGCCTTATCACTTGGCACATCTTAGCATGTTTGACATGCCTTCACATTTTCTGACACATATTAGCATGTTTGACATGCCTTCACACTATATGACACATATTAGCATGTTTGACATGCCTTCACTGCAGTCATGTGACAATATTGGTTTGCTTCAATCGCAACAACTTGACCAATTGCACCTACTACAAGTAGATTGTGTCTTGTTCACCTAAGAACTGCCTATAACTCATCTTATGCCACTCATGTCCAAGCTCAAATTGTCCCATTTGACTAGTTACCAAGACAAGGATCACATGATCTAGCCATGGCAATAAAACAACTAAGAAACATAGCTTACATAGGAAATATTTCACATGTATGTTTAGTCCACATAAACAGTAGAACATTAACTGAGAGTTTGCAAGAACCACAATATGCACAAGGCACACAAGATATAAGTCGACACAAGTCGAGTGCCCCAAAAATTATACACAACAATGTACAATATTAAATTATCTAGAATGGTTTAAAACGTGAGCATGTAGCCAAAGTGTGCCACATCTCATATAAAAAAAAACCTAAAGGAAAAACAATGTTGTGCCTAGCACAAAGTGATCTCCCTTTGTCTAAAACTACTATGTCGAGCCCCGTATACCAACCGTAGGCTTTCCTCCTGTAAATATTATTATGAACTTCTCCTAACACACTTGAATTCGCTGACACTCCCTGACACACACTCTTATTCGTTCCTTTCCATGCATTTTGACCTAGTTGTCCCTTGATATGCCCCGACACTCCCTAACACTCTTCAACATGCAATGACATTTTCCAACATGTGCTAGCATGCCTTTTCATTCCCAATGTGCATGCCCTGACCCTCCCTAGCTATCATGCACTCATAACTACCCTCACTTAATTTGTAACTTGGGAACCCAACCAAGCACTCGCTTGACTACAAGAGCTTGAAAAAGTTACGGTTACTAGAACTAGACTATGTTGTTGAATTGTGTAGCTTGGGAGGTACTCAATGAGCCTAGTGAGATGGTTTTGTGTGATTTTGGTCACAAAAGGCTTTGTGGGCAAAGAAGCGAAGAAAAGGGATTTTGGACCCAAGATGGGGTTTAAATATAAAGGAAAATTAATATTTCCTAAGGTCTAAGTGGATAAAACTCATAAGTTCTAGAGGGTTCCTAAGAGTTCTAGGAAAAACTATTTAAGGAGGCCTTAATATGAAAGAAAGAACATCAAGTGAGAAGGAGCTCATTTGATCAAGGGGGCGAAGAGAGATGTATTCCTAAAGTAGGTCGAGTAAGAGGGCTGAGTAAGGGTTGCTAAAGGGAGGCCATGATCATCCTCCAAGAGCAAGATCATCATGCGAGGGTTCACAAGAATGTTGCATACCTTAATGTTCAGTTTGAGCTAGGAAGTAGGATGGTATATTGTTGGTTCTCTTATGGGAGATCGAGCTTAAGAGAGGTTTCTCATGAGAATCTGGGCATGTGATTTCAATGGTGTCCTTGTGTGAAGGCCACATCAAATTCTCAAATGTTGAAATTTGCAACAAGAAAGATTGAAATTGGAAACCAGAAACGAAAAAAAAAAATTGCACCCACACTAGTGAGGAATTTTGATGCACCAGGAGTGAGGAATGTGGGGCGTCTAATTTATTTTTCCCTTAAATAAATTGGACAATAAATTTTAATTTCATCTTATAACAACTTTTGTTAGTTAACCAAGTCATGATGACTGAGTTAGCTCAATAAATTCGAGTTGAGGGTCTAAGATGAGGCATGTAGAGGTATTAATCTAATATTTTTGGAGTCCAGTTGCAGTTGATGCATTAGTGGGGTGCAATTGTGAATTAGTTAACTCAATTAAATGAGTTAAAATCAGTTTAAATAGTTCTAACTAAGTGATGAGCTAGTCAAAGGTCGGCCAGTGAATTGAATTAGATTTAATTCATAACGACTGATCAATCAGATAACTTATAATTTACTATTAATAGCTGCATGCATGTTAGTTTTGAGGAAGACCCAATTGATACAAAGGTTAAAGGAAATATAACTATCATATGTATTTATAAAAAAATTCCCATGTGCAATTATAAAGTCATTGGGATGCCATGATGGATTGTGTAATCAAGGAAGACTGATTTTCCTAATTAATAGGGAGCTAATTCCCTAGGAATTGCATGAGTAAGGGGAGCTAAATGAAGGATGAGAATTGGCTAAGTACTAGACCAAGTTTTCCTAGATTAGCGGGAGACAATTGGAAGAGTGCTAGAGAATCTCATGAGAGATTAAGCATTGTATTGTTTCATGATTGCTTGACAAAATACACAATAGAGATAGAGTGGTTTTGAGCAGTTGCTTTCCCCATATACATCTTGTGTTGTGTGATTGATAATTTATTTCTCTTACTTATATGTCATTGTGTGATCATGTTTTGTTTCCGAAAGTTGTAGGAAGGATTAAATATCTTTTTTTACTACATTACAAGATCAAATTGAATCTCGTTGGTTAGATTTTATACATGGTATCAGAGCAGGAATTTTTTGGGCAGCGAGTTTGCAGAGAATATTTGAAGATTTTGGTGTAGAATTTTCAAAAAAAAAAAAAAACATATTTGGATTCCTTGCGAAAAACTACCCAAATGGAAAATCAATTCGGAGCTCAAATGAGGGAGATATCATCGATTTAAAATCAAGTATTTCTCAGAAGCTTTTGAAATGGTGAGAGGATTACAATGTGAATGAGTCAAGAACCTATATGCACTTGAGGTACCAGATTCATGAAAAGCTTTGAGGAGCAAAGCAAAGGTTAGAGACTTGGCTGTTGAGAGGGAGTACAAATTACCTCTCAACATGCATCCTTAGAAGCAGTCTCAGAAGGTTGTGGAGCAGCCATAATTGGAGAAGTAGAGAGGAGACCGAGTGGAAGCGTCCACTCAAGCAGAGACCTCCATGAGGGGCAAATTTCGAGCTAGATGGGCAGAGGGAGCACATGCAGCCATACCTCCAGGTGAAATGTGGGGTGATGTGTAGCATAATCCCAAGATAAAAAATTTGGGCAGGGCCCATTGAGATGGTGTTTCTCATGGATCAAAGCTAGCTACGAGGAGTCCACAGTAAAATAGTAGCAGGAAGGATCAGTTAGCTTGACGCAGTCAGATGTCAGGAAGACAGAAATAAGAGTGACAAATGTTAGATACTGAAGCGCAGATCAGAGTTGGCAACAGTGCAAAGGGCATGGATGCAGATGTCAGCAGCAGTGTAGAGAGTCCAGTAGATAGGTCCAGTAGCTAGCAGTAGTCATAAGACTCTGATGACAAATGAATTATATTTATTCAGTTGTTCGGAGGCTATTCAATTTTAGGATTTGCAAGTGCAAAAAACACTAGAGAATTGTTGCATGTAGAATTCCAAAGGTACCAGATTGGGATAGATTGAATTCCTTTCTTGTTGAGAGGGAGAGTTGAAATTTGCAACAAAAAATAGTTAAATTGGCAACCAAAAAGAACAAAAAAAAAATGCACCCACACTGGTGAGGAATTTTGATGTACCAGGAGTGAGGAGTATGAGGCATCTAATTTATTTTTCCTTAAATAAATTGGACAATAAATTGTAATTTCATCTCATAACAACTTGGGTAGGTTAACTAAGTTGTGATGACTGAGTTAGCTCAAGGAATTCGAGTTGAGGTGATCGAGGTGGATATTGGTGGCCACTCACCTATTCCTCTTAGGCCCATGCCATTGTCTCTTTTAGTTTTTCAGTTTCCTTAATTATAGCACAATTTAGTATTTTTGTCAGTTTTTCGGGTCCTAAACTTCCGGAGCAGTTTTGAGGCCCCAAACGACATTTTTTGGGCATGAAAGGTTTGGTAATTTCATAGAAATCACAACATTATTTTTATTCCTCGAAGATATATTTATATCGAGGTATCATGTGCGTCAAACAGAGATCATATGACCAAGTTACGACCCCGGGAAGTTGGCTTCCCAACTACCCCCAACGAGGCCCATAAACCTTTAGTGTTACATCTCCTCGGGTTAGGGTTTTCTCTTATCTTTCAATAATTAAAAGGCCCTTGAGCCTTATTGTAGCACAGTTCATAGGCATGTAGCCATCACATCTATTCTCAGAGATAAGCTACCATCGCCCAAGATGGTTTGTTTTCCATTCTGTCTATAAGAATTTTTTCAGTATTTGATAGTAATGAAATGAAGAGTTATTCCTAATGCATCTTTGTGTTTATGTTTATTTTTGTATTTTATGTGTTCCTGCATATGTCCAGATCATGAAGTTCTAAGATGAGGCATGTAGATGGATTCTCATATTTTGGGGGTCCAGTTGAAGTTGATGCATTAGTGGGGTGTAGGTGTGAATTAGTTAACTCAATTAATTGAGTTAAAATCAGTTTAACTAGTTCTAATTGAGTGATGAGCTAGTGAGAGGTCCACTGAATTAAATTAGATTTAATTCACAATGAGTGATCAATCAAATAAATGATAATTCACTATTAATATTTGCATGCATGTCAGTTCCCAGGAAGACCCAGTTGGGGCGAAGGTTAAAGGGAACATAACTATCAGTTGTATTTATACAAAATTTCCCATGTGCAACTATAAATTCATTGGGATTCCATGATGGATTACACAATCAAGGAAGGATGATTTTCCTAATTAATAGGGAGCTAATTCCCTAGGAATTATGTGATCAAGGCAAGTTGAAGGAAGGTTGATAATTGGCTAAGTAATAGACCGATTTTACATAGATCATTAGGAGACAATTGGTAGAGTGTTGGAGAATCTCATGATAGATTAAGCATTGCATTGTTTCATGATTCCTTGACTTAATACATAATAGATATAGAGATATTTTGAGCAGTTGCTTTCCCCATATACATATTGTATTGTGTGATTGATAATTTCTTTCTCTAGTTACTTATATGTGATTCTGCGATCATGTTTTGTTTCCGAAAATTGTAGGAAGGATTCAGTATCTTGTTTTAGTACATTAGAAGATTAGGTTGAATCTCGTCGGTTAGATTTTCTACATGAAATAGCATAGAGGGTTGATACGATCTTGTTTTGTGGTGGTTAGTAGGCCGCAAGGTCTGTGATAAAGAACAACATAAATGGAGGAGGGCTTGCACTGTAATTTAGAGCCAAGACAAAAGTAGACGCAGGTGTAATATTGACTTAGGTAACCCTAGTTTGAGGGTAGACATTGAGATATAAAGTTAATTTCAAGATTCCATCAAAGAAATTCCTAGAATATATGGATCCATATGAGCTAGGTCGAGTCCCTTGCGAAGGCAAGAGTCATGGTTTTTTCTATGGGTGGATAGGGTTTGTTCTACAATGATTAAAAGTACATAAGTATAATGCCCTAGTTAGGAAATTTTCCTAGCATGTTTAGTTCATAAGGTATGCCCTTAAGACTATGAAAAATTTGTGTAGAAGAAGAGTAGTTGTGACCCTTAGAGTGAGGTTTATTTCTGCAATATAGATCGGAGATATGGAAGATGGTTTGCAGATTCAGTATGTGTGGAGATAGCAGATCCAAAGGAGGGCGAAACTTGAGGGTGGAACTTGAACAAAAGATTGAGCATGGTCTGAAGCAACTAATAAAAAATTAGTCAATGGACTGTTAGTGGCTGATTTGTGACCCTAGTTCAGTCATCTACAGATTGTTAGAAGGATGATAAGAGGAGTAGTTAAAATTTGTTCATAGATTTGACAACAAAGATCAAATTGTCGATACACAAGAACAATGATTTTGAGAGTACTCAAACCATTGTTAGGTGGAAGATTTGAAGATCCCTAGATGGAGACAATATTGTGAGCCTTAGATCAGTAAAAATAATTGACTGTGGTTGGGCAGATTGATGGTAGTCCAAGTATAGTTGAAGGGTTGTTAGGTGACTGTCAAAGAAGAGCCCTAACACTTCTACTTGTGAAGGAAAACAATATTGGTAGAAGGGAAAGTGTATAGGGCCTAAGGATGTGCAAAATTTGAAGGACTAAAGTAGAAGTCAAGTGGGCCAACCAACTAGCCCTAGTTCACTATATTGTATAGGATTAATTCAGTGAGATGAAGGGCAACCTCCATAGCCCTAGACTTCTCATCTTGGAGCCATAGTATGGAAAAAGTGGGCATACCAAAGAGTTTTTCACAAATGGAGTTTTGAACAACTTGTTAGCACTCAAACTAGTAGTGGACCTAAATGGGGTTCCTAAGATGGCAACTGCTAGGACAAGGGAAATGGTGGAGGCTTAGCCCATTGTCACCACATCTAAGGCTCCTTCCTCTTCAAGGACTTTCACCAATGGGAGGAGTCCCAGTAGTTTAGGAAGTCACTTGTGGAGTATAGGTCAATGAATAGGTGGGAAGTGACCCTACAAACCCTTTCCCTAAGATAGAATAAAGAGTGCGACATGCTTTCCTTTTAAGCAAGGGAATTCATCTCCTAGGGAGAGAGGAGGGGGATTTAAGGGTTGAGGGAGAATAATAATACTTATGAAGGAAGTTCTCAATCCCTAAAATCATTTGGGAACTTGGATTCCAAAATGGTCCTTCATGAAAGGACTTTGACACCAAATGGGACCACACAGGGCCAAGTGGACCCAGTCTTGGGTTGGGGATGGAATTTAGCAACCAATGATGTTCCTATTCTGGAAAATGTGAGGGGAAAGGATCAAGCAAGAGTTTCTACTTCAATGGGTCAAATTGATCATACTATGTTCTAGCCTTGCGAACACCTATGCAAAATTTGATCCTAGAGCTAAGTCTTGAGGTATCCAGAGATTACACCGTCAGAATTGGCCCAAATTCTAAGGAGAGTGAGGGGACCCATCAACACAGTCGCCTCTAGGAGATCGAAGTTTTCCTCTGGCTATATTCTTGGGAAATTGATGCCCTAGGTGACCTAATGGGCCTAGACCTAGGGAAAAATGGAAAATTATGAAAAAAGGGGGGGAAATCACCACCTTGTTTGAGGGACTAGTGCCTAATTCACTTGGGGATATGGAGTTATGGGAGGTAATGAACAAGAATTCGGTTCCTTGATCAAGGAGGCCCAAAAAATCAACTTCGTCCAACGTTAGAGGAAAATGAAAAGTGACCTTCAAGCATTTATAATTCATACAAATGGCACAATATTATTGAGATAAAATGATCTCTAAGACATTTCATTCATCCAACAATGGCCCATACATTAAATAAGCTAAATAGACACATAGTTCCACATTTCCATCATGCAATAATTAGCCCTAATTATAGTGAAATTCAATAATATGCAGCAACAAGAAGAATGATGTTAAATTTTCCCTCACAATGTTAGAGAGTATATCCAACCAGCTTCACATTTGCAAAAACAAAGCCCCAAGATAAAAATAGCCCAAATTCATACCTCAAAATGCATCCATCATCCAAAATATTCCTCCAAGGAAAAATATGAAGTTCTCTAAAGATAGAGAGATCCCAAGTCTGTTGGGTATGTGTTATATTCTTTCCATGACTAGACCCACACACTGTACGTTGTGTTGGGCGCAACGGGGGGGGGGGTCACAGGCGGGGCGACAGCGCCCCGGGAAAAACATTTTTGGTGTGTGGACCCACCCATGGTTTTGTGCATGAGTTTGCACATGGTTTTGGGGGACGATGGTTTTCGGGCCTTGGCATTTTGTAGATCTGGTCAAGGGAACTACAGTTATGTTCTAATCTAGGGTTAATGGATTGGGGTTTATGTATGCTTCAACATGTATATATATGTGTTGTAACACTAAAAGGAATATAATGAAAAATCAAGCTGGTAGTCCCAATTTGGGATCCAGTGGAAAATCTCTGTGTATATCTGTTTTATGTTTTTTATGTTCTCGCTATTGTTTATTTTCAGTTTTAATATTTTTTTGCAGGTAATTTATGTTCAAAGTTAAAACCTACAAAGTCGATTGATGATACAAATGAATCCAAATAGCTCCTATTTATACATTTATTAGGAGTTGATTGAATTAGCTTATGGGCCTACATTATCCCCTAAACATAAAATAATATGCAAGTAACCCTAAATTTTGCTGACAATCCCACAAAACTATCTCCTACATGAAATAATAAGCCTCATAAGAGGTCAATTGATCTCTTATGGCCTTCTAGGAGGCATAATGGGGTCCATGAGTGCCATAATGATGCATGGGACCCATCAAAAGTGTTGGACAAGGGGGTGGCCCCTTGTTCTCCAAACATTAAACCTATGGTGCTCTCATTAAACCTGTGGACTGAAAGGGTTGTGTGTGGCCACTATCAGCAAGTAGGTCAAGTGTTTTCTTGTTCAGGATAGATTGGTTGTCAAAGGATTAACACCAAGCCCTAGTTGTATTCCTTGTATCAGTGTCACTGTAAAGGGTCACGATCCATGATACAGGAGCTCTAGCTTTTTGTATTGTAGTTTGTAATATAATGAAGAAGGGTTTGAAAAAGGTAAAATTATCATGTGCACTAGTTGATTCCTTGATTTGTGTAGATTTCGTTGTGCATTAAAGTATATGTATTGTGGCACTTAAGTGTGTTTGCATCAAAGATTCTAAGGCAAAACCCAGATTCTCATGTGTCGTGGAAATTAAATATATGCCTTGTTCACCTAAGAACTACCTATAGCTCATCTTATGTTAGTCATTTCCAATATCAACTCGTCCAACTTAACAAGTTACCAAAACAAGGCTCACATCCAACTATGGTAGTTAAACAACTAAGCAACACAGTTTACATCTTAACATCCCATATCACCTGGCACGTCTTAGAATGCCTTGGCATTATCTGGCACATGTTAGGATCCCCTGCATTCCTTGGCATGCTTTGGCACTCCCTAGCACACAATAACACTCCTTGACATGCCCTAACACTCTAGAATACCTTGGAATTTGGTTGAATGAGGTATGAACCGATACATTTGGTTGAATCAAGAGATTGGATTCTCGGTTCCTCCAATCATGGGTGATACAACACAAAATCCATTGAATGAAGGGGTGGGGGAAGCCAATCTGAGTGAGAATCAATTGGAGATAGGTCTAGGAGGTACAATCAAAATCTTTGGCCAGATCAATCTTGAGAATAGTGCATTTAAGGTTACTGAGCTTGATGGAGTGAAGGGCTTCTTGAGCGGTGCCAATGGCCTCATGGATTTGTGTACTATGAAGGAAAGAAAATTTCTCCTTGGATATGTTCTAGGATAAGATAGGCTTGATGTGATTAGCAATGATTTTGTAAAGATAGTGAGAGATAGGCCGATAGTCACTAAAGGAAAGGGGATTCTCCACCTTAGGAATGAGGGCAATGAAGGTAGAGTTCAAACTGTCATACATTCTACCCGATACTCTACAGTCCTCAATGACCAAAAGAATATCATTCCCAATAATATCAAAGAAGGATATGTATAATTCAATAGGCCAATCATCCAGTCTAGGACTCTTTTACTTTTTGAACCACTTAAGGACAACTTCTATCCCACCTAGGGTGATAGGGGCATTGAGTGAATCTGAATCATCCTCTTCCGCGTACTTGGGCATCTGACTTGCAATAATAAGCACTTCTCCAATGTTAGCTACCCTAGTATCTCTATAGATGTGGGAGAAATTTTTTATTCCCATATCTGAAAGTTTCTGATGAGTATTGGCCACCCTACAGTTCTGATCATATAATTCCCAGATGGTATTAATGCTCTTTCTAACTTTGGGACATTGCTGAAAAATTTGGTGTTATTATCCCCTGCCTCGAGCCAGATAACTCTTCTCTTGAGTCTCCACACTTCCTCTTTGAGTCTTAGAAGCTTAATTTTCTTTGTTTCCAATAGGGTGAGTGTTTCCTTATGCTCCAAGTAGGTGTGCCCCATTCCATCTTCATCAAGCATATGAGCAATATCCCTTTCAATCCTCCTCAACTCTTCCTCATCTCTTATCCTTTTCTCCTTTACCCACATGATAGTCTTCTCCTTTATGATGGACATGTTATTTTCTATAATTTTTGTGGGCGGGTTATTGGGCATCTGGTGATAGTGATTCTAGTTCTCCAAGACAATCTTTCTAAAGTCAAGGTCATCGAAATAGGAGGAGTTGAACTTGAAAGGGGAGTGAGGTTTCTTTTTCTCGCCATGTATCTCAAGATAGATGGGAGAGTGATCCGAAAAACCACTTGAGCCCACCCACTGTCTTGACCTATCCATCCAAATAGCTAACTTTGAGGTAATAAAAAAACGATCCAGTCTTCTAGCAAGGGCCACTTCCCCAATTCTTCTATTACACCAGGTGGGCACTTTTTTCGCCATCTCTAATTCAATCAAATTGGTTTTGTCAAGAAATTTTTGAAAGTAATAGGATAGTCGATCAGGTGTAGAATGGGGACCCCAGGATTCCCAATGACCCAGTGAGAAATTAAGGTCACCTCCCACTATGATTTGATCCGCATGCATAACTGGGGATTGCAGCAGCTTGTCCTAGAAAGTAGGTCTATTATGGTAAGGCCCATAGATGTTGAGAATTCTGAGTGGGTTGCCAATATTAGAGGCGATGATATCAGCCCCAAGGATCCCATCTGAGCCCCACACATTGTGAAATTGTATGGTTTGGTCATTGAAACCAAAGAAACTTCCCCCAGATCAGCCACACAAATCTAGGGTGTGAAAGGTCCAAAATGGACAGATCAAAGAGAGAAATTTTTGAACAGTCTCTCCTTGTCCCATATTTTCCTGTAGCATGATAATATCCACATTTTCCAATTATAGTAAATGAAAGAGCACCAATTTATTATCCGGGCTGGCTAACCCTCTACAGTTGAAGGAGAGACATATCACGGGGAACCCTTGGCTAGGGTTTTATTTGCTCTAAGAACCCAGTCAATAGTGATATGTTTCCTCGAGGCCACATCAACCCCGACTTGATGGATGGATTTCAATAGCGAGGATGGTATGCCTCTGGTGGCTTTTAGGGATGTTTGGGCGGGGTCATCGCCTAACCCATAAGAATTACAGATTAGGGACTTGGAAGAGGATAAAAGGTTGTATCAACAAGAGGAGATGGTACCAGAGGTGTCGGGGCATTCAACATTATCTAAGTCTTTGAAGGGGATGGACGTACAAGCTATTAAGGGTTCGGGGGAGGTGGAGGGGGAAGGGGGGTAGTGTAGATGCAACAGGATAACATATAAGGACAAACTTATTCTTCATAATAAGATGACAAGTAATATGAGTAATTACAGATGAAGTAGACAAATGTTGGACATTAAAAAGAAAAGGTGAGGAGGTAGAGGACACAATACCCATGATGGGGATGGGATCCTCCTCTTGAAGCAGTGGAGCCTCATGAGTGGTCCCTTGCGGAACTGATTTGGACGCTGTCAAAGGAGAAGGTTGTCAAGGATCATGCTTTTTCCTCATATCCGAACTCTACTTGTGCCTCTGTGTGAGTATCGTGAAGCTCTTAGTGGTTTGGGTCCCCGCATGAGCCAATGTTTTAGATTGAGCCGCAATTTCCACCATAATAAGGGGGCAATCCTTGTACACATGCCCCACCTCATGCCATCTCATGCATCTAAAGGGGACTCCTTCATAGTCTAGAATTTGGCACTTGGAGATGTTCCTGTATTTTAGGACATAAATTTCGACCGAGAAGGCAAGGTGGAAAAATAAAGCTCGGTTGGTAGAGAAAGGTTATTCCCGAGGTGTTGAAATTGATTTTGGTGATATTTTTTCTCCTGTTGCCAAAGTTACTTCTATTAGATTACTTTTATCTGTTGCTGCTGCATTTGATTTTGAGGTAGAACAGATGGATGTGAAGACAACATTTCTTCACAGGGATATGGAAGAGGAGATCTACATGAAACAACCTGAAGGCTTTATGGTGAAGGGGAAGAAAGAACTAGTATGAAGGTTAAAGAAGTCTTTGTATGGGTTAAAACAATCACCAAGGATGTGGTATCAGAAATTTGATACCTACATACGGGGACTTGGCTTCACCAGAAGCAAGGAGGATCACTATTTTTATTTTAAATTAATTTGTGATCATGTTATTTATTTGGTCTTATATGTGGATGATATGTTGTTGATTGGAAATGACAAAGAAATTATCCAAGATTTGAAGACCCAACTGTTCTCCAAATTTGACATGAAGGATCTTGGTGCTGCAAACTATATTTTGGGCATGGAAATTAAGAGAGATCAGGCAAAGAGGAAGCTCTAGTTAAACCAAAGGAAGTATGTCGAGACTATATTCTGGAGGTTCACTCTGCGGGGATAGTAAATGGTGATGTTAAAGTTCTGTAGTTGTAAATTGTCTACTAAACAGTGTCCCAAGACACAAGAAGAAGCAGAGGATATGTCGCGTGTTCCATATGCAAGTGCAGTGGGTAGCCAAATGTATGAAATGGTCTATACTAGACTAGACATTGCACATGTAGTGGGAGTATTAAGCAAGTTTATGTCAAACCCAGGGAAGGAGAACTGAATAGCAGTGAAGCAAGTTTCAGATATTTGCGTGGCACTAGTGATTATGGCTTGTGTTACCAGGGAAGACCAGGATTGGAAAGAGTGTTGGACATTTGTGGTTTTGTTGATGCAAACTAGGTTGGAGATCTAGACCAAAGAAGATCTACAAGTGGGTATGTGTTTAGCCTATTTGGAGGTGCAGTTAGTTGGATGAGTAAAAGATAGTATGTAGTGGGTATTTCAACTACAGAGCCAGAATACATGGCAGCCACTCATGCAAGAAAGGAAGTAGTTTGGTTGTAGATATTGTGTTCAAGTATGGGGTTGGTGCAGCAAGCTATAAGGATAGACTGTGATAGCCAAAGTGAAATTTTCTTGTCTAATAACCCTGCTTATCATTCAAATACAAAGAACATTGATGTTCAATATCACTTTGTGAGAGATATGGTTGAGGAAAAAAGGGTGTTGTTGGTAAAGGTGGAAACTTTGAAGAATGTTACAGATGCATTGACGAAGTCTATGATCACTCAAAATTTCTCTTTATTTAGAGAAACAATGGGTGTTGCAGAGCTAGATTGATTATTAAGCTCTCCTGTGGCCCCCTGCGGAAAGAAAACAACAAGTGGGAGAATGTTGGGTATGCGTTATATTCTTTCCACGCATAGGCGGACCCACCCATGGTTTTGTGCATGAGTTTCCACATGGTTTTTTGGGGACGATCGTTTTTAGCCCCTAGTATTTTGTAGATCTGTTCAAACGAACTACGGTTATGTTCTAATCTAGGGTTAATGGATTGGGGTTTATTTATGCTTCGGGATGTATATATATGTGTTGTAACACTGAAAGGAATATAATGAAAAATCAAGTTGGTCTTCCCGATTTGGGATCCAAGGGAAAATCTCTGTGTATATCTATTTTATGTTTTATGCTCTCGCTATTGTTTATTTTCTATTTTTTAAGATTCGTTTGTAGATAATTTATGTACAGGGTTAAAACCTACAAGTCCCTGGCACGCATTGACACACCCTTGCACATCTTGGCATGCCTTATCACTTAACGCATTTTAGCATGTTTGACAAGCCGTCGCACTATCTGGCACATCTTAGCATTCCCTAGCACACCTTGGCACTCATGTCCTCGTAGCTAGCCTTTACATTTTTTCACGACTTGGGGACTCAATCAAGTCCTTGGCTATTGTATTTCATGTGACAATATTAGCCTGCTTCAATCGCAACAACTTGACCAATTGCCCCTACTACAAGTAGATTGTGCCTTGTTCATGTAAGAACTGCCTATAACTCATCTTATGCCACTCATGTCGAAGCTCAACTTATCCCACTTAATTAGTTACCAAGACAAGGATCACATGATCTATCCAAGGTCATAAAAAAATTAAGAAACATAGCTTACACAATAAATATTTCACATGTATGTTCAGTTCATATAAACAATAGAACATTAATTGAGAGTTTGCTAGAACCACAAGATGCACAAGCCACACAAGATATAAGTTGACACAAGTCAAGTGCCCCAAAACTTATACACAAAAATGTACAATATGCAAATATCTATAATATTTTAAAACATGAGCATGTAGCCAAAATGTGCCACATCTCGTTTAAAAAAATTAGCTAAAGGAAAAACAATGTTGTGCCTAGCACAAAGTGATTTCACTTTGTCTAAAAATTCTATGTCGAGCCTCATATAAAAATCATAGGCTTTCCTCCTATAAATCATATTCTGAACATCTCCTAAGACACTTCATCCTTAACACACTTGAATTCGTTGACACTCCCTAGCACACACTCTTATTCGTTCCTTTCGATGAATCTTGACCTAGTTATCCCTTGATATGCCTCAAAACTCCCTAACACTCTAACTCGGCATGCATTGACATTGTCTGAAATGTTTTAGCATTCCTTTTCATTCATTTTCATGCCCTGACCATCCCTAGCTATCATGCCCTCACAACTACACTTAATTTTCCACTTGGGAACCCAAGCAAGCCCTCGCTTGACTACAACAGCTTGACCAAGTTATGATTGCTACAACTAGACTATGTTGTTGAATTGTGTAGCTTGGTAGGTACTCCACAAGCATAGTTAGATGGGTTTGTGTGAGTTTTCTCACAAAAGGCTTTGTGGGAAAAGAAACCAAACAAAGGGATTTTGGACCCAAGATGGGGTTTAAAATATAAAAGAAAATTAAAAAGGGAAATTATCATTTCCTAAGGTATGAGTGGATAAAACCTGTGTTGAATTTTGCAACAAAAAACAGTGGAGGCATCTTGAAACATCATCCTTGATCCTAGTTGGAAAATAATCACCTAAACTAAGTGGGGCCCACACAGGCTATTTTTAGGTGTATGTCTATTTTTAAACATGGTGAGCATATTCTATATGTAGTAGGAGGTTATTTGTAGATGGTTGGTCAAATGTGAAAAATAGATGAAATTCTATTTTTAGAATATTGGGCGAAATCTATTTATAGATCGTTGATCTAAAAATAGATGCATGTCAATTATTATTAGCTCTTAATAATATTTGGACTCTAAACATTATCTTATTCTCTTGGAGCACTTCAGTTAAGTGCACAGATGTGGCATAGTAGCTAACAAAAGGAATTAAGCTATTCCTGAGGGTTTACTGGAGCTAATGCATGAGGACTTCAGTTATAACTCATGTGACAGAGTTTGGTGGAGTTATCGAAGTAGTTGGTGGAGTTGTATTCAGTTTAACTCAGTTAGACTCAGTTGAGCTAGTTGTATCTAGACTAACTGATTGATACACTAGTGAGAGTGGTGTGAATTAATTAGTTAATTAATTCACTAAATAATAACTCATTAATCAACTAAAAAATACAGCAGTTAACTACAGTGCATGGCAGTTTCAGTGGAGACCAGTGGAGAGGTAGGTGAAGAGCAAGTGTGACTATCAGTTGTGACTATAGTGTTTCATTTTTTGCACCACACATTCATTGGAGA
This sequence comes from Pinus albicaulis, assembly GCA_034641835.2. Lineage (NCBI taxonomy): Eukaryota > Viridiplantae > Streptophyta > Pinopsida > Pinales > Pinaceae > Pinus > Pinus albicaulis. Next base: position 1,649,081,567 of record CM076582.1, read on the forward strand.
TGCCAATGAGGATTGCGCAGTCAATATAGGGTGGATTCAAGTTCATTCAAAGCCATTCTTCAACAGGGATTGCGCAGTAGAGGCAGGCTCGCAGGTGACAAAGATTGGTGCATGGATTTGCAAGATTGGGTTTGATTAGTGTGTAGCGATTGGATTGTACTGGGAGCTTGTGATAAGCTTTGTATGAGGATTTTTACATGATCTCTATGACATATATTATATATATATAGTTGGGGTTTTTAGCTTTAGGCTTTCCTGTTAAACAATTGTGTTAATGTGTGTGAATTTTTATGGTTTCATGTGTTCATTGCAATTGATTTAATTTCTGCATGTGATGATCAATGGTGGAATAGATTATGTATTGTGCATGAAGTTAAAATAGTGTGTGATCAGGAGAATATTGGACATATGCATGTTTAGTGCATATAATTTCTACATGGTATCGAGCATTGTTGATTGAATACTGCAATTGTGAAGTGAGTTTGTGCTGGTGGACAATTCGAATTTTCTACAGAAGATTCTTGGTGCAGAAATCGAGTATACATTGAAATGTCTTTCAACGGGTTGAGATTAGAGTATGCCCTTGATAGGAGCTCGAATTACATAGCATGGAAGGATAGGATGGAGGCGGTGCTGGAGGATAATGGGTTGAAGGATTTCATCGATAGCGATGTTCCTAAGCCAGGATCTAGTGATGCTGCATTACTTGATGCATGGAAAAAGAAGACTGCAAAGACAAGGAGGATTCTGTTGGAAGGTGTGAAGGACCACATTGTGTCCAGCCTTCACGGGAAAGCCACTCCATTCTTAATGTGGAAGGCTTTGACAGACTTGTTCCAAAGCAGAAGTGACCAGGGGAAGTTGGTGCTTAAAGACAAGCTCAGAAAAATAAAAATGGAGGAGAATCTTTATAGATTTGATGTAGATGGGATTTCTACGGAGCTTCATACTGTTGGAAAGTGCAAGAAAGCCATGCAATTGAAGCTTGAGAGGGAACTGTATTTTCATGCAAGTAAGAGTGGACCTCAGGATGTGGAGCAACCATTCATGCAGAGAAATTTCGAGCCAGATGGGCAGAGGGAGTGCATGTGGTTATACCACCAGGTGAGAGGTGGGGTGACATGCATGAGTAATCCCAAGAGGAGATTTCGGGGCAGGATTCATTATGATGGTGTGGATCTCATGAATTGAACCTAGTTACGAGGCGCCCACAGAGTAGCAGTAGCATGATTAGTTGGATTGATGCAGGCAGATCAAAGTGACAGTGTCGGATACTGGAGCGCGGTTCAGAGTTGACAGCAAGTGCAAAGTGCATGGGTGCAGATTTCAACAGCACAGTGGTTCCTGAAGACATGTACAATTGGTACCAGCAGAAGTTGAAGACTTTGATGATAGATGTATTATTTTGATTGAGTTGTTTGGAGCCTTTCAATTTCGGAAGTGTTGCAGCAAGAGTTGTAGGGCGAATGCATGGAGTTGCATGTCACATGCAAAGACATTCCTTTCTTGTTGAGAGGGAGTGTTGAAGTTTGAAACAAGAAACAGTGAAGGAGGCATCCTGAAACATCATCCTTGATCCTAGTTGTAAAAGAATCACCTAAACTAGGTGGGGCCCACAGTTACTTTTAGGTGTATACCTATTTTTAGAAATGGTGAGCATATTCTAAATGTAGCAAAGAGGCTATTTGTAGATGGTTGGTCAAATGTGAAAATGATGAAATTGGTTTACATTATCAAAGTAAGTCTATTTACATCATTTTGACAAAGAGATGTATGTCCAGACATTATCCTTCAATAATATTTGGACTCTAAACATTTTCTTATTCTCTTGGAGCACTTCAATGAACAAAGCAAAATAACAACCACAAGGAATCAATTATTCTGAGAAGTCACACTGAGCTAATGCCCGAGGAATTCAGCTAGAACTCATGACAGAGTTTGGGCAGGAGTATAGAAGTAAAGCTGGTGGAGTTGTATTCAGTTTAACTCAGTTAGACTCAGTTGAGCTAGTTGTATCTAGTCTAACTTATTGATACACTAGTGAGAGTGGTGTGAATTAATTATTTAATTAATTCACTAAATAATAACTCATTAATAAACTGAACAATACAACAGTTAACTACAGTGCATGGCAGTTTCAGTGGAGACCAGTGGAGAAGTAGGTGAAAGAGCAAGTGTGACTATCAGTTGTGACTATAGTGTTGCATTTTTTGCACCACACATTCATTGGAGATTACAATGAGGATTGCACAGTAAATATAGGGTGGATTCGAGTTCATTCAGAGCCATTCTTCAGCAGGGATTGCGCAGTAGAGGCAAGCTAGCAGGTGGCAAAGATTGGTGCATGGATTTGCAAGATTGGGCCTGATTAGTGTGTAGCAATTAGATTGTACTGAGAGCTTTTGATAAGCTTTGTATGAAGATTTTTACATGATCTCTATGACATATATTATATACAGATAGTTGGGTTTTTAGCTTCAGGCTTTCTCGTTAAACAACTGTGTTAATGTGTGTGAATTTTTATTATTTCATGTGTGCATTGTAATTGATTTAATTTCCGCATGTGATGATCAATGGTGGAATAGATTTTGTATTGTGCATGAAGTTAAAATAGTGTGTGATCAGGAGAATCTTGGACATATGCATTCTTAGTGCATATAATTTATACAACCCGTAAGTTCTAGAGGGTTCCTAAGAGGTCTAGGAAAAAGCATTTAAGGAAGCCATAGGATGAAGGAAAGAACATCAAGTGAGAAGGAGCTCATTTGATCAAGGGGGCGAAGAGAGATGTATTCGTAAAGAGGCCATGATCATTAGCATGTCGAGCATTCATTAATATGCCTCGGTATGATTTGGCATGGCTTAATATTAAAGTTATTTGAGATCAATTATTGGAAAGTGTAAGAGAAGTAATAGAGGATGATTTGGCACTTATAACGCACTAACACTTGGCACTTGACACTTATTTCCACCTAGTGTTGGTGTGCATAACATGCCCCTCATCGAAAATCTAAATTGATGGCTTATTAACCATATGATGTGTTCATCTCCTTTTATTTTAACTTGTTTCTCCTTTTTGTTTCCTTGATAGTCCCTGACACGTATTGTCACACCTTTGCACTTCTTGGCATGTCTTAGCTCTTTACACATCTTACAATATTTGACATGCCTTTAAGCTATCTGGAACATGTTAGCATTCCCTAACATGCCTTGGCAATCATGCCCTCACAACTAGCCTTACATATTTTCACGACTTGGGAACCCGATCAAGTCCTTAGCTATTGCAGTTCATGTGACATTGGTTTGCTTCAGGTGTAACAACTTTATCAATTGCACTTACTACAAGTAGGTTGTTTCTTTCTCACCTAAGAATTTACTATAGCTCATCTTATGCCATTCATGTCCAAGATGGACTTTTCCCAATTAAGAACTTACCAAGACAAGGATCACATCTAGCCATCGCCATAAAATAACCAAGCAACATAGCTTACATAGTCAATATTTCACATGTATCTCTAGTTCATATAAATGATAGAGAATTATCTAAGAATTTGCAAGAACCAAAAGATACACAGGACACACAAGATATAAGTCAGCACAAGTTGAGTGCCCCAAAACCTATACACAACAATGTGAAATATGTAATTGTCTAAAATAGTTTAAAACATGACCATTAGGCCAAAGTGTGCCACATGTCATATAAAAATAATAGATAAAGGCAAAATAGTATTGTGCCCAACAAAAAGTCTCCCTTTATCTAAAACTACTTTGTTGAGCCCCTTGTTGCAATCGTATTCTTGCCTCTTGCAAATCCTATTATGAACTTCTTATAACACACTTCATCCTTGGAAAACTTGAATTCACTGACACTCCCTAGCACACACTATTATTTTTTCATTTCCATGCATTTTGACCTAGTTCTCCCTTGCGATGCCTCGACAATCCTTAACACTCCTCAACATGCATTAACATTGTCCAGCATGTATTATCACACCTTTTCATTCCTTGGCATGCCCTAACCCTCCCTAGTTATCATGCCCTCACAACTACCCTTACATAATTTTCAACTTGGGAACCGAACCAAGTCCTCGCTTGACTATAGCAGCTTGACCAAGTTATGATTACTACAAATAGACTCTGTTATTGAATTTTGTAGCTTGGGAGTTAATCCACAAGCCTAGTGAGATGGGTTTGTGTGAGTTTTTCCACAAAAGGATTTGCGGGAAAATAACCCAAGCGAAGGGGCCTTGGAACCGAGATGGGGTTTAAAATATAAAAGAAAATTAAAAGAAAAAATAATATGATGACTGGGTAAACCTATAGTCCCGGTTTTCAGATTATTTAAATCTCAACCTATGTGTAAAATGCATCCAAATTTTCTTGCCCAATCAACTTCACAACCTGGGCAAACTCAACATGTTCCTATTTCGGGGACTAGCAAATTAAACAAATAAATCTAAGATCTTTAATATCTCAAATCTCAGAGATTTGAGATATTAATTTCAAGGTTTATTATATGTATGAAATATCTCATACAATGCAGTCAGATTCACTTCTTTTCTGTGGGAGCTCTACTCTCAGCCAATGGTCTCTGTCATATTCATAACACGTCCTTGATATAAATCAACCATACCATATATACCTTCACCATTAACTAAACGCTATTCCACCATTAGCAGATACAATTTTTATATGTGCACTTTAGTATGTCAATATATATATATTGATAGCCTTCTTCTCTTATCGGAAGCATTATGATAAAACCCAAAAAACGTTGGACCCCACTCACAATTAAAGGCTCAACCTCATTCATAGTTCGGATTCAATTAAGAATAAATCCACAACGTACGACTATTCACTTTGTAACCCGGGACTTTAGATGACGTTCGAGCTACACATATATAATTAAACTTGTGTCAATGCAAAAAACATGCCATACCTTTGTGAAACCCGCAACCTGTAGTTTGAAAAGTTCTAATCAATATAAATTAGAACTGGGGCCCAGCGCTGACAACCCTTCCTCATCCAATGGTGGATAATATGTCGCATTGCGTTGTCTGATTGGACGTCCCCAATTGAATATTGCATGATTTAATTTCCCGCACGTTAAGTCCCAATGTAAGTGGTTTCTCCAAACCACTTAAGGCCACGTGTCAGCCTATATCATTGATCACGTTCGAATTGGGAATACAGCTTACCATTTTAGATTAACGCGAAATCCACATAGAACTCATGAATATCGCTATCACTTTTCACTTCTTGGTTCCATGATGCTTCTCTGACCTTAGGGTTTCATTGTGCTCTCCAACGCCTTACTGCCATTGAACTCTGCCCTCATTGTTCATCCTTCGCGCGGCCATACCAAACGAACTCAGGACACAACCATTTCGTGGAGACACGACGCATTACATATGCCATGGTTTATGTATTATGGGTCCGACGAGGTTAGTATCGATTCTGCAAATCGATACACCATTCCTTGGTTCATTCAATCGCCTACACATTCACTACACTCATTACGAGGTTTTACCTAATTCATGGAGGTTCAAGCATAGCATCTCCTTTCTCTACCAGAGGCGTGCGGGGATACCATTAACCCAATACAACATTCTATTCATACAGTTGATTATAGAGTATTTCCCTAAACTATTTTACGCAGTTATCTGTGGAATGTAAAGCCATTTAACACAAATGCGAAATCCACCAACGCACATAAGTCCTGAGTCGTTGGCTCGTGTTCCACCGAGAACTCAACCAGTCTATATGCACATAATTCCATCACAAGGTTTCTTAATTGCCATGGGATTTCAATTATCCCTCATTAGGATGCACACATATATTCACACGCATAAATTTATTCAGTCAATGCACATGTAATACTAACAGATTCCTTATATAAATGAAATTTCTTACAGTCTTCTAGTCCTCGGCTAGATCTTCGATGCAATTTCCTCCTACTCTCCTAATTGCCCTCTCTGGCTTCCTAACACTATGAAGCTCGGTGCAGGTCCCCCCAACTCTATCACAGAGGTTTATTTTTATACATATTGGAAATCAATCGATTCAGCTTCCGTGATGACTCTTGGAATCCTAGAATTAGCCTAACTTTTGAAACTGACTATCTCTTCAGGTGCCCATTAATCATTCGGGCAGTTACATTTTCCTCTCTAATTAACTAAAAATAACTCAATTATGAATATTTACATGGGGAAAAAAAACATGAGACCCCCCCTTTACATTTATTTATGGGCAAAGGTTGTTTTGAGCCTGATGCCCCTGCATCAGACTCCCCAGGTTAAAATAGTTCATGATCTCCTGATCATGTGCTTTCATCTTCGTCTTCCTAGATCCCACACCTTGTTTTGCAACTGGTCATCTGTTGCAGCGTTCTTCCTTTGTAGTCCTCCTGGCTTCCATACTTTGTGCTGTAGCTTTCCACTTGCTGGTGTCCCTTTCTAATGCATCTTCTGCATCAGTTTTCTTATCAATGCTATTTATCTATCTAATCTTTCCTCTGACTGCCAGACTCTTACACCTGTTTGCTGCACTCTTATTTCTTCAGTCCTTATTTCTGCCCTATTTTCCACCCAATCACCCATACCCTCTCTGCAACAGTAAAATTCTTTCTCCTCTGCTGGCAACACTTCAGCTTGTTGCTTCAACATTTCCCCCAGCAACACTCCCAGCTACTATTCTGCTATTTCACATTCCTTTCTGGAGGTTTTCTGCAAACATTTTAGCCATCTCCTTTGGTCAAACACATCACCAATATGCTACAACTCAGTTTCAGCACCTTCTTCTTTTGTCTTGGAAATCTTCAGAAATTGCCTTCCTTCTTGAATTACTTCAAGCCCTTCCAGCTTTTCATTTTCATCTTTTTTTCAGGGAAAAAATCTGATTCTCCACTGCTGTAGCAGCCCCAAAAGTCTGCCCTACAGCCTTCTCTCCAATCTTCTCTTGGCTATTCGAACAAGCCAATTCCTCTCTGCTACCGACAACAACAAATTTCTGCATATGAGACGTGACTATCTCATCTTCATTCTTCAGCGGTTCACTTTCATTCTACAACAGTCCATCACCTTCCAGAACAACTTCAGAAGATGGATTGTTTTCTGTCATTCCTGTAAACATAGCCAATTCATCAGTTCCAAAACCCCAAGACCCAATGGGCCCAACTGATGATTGAATCATCAATTCTCTTCTATCTTCATCCCATTGTGTCTTCACATTCTGCAATCCCCAATTATTAAATTGAGGTTTTCTCTCTTGTATGGAATCTTGTTGATTCAGCATACTCTCTAGCAGCTCAATTTCTCCATTACATGGTTTAAAATATTCCACATAATTCTCCTTCTCTTTCAATTGACTGCCCCATGCTGTCAACTTATCTCCATCATCAACAAGATCTGCATTCATCAAACAATTGTTAGAATCAAACTCATAAGGCCTCAGTGCCTTTATCTGCTCTTTCGACATCTCAGTATGCTGTCCTAAAATTCTTTTCTTTTCCTTCTCAATCAGCACATCAGAATGCTGATTCCAAATCTTCAAAAATTTCTTGAGACTGTCGGTTAGTCTCTCCTCTACACCATCCTCTTCAAGGATGCCTCTCTGCTCTAGTTCATAAAAATTAACTCTCTCATCTTCAATCATCTCTGTCCTTACCATCTGAACATATTCCCTCTGTGGTTCTTTCCTCTTCTCCAGAACACTTAATTCATGCCACAATCTTGGCATCTCCTCCGAGAAAAGATCTTCAACATCTTCACTATCTTCTGCTGTCACTATCTCCTCAACTTTCATTAGAATAGAATCCTGATTTCTCATCTCTGCAAAAAATTCAGCTATCTGTCCATCACTCCTTACTTGGCCATTTAACAAAAGTAGTTTTTCATTATCAACATTAATGACAAGTTCATCATCACCAACCTCATTGAAACAATCTCTTCTACAAAATAAGGAATTAATGAATTCCTTCTGCTGCACTAACACAATCCGATCTTCATTTGAAAGATACTCATCATATCTTGCTTGGCAACTATTAGCTTCATTCATCACAGTTCCATCATATAAAATGCCTTCATTAACACCTACATTCACACACAACTTGTCAGTTTTAAAAACATAAGACCCCATGGTCTCATTTGATGATTTGATCATCAAATCTTCTTGCTGTTCCAAGTCTTCTATGTTCTTTAGAGATTTTTCAATGGTCTCTTCTTCAATTTCTTCAAGCTGTCCAACTTCCAGCTCCTAGCCATCATCAGAAGATAAATCTCCTCTGATTCCAACATGTGGGAAAGAAGAATATTTCTCCAACTGTGCATGGACATCTTCAAAACATGTAGCTGCTCCATTTTCTTCCTTAGTGACAACATCAGCAGTTTTTTCTCTCTCACTTGTTGTTCCTGAAAACATACAAAATATGTCAGATGTAAGGCTATTGGACCCCTTGGTCCCACTTGAAGCTTTAGTCTCCAAGTCCTTCTCCAGATACTCAATCATCCTGAGTATTTCCTCCTTCAGTTGAGCATTTCTCATTTGCTCCTTTTTCCTTTGTGGCCTCTGCCACTTTACCCTCTTCTTCATGAGCCAACCACCTCTCTAGTTTTCCTCTATCATCCTCTCCAGTTCAATAAGCTTCTTACTGATCTCAGCCATCTCTTTCCAATATTCTTCATCAGTGAGTTTCTTCCTCATGCCATTTGCTTTGGTATCTTCCCTCACTCTTTTGTTGTGGCCTTTCTTAGAAACTCTGCAATCTCTGTTGTGGCTATTAGTAGCCATCTTCTCCTCCAGGAGTTCTTCACTCACAAGCTACACTAAGCCTATGCAACAACAAGCTCTCTTGCTGCAACTTACCTCACCAATCCCTTCCTCTAGATCCGGCTTTTGGCAAGTACTGGTCCCCTTCTGCTGAAACCTTCTGAGCACTCTCTTCTGATCCTCTAGGCTTCACTTTGCAACTTCTCTCAAGAACACCTCTGTTATTCTTTCATCCAACCTATGTTGGGAATCTTCCAGGTTCTGCCACACTTTTCTTCACTCAGAATCCCTTGTTGGATTCTTATATCACTGCTCTCAAGCTTCTGCTGAGATTTCTTCCTCAATTGCTTGCACTTTGCACTCTGAAAACAATACCTTCAAACCAGAGTTCAAATAAGGTTCCTCATCTCACCTCTCAAGATCCCTGAATGATCTTGCTTCTTTTCTCACCTGCACTGCAACTCTATCTGCTGCAAACTTCAAGACACCCTGTCTTCAACTCCAGATTCTGCACACTTGGAGACCTTCACTGCATGTCAAATCAAATTTGAAATTTTTTGTTAAACATATTTAAAACCCAACTTTCTCACTGTTCAATACATGTGCATTTCAAAATAAACTTTTCAAAGAGATAATTAAATTCTATCTCTGATACCACTTGATGACTGGGTAAACCCACAGTCTCGGTTTTTGGATTATTTCGATCTCAACCTATGTGTAAAATGCATCCAAATTTTCTTGCCCAATCAACTTCACAACCTAGGCAAACTCAACATGTTCTTGTTTTGGGGACTGGAAAATTAAACAAATAAATCCGAGAGCTTTAATATCTCAAATCTCAGAGATTTGAGATATTAATTTCAAGGTTTATTATATGTATGAAATATCTGATACAATGCAACACCACTTTTCGTGGGAGTCATTGACACCTAATCCTATGGATGGGTGTGCACATTTATTTTTGTATATTATTTGTTATTAGGAAATAAGGAAGGCTAAGAGTCATTGGGAGCTGAATCCCAATAGCCTCACCTCCCATCTATATAAGCATGTACATTCCTTCGGCTAATACGGCTAACGATTTGAGGTTACCTCCTGGTTTGACATGTGGTATCGAGCCAACTCCACATTTGGCATTTACGCCTGCAATGGTGTAACTCCCTACCCTTTGCTCGGTTAATGTTTTTAATGTTTTTGCTGCTCATTAGTTTGCTATTTGTTATTACGCATTTTTTTCCTAAATACTTGACATTTTGCGGCTCCGACACGCGGTACGGAGCTCTGTCAATCTACAAATTGCGGGCTACGCCGATCGGCGATCCACCTGTCTTCTGTAATTCAAATTCAATTTTTTTTTTTTTACGTAACGCCCTTTTGGGCCTCCTCATTCTCCTTTCCTCACTTTCTCCCTACGCCCTCTCCATTCATTTCCTTCCCTCTCCCCTCACTCCTCTCCTGCCTGCATTTCCATTCCCCTCCCTCACTCACCTCCCTCTCCCTATTGCCTCATCTCTAGCACAATGACAATACCTCACCCTGAGCCTACGGCACCGCTCCATCGCTTGCAACCACTCACAACGGCGCTCCCTATCTTCCACCGCCTCCCACTCTACGAAGCTTCTCAACTCCTTATCAATCTGTAGCCTGGCTGGTGTTAAAGCTCTACGCCCTCACGCATTCCTGCTTGTGTTATTACAACGGTTGTCATATCACCATGCGTACATGCATGCAGAGTTGTATCCCTGGCTGCGGGGGCCTCGCCCGGTTGTTATACTACATAGTTTGTATTCTTTTTGATTGTATCCCTCTTCTCCGAGCCTACGCGGTTGTTATACTACGCACGGTCGTAATACTACATGAGTTGTTATATCATTATATATACATCCATTTCATTTAAAGCAGCGCCCATTATATATTGTCATATCGTGGTATTATCATTATATATCTTGTCATTTCATTTAAAAGCATTGTATTTGTTCAAAATACGCAGCGGTCCCCTCCTTTTATCTCTGCATTCCGGAGCACAACGAGCTACGTATTAAAACCACGTATTTATGCAGAGTAGTTAGTTCAAAAATACTTAACTAGTGGTATCAAACTATTATATATTTGTTATATAATAGTTATATATTTATTATATATTTACGTATTTGATAATGCGCCCCTCCCTTTCACTGTCTCGCCCCTCCCTTTCATAATGCCCCCCTCCCTTTCATAATGCGCCCCATCCTTCAATACCTTTTCCCCATAAATATTACGCCCCCCTCCATTCATAATTTCCCTCCCTACCTTTGAAAATTCCACCTTTACAAAACCATTCACCTTTTTTCACATACATTTTCCAAAAATAAAAAAAAAAAAATACATTTTTTTATGCGAGTCAGTCTCTAGCATAGAGTGTTTTTAAAGTCGATCTCAGAGTAAAGTTTTACGAGGCAGATATAGTTTCCCGAAAAAGTTTTTAACTCGGGAAAATTTTTTTTTTCAGCTGAGAGTTTTTGCCCTTTTGTATTTGAAATATTTCAAGAGTTTGAAGTTTTTTATAGCGAGAATTTGTTTCCTCTTGAAGATTTTTCCAGACGGTCTAATGCATTCTCTCAATATTATTGTTGGGATAGTTCTCTCTAGCGAGAACTATCTTGAATCAGTCTCGGAAGATTAAACCACTCATTTTGTGAAATTTGTGGAGAGGAATCTGTGAAGGGCAATAGAAAATCACAGCCACCCGGACAAAGAGCTTGCAGGAAAACAAGAAGCGCAAGGCCTATACCTTGATTACGGCTTCGATAAGTGAAGAGGTGAGTGCTTATATTTCATCATTCTCAAATGCTATGAAATATGAAGAAACTAAAGAACTCTATGACTCACACTCGGAATTAGAAAATGTTCAATTGATGGTTAAGGCTGATCGGTCTTGAAATGAAGAATGATGATCCCCTTGCTTTTAGCTTGAAATAAGATCTATAATGCATGACATTCAAAACAACGGGTGTAAAAATGGACATACCTCTCATAGCATATGTTAAGGCATTATATCCGACCTACTCACATTATCTTGAGTCTTTGCAAGCAAGTGGAAACCTTGAACAAATCACCTTTGATAAACTTGACGAAGTTTGCGAAGAAAGCTTTGGGGAAGATGGCAGTCCTTCATCTTCAGAAGAGGTATATTTGGCATAGAGAAAAGAATCATGCTCGAGATTCATCCCGAGAGGAAGAGGTGGCGAAGGAAGAGGAAGAAGGAACTTCACGAAAGGGAGGCGAGACAAGGCGGAAACAAATCCCATATTCATTGCACACGCAATAGAGATGGACATGATGCACCCAAATACGAGAACACCACATGGAACAAAATTGGCTTGGCCACAATCAAGACAAAGGTAAAACCAATGACAAAGACAAAGGTAAAGCACACAGGAATCCGCTCACTATGTTCTAGCACATTGTAACAATGGAGTAACTGAAAACCTCTTTGATGTTTCATTTACTTCATGGGGAGATGATTGGTTGCTAGATTCGGGAGCTACATGTCACATGACATTTAGAAAAGATTTTTTTGAAGATTTCTTGACTAGGGTTGATGGAGCATTATATTTCGCGGATAAATCGAAACTCAAGCCATGGGGCTTGGCACGATCGAGCTTAAAGCTGCTGGTCTTCTGATCATATCTTACATGAAGTTCTATACCTCCGAGGAGTTGAAGAAAACTTGTTTGTCCACTGATCAATCCAAGTGGCCAAGGACACACTGATTTCACTTGTTTGATGGCAGCGGAGGTCGGATCGGCGCGGATCACGCTCCTTTTCTGTGGAGGGAATAGAAGAGGAGACTCTTGAAGGCAGAGAAGGTTCATCGCTCATGCTCAAAACTTTGCTTCCGGTTCATATCATGATGAAGGTACATTTCCATCAAGTCTTTTATGGCATGCTAGATTTGGACACTTAAAATTATGGCTGACCTTCGTTGTTGAAAAATGGTGTTGATGGTGCTCCCAATTCCTAGAAAACCTAAGATGTGATGCATGTATTCTAGGAAAGCATAGCAAACGACCATTTCATGATTCACACTCGAGAGCACATAGGAAACTTGAACTTGTTCATTGATTTATGTGGCTATGCCTGTGCTGCCAAATGGAAACGAAATACATGATGACATTTATTGATGACTACACCAGGGATGTGTTGGATTTACTTCTTTTGAAGAATAAATGCGATGCTTTTCAAACTTTCAAGAATTTTCATGTATGGATTGAAAATGATGCCTGAAACACATATTGACTCTCTCTTGTCTTGATAATGGAAAATTTATTACACTTCAAGCAATTTGAAAATTATCTTCGTCAACATGGAATCAAACATCAAACCACTTTGTGCCATATAATCCACAACAGAACGGTGTAAGTTGAAAGAATGAGCAGAACCATCTTAAATACTAGTCAGAAGCTCCATGTTATTTTTCAAGAATGTAAAATTGATGTTTTGGTACGATGCGGTTCTATGTCTTGTTTACATAAAATAGGTGTCCTTCAGTTCAATTTAGAAATAAAACTCCTTTTGAAATGTGGCATGGCCACATTCCTTGATAAACATTTGAGGTCTTTGGGTCCACATTTGTACATGTGCAAGGGTCAAAGGAACAAACTTGGTGCTAGAGAAGCGAAAGGAAACTGTATCTTCTTGGGGTACTCCAATACCTCAAAGGATATCGTCTCTATGATGAAGCAAATAAGAAGTTTGTGATAGCAAAGAATGTCATATTTCTTGAATCATCCAAGAGTGACAGGTTGTTGAAGCTGACAACTTGATGCCTGGACCAGATTCTCACCCATCAATTCTTTCAAGAATTTGATAATGTGATTCCACACCTTGAAGGGGATTAGATATTGAATCAAACTGTGGAATCATTTCTGAACCACTCTCCCCACATGAAGAAACCACCACGGATGACACATTGGATGATGTGATTGACGAGTGGGAGATTGAATCTTGAATCAATCCCAACTCGATCAAAGTGACCTTGAGGCATCTCGAAAGGTCCCCCAAATGGGCCGGCAAAGACAACGGAGGATGTTCATCCGATGAGGGTTGGAAAAACGAACAAGAAGTTCCACTCAAGAAATAGAAGGTGATGTAGATAATTAAGATTTCCCACCATTGATATGGATATTGCTTATAGCATGAATTGGGTTGTCTAGGATCTTGAACCAACTTCCTTCAAAACGCTTCTCATGATGAATGGAAAGAAGCGATGCGAAGGAGTATGATGCCTTGATAAAGAATGGCACTTGGAAGGTGGTTGATCGCCTTTGGGGAGCGAAACCAATTGGGCAAGTGGGTCTACAAGAACAAATACAAAACGAGATGGCTCACTTGACAAGCTGGGCCGGGCTTGTGGCAAAGGATTACACGCCTGAGAAGGAAGGAATTGATTATGAAGAAACGTTTGCTCCCACGGCCAAAATGGACCACCATCAGGACTCTCTTTGCCTTAGCATTCCGAGTGGATGGAAAGTTCATCGAGATGGATGTAAAAACGGCGTTCTTGAATGGAGATCTGAAGGAGAAAGTTTATATGTTACGACGGAAAGGATTTGTGATAAAGGGGTCAAGAACACAAAAGGATTTGCAAACTTAAATCCATGGCCTCAGCGAAGCACCACGAGCCTGGTATGAGAAGTTGGTAGAGCATCTTCTGAAACTTGATTTCAAACACTTTGATCTTGATGATGCAACTTTGTTTGTTAAGAAAGTTGGAAAAACAGTTGTATATCTTGTGGTATATGTAGATGATCTTTTTGATAACGAAACAATAGAGAGCTATATTGCATCCATGAAGAAAGAGTTGAAGGTTTTTAAATAGTAGGATTTGGGTCATGTTCATTACACTATTTGGGTATTGAAGTAATTCAACATCTAAATTCATCTTTCTTTCTCGAAGAAGTACATTGGAGATCTCTTGAACAAATTTGGCATGGATGATTGTAAACCCTTAGGCACTCCAATGGAGCAAACTTGAAGCTCACATCGGTTGAAGGGAAGGAATTTGAGGATGCAACTAAGTATAGACGGCTTGTAGGAAGTCTTATCTATCCCGACCACCACCGAGACCTGACATCTCATTTCTTTGTTGGAATCCCTCTCAAAAGGTTCATGCAAAAACCTTGTGAAAGGACATTGGTATTTACAAAAAGAGTACTAAGGTACTTGAAGGGGACTTCGAGACTTTGGACTCAAATATACACGAGGTGGCGACTTCATCTCGGCCGGATACTCGATTCGGACTTTGATGGCGACAAACAAGGGTGTCTACTACGAGGTTACACCATGAGTCTTGAGGTCAATTTGCTCTCATGGAATCCATGTGATCGGTTCCGAGATTCCACAGCCCAGGCGAATATGTGGCGGTAATTGAAGCAGAGGAAATTGTGTGGCTGGAGAAATCTGGAAGATTTGCGGATGAAGCAGATGTATTCCACTCCACTCATGATCGACAACACTTACCAACGATAAAGTTGGCCAAGAACCCAAAGTTCCATGATCGAACAAAACACATCGTACAAAGTACCATCTCATTCGACATCATGTTCGGGCAAAACCATCCATCTACATCATTGTTCCACAAATGAGCAAACTACGACATCTTCACCAAAGCACTTGGAAGAAAAAGTTTGAAAAGTTCGGATCGATGCTTGGACTCACCAACATCCCTTCGGATTAAAGGGGGAATGTTGACACCTAATCTATGGATGGGTGTGCACATTTATTTTTGTATATTATTTGTTATTAAAAATAAGGAAGGCCAAGAGTCATTGGGAGCTGAATCCCAATAGCTTCACCTCCCATCTATATAAGCATGTACATTCTTGACTAATATACATTCTGAGTTTGAGGAATTACCTCCACAGTTTGGCAAGGGAGCTCTACTCTCGGCCAATGGTCACTTTGTCATATTCATAACACGTCCTTGATATAAATCAACCATACCATATATACCTTTCGCCATTAACTAAACACTATTCCACCATTAGCATATACAATTTTTATATGCGCGCTCGTAGTATGTGTTGGCGGGCGAGTCACATGGAACTTTGTGTTATTAGAGGGCCTCGGCCACCCAACATACGCAGCTTATCACAACATCCCATCATCTCCCTCGGCTTCAACTGCGTGTGCCTCACATGGGCCATTTTTAGGTCACTGGTCCATCCCTTTCTAATCTCATCGTTGCCTAGACATTCGTCTCTCTTAACCTAAGTTTTGTAGCAACCAGAGTAGCCATGTGCAACCCAAAGCTCCTAGGTATCTCTCATATCGAAGCCTACCAACATGTGGTCACAAATATCCAGAATGTCGACGTCTTCATCATGTTCATATTGGATAACCATGTAAGAAAATTGTAGTGGTTCTACTCTCTCAACGACAAAAATTGCTATTGAAAAAGACCTGTCCGCTATACCTTCACAAATTAAGATTGAGTATTTACATAGAAATTTTATTTTCACCATTGAGCCAAGGTGATTTGGCTCCCTTAATATTTCTTTGAATACTATACCATTGGGATGTTTTTCTCTTACATATGTTATAATATCATTTTGATGAATTTGATAAGGTTGAGTTAGAAGATTTTCTAGATCCTCTAGATATTCTTTTGGAATATTTACTTCCATACCAATTATTTTTCTACTTGAGTGACATTTGCATCTCTACTATCTGACTCTACAATAGTTATTTGTTCACATGGCTTTGCTCTTCTTGATACTTTATCATCCTCTCATTGAGATTTCTCATAGTCTCTAGGTTGACACGTACTACTCATTTTTGTTTTCATTTGAATTCTCTTCCACATATACACCATTCATCACTTGCACATTGTAGCTATGGTCTAGCTTCTATTATTTGGCTTAAAAATTTGTATGTTTGCTTGTAATTGATAGAATGTAGTTTCTAGAAGGTTGATGCTTGAATGATTAACCATTAATGTACTATGGATGCCATTTCTATCTTTATTGATGTAAAAATATGTAGGTTTTCATATATTCTACAACCAATTTGGCATTCTAGATATTTTTTATGAATATAAATGCAATATAATTTCTCTCTCTCTCTCTCTCTCGCTACACACACACACACACACACACACACACACACACACACACAGATAGTCCTGGGGATTTAAGAAAATGATGCTCTTGACAATATCACTCTCAAACACTCTCTCACTCCTTCCAACCTTGGATGTGCCCTTTATTAATATTAGGGTTTCGATATTTCATATTATAAATATTAACTATTTAATGTATTATAGTAGTTATAATATTGTATGTGGAGTTTTATAACAAGTCTCTCTTTTCTACGTTGCTTCACCCTCAAAATAAGATTAGAGCCTTACTTGAGTAAGAAATATGTTGTATCCTTGATCCAAAATATAGCACTTTGATTAAAAAAAATTATTTTATATTGTTCTTAATAAGGAATTATATTGAAAAAGGTGGTTAGGAGGATAGACTCTCGAAATTTGTCATAGTTGATTGTGATAAATTTGCATTCAAATCTTATTAAATGTTTTTGATAATATCTTCTTAGTATTTTTCTTATATATACAAATTCTTCTTGATGCATAGTGCATGAGTGTCTAAGATACAATATTATCTCAAAATCACCATGACCTTGCATAAGTAGGGATGTAAATATTATTACTATTCATTATGTGCATCAAATGGAGAGGAGAAAAGAGGAAGGGGTAGAGGATACCCAAGTGGGAAGATGGCTAGAAGTATTGTAGAGGAAGGAGTTGTGTGGCCACCAAGTGTAGGGTTTAATGTCAGTTGATAGTAATTTATTTTGAGGGAGGTGTATGTGCTAAAAGGGATTGGGAGATCTATGAAGGAGGGGAATGATCTCTCTCCTCTTGACAATTCAAGAACCTAAGTTTCTTCTATGTAATGTTAATTATACTCCTTATGGGTGGTTGTGTATATCTTGGGATGAAGGTCTAGATCATATTTGAGCCTTCTATATATAGGTTTACAATCATCATCACAATACCATTTGTTAATAGTTTTTGAGCTCAGGGGGCATGTGAGTCACCGTGAATGAAGGTTATGAAGGAAGAAATCTTTGATAGCTTCCCAAATAATGTGTCCCTGATGATGGGTGGTGAGACCACTCGAAATGCGATACATTAGTAAATCTGCACACAACACTTATCTATAATCTTACATAAACTAGATTTAGAGAAGTTGTGGGTGGAGTGAAGAAATGAAGAAGTTGTTGATGAAGTCGATATTCATATGTGGGGGAAAACAATAGTCAAAATTGAATGCGATTCAAGGTAAGGAGAAGATTATGTTGATAGTGCACAACATTGTATTCATCATACTGGTATTTCCTTTACCTCTTGAAAGGTTGACCATTTCCATTTCCATTTCTATAAGAGGGAGCCTTCCTCTTTCCTTTGAACCTATTGTTCCTTTTATTTCCATTCCCTATAAAGTTTTTATTGTTGTTGTAGTCATCATATCAAGGAGAGTCCCATTTATTGGGGCATTCTCTTGCATAGTGAGCAAACTTGTTACAATTGTAACATCTTCCCTTTCTTCCATTGGGACCTGCTCTTGAATGGATTTTATTTTTCCGTCCAACATTTTTATTATTATTTTCGTGAGCAGTGAAGGCAGTAGGGTCACTTCCATTCCCATTTTAGGGATGGTCTCCTTCCATCTTCCTTATCTCATATTGAGTGCATCTCATCAACAATTCATCAAAATCAGGAATTATATTATTATTGAGAATAATGGTATTAAATACATACCATGGTCAGGGAAGTCCACTAAGAGAAATGAGAGTGAGATCTTAGTCATATATGACCTCTCCAATAGTTAAGCAATCATTCTTGATTTCAGTGAGCCTCATTAAATACGATTGGATGGACTCTCCCTTGTCCATATTAATTTTCTTCAACTTGTTCTTCAAAAAGAGAATTTGATTAACATTGCTAGCTCTAAACATGCCAACCAACTTATCATACATCTCCTTAGATGTGCCCAACTCATAGATATAAGAAACCAAGTGCTTATGAGTAGAATACCTAATGAGTGCACATTTTTGCAAATGGACATCATTAAATACTTCTAGCCAACCCATGAATATCTCTCCAAAATTAAAATTATTCCCTTGCAACTATCTGGGAGCATATGGTACTGGTTCTATTGCCTCAAATTTAATTCAAGTGTTGTAGGATAAGGTCGAGCCTTTGTCATAAGAAGAAACTCATCCTCATAACTTTTGTTTCTGCAAGAAAAAATAGTGTTGGAATCCTCAATTCAAGGACATCCTCAATTCCCTGTGCACAAACAGGGTCCAAACATCTTTTTCACACCCCACATTGATGGGTGTGCAATCCAACACAAATTCCATCATACTTCAAAACTGAGATAACTTCTGAGTGCACATTTTTGAAAATGACCATCATAAAGACTTCCAACCCATGAAAATCTCTCCAAAATTGAAATGCTTCCCTTGAAACTATCTGGGAGCATACAATATTGGTTATACTGCCTCAAATTTAATTCAAGTGTTGTAGGATAAGGTTGATTATTTGTCATAGGAATATAATCATCCTCATAACTTTTGTCTCTGTGTTAAAACATGGTGCTGGAATCCTTAATTAAAGGACATCCTCAATTCCATGTGCACAAATAGGGTCCAGAGATCTTTGTCACACCCCACATTGATGGGTGTGCAACCCAGTGCAAATTCCATTATACTTCAAAACTAAGATAACTTTTGAGTGCACATTTTTGTTGGAATCTTCAATTCAAGGACATCCTCAATTCCCTATGCATGAAGGGTTGAGAGATATTTTTCAAACCCCACATTGATGGGTGTGTAACCCAACACAAATTCCATCATAATTCAAATATGAGATAACTTCTGAGTGCACATTTTTGCAAATGGGAATCATAAAGACTTCCAGCCCATGAATACCTCTCTGAAACTGAATGCTTCCCTTGCAACTATCCGGCAGCATAAAATATTGGTTACACTGCCTCAAATTTAATTCAAGTGTTGTAGGATAAGGTCGAGTCTTTGTAATAGGAATATACTCATCCTCATAACTTTTGTCTCTCCCTAAAAACATGGTGTTGGAATCCTTAATTCAAGGACATCCTCAATTCCCTGTGCATGAACAGGGTCCAGAGATCTTTGTCACAGCGCACATTGATCGGTGTGCAACCTAACATAAATTTCATCATACTTCAAAATTGAGATAAATTCTGAGTGCAAATAGTGTTGGAATCCTCAATTTCCTGTGCACGAATAGTGTCCAGAGATCTTTGTTACACCCCACATTGATGGTTGTGCAACCCACCCAGAATTCCATCATACTTCAAAACTGAGATAACTTCTAAGTGCGCATTTTTTAAAATGGCCATCATAAAGACTTCCAACCCATGAATATCTCTCTAAAACTGAAATGTTTCTATTGCAACTATCTGGGAGCATACATCACTGGTTATGTTGCCTCAAATTTAATTCAAGTGTTGTAGGATAAGGTCAAGCCTTTGTCATATGAAGAAACTCATTCTCATCACTTTCGTCTGCATGATAACATAGTGCTATAATCCTCAATTCCCTATGCATCAAGAGGGTCCAGTGATCTTTTTCATGCCCCACATTAATGGCTGTTCAACCTGTTATCACTATAAAAATTTTCCAAACTTGGACAATTTGCATTTTTTTCTAAGTCATAGGGTTAGAGTCTCATTTCCATCATAAAATAAAGTCTAACAGCCTTGTTTCACACTTTAAGGGTCCCATATTATGTTTCGAAAGTCATGTGTTTAGTAATTTTGAAAAAAAAATTGAATAAGCCATGAAACCACGTTTTCATAGTGCAGACAGTGTTAAAAACTACTTTTGTACTATGAAAACGCTGGTCTTTTCGTAGCGCAAAACCCTGAAATTACATTACATGCGCTACGAAATCAGGGATTTGTAACCAATCTTGTCCAGCTGTCAAATCCATCAAATTTCATTAAATTTTCATGATTAGGTGTCAGTCCACGAATCCTTTCTCATACATGCAACCATTCATAACCATCATGAGATTCATTATGGGTCATTTATCATTAGTCATTTTTAAATTTGAAAAGGGATGGTTGTTCTTGGTTGTATTATCTCATGCAAAAAACACTTGGTGCATGTCTTTCTTCGAACGATAAACTTATGGTAAGCAGAAACTAGAGCTTCTCTCAATTTTAAAGAGAGGATGAACCAGTAATCAAGCAAGGCTGAACCATTTATCAAGCGAGGTTGAATCCTTAATCAATCAAGCCAGTTTCTTTGAAATAAAACGATGAATTTTATTACAGGTTTTCTGAAGCCGCGGGTATTTCGAGAGAAATATGACAAAGGAAAAACGAAACCACATGTCAGGCCACTGTTTGAGAATGAAATCTGAAGGCATAGAGGCTCTCACCAAGGATAAATCAGTTGAAGAAGCCTTCAAGAAGGCAGGATGTTGGAGATTCTGTGAAATGATACAAGAAGGTCATAATCAAGTCACAAAAGAATTTTCCTTTAATTTCACAGGTTCAAATACAAACGTTGTATTTTTAAGCTTTCCAATTTCTCCTGAAATTATATCATTAGTGACAGAGATTCCAAGGGGAGAGGAAAGGTGGTTCAAGAACTTCAGGTTTGAAATGGAACCTTGTAAAATATTTTTGAAGCCAGATTTTGTGGACACAGATTTAACCAAAGCAGTGCCAAGAGGTTATGTCAATAATACATATGCTAATCTGCTCTCCAACATTCAAAGGTACTTCACCTGTGAAGGAAGATACCATAAGGTGTATTCTTATCATTTAAAACTCTTATTGCATTTCACTGGAATAATTTCTCTAGATTTACCTTTCTTCCTATTTTGAAGTTTCGCCAAGATGGAAGATAAGGTGCAGATGAAAACTCAGGCATGTGAAACTTCATTATTCCATCATGGTCTAGTTAAATTAATAGTTTTGCATGAACTTCAGAGGGTGAATAGAGAATGGTCTACATTTTTTTTTTGTGGATTTGGGGTGGAAACACATGGAACAAGTGTTAGCCCTAATGCTAAGGATAAATCACCATCAGAAACCAGTGACCCTGCAAAAACAAGATCAAAGAGATTTTTCAAGCTTAAGCTCAGAAAACAAGTCAAGGAGCCAATGATTAAAACATCACTGATTATTAAAGAGACTCCTCAACCTGCACAGAAGAAGAAAAATCAAGTTAAAGAAACTGTATACGAATAGTCAACTAGCAAACCAGTCCAGAAAAAGTTGACTAGAAGTCAAATATCAAAGGACAAGGGTAAAACAGTGGTCACAGATGAAATTTTGGGTTTAAAGGGTAATTTGAATGATATTATATAGGTTATTGATATTGAATAAACTCCTCTGGTTCAGGCATACTTCATAAAATTGGATGAAAGTAAACCTAAGAAGATGAAATCTTCCAAAAAGTTAGATTTTGATGATGAGATTTCAGAGTTTGTTTCCAAGCCTAGAAAGCCTTTGACTAGGAAATCAAAAAAATGGCAGGAGCTAGATATGGAGGTAGATAAAATAGGAGAGGTTTCCAATGTTTATGAAGAGCCCATAGACCTATCATCACTAATGCATGAAGGTGACAGAAACAGAGTTTTCAACACTCAAAGAGAAAAGAGCAGTTATGAAGAAGTTAAAGAGAATTTGAGACTTGCTAATCTTGAAATTTCTAAACTTAAGAAGAAAGAAAGAAGACATGCTGCTGAGAAGACAAAATTTAACAGACTGAGAGCTCTATGGGAGGTTGAAAGAATTTTAAAACCTGAAACAGTCAGTAGTGAAGATCAGTTTTTTAGTTGGACTGTCCCTGCTATTAAAGAGGCAATATTTATGAGAATGGTAAATGTTAAATTAAGAGCTACTAACAGTGAGCTGAAGAGGCAGATTGAGGATCTTGAGATTCAATTGAAAAATTCTGAGGGTAATCTACAACAAAGATAAATCAGAACAGTAAGTTATAATTTCTTAATGTAGTTTTGTTGTGGAGAAGGACTTCACCTTTTGAAAACATTTCAAGGATGACAAATGTTGAATATTAAAGCCTATATACATCATGGAAAAAGTGCAAGAAGTTTTTAAAAAATGAGATTTTTGAAAAAATTTGTGTAAAAATACATGCTCAGCAGTTTCATAGCACGCTACAAAACTGCTGTAGATGACATACACATCAGTTTCGTAGCGCGCTACGAAACTACTGTAGGTGTAGTTTTGAGCATTTTGTTAAGGTTTCAAGAGGTAAAACATCTGGTTTTTGAAGTGTTGATGTTGCTAGAATATACAAAGGGTTCACAAACGAAGTTCCAGATGTTAAAGTAGAATAAATTGGATGTTAAGAGATGTTTACAAAGACATAGTTACTGTGCTATGAAAACAACTGATATTTTCGTAGAGCAGACACATCAGCTCTCTTTACACTCTTTCAAGGACTTAATTTTGCACAGGTGGAAGGGCATGGTTCTATGGAACTGATAACACATGCCACTTGTCTAAAAAGGTCAATTTTTGTCAGCAAAAGGATTCGAGGAGCATAAATGAGGGTTAAAGCTATATTGCAGGAAACATGTTCCTAGTTTTCAAGATAGATAGGGGATAAGTTAACAGAATATAACAACAAGGTTATGGACACCATCAAGGTCGAAGATAAGGAGGAGAAGTTTTCAAACATAATATTTAATTCCTAGATAAGGTTTTTTTAGTCATAATAAGGAGTTTTACTGCTAATTGTATTAGGACTCTAGAACAGATAGTCAACTGTCACATGTAATTAATAGTCTGTTTTAGGAGTAAATAGGTGTCAAGTTAAGAAATTTAAATTCTCCTCAAGTTAGATAAGGGAATCCAATATTGTAATGATGGATCTATAAGATACATGAGGTCAAATTCCTCAAGGTTGGAAATTTTCATTAACAAGCAAACTATGTTACTATAGCAGACTGTGTGTTTTTATCATAATATAGATATTGGCTTACTACTCAGGATTCAGAAAGAGTTTTTAATGTGTGATTTTCCTATGGCTTTCCTTATCTATCTATTTGCAGTTGTATAAACATATGTTACTTAGAACTCATTGGAAAATGATCTAACTTCCTGTATATGTTTGTAAACTGTGTTTTGTTCACTCTGTTACTGTTTTGTTGATACACCTAAAAACTCTAAAATGCTCTGACTTCCATGATAAGCCAAGTTTGATGTTTTGTGGAAACATACCTTGACTCCATAGCCCAATATATGTTTGTTGATCAGTAATTCAACCAATCATATACTTTTATCCAATTTATTCCTAGAGTTAGCCATCTAATCTTTAATTCAAAATCTTAAACCTAGTGAGAGAGCCCTCTCAAGTTGAGGAGGCTAAGCCTCAAATAAAATTTTGGATTGAAAGAGTTACTCAGAGTATACTTGATGAGAAGCTTATCAGGGTCAGATTTTGTGATAACATTTTGGTGCGTCTACTGGGAGCCTGAATATTACTCATTCCCGAAATCAAGAAGCTGAACTTCGAAAGGTAGCAGGAGCTCAGAAAGTTTTTCGAGGCTGCAATCTACCTTGGTGAATCCATACATTTTAAAAGTTTAAAGGTGGCTTCAATAAGGAGATATACACAGATAAATCCTCATCCTAATCCACCTACCGCTATGGACAACCCAAACACTATTTCAAGAGGTAGTCAAAGAATTTCAAAAATATCAAGTACTCCATCTCATTTGAAATATTTCTCCTCTGAAACATTAAGAAGTCCTGAAGAAAAAAGAGTTGATGATAAAATTCATGAAGTTTTGTTTAGGTCAGAAAGTGAAAAGGAATTCATTGATATTATCTTAGACTTGCAAAGGAGAGGAATTGACACTTCAGCCCTAATAACCCAAGAGGACAAAGAGGAATTTTGGGGAGTTGTTACCTCTAAGCTGGTGTTAGAAAAAGAGTCTTTAGATAAACTTAAAGAACTTGACCCTTTTGAAGTCCTACTAAAATCAAAATTTGGTTTTCCCCTTCCAAATTGGAGCTCAATTGTTAGTGGCTTGCAGAAACCAAGTAGTCCTCCTCATATTAGTTCTTCATATTCTATTTATGTCATTCCTAAAACTACTTTCCATCCTTCAAGCATGGATTCTCCTGCTAGGTATGCACCACTTGTACTCCTTGTTGTTTTGCATGATCTTCCTAGTAAATATGCTGCTAGGATCCCTACTTGGGGTGGTGATGAAGAAATTACAGGAAAGGAATATGTAGACAGATTTAATGATTTTATAGACAGGGAAGAAGTTGATGATGAAGATGTGAAATTAAGGTTGTTTGCACAGAGTTTTATTGGTGAAGTTATAAAATGGTTTAAAGCCCTTACACTAGGAAGTATTAGAAATTGGGATGAGTTTGAAGATAAATGTTTAAAGAAATGGGGAAACATAACCAATCCAGTTCAAGAACTTACTGAATATAACAGCCTTAGAAGGGCAGTTGATGAGTCTCTCCAAAAATTTTCAAAGATATTTAATAAAGTTTTTTATTCAATTCTAGCTCATTTGAAACCTCCAGAAGCCTTGGCACAAGTGAGATATGTTGAAGCATTTGATTATGAATTTTCTATCTTGTTAAGAGAAAGAGAATCACCTACACTTGCTGAAATGCAAAGTGATGCAGTTAAAGTGGAGGTAAACATGATAGCTGCTAAAAAGTAAAAAATGGGAAAAAATAAATTGAAAGAAGAAGAGAAACCTTCCACTTCAACTTCTGAAGATAAATTTGATTCAATGATGAAAAACATGGAGAAGTTGATGGATAGGTTAGCTCTTGGAAACACTTCAGCTTCCCCTGTGCAACATGAACCTCAGTTTAGAAATCCTCAATTCAAGAGACCTCAGAACCAACAAAGGCCAAGAGAAAATAGAAATCAGCAGCCTGATCCTCCAGTGAGACCTCCTTTTCAGCAGAATTTGGTAGATGAAGAAGATGAGCCTGAAATTCCTAAAGAATCCATCCATTGTCTTGATGAAGAGATGTCAGGAATTTTCTTGACTAAGGTAGAGCATGATGAGTCAGATTTTGCTAATCAAGGGAGAGAATCGTCATATTATTTTAAGGGATATCAGCATGCCATTTTTGATATGCAAAATCAATATAATCTCAGAAACAGAAATGTACCTATCATTGAAAGAAAAACACAGCCTAAGAAAGATGCTCCGAAGGTTGCTGAAGCTAGAAATGATACCCAAAATGTTGTTGAAGGTAAAAAGGACACTCCACTTGGTAAGAAAGATACTCAACCTCTTCCTCTTATCAAAGAAGTTGAAAAATCTGTTTCTGTTTTTAACCTTGAGAACGAGATTTCAAAGATTAAGATATCAGTCCCATTTAGCGAGATTCTCAAGGTAAATGAATATATAAGTAAGATTGTTAATTTTTTAAACTCACAACCATGAGCTGCTGATATTTTGAATGTTCAATAAGATAATCCTACTATATATTTGGGTCCAAGGATTACAAATCACAAGACCATATAAGGATTTATTTTCCTTTGATTCAAAAAGAGTTCAATGTATTGGTCTAATCAAGGATGTTGTTGTTGATCTAACACAAATCCCAGCAAAGACAGTTGTTATGGACATTGTTGTGGCTGATGTTCCTCCAGAGTTTGGTATGTTATTTTCAAGATCATGGGAAGCGAAAATCAAAGGCACAATGCATATGGACCTTACCTAAGCCACTACTCCAGTTTTTGGTGAATAAAGGAGATTGTATCGAGATACTAGAATGGCTTACATGGTAAGTAGAAAAGATAAGCCTCAGAATTTTCCTATTTATGCCTTTGATACTGAGCTTGGATTTGCCATTATTTTTAATGAGTCAGTTGATAGCGTTGATGAATAAATAAGAGCAGAAAATAAGAAAACAGAAAATCAGCAAGTAAATGACAAACAGATGGAAGAATGGTGGTCACTGTACTTTGATGGATCAGTAGGAAAAGAGGGGGTAGGAGCAGGGATTTGGATTACAATTCCAACCGATGAGAGTGAGTTTTACTCTTACAAATTGAATTTTGATTGCACAAGCAACATGGCTGAATATGAGTCTTTGATATTGGGGCTAGATCTTCTTAAAAAAATGAAGACCCAAAATATTTCTCTTTTTGGAGATTATGAATTGGTTATTAGACAAGTGGAATGTGTTTATCAAAAAAAGGATGTAAGAATGAGAGCTTACAAAAATTTATTTTTAGACATGTTGGATAATTTTAAATCTTTTTCCTTCATAGTCAAATCTAGAGATCAAAATTCCATTGTTGATTCTCTTATTGTCTTTTCAAGTCTCTTCATCATTCCTATACATTCAAAGGAAAAATATGAGATTGAAGTTTGTCATAGACCAGCCATATCGGACAATATCACAAACTGGAAAGTTTTTGAAGATGATCAACAGGTAAAGAATTTTATTGAGCTGAAAGAAGAGTTTGAAAGTACTCATGTAGATCAGCAAAATATGTTTGTTGAGTCTAAAGGAAATTCTGAAATTTTGCAATTGAAGAATAATGCAATACCAAAAGGTCTTATTCCTCTTGAGAAGCTTTTTGATAAAAATGATGTTTTTAAATCGCCAAAATTACAAGCTAATGAAGAGGAAGTAGAGAGTTGTAATATTGGTACATAAGC
Organism: Pinus albicaulis; assembly: GCA_034641835.2. Taxonomy (NCBI): domain Eukaryota; kingdom Viridiplantae; phylum Streptophyta; class Pinopsida; order Pinales; family Pinaceae; genus Pinus; species Pinus albicaulis. The sequence goes on from CM076582.1 coordinate 1,649,109,069, forward strand.
TTTGCCTAAAATGATAAAAATTTCAAGGTTCCTTTCAGCTGATATGAAATTCAAATATATTGAAATGATGAGGAGGTTTATGGATGTTTTTGCTTGGAGTTATGTTGATTTAAAGGAGTATGATCCTTCCATTATTGAGCATAATATTCCTATCAAAGAAAATGAGAAACCATTTAAACAGAATTTGAGGAGAATCAATCCCCTTCTCATGCCATTGATTGAAAGGGAGATTAAGAAACTCTTTGATGCAAAAATCATTGTCCCAATCAGATTCTCCAATATGCTTGCAAATTTGGTACCGGTTAGAAAGAAGAATGGAGAAATCAGAATTTGTATTGACTTCAGAAATTTGAACAAAGCATCACTAAAGGACAATTATCCTCTTCCCAAGATGGATACAATTCTGCACAATATTTTTGGTTCTCAAAGAATTTCAATGCTTGATGTTTTTTCAGGTTACAACCAGATTCTTGTACATCCGGATGATCAGGAGAAAACAGCTTTCACAACACCATGGGGCACATTCATGTACGCCAAGATGCCTTTTGGTCTCATGAATGCGGGAGCTAAATTCCAAAGAGCAATGGACATTGCTTTTTCTGAAGAAAATGATAGGTTGGTGGTTGTTTATCTTGATGATATAACAGTCTTTTCAAAGAAAGAAGAAGATCATTTGAAACACTTAGAAAAGGTTCTGCTAAAATGTAGAAGGTTTGGTATTTCCTTTAATCCTACTAAAATCATTTTTTCTTTAACTTCAGGAAAATTACTTGGTCATATCATTTATGAAGATGGAATTAGGATTGATCCTAATAGAGTTAATGCAATTCAAAAGGTAGATTTTCCAAGAAGTAGGAAAGAGATTCAATCATTTCTTGGAAAAGGGAATTTTGTTAGACGATTCATTCCTAACTTTGCTGAGATTGTCAAAGATATTACAAGAATGTTAAAGAAAGGAGTTGATATCAAATGGACATCTAAAGCTAAAAAATATTTTGAGCAAATCAATAAGGCACTCACACAAGCACCAGTACTCATCAGCCCAGATTTTTCCAAAGAATTTCTAGTTTTTACATTTTCTTTCGAAAACACAATTGCTGGATTTTTGCTACAAAAAGGAAAGCAAGGTATTGAAAAACCTATTTCTTTCTTTAGTAAAACATTAGAAAATGTTGAGCTAAAGTATAATATTCTATAAAAACAAGCCTATGCTTTGGTGAAAGCTATAAAAGATTTCAGAATTTATATTTTGCATTCTCACATCGTGGCATATGTTCCAAGTGTTGTGGTAAAAGGCATTCTAACTCAGGCGGATCCTTATGTTAAGAGGAGAAAATGGATCGCAAAATTGCTGGAATATGATATAGACATCAAACCAACCAATTTGGTGAAGGGACAAGCCTTAGCGAAACTAATGACTCGGTCAAATCTGGACTGTCTAGACATAAATCTAAATGTAGAAATATCAGAAATTTCTGATGATGAAGAGGAAATGGTTGAAATTGAAGAGAAATACATAATTTCTGAGTGGTATAAGGATGTTTTTTTTGTCCTACGACATCACAAGGCTCCTGCTGATCTAAAAAAGTATAAAGAAAGGTTTGTAAAGTTAAAATCTTTGAGATATTTTGTATATGACAGAAATCTATTTTGGAAAGATACAGGAGGAATTTTGCTGAATTGTCTAATTAAAGAAGAGGCTGATAAAGTCATTGAAGAATTTCGTCAAGGTGATTGCGGAGGACACAATTATTGGAAGGCTACAGCAAATAAGATTCTCAGAGCGGGATATTTCTGGCCAACAATGTTTAAATACATTTTTAAAAGAATTGTTGCATGTCACGAATGCCAAATTTTTGAAGGAAGAAGAAAGCTTGTACCTCTACCTTTGGTTCCTATATATGTGGAAGCTCCTTTTCAGTAGTGGGGGTTAGACTTTATTGAAGAGATACATCCACCATCATCAGGGCAGCATCACTAGATTCTCACACCAATGGACTATTTCACCAAATGGATAGAGGCGATACCAACAAGGCAAGCTAATGACTCTGTAATTATTTTTTTTCTAGAGAATAATATATTGTCTAGATTTGGCTGTCCCATGAAGATTATAACAGATAATGCTCAAGCATTTAAGTCCAATAAAATGATAAATTTCTTCCATCAATACCATAATACTTTTGGACACTCTACTGCATACTATCTGCAAGGGAATGGTCTTGCTGAATCATCAAATAAGAGCATTGTAAGGATCATTAAAAAGGTATTGCAGGAGAAAAAAAATCTTGGCACTTAACACTGAAGTATGCCTTATGGGCTGATAGGATTTGTGCAAATAGGTCAATTGGAAATTCGCCATATGAACTTGTCTGTGGTGCTGAAGCTATTTTTCCAACATCACTTGGGGTACCAGTCATGAATTTAATTCAAGAACTTGAAGAGGAACCAAATTCCATTCAGAGGAGGATCAACCAGCTGATAGCCTTGCAGGAAAAGAGAAATGAAGTCTATGACAGCCATCAATAGGTTCAAAACAAAATCAAGAACACATTTGATAAGAAGATCAAAGAATATAGTTTCCAGCTACAAGACAAAGTGTTGAAATGGGAGGCCAAAATTGAGGAAAAGGGCAAGCATGGTAAGCTTGAGAATTTATGGAAGGGTCCTTTTAATATTTCTGGTTTTCATGGGAAAAACACTTATATATTGCAAGAAATTGATGGAGGATCATATGCTGGAGGGCCTGTTAATGGCAGGTTCCTAAAGCATTATGCTTGTTTAATTTTTATCAGCCACTCATAAAATTGTACATATTCCATCTTTTTCAGTTTTATTGCTAATATTGACAAGCTGAAACATAGATCTTAAGCCCGAGGTGAAGGCCCAAAATTTTTGAAGAAGATGTTTGTCAACACAAATTTCTGTTATTATAAAAAATGGATAGCACTGGAGCTACGGGTTCTTAGTGTACCACAGGGGCACACTATCCCAAGTGGAGCCACTGTTATCACTATAAAATTTTTCCAAACTTGGACAGTTTGCATTTGTTTCTAAGTCATAGGGTTAGAGTCTCATTTCCATCATCAAATAAAGTCCAAAAACCTTGTTTCACACTTTAAGGATCCCATATTATGTTTCTAAAGTCATGTGTTTATTCATTTTGAAAAAAAAATCGAATAAGCCACGAAACCACGTTTTTGTAGCACAGACAGTGTTAAAAACTGCTTTTGTGCTACGAAAACGCTGCTCTTTTCATAGTGCAAAACCCTGAAATTACATTACATAAGCTACAAAATCAAGGATTCGTAACCAATCTTGTCTAGCTGTCAAATCCATCAAATTTCGTTAAATTTTCATGATTAGGTGTCAGTCCACGAATCCTTTATCACACATGAAACCATTCATAACCATCATGAGATTCGTTAGGGGTCATTTATCATTAGTCATTTTTAAATTTGAAAAGGGATGGTTGTTCTTGGTTGTATTGTCTCATGCAAAAAACTCTTGGTGCATGTCTTTCTTCGAACGATAAACTTCTGCTAAGCAGAAACCAGAGCTTCTCTCAATTTTCAAGCGAGGCTAAATGAGTTATCAAGCAAGGTTGAACCAGTTATCAAGTGAGGCTGAACCCTTAATCAAGCAAGCCAGTTTCTCTGAAATCAAATGAGGCAGTTATTATAGTTTTTTTGAAGCCGCGGGGATTTCGAGGGAAAGATAACAGAGGAAAAAAGAAACCACAGGTCAGGCCACTATTTGAGAACGGAACCTAAAGGCATAGAGGCTCTCACCAAGGATAAATCAGTTGAAGAAGCCTTCAAGAAGGCAGGATGTTGGAGATTTCGTGAAAATCTACAAGGAGGTCATAATCAAGTCACAAAATAATTTTCCATTAATTTCACAGGTTCAAATAAAAAGGTTGGATTTTTAAACTTGCCAATTTCTCCTGAAATTATATCATTAGTGACAGAGATTCCAAGGGGAGAGGAAATGTGGTTCAAGAACTTCAGGTTTGAAATGGAACCTTGTAAAATATTTTTGAAGCCAGATTTTGTGGACACAGATTTAACCAAAGTAGTGCCAAGAGGTTATGTCAAGAATACATATGCTAATCTGCTCTCCAACATTCAAAGGTACTTCACTTGTGAAGGAAGATACCATAAGGTGTATTCTTATCATTTAAAACTCTTATTGCATTTCACTGGAATAATTTATCTAGATTTACCTTTCTTCCTGTTTTGAAGTTTGGCCAAGATGGAAGATATGGTGCAGATGAAAACTCAGGCATGTGAAACTTCATTATTCCATCATGGTCTAGTTAAATTAATAGTTTTGTATGAACTTCAGAGGGTGAATAGAGAATGGTCTACATTTTTGTTTTTTTGTGGATTTGGGGTGGAAACACATTGAACGGGTGTTAGCCCTAATGCTAAGGAAAAATCACCATAAGAAACTAGTGACCCTACAGAAACAATATCAAAGAGATTTGTCAAGATTAAGCTCAGAAAACAAGTAAAGGAGCCAATGATTAAAACATCACTGATTATTCAAGAGAATATTCAGCCTGCACAAAAGAAGAAAACTCAAGTTAAAGAAACTATACAGGAACAGTCAACTAGCAAACCAGTCCAGAAAAAGTTGACTAGTAGTCAAATATCAAAGGAGAAGGGTAAAACAGTGGTTACAGATGAAAGTATGGGTTTAAAGGGAAATTTGAATGATATTCTACAGGCTATTGATATTGAAGAAACTCCTCTGGTTCAGGCAGAATTCATAAGATTGGATGAAAGTAAATCAAAGAAGATGAAATCTTCCAAAAAGCTAGATTTTGATCATGAGATTTCAGAGTTTGTTTTCAAGCCTAGAAAGCCTTTGACTAGGCAATCAAAAAAATGGCAAGAGCTAGAAATGGAGGTAGATAAAATAGGAGATGTTTCCAATGTTTATGAAGAGCCCATAGACCTATCATCACTAATGCCTAAAGGTGACAGAAACAAAGTTTTCAACACTCAAAGAGAAAAGAGCAGTGTTGAATAAGTTAAAGAGAAGTTGAGACTTGTTAATCTTGAAATTGCTAAAATTAAGAAGAAAGAAAGAAGACATGCTGCTGAGAAGACAAACTTCAATAGAATGAGATCTCTATGGGAGGTTGAAAGAATTTCAAAACTTGAAACAGTCAGCAGTGAAGATTAGTTTTTTACCTAGACTCTCTCTGCAATTAAAGAGGCAAGATTTATGAGAATGGTAAATGTTAAATTAAGAGCTACTAACAGATAGCTGAAGAGGTATATTGAGGATCCTAAGATTCAATTTACAAATTCTGAGGGTAATCTACAGCAAAGATAAATCAGAACAGTGAGTTATAATTTCTTAATGCAGTTTTGTTGTGAAGGACTTCACTTTTCGAAAACATTTCAAGGATGACATGTGTTGATTATTAAAGCCTATAGACATCATGGAAAAAGTGCAAGAAGTTTTAAAAACTGATATTTTTGAAAAAATTTGTGTAAAAATACATACTCAGCAGTTTCGTAGCGTGCTACGAAACTACTGTAGATGACATAAATAGCAGTTTCGTAACGCGCTACGAAACTGCTGTAGGTGAAGTTTTGAGATTTTTTTTAAGGTTTCAAGAGGTAAAAAATCTGTTTTTTGAAGTTTTGATGCTACTAGAGGATAGAAAGGGTTCAAAAATGAATTTCCAGGTGTTAAAGCAGAATAAATTGGATGTTAAGAGATGTTTACAAAGACATAGTTACTGCGCTACGAAAATAGCTGATATTTTCGTAACGCGGACACATCAACTCTCTTTACACTCTTTCAAGGACTTAATTTTGCACAGGTGGAAGGGCATGGTTCTATGGAACCGATAACACATGTCACTTGTCTAAAAAGGTCAATTTTTGTCAGCAAAAGGATTCAAGGAGCATAAATGAGGGTTAAAGCTATATTGCAGGAAACATGTTCCTAGTTTTCAGGACAGATAAGGGATAAGTTAACAGAATATAACAACAAGGTTATGGACACCATCAAGGTCGAAGATAAAGAGGAGTAGCTGTCAAACATAATATTTAATTCCTAGATAAGTTTGTTTTAGTCATAATAAGGATTTTTACTCCTAATTGTATTAGGACTCTAGAATAGATAGTCAACTATCACATGTAATTAATAGTCTGTTTTAGGAGTAGATAGGTGTCAAGCTAAGAAATTAGAATTATCCTCAAGTTAGATAAGGGAATCCAAGATTGTAATGATGGATCTATAAGAGACATGAGGTCGAATTCCTCAAGGTTGGCAATTTTAATTAACAAGAAAACTATGTTACTATAACAGACTGTGTGTTTTTATCATAATACAGATATTGGCTTACTACTCAGGATTCAGAAAGAGTTTTTAATGTGTGATCTTCCTATGGCTTTCCTTATCTATATATTTCTAGTGGTATAAACATATTTTACTTAGAATTCATTGGAAAATTCTCTAGCTTCCTGCATATGTTTGTAAACTGTGTTTTGTTCACTCTATTACTGTTTTGCTGATACACCTAAAAAACTCTGAAATGCCTCGACTTCCATGATAAGCCAAGTTTGATGTTTTGTGGAAACATACCTTGAATCCATAGCCCAATAGATGTTTTTTGATCAGTAATTAAACCATTCATACACTTTTATCCAATTTATTCCTAGAGTTATCCATCTAATCTTTAATTCAAAATCTTAAACCTAGTGAGAGAGCCCTCTCAGGTTGAGGAGGCTAAGCCTCAACTAAAATTTTGGTTTGAAAGAGTTACTCAGATTCTACTTGATGAGTGGCCTATCAGGGTCAGATTTTGTGATAACACAACCCAACACAAATTCCATCATACTTCAAAATGTAGATAGCTTCTAAGTTCACATATTTGAAAATGGCCATCATAAAAACTTCCAGCCCATGAATATCTCTCTAAAACTGAAATGCTTCCCTTGAAACTATCTAGGAGCATACAGTACTTATTCTGATTCCTCAAATGTAATTCAATTGTTGTAGGATAAGTTTGAGCCTTTTTCATAGGAAGAAACTCATCCTCATGAATTTTGTCTCTGCTTGAAAATAGCGTCGGAATGAATATCATCAACCTCACCATCATCTACCAATCCCTCACTAACGATGTCATTGTTTTTCTCCCCACTCTTATTGAAATTAAAAATGGATTTTTTTTCTACTACTCCCTCAAAGATATTGAGATGATTTAACCAGAAGAGTTTCCTTCAGTCTTGCCAGAAAGTTCAAGTATATTGTTTCTATCTGACTAGTATCCCCTTTTTCTAACATTCACTTGTTCACTATTTAACTTTACAAGAGTAATTTCAAGCTGGAGTGGTGTCTGAATGTGGACTTGGACATAAGGCAGTGACTCATTTTTCAATGATAAAACTGAATTTCAACCAAAATATATCCAGGACAAGGCCATTCACCATAATTCTCAGCCCTCATTTTTATCTTGCTTTATTTTTCCATGAAATTCTTTATCATAATACCTGTAGGTGTTATAAATAGGAGAACTCCTTAAACACACCACATATGATTTGAGATTGTTTTCCCTGAGAAAATAATCTAGATATCATTATACATCAGGGATGTTGTGGCATATTCCCTATGGATCCGCAGTACCCTCTCCAGATGTACTAGCAGTGTTGTCTCTTTCCAATTATATGCTTCCTTCTCCATCTAAGATAGCAGCAAATTATTCAAATTATGGCCTCAAAGCTTCCTCTGTAAGCTTGTAAAAAAATTTATTTTTTTCTTTCATCAAATGTGCCATGTAGTGTTGACTCCTTTCTCCACTTACCCTTTGCCAATCATTTCAACCACCAAGATTTAATAAATATGCTAAACCATGAAGTAAACTTTAAAGCTACACCTAAAGCATTTCCACAATGTTCTCTCTTCTTATTCCACTGACTTCAGCTGCTTTATATTTTGGAAGTAGTTTTCATATTATTTTTTTTATTTTGACCTTGTGACATCTTACATAATTTATGTAACTCCTGATTTTTTCTGGAGTACCCATAATTGTGTATGAAAACTAAAAATTGGTACTCATGAGAAATCATGAGCTAGATATATTATTAAAATTATTGAATTCCATTTTTAGCTCCCCACTCTTATTGAAATTCAAAATGGATTTCTTGTCTGCTACTCCCTCAAAGATGTTGAGATGATTTAACCACAAGTGTTTGCTTCATTCCTACCAGAACATTCAACTATATTGTTTCTATATTACCATTCTCCCTTTTTTCTAATATTAACATGTTCTTTGTTGAGCTCACTATTTAACTTTACAAGAGTAACCTCAAGCTGGAGTGGTGTCTGAATGTGGACCTGGGCATAATGAAATGAATCATTTTTCAATGATCAAACTGAATTTCTACCAAAAGAAGTCCAGGACAAGGCCATTCACCATAATTGTCGACCATCATTTTTAGCCTTATTTATTTTTCCATGAACTTCTTTATCATAATTGTAGGTGTTATAAATGGGATAACCACTAAAACACATCACATGTTATTTGAGACTATTTTTCTTGAGAAAAACATCTATATCTCATTCTACATTAGGGCTGTCGTGGTATCTTCCCTCTAGATCTGCAGTACCCTCTCCAAATGTACCAGCAGTGTTGTCTCTTTCCAATTATATGTTGCCTTCTCCATCTAAGATATCAAAAACTTCTTCAAATTATGGCCTCAAATCTTCCTCTGTGAGCTTGTAAAAAAGATTGATTTTTTTTTTTCTTTCATCAAATGTACCATGCATTGTTAACTCCTCTCCCCACTTACCCTATGCCAACCCTTTCAAGCACCATGCTTTAAGAAATATGCTAGACCATGAAGTAAAATTTAAAGCTACACCTAAATCATTGCCACAATTTTATCTCTTATTATGCCACTGAATTCAGATGCTTTATATTTTGGAAGTAGTTTTCATATTATTTTTTTATTTTGGCCTTATGACATCTTACATAATTTATGTAACTCATGATTTTTCTGGAGTACCAATAATTGTGTATGAAAACTAATTATGGGTACTCCATAAAAATCATGATTTACATAAATTATTCAAATTATTGAGTGTCATTTTTAGCTCCCCACTCTTATTGAAATTCAAAATGGATTTCTTGTCCACTACTCCCTCAAAGATGTTGAGATGATTTAACCACAAGATTTTTCTTCAGTTTTTCCAAAAAATTCAACAGGTAGTTTGCAGAACAGAAGAAGATAGAGAAACAAAGGTTGTAATAAGTAGAATTGAGTTTATGTAAATTAGAACATAAACTATGGAAAGAATGGTAGAAAATGATGAAAGAATAATAAAATAAGCAGATTTAGAAAGAAGATGAAAGTCAAGGGACAATAGAAGAAGAAAAAATGCAAGATAAAGTTGAAGAACAAGAACAAAACTGACCAACAACAGAGGAGGAGAGTGGACAGATGCAAGATCAGGAGGTTGCTTTGCAAATTGAGGACTTGATTGAGATTGTGTACAGGGAGGAGGAACTAGTGCCATAGAACCAGGATGTCGACTTGATGCCAAGTTCACAACAGGTCACCATTTAGTCTCCATCACCTCCAGAAGAAGAGTTAGCTCCAAGCAAGGAAGAAGAATTTGTTCCTCTTGATGACAATCCATTCATGGGCACATACAATATTTTTTTACACTGAGTTCTAGAGGAAGATTGTAGAATTTCTTGAGAAGAAATTTCTGGAGTACCTCACATCACCTACATTCATTAGAGAAAGGGTGATCGTTGCAGACACCAGGAAAAATCCTAATGCCATTGTTGAAGCCAAATTTCCCTTTGTCAGTGAAACAATATCAAACACTCATTATTTGATGGCCAAGAATAAGAAATTAGTGCAGGACTTACATTTTTACAGGTAAGAGGCAGAACATCTCCATGCAACAGCTCAGAACGCAACTTCCACACAAGTCTACTTGGAGGAGATGAAAGTAGTGATACTTCATGAAGTATCGACCCTTGGAGACACCATGTGGAACCTCTATGAGGATCTTGTGACTTTTTGTGCTATTCTAAAACCCCCCATTATCTTTTAATAGATGGCTAAGGAAATAATGTGGACCCTTTAAATTTTTTTAGATTAAGACAATAAAACACTATGTGATTTATAAGGTAGGAATATGAATTTAAAAAATTAAAGTCATAATCTTATTGGATAAAAAATTAAGCAGAAAAACTGAAATAAACCTTCATAGTTAATCATAAATCACAGTATGTAGCATGTAAAGCACTTCATATAAAATTTGCGATGCAATATTTCCAAAAAGGCATAAAGCGTGCAATAGAATTTCCGAAGAAGAAAAGGCAATAAAAGAGGAAAAATCAATAACAAAGGAAAAAGGCCTCGACAATTTATATTTCAAAAAAATCCATTTGGCGGGACCCGCCCTTTGCCACGTCACTCATCGTAAATTGCAGATTATGATTCCCCCCCACTCCCATACATTGTGACCACGTTCGATTTCCTGATGTGATACATCGCATCGCGCTTTTACCAAATGTCATTTTACTTCTGCTATCTGTTTTGCCGAGATTTCGAGTGCGATATGTATATCACATCTCAAATCATCCATCGCTCTTCCCCTGCCATCATCTAAATTTATGCAGGAACGAAATAGAATAAACATATAACCATAAATACAAAGATGCAGTGGAAATAACACTTCATTTCATTAATATCAAAGAACTGAAATTTGCTTACAGACATAATGGAAATAATCTAGCTAGGGTGTTCTAGCTATCTCTAAGAAGAGATGTGGTAGCTACAGGCCTTTGAACTAAGTTACAATGAGGCTCGAGGGCCTATTTATTATTTAGAAACAAGGGAAAACCCTAAACATCCAAAACCCCAACCCTAAGAGATGAAGCGCCAAAACTATGGGCCTCGTTTGGGTAAATTGGTGTTTCAACTTCCCGGAACGTAAATTTGGCATACGATCTCTGTTTGACGTGAACCATACCTCATTAGAAATATCTATCCGAGGGTCCCAAAAAACGTCGTTTAGGGCCTGAAAATGGCTCCAGAAGTTCAAGACCCGAAAAACTGCTAAAAATAGGAAGTTGTGCCGAAACTGAAAAAATGAAAGAGACAATGGTGGGGCCTCGAGTGGAATAGGCGGGTGACCACCAATATCCACCTGGATCGTTCCTCCCCCCTTAGGAAGCAACGGTCCCCATTGCGTTAAGTTTCTCCATGAGATGAGGAAACTTCTGCTGAACTTGGTCCCTAGTGAACCACTTTCCTTGGTGCAGGAGTTGGCCATATTTGACAACCCGATACAGTTGGATCTTTTGTTGGCGAGTGTTCTTGATTTGCATGTCCATGATACAATTTGTGGTGGTCTTTTCCATGCATTATGGGTTTAACTCTATTGGTGTGAGTTGTTCTGCAATGTTAGAGGTATCCAATAGAGGTGGGAAGTAAGGACGAAGGCAGTCCACATTGAATACTAGGTGCAGACCAAGGAATGGTGGAATACTGAGCTCGAAGGAATTATTCCCTACAGCCTTGGTGATGGTATACAATCCATAACAGAGGGGGCGAAGCTTGTGGTGGGTTCTAGTGAGGTGCTCCTTCTGCAAATGTAGCCACACTTTGTCGCCCACCGGGAAGTCGTGTGGCACCCGATGTTGATCATGGAGTTGCTTGTAATTAGCATTGGCTCTGTCCAATACGTCATGAACCTGTTGGCAGATGTGCTGAATGCACTCGATGAAGCTATTTTCTTTGTCAACTTTAGACTAGATATGACACGAATTGGCCTGAGTAGCCGCAAATGGCATGGCTACGTCAATGGGACATAGTGGATGGAATCCCAAGCCCACCTGAAAGGGGCTATGACCGATTGAGATGTGGAGAGACCGGTTATAACTATGTTGTACATAGGGGAGTCTCTCATCCCATGTGCATGGGTTCTTTGAATTTTACATGCGCATAATGTGTACAATAATTATGTTGACGACCTCTGTCTGGCCATCTATTTGGGGATGGAAAGCAGTGGACTTGGTGAGTTTAGTGTCCAACATTGACCATAAGCTGGAACAAAATGTGCTAAGGAACCTGCTATCCTGATCTAATATGATAGACTGTGGGATCCCAAAATGCACCCACACTCATTCAAAGAAGAGTTTAGCAGTGGCTTCTACTGTGATATTCTTCTTGCAAGCCGCCATAATGGCCATCTTCGAGAATCTGTCGACGACCACGAAAACATAATCATTTCCATGCTTAGTGGAAGGCATGACCAACATGTAATCCATGGATACGGATTCCCAATTTTGACTAGGGGTAGGTAGCAGAGTATATAGGCCTTGCTTCTTGATGGTCGGTTTCGTAATGGCACAAGCAGTGCAGGATCTGATGTGCTTCCCGACATCCTTTCAAAGGTTCGGCCAATAGAAATACTTCTGCAATACTACTACTATTTTCTCAACCCCGAAATTCCCAGCGAATTGACTATAGTGTGCTTCCCATATCATCTTGGCACACTCACTTGAAGGAAAACAAATGCATCCCAGGTGACATAAAAGTGCAACTTGGAGGTGAAAATTTGGAACTTGCGTACCCCCCAAGAGTTCTTTGTATGTGTGGTCAAATTCTAGGTCGCTCTCATAGAGAAGGGGCAAATCAAAAGTCTTGTGCCCACAAGAGTTGAGAACGGTGGTGTGCGCCATGATCGGTGGTTGGCCGAGGTAGTCTGCAACACGATTGGTGCTACCCTTCTTGTACTTGATGTTCAAATGAAACTGTTACAAATATGTGGACCACACAGTGGCGATCATTACGAAAATTTGAACGCCTTCTGTTGAACTTCTGACCAAAAGAATTTTTCTCTCGCTCCTCCCTTGGTGACTTGACTCAAGGGCCAAGTCATATGAGAGAATCCCAACACAAACCTACGGTAGAAATTAGCAGGACCTAGAAATTTGTGAAGCTCTATTATACTGGTTGGGGCTGGCCAATCCCGAATGGCTTGGATCTTGGTTGGATCCACATGCACCCCCCTTTCATCAATAATGTATCCCAGATATTGAACCTGGCTCATGCCATAAGTGCATTTCTGCAAATTGACACACAACTTGTGTTGCCATAGTGTTTGGATTACTTGTCGGATGTGGTGGAGGTGCTCTTCCCAAGTCTGGATGAAGATCAAAATTTCATCCAAGTACACCACTACAAATGAGTTGATGAATGGCCACAAGATGTCGTCCATCAACCTCATGAAGGTTGCGGGAGCATTCGTCAACCCGAAAGGCATGACCGACCATTTGAAAATGCCTTCCTTGGCTTTGAAGGCAATCTTCCACACATCAGAGGGTTTGATTGGTACCTGGTGATAACCAGACTTCAAATCGATCTTGCTGAAATATTTCACCACTTTGAGTTGGTCCAGAAGGTCATCAATCCATGGAATCGGGTACCTATTCCGGACAGTGATCTTGTTCAGTGCCCGATAGTCAATAAAGAGTCTCTACGTCCCATCCTTCTTCTATACCAACACGATCGGGCTCCCACAGGGCGATGACCTTGGTCGGATGTGACCTTTCTACAGTAGCTCCTGAATCTACCTCTTGATTTCATCATTCTCCAGAATAGAGCGCCGATATATCAGCCCATTGGGTAGCGACGCACCTGGGGTCAGATTGATCGGGTGCTTGACCTGATAGTGCAGAGGAACCCCTATGGGTGAGGTGAACATTTCCCTGTACTCCTCCACAACCTTGTCCATTTTTTTTTTTTCGTGCAGAGGAGCCCTACCTGGAGGTTGTGGCCACAATCTTCTTCTTTCCCTGGGGGCAGATCATCAGGAAAATGAATTTCCTGGTTTGGGAAATGAGGTTACTGCATTTTTTTGCAGTAACCAAAGAGATAGCGACAGGAGGTGGTACCTCTGGTATCCTGTACAAATTATTTCCCAAAGTAACAATAACAACGCGAGGTCGAGACTCATACACAGCATGAAACTTCCACAAGTATGGTTGTCCTAATAACACATTAAAAACATCAATAGGAGAAACGTCACATAATACCTCATCCGTGAAGGGCTTGATGCTATAGGGAACGCGGCACTGCTGGCTGATGCGGAGATCTCATCCTTGGTGAAGACACTCGATGGTGTATGGATGTGGGTGAGCTATGGTTGGCAAGCCCAAAAACTTCATGGCGTCTGCTAAAATGAGGTTCTTTTGGCTCCCATTGTCGACAATGAACTGTACTGGGGAGCCCTTTACCCACATCTAGGAGTGGAAGAGACATTCCTCCTCCTTTGGATCTTCTAGTTCCTCCTTCTAGATCTTCATAGTGGCAACAGTGGCGTTGGGCTCCACATCAATAATATGTTTCCCTTTTTCATTCCCCTTGTCATGTTCTGATTTAGAGTTGGAGAATGCATCTAACTCAGAAGCCCTCATCTCGGCCACCAGCAACTGCTTGGCCCGATACTCACTTGTGTTTTGAGTGGAGCTCTTATGGAACTCACACCACTTTCCTGTGTCCTTCTTTGGATTTGTGGTGTTGTTCTTTGCTTGTGGCTTTGACAGGTTGTCTTGAGCTGCCATGCCTTGGCTTTATCCTTTGTTCTGTGGTTTGGGAGCATTTTTCCCTTGCTTTTGATTCGCAGATCCAAAGTCTCGCTTCTTCTATTTTAATTTATGCTCAATCTTGGCAGCATACCGGTATGTCGCACCAAGTGAGGAGATGTCGAGGAACTCCATTTCCTCCTGAATGTATCTGGACTAAAAATTGCGATACTTTAACACTATATTTTTCTCTAAATCTTTGATACTCAACTTTGTGTGTAGGGTATGGAACATATTCATCAGCTCATGCACATCTTGATCCCTTTGTTGTCGCAACATGGTCCATTGTATGTACTTGTCCTCATAGCTCCCCACGGGATAGTATTGTTCCTTGATGGTGTCTTGGAAAGAATTCCAAGTGGGTACGGCTGAGAACAAAGAGGGTTTTGTCTCATCCTTTTTCTCACAGTAGGTTTCCCACTAGTCCTTGACATGGGGGGTAGCTTTTAGGAGTGCAAAAATAATCTTCTCCCGGTCGGAAAAGTCATGAACCGAGAAATATCCTTCTAATAGATTCAACCATCTATCTATGGCATCTGCATCAATTTGACCCTCAAATATGGGAATGTCAAAATTTACTTGTACCTTAAAGGGAGTCGCACCTTCAGAGTGGCTGCTGGATGCAGATGCACCGTCGGTGGGCAGCCGTTGAAGGATTTGGACAAAGTTATCCATCATCGCATTCCTTTGTTTTTCGAGGGCCTCCTTAATAAATATTTTTATAGGATCTCTTGCTCTCTCATCTTTCCTTTCGTCCCCCATGGGTGTCTGTCGGGGTTTGCAAGGTTGATCTTGCAAAGGTTCCACTAGATCGAGCCCTAACTCCTTATACCCTGACTTCGTTGGGGACATGCAAAGAAGGATCGAGAAAAAGCAGACCGCTCTGATACCACTATTCCGGATATATGCAGGAACACAATAGAATAAAAATATAACCATAAATACAAAGATGCAGTGGAAATAACACTTCATTTCATTAATATCAAAGAATTGAAATTTTCTTACAGACAGAATGGAAATAATCTAGCTAGGGCACTAGTAGCTACCTTTGAGAAGAGATGTGGAGGCTACAGGCCTCTGAACTGAGTTAAAATGAGTTTCAAGGGCCTATTTATTATTTAGAAACAAGGGAAAACCCTAAACATCCAAACCCTAACCCTACGAGATGAAGCGCCAAAACGATGGGCCCCATTTGGGTAAATTGGTGTTTCAACTTCCCAGGGACGTAAATTTTGCATACGATCTTTGTTTGACGTGAACCATACCTCGTTAGAAATATCTATCCAAGGACTACAAATTTTGAGTAAGTAACATTGGTCCATGAACCTATGTTGCTCCTAGATTTCCCAAAAAATGTCATTTAGGGCCTCAAAACGGCTCCGGAAGTTCAGAACCCGAAAAACTGCTAAAAATAGTAAGTTGTGCCGAAACTGAAAAACTAAAAGAGACAATGGTGGGGCCCCAAATCGAATAGGCGGGTGACCAAAAATATCCACCTGGATCATGCCAACATTCCAATTGTGATTAAAACCTGTAATAAATGATTTCAAAAGCATTATTTAAAAATGGAAAAGCTTGATCGCATATCAGTGAAACAAGTGTGCTTTATGTTCTAAAGACTTAGCTCACAAATAAAACTACGATGTGGGATGTTTTAATTTAAAATGATTAAATTTTCATATTAGGCATGTGAACCCATGTTTTCATAAATGCACAACAATAATGGTATGATAGCCTCAAGCCTCCAAAATGATGTAACGATTGATTAATTAATGTGTAGGATTTCTACGCATGAAACACTATATTCGTTGTCACTTCAGTTTTATTTCTAAATCACTCCTGCATTTTAAAATATTGTTTTTCACTCCCTATTATCCTTATTTTCAGGCTATTCCAAAAAAAAAAAAAAAAAATTCCCTTGAAATGTCTAAAGCTACAAAGAAATCAGAGAAACCAATGGCTCCTCCAAATCCTTCACCTTCCGCTTCAGAGGTGACATATATGGTGCAATTATTTTTAGATAATACATGTGCTATGGAAAGTGGTTCTTCTTCATGGGAATCAATGTATAGGATTTTTGAATGCGAGAAACCCATGGAAATCCAAAGAGTAGCCACAGTGTAATATTCCTAAATTAGCACACAGTTAATTGGAAAATTAAATTTTGATTTTTCTCTTAGATAGAGGAATAAGAGGGTATGGAGACCCATAAATCTCCTTAGTAGGAATAAAATACACTCCTAATGTTAAAGGAGGTCATCTAAAGGTTGGATTGAAGACCCTTATATGTGAAAAGGGGTTGAAGCATGAAGACTGGGTCAACCTTGACCAAATCAAATAATGCTGGTATGGAAGGAGTGGCATTCATTGAGGGACAACGAAGTTTTGGAGGGAGATTCTATGCATGGAAGTAGTGGCTTTAATGATTGGGGCCCAAGGTGAGAAATCTCACCAAGAATATAAGGAAGAGGATGGCAGCCATTGTAAGTGTGATTGGATTAATATTTTCTTGATGGTATGTTTAGACTTGTTTCTCTCTTCAACTGCTTAGCTAAGATTGCAATGTTGTTTAGCACAGAGTGTTCCCAAGTGGGAATCCCACCTCTTTCCTTGATGAGCCTCTAGGAAGATTATTGCACTACATTTCCACATTCTGGCATCAGTCCAAGCTCTGTCTTACTTCTACATCGCAGTTTTTGTTGAGAGGTGTCTTGAGTTTTAGGGTGTAGCAATGAAGAATTGCATTGGGTGTCTTTAGAGCTAGTTGTGCAGTGGAGGAATGTTTCCTTCCATTGAGAGGCCAATAAATAAGCCCCTTGGGCTTATTTGACATATTTGGCATTAGGCCAAGGAGTATTTATCCCCTAGAGCGTAGTTTTAGTCCATATCTTCGTTATTTTAGGGAGGAGTTGTAGGGGTGGTTGCAGTGTATGTTTTGGGAGGTGATTTCATCAATGGAGGACACATTATTCCATCCGGGGGATCTATTGAAGAGCTGTAGGATTCTACATCAGCTTCAGCAATATCTTATCATTTCTATTGTTGCATCATACCTTCAGCCCTAGGGTTGCAACTTATAATGGCACATTGTGTGCATTTTTCAGAAACCCTCTTGGGTTGTCTTGGAAAGTTGATATAGTGCCTAGATCTGTATGTGTAGCATCTATTGTGGCCTATATCAGTATTTTTGTATCATTGTATGATATCCAGTTGTAGTTATGCTTAGTATGACTATGTTTTAGTAGCTCTCTAGCAATTTTTATTGTAGCAGCATCTCATATTTGGGAGTGATTGTTTATGGGAGGCTTGTTTCTTCATTTCATATGATTTATGCCTCACTATTTTGTACTGATTTGTTGTCCTTATACATAATGTTATGGTTCCATATTGGTCTCCAATATTGATGTGTTGAATTACCCTATTATTTCCATTTTTATGCACTATATTCCTGCTTTTACCATTTGGGAATATTACAGTGGGATAAGAGAATAATCTTGGCTCAGCCTATGGATCTCAGCCATTATGCTATCAGGAGAATAAGAAGAAGGAGAAAAAGATCAAAATGATGGAAGGAATTAGTTTTATCTCATCTCTTTTCAGATCTACGAGGGAACTCACCAAGGAGGTCAAGCAAAGAAAAGTGGAGAAAAGCAATGAAACCACAATAGGGTTTCAAGATGAGGAAGGTCCCTGTACTTCCTATCAGCAAAAGATAGAACCTGTATTGCATAGAGCTCCAAGAAACATACTATGCCCTTTTCTTTTTAATAATAAGACAAAAGGCATGGAGATTGTTAGCTTGAGGAGTTTTGACCCAGGTTCGGAGGTTAAGGTTTTCCAACAAACCCCTATACTACTGGCCCTTTTGGAAATGACCTACTTCCGTAGGCCAAGGTCTCACCCGAAGCAGTATGGGAGGGTGCTGGAACTAGGTTTCCGCACCTTAAGAGAGAGTAGGTAATTCGAGGTAGATCTGTGTTGGAAACTTAGAGGATTCACATAGAGTAAGTCTATTCACAGGCTTTCAGCAGTATAATCAGTTATCAACCATAACAGAGCTATTACCATTCATAGATCTAGTCAATACCTTCGCATCCACGTGCATAACGACAATTACCATCACATAATATCATAAATGTAGCTACAGATATATTCAAAGCATAAACAAATAGCACAGATGTATTCGCATCTTAAACATATACCATAGACTCACATCAGCAGTAAACATAATAGATCCAGATAACACACAAATATTTCAACAACACTTCACATTCATTAATATTCAGATCTACTTACAACCAAAACCAGCCCATGCACACATTCTAGCAGGGTCCGCACATAGTAGGACTGAGGATCTCTGCACACATAGCTAGCAGGAATCCTTACCCAAAATAGCCCAAAAATAGATCTAACAATTCACACATTGCACCAGTCTTAATTCATGCCTATTGTTAGCCCCCCTATAAATTTTTGACAAGGAAACAGGGGGCTCAAATGTTTTTGAGCCTTCTAGGAATGCATTTCCTCTGAAAACACATCATCCTTGAAGCCTCCTTGTGCCTTATCCCTTTGGTAAAATCCTCTCTACTGTATCTATCCAAAAATCCTCTCTGACTGTGACAAATTGTGTTCCTAAAGGCCTACATTTATCCCTTGTATCCCTGCAAAGTGTCCCTTTTCAACCCTTTTGTCCCCTTTGTTAAATTCCCCCTTTTCACCCTAAATTCCTCCCCTAACCCATCTAAAATTTCCCAAAATCCCCTTTAAACCTTCCAAATACACTTTTTTTGGTCTAAATCCCCTTTTTCCCTCTACCGTTACCCTTTTCCTGGCCTCAAATCGCATTGAAAAGGTTGAAGAACACACATTTTGACATATAAGGGGTTTAGCCCCCTTCAGGCTAGCCCCCTTTATTTTCCCTCCACACGACCCAGGCGCTAGAACCTGGCGCTAACCCGAAAGGCACTTATCAAAAATTTATATCGAGAGAATTTTAAAACCGTCGATCTGTATAGATCAAGCAGTCATCATGTCCCCACAGCGTCCACCGTTCAACCTTTTCACCGCCCATTCATCGCATCTCCATCGTTCATTTATTCGTTGATTCGATGGCCCCGAGTTACCCGCCCCGGTGGTCCCCACGCCAACGCGCCCTGTGCAAAAACTGTCGGTTTTTATCGCACCACCGTTGGAGGGCTGGCGGTAATTTTTATTTTGGAGGGCTACCATCGCGCGTTAACGATCGACATTTAACCTAGCGCGATATGAAAGTACACCGTCCAATCCAGATCCGCCCATCCAACGGTGATCGCGCCGCGAAGATGCACAAGAGTTAACCAAGGGAAACTGCACCCATGGCCCATTGTCCATCGCCCTCCGACGCATTTTCAGCCATCGATCTCCTTCTGAGATCGGACGGTCCAGATTTAATTTCATGTCCCGCCACATCACCATTCCACATGTATGCATGTATTTTCGCTACATTTTCATTAACCCCTTATATGTTTCGTGCAAAGGTCAAAGTCCACTGTTTACATTTAAACCTTTGCCACAATCTGCCACCTTTCGCCATGAACATTTTCCGTTGTTCACTGCATTTTCTACCACCCGTCTGCACGACCATTCTCATTTTCCCTGCTACATTCACCCACCCCTTGCATGATTTCTTGACAAGTTTTCATGTTTTGCAAGGTTACGGGAAAGTGGAAATCTGCCATGATTCACAGTCTCTGTTACAGGGATACAGAACACAGGAAAGGACCATTTTTAGGAGCCGAAATTATGGAGAAAGGCTTGGGAAGGTACTACGACAGGGCGCGCATTAAAAGGACAGATTTTAAACCCTGTCAGACCTTCTGGAACCATTTAAAGCACAGATTTCACAGTCAGAGGCAAATGTGGAAGCGACAAAGAGCATCATCGGGAAAACAGAGTGTTTAGGGCCTGTCATTGAAGATTTTGAGCCCTAATCCAATGATTTGAAGGCAGAATATAAGATCAAAGACATCGAGGATCGATCGTAAGGCCCAACGTGCAGAAAACAATACTATCAGGGTCTTCACATCAGCAGAATGTTTTTTTTCCACAGAGGACAAAGTGCTCATATCGTTTGCATGCCTTTTTTCGTGTGCGTGAAGAAATTTCCACCTTGGGAATAGTCCTAAGCAACCAAAGCATTTTTTATGTAGTATGGCGGACTTCACAGTCATTTATTTACCTTTTTTTTTATTCACCAAATTACTACAGAGCACTACAGCCAAGGTACATCAGAGGCATACCGGAGTAAATGGAAGCCTGGAGAAGACCACTCTTTCACCCAAAGAGTGCCACAGATAAATGCACAGGATTTAAAAATGAAGGGGCTTTGGCCCTCTTTATTTTTTGAGTTTTAATGCTTCATTTAGTATTTCACCTACCTCCTCTGCTCTCCTCAGCTATAAAATTCAAGAACGAACTCATTGTAAAGGTTGTTGATCGTTTATCAGAGAATTGCAAGTTGTTTCTTTCGAAACATAGTCTCTGTGTAAAATTGTAAGATAGGCTGAGGAAGATGTTTTCAGACTGAATACCCAGCCATCGGCATTGTTGTACTTGACTGGTGTTGCTCTTTAATATGACAAGCACATTTCTTTGGATCCTGATCTAAAGCAGTGGTGATGTTTTTCTGTCCGTGTATTTGTTTTCAACTTGCAGTTCATTTCATTTCATTTCTACTGGCTCGCATTAGAAATCTGGCAAAGGATTTACCCTTGTTAGGTACCCTATGTTTCTTCTCTCCTTTCCTTTGATGTTTTCTACTAAATGTGTTATTTAAGGATTGATTTCAGTTAATTTAACCAGTGTAGTGGATGTCATTGCCTGCTAGCTGATGTATGAATTAAATGATTCAGTTCTTAGATGTTCTTGTTAGGATTTAATTGAACGAATTCGGAACACTGGGAGGTCTAGAACTCTGTCTCTATCTCACTAGGATCCTTTTCAATTAATTGAACCTTTCTAATATCCCTCAAGCTGGAGGCCGAAGCATTGAGAGTTCAAAGTCTCTCTCTGATATCAGGTCTTTAACTTTGTGTTCTTAATATTTATTTTTTCCTCCTCTCTTACCATTTCATGTCACACAATCATCTTTAAGATCCAATTATTTAGATGACTAGCCCAACTGAAAGCCTGCATATTGAATAGCAAGAAAATCCTTTCCTGACTCCATTGCCCAATGGTCTTGATGTTCCCTGGAATCATCCCTCCTTTGCCTAAAATCCTCTTTGCTCATCTTTGTCTTATATTGAACCCTTCTTTCCTGATTACCAGCAACCAAACCAAACAATCAAACAAACAAACTCTCAGCCTTATAACTAGCCTAAAATCTTAAATTTTGAGCTTCAAAGACATAAAAACTTTGCTTATATAGAGAGATCCCTCTCTGGACCTAGGAGGGCTAGATCCTAAGGTCTGAAAGTGGTTTTGATGTTGTCTCATCTTTTGGTTTTGCCAATTGAGCCAAAACATGGGAACCCCAACATAATGGCGACTCCGCTAGGGACTAATCTGAGAGCCTATAACTGATAACTTATTCTGTTTCCCATTGTCGTCACCAACATAATGGCGACTCCACTGGGAAATTTCTGAGTATTTTCCCTCTTACTACATTACAAGAACCTCAGAAAACCTAGAAAATCTGGTTAGGTTGGTAGTGAAACACTTCCATTTTCAATTCACTTTCTACACCATTTGTTGTATTCCTCCCATACTCTTAGACAGAGTCTGGAAAGGGCCAGGTAGCCTCCAGATCCCACACTCTTTCAGAGGTGACATATCTGGTAAATGCCCTCCCAGTCAATCTCTGGTCAGAGTTTGCTGTGTTTTGAAGATATCCTTGAAAAGGGACATCACATAAGCACTGTGGTGGACAATGTACCCTCTAGAAACATCCTAAACCTTCCACCTGGCAACTCCATAGCTCCTTAAAGATCAAAGAATCCAATGGTGATTAGTAGGCCTGCTGATTATCTTGGTTTCACATAAGACTCCACTGGGAGACCAAAGCCCATTACAACATCAACCACAATAGAAGGAACAAGTAGGGTTAAGCTGCTTTCTTGGAAAACAACGTTCTGGCTTTCAGAACCATTCACACAAGAGCTTATCATGACCCAAACCCCCCTGAAATAGATGACAACACCGAGGGAATCCTCAAGAGATCTCCTACACCTAAACAACCAACTATTTCCATCCACATCCATAGAGCTAACTCTACACCAGAAGATTTTACAGCTCTATCAAACCCATTTTTTGACCTAGGTGCTCAAAACAGTTTACCAAGAACTAGGTCATTCAGTGTTCTAGACCAGCCAGACCTTGAGCTTCCCTGTTCACCATCTCATAGTGGTAAACACATTAGGAATAGAGAAACCCCTCCATCTACACCTCTTGATATTCACTTCATTCAAAACTTGGGGCTCTCCCACCCTAAATCTGCGCATCAATCTTCTGCTGGTCATAATATCCCTGTCATCCATATACCAGCTGCTCAAGTTAACCCTTTACCTCATCAAAACATCATCATGGTAGCCTGGTATGCACCTCTAGTTTTACCTCAGCCTCTAGCACCCTTACCCAATGATTATCAGTCAAAGATCTCACACTTCACTGCAAACAAGTCTACCACATCTCAACACCATGTAAATAGGATGGAAGATTCTTTTGACTACATGGAAATAGATGATGATACAGTCAAAATGAGAATCTTTTCCCAGAGCTTAGGAGGTGATGTGAATAAATGGTTCAAAAGCCTACCTACTAACAGTATCCAAGACCTTCCTGCTTTATATCAGACCTTCATAAAAAAGTGGGAAGTTAAGGCCAACCCTCTCCAAATCCTAGAAGAATACAAGAACCTGAAAAGAAACGTAGGAGAGAGTGTCCAGGACTACTCTACAAGGTTTAACAGCATTTATAATGCTCTTCCACCACACATGAAACCTCCCCAAGGTATGGTTCTAGTGAAATACCCTGAAGGCTTGGATGATGACATGGCCTACCAGCTTAGGAAGAGGGATTACAACACATTGGAAGACATGAAAAAGGGAGCGGTGAGTGTAGAGGTGAATCTGATTGAGAAGAAAGCAAGATTGAGAGCTGAGAAAAGAGTAACATATAGATATGACAATGTAGCTTCCACATCTGACTCCAATTATGACCGCATATCTAAAAACATGGAAAAGCTACAACAAATGATGGAAAAAATGGTTGTCATAGTTAGCAACCAAAACAGAAATCAAAACCATAACCAGAACTAGTGCTTTAGAAGAAACAATATCGCTCCCAACATAAAAAGAGAATCAGATCAGCAAGTTATACCCCCATTCCAAGAGAACTTTCTTGATGAGGATGAGGGGATCATAGAAGAGTCTGAGGGGAACACAATAAACATGTTTGAAGTAGAAAAATCAATCCACAACTGTTCCACATAAGAATATTAGACCTCACCCTCATATTGGGATGAGGAAGGATTATAATCTGAGGATTATAGGCTAGGATTTGAAAATGCCATGATGCAGGTCAGAGAACAATATGAACTCAGAAGCAAAAAGAGTCCAGACACTTCAAAACCAAAGGCTTCTGAGGTTACCATCAAGAAAAGGCCTGAGAAAACTTCTAAATTAACTGTTGAAAGTAACAAATCAACAGCTGAGAGTTCTAGGAAGAAAAAATTAAAGGATAACCAAAACACTGATACACAAAGTCTACCAACTAGTAGCACTAGCACTGCAGTTAGTGCTCCTGATAAAACAATTTCTAACACTGTGCATAGTGAGAATCAGCCCACTGATTCTGCCACCAAGGTGGTGGCTAAAAAAACAGAGCTAAACATTCCAAAGATTCAGTCCACTTTCAATTTGGAGAGTGATATTGCAAAAATTAAAATCTTTGTCCCACTCTCTGAGCTGGCCACTCAGGATGTATATAAAGTCCAAATTTTGAAAGCATTAAATTTAGGTGAGAACAGTGACACGGTCAATTTGAGTGATGATCAACTAGCCCTTCTGTTTGGTCCCAAGATAGAAGGGAAATTTCAAGAAGGGGTAGTACCTCCTTTTTATATCAGTCTCAATATCCATGATAAGATCCTCCACAATGCAATGCATAAATCTAGGGCCTCACACAACCTGATTCCTAAGATAGTTATGGAAAGACTAGGTCTAGAGATAACTCGTCCCTATAAAGATTTGTATTCATTTGACTCTAGCAGAGTAAAATGTCTGGGCCTAATCAAAGACCTGTGTGTAAGCCTTACCCAGATTCCAGCAAAATGTATGGTCATGGATGTTGTGGTGGCAGATGTGCCACCTAAGTATGGTATGTTTTTGTCAATGTCATGGGGAGCCAAGCTACAAGGAACAATGCAAATGGATGGGGCTTATACCACAATTCCTATTTTTAGCCAACTTAGAAGACTGTACAGGGAGGCACAAATTAAATTCCTGATTAGTAGCCCCGAAAAGCCTAAAAATTCACCTTTATACTCTGTACACATAGATCTTGACTCCTTCATTATTTGCAATGATGAATCTTTGGAGGAGTCAGGATGCAAAATCAGAGATACACACAATGAAACAGACCCATGGACTTTAACATAATGGCTACTCTAGACCTAGAGGAGAAAGACGTAGAAAACTTTGAACAGTGTGCTGGAACGAAAACTCAGAGTAAACCAGAAATAGAATGCAGTCAACTGATTAGTTACTCTCCGCAAACTCATACACCACATCAAGAACGAAACAATGGTAAACCCAAGAACGAACCTTTATGGGAAATGAATTTTTATGGGTCATGCACCAAGATAACTGCAGGAGCAGGAATGTGGGTGCATAACACAGAGAGTGACTACATAGAAATCCATGCCTGTAACCTGCACTTAAATGTACAAACAATATTGCAGAATATGAGGCTCTTATCCTAGACTTGAATTTGTTGAAGAAACTGGAGCCCGTAGGATAACTGTGCATGGAGACTCTGATCTGATCATTAAACAGGTGAATGGTGAATATACGGCGAAACATCCCAGACTAAGAGCATATAGGAATGACACTATGGACATACTGAAAACCTTTGTAGAATACGAACTGGTGTTCATCCCTAGAGGTCAAAACGAAATTGCAAATGGACTAGCCTGCATTGCTAGTTCGTATCATAAACCTCCCAGTGACCAACAGATAATCATTCAGACCAAATTCAGACCTGCAGTGCCAGACAATGAAAAATATTGGTAGGTCTTTGAGGACGATAAACAGATTGAAGATATCCTGGTAGGCAGAGATGAGTTTGAATTTTCTGATTCAGATTCTAAATCTGACAGTAGCTGCCTAAGTGAAGAGTCCTCAGATGAGGAAGAATCACCCTGTAACATAGAAATAAACACCTTGAACGAACAGAGTGGAAATCCAAATGAAAAATGTAAAAAAACAAATAGTGAAGAAGTAGAGGTGCTACAGACCAAAGATAAGAACATACCCAGAGCTCTGGCACCTTTAGAGGACCTTTTTGACTTTGATGATGTAGCAAAAAATCTCACTATAGAACATGCAGACCCTGATGTCGAGGAATGCAACATAGGCACTGAAAACAAACCCAAGATGATCAAATTGGCTAAGTCCCTTCTTGCAAACATGAAACGGAAATACATCGACCTATTCAAGGAATTCATTGATGTGTTTTCTTGGAGCTATGAGGACTTAAAGGCCTATGACACAAACATCATACAACACAAAATACCCTTGAAAGAAAATAAAAAGCGCTTCAGACAGAAACTCTGCAGGATAAACCCAAAACAATTACCTGCAGTGGAAAAAGAGATTAAGAAGATGTATGAGGCGGGCATAATTGTGTCTGTGAGGTTCTCTGATTGGGTATCAAACCTAGTGGTTGTGAGAAAGAAAACAGGGGAGATCAGGCTATGTATTGATTTCAAGAATCTTAATAGAGCCTCACTCAAAGACAATTACCCTTTGCCAAGAATGGAACAAGTCCTTCAGAGGGTAGTAGGCTCAAAAAGGATCTCCTTGCTAGATGGTTTTTCAGGTTACAACCAAGTTTTAGTACTCCCAGAAGACCAACTCAAGACAGCCTTTACCACTCCATGGGGCACTTTTATGTATGTAAAGATGCCCTTTGGACTGATGAACGCTAGTGCAACCTTCCAAAGAGCAATGGACATAGATTTTTCAAATGAAATAGGACACTTCATTGTCATCTATCTGTATGACATAACAGTCTATTTTAAGACTAAGGAAGAACACCTAGAGCACCTGAGAAGAGTGTTTTAAAAATGTAGGAGGTTCGGTCTGTCATTGAATCCTAAAAGACCGTATTTGGGATACAAGAAGGAAAAATTCTTGGCCACATCATATCTGAGAAGGGGATTAGGATAGACCCACAGAGAGTTGAGGGAATACTACAAATCACACACCCGAGAAATATCAAGGAGTTACAGTCCTTCATTGGGAAAATCAATTTCCTCAGGAGGTTTATTCCCAACTTAGCTGAACACCTTAGGAATATGACTAACATGTTAAGAAAATGTGTAGGAGTTAAGTGGACTGTTGAGGCCAACAAATATTTTGAATCAGTTAAAATTGCTCTCACACAGGCTCCTGTCCAAATCAGCCTAGATTTCTCAAAATATTTTCTGATTTTTTCATTTGCCTTCAAGCACACAGTAGCTGCAGTTCTGCTGCAGAAAAACCCAGAGGGAATGGAACAACCCATTTCTTTCTTCAGAAAATCACTCAGAGATGCACCCTTGAAATACAACATAATGGAAAAAGTTTCAGATCTCTCCTGATCCTGCTGTTGAGGAGAAGTTTCAGATCTCTCCTTGGTATTATGACATTCTGTACATTCTTACACACCTCAATGTCCCTCCTGACCTATCAAAGACCAAGGCTAGATTCTTAAAGCTAAAGGCCAAAATATATTTCATAATGAATGAAGGATTATACTAGAAAAATGAAAATGGCCTATTTCTTAAATGCTTGCCTGAATCTGAAGCAAAAAGGATTAAACAAGAATTCCATGCAGGAGAGTGCGGAGGCCACCTGAACTGGAAAGCCACTGCAAAAAAAATACTTAGAGCTAGATACTATTGGCCTACACTCTTCAATGATATCCATCAGATGATAATTGCCTACCACAAGTGCCAGATTTTTGAAGGCAAAAGAAAGCTCTTCCCCTTACCTCTACAACCCATCATTGTTGAAGGTCCCTTTCTGTAATGGGGCCTAGATTTCATAGGAGAAATTCACCCCACTTCTTCTGCATCACACAAATGGATCATAATAGCCACAGACTACTTCACGAAGTGGATAGAGGCCATACCTACTAGGAATGCCACAGATTCAGTCATCATTAGGTTCCTAGAAGGTCATATCCTCTCTCAGTTTGGCTGCCCAAGGAAAATAATCACTGATAACGATGTTGCTTTTAGATCCAAGAAAATGGTTGATTTTTGTCACAGGTATCAAATAGCACTCGGTCATTCAACTGCCTATTACCCGCAAGGTAATGGCTTAGCTGAATCATCAAACTAGAGCCTAGTGGCCATCATCAAAAAGCTACTGGAAGAGAACAAAAAGTCATGGCATGACAAGTTAGTGCATGCCCTGTGGGCTGACAAGCTTACAACAAAGAAATCCATTGGCATGTCACCATACCAGCTTGTCTATGGAACAGAAGCAGTGTTTCCTACTAGCCTTGGAATACCAGTGATTAAACTTGTCCAAGAGATTCAGACAGAAGAAGATATCATGGTGAGGAGAATAAACCAAAAAATTCATCTCCAGCAAACAAGGGAAGAGGTCTATAACAAAGCTCTAAAGGTTCAAGAGAACATAAATAAGTTATTTGACAAAAGAACCAAAGCTTCTGATTTCAAAATTGGAGATAAAGTTCTGAAGTGGGACTCAAGGAGAGAAGACAAAGGAAATCACAGTAAGTTTTACAGTTTGTGGCAAGGTCCCTACATCATCCAAGCTACTGTGGGTCCAAATGCCTTTTTTCTACAAGAATTAGATGGTACAGAGCTGTTTGGGGGTCCTGTCAATGGCAGGATGCTCAAACACTACTACTGTTGATTTCCAAATTCCAGTTTCCATTTCCATTGTAAATACCATTGCAGTGTTTTGCTTTCAAGAAAAAGAGAAAATGTTTCAAAAAACAGAGAGAAAGGAGAGGTTCAGACATGCTCAAAACATGAACCTTAGGAGTGCAAAATATTGGCTCTAATATGATCAAAGCCTAAGCCAAAGAAATAAAATAGCTAGTTCTAACATGCTCAAATTTTGAACCAGCAGGCAAAGAAAAGGATCAGCTCTAACATGCCCAAAACCAAAGCTGAAATGAAGAAAATAAAGTGACTTTAACAAGCACAAAACTTGAGTCCCAAAGAGAATAAGGATGCTTCAAACTTCAAATTTCAAGCCTTCAAAGTGTTTTTTTTCAATTTTTTGCAAGTTTCTGTCCATGAGAAATTGTCTTTATGCCTGGATCCACATCAAACTAGACTGTCTAATCCTAGTTTGGCTGTTTCTAAATTTCTGTTGTAGAATATATAGAAGAAATCTGTTGGACAGTCTAATCCCAGCAGATATTAGATTAGGTAGAGAAACATGTGAGACCAACAGTTTAATCTGGTCTCATGAAGTAATAAAGGTAGAAATAGAATAGGTTTATTTTCTTGTTTGTAAAAAATAAAAATGATGTAAAGGGTCTGCTAGTTCAAATGCACCCTAGAAGAAAAAATGCTAGGATTGTAGGATGGGTAGGTAGATTGTTTGGGAAATATTTTCTGCTAATTGATATCTTCACAATTGTGGCAGCTGAAAATCAAAGAAGAAAGGTGGCTCAAGCAGCAGGCATCTGGCCTACACCAAAGATCATTTTCTGAATTCTTGACTCCTTCAAGAAGAAGCCATCCCCATGTGGAGCCACTGTTAGCCCCCCTATAAATTTTTGACAAGAAAACAGGGGGCTCAAATGTTTTTGAGCCTTCAAGGAATTTATTTCCTCTGAAAACACATCATCCTTAAAGCCTCCTCGTGCCTTATCCCTTTGGTAAAATCCTCTCTGTTGTATCCATCCAAAAAACCTCTCTGACTGTGACAAATTGTGTTCCTAAAGGCCTACATTTATCCCTTGTATCCCTACAAAGTGTCCCTTTTCAACCCTTTTGTCCCCTTTGTTAAAGTCCCCCTTTTCACCCTGAATTCCTCCCCTACCCCATCTAAACTTTCCCAAAATTCCCTTTAAACCTTCCAAATACACTTTGTTTGGTCTAAATCCCCTTTTTCCCTCTACCGTTACCCTTTTCCTGGCCTCAAATCGCATTGAAAAGGTTGAAGAACCCACATTTTTACATATAAAGGGTTTAGCCCCCTTCAGGCCAGCCCCCTTTATTTTCCCTCCACGCAACCTGGGCAATAGAACCTCGCACTAACCTGAAAGGAGCTTATCGAAAATTTATATCGGGAGCATTTTAAAACTGTCGATCTGTATAGATCGGGCGGTCCTCATGTCCCCACAGCGTCCACCGTTCAACCTTTTCACCACCCGTTCATCACATCTCCACCGTTCATTTATCCGTTGATCTGATGGCCCCGAGTTACCCGCCTCGGTGGTCCCCATGCCAACGCGCCTTGTGCAAAAACCACTGGTTTTTATCGCACCACCGTTGGAGGGCTGGCGGTAATTTTTATTTTGAAGCGATGCCATTCACCACATGACACGTGTCCCAACACTATTTGAAAACCACCCCACCATTGCGCGTTAACGATTAGCATTTAACCCGACGTGATATATAAGTACACCGTTCGATCCAGAGCCAGCCATCCAATGGTGATCGCGCCACGAAGATGCACAGGAGTTAACCAAGGCAAACTGCACCCCTAGCCCACTGTCCATCGCCCTCCGATGCATTTTCAGCCGTCGATCTGCTCCTGAGGTCGGACGGTCTAGATTTAACTGCATGTCCCACCACATCACCATTCCACGTGTATGCATGTATTTTCACCGCATTTTCATTAACCCCTTACATATTTCGTGCAAAGGTCAAAGTCCAATGTTTACATTTAAACCTTTGCCACAGTCTGCCACCTTTCGCAATGAACATTTTTCGCTATTCGCTGCATTTTTCACCACCATTCTGCATGACCATTCTCATCGTCACCGTTTCATTTACCCACCCCTTGCATGATTTCTTGACAAGTTTTCGTGTTTTGCAGGGTTACGGGTAGGCGGAAATCCGCCATGATTCACAGTCTCTATTACAGGGACAGAGAACGCAGGAAAGGATCATTTTTAGGAGTCGAAATTATGGAGAAAGGCTTGGGAAGGTGCTACGACAGGGCGTGCATTAAAAGCAAAAAGTTTAAGCCCTGTCAGACGTTCTGGAACCATTTAAAGCACAGATTTCACAGTCAGAGGCAAACGTGGAAGCGACAAAGAGAATCAACGAGAAAACGGAGTGTTTAGGGCCTGTCATTGAAGATTTTGTTGGAAATATTGTCATTAATGGAAAAGGATATGGCAAAGGAACTGTCATCTAAATGTAGTAGTGAAGAACAGAAAGAATGCTTCTACCGTTTGAGGTACAAAGATGCAGTATCAGTCAAGGAAACTAGGACAAAGAGGTTATAGCAGAATTGAAGATGAAATATGTATGCATCCTGTTGGAGGATAAAGAAAATCTGTATACGATTGAGTTTCAATGATACTCTGTTAAGTGGATAATACCCAGAGCAATTGGGGTATTGATTGGTTCATTTCTCATACGAAATTCCCTGCAACTCTGTGTAGTGATCTATGGATATCGGGTTGCTAAGGTTACAGCACAGTGAAGTGAATCTGCATAATGGAGGGGTTTAATGGTGCTCTGGTTCTGTAAGTTGTTCGAGGAACCAATATGATCGACAGTAGAGTTATATATATATATATATATATATATATATATATATATATATATTCGTTGATATGAACCTCGGTGACTGGGTTTTGAACCCCTGAATGCTCGAAGTTATTCGCCTCTACCTCTGCATAAGTATGAATGGTCTACGAGTCTCAGCGTTGACTATGTAATAGAACTTGGAGTATGAATAAACCAAATATATAAATAAACATTGAAGTGGAGCTTTAAATCAGTTGAATAATAAGGCTGACGGAACCATGTGCTAAGGCGGAACCGTGATCTAGAGGAACAATGACGACAGTGTGGAGCGAAACCGTGGGTTTCTTTGCACCACCCTTCAACGATACGCGGTATTTCTTGGATGGGGAGCAATTCCATACAGGTGTTGACACGCGTCCCTGCAAAACCGCCAAGCGCACGATAACGATCGTCCATCGCACATTAACAATCGACCAAGGATGGCCAGTGAAATTGCTTTTGTACCGTCGGTCTGAAAGGGGGCAATCAGACGGTGATCTTGCGTCGGACTTGCCCGAAATTTAATCAAGATGCGCGAAGAATAACACAAGTACGACGTGCCATCGTGTGTTATTTCTCGTGCAAGTTGCCCAGGCGATATCCGTCGATCTTGGAGGCTCGCGATCTAACGGTGATCGAGAAATGGACCTGTGCAAAGTTTAGTTTGGTACGGAGGGGCGCATATGTGGGCCAGGGGTCAAAGTTTTATTAATATTAAACTATTCGAAAGCATTGGATTTTTATATAAAGCTCGGATTAAAAGTTCATTGAATTTTTAATTAAAAATAACATTACGGGGGCAGTTTAAAGATTTAAAATCCAGAAGGGATGCCTCCGCAGTTGAACAAGCAATCAAGCGTTGACCAGAAATCGACGGTGGAGATTAAGTGTGGCGGCACCAGCCAAAATTTTCATCCATATTGCAAGAGCCCCCGCAGTGACGTAATGCTGACTATGCAATATATTTGTTTGTCAATTGATAAATAAATTAATAGGAAATAAAAACCCCAAGGGCCAAACTATTGGAAATATTGTCAAAAGAATACCATTAGCGATTCGTGGTTTTGACCCAAGGTTTTATTAAAAACTAAAACTATATAAGGTGATGAGAATCATGAAGAAAGGGGTTTGTGCGAAAGGGTCAATAATAAACGAATCTCTTTTAGAGGTATCTGTATGAATAAACTCTGATATATCTGAATATATGGCGCACCTGTGAATATGATGATGAGATCAACTAATGAAAGATGAAGAACATGTGCTTGCATAAGGGTGATGAATGAATGAAGCTCTCGAAGGAGTATCTGGATGGGAGAATTCTATTCTTAAACGTAAAATCTGAATGAACCTCTAGTCTTAAACGACGGACGAAGTCATGGAGAACTGGCGCATGTCTGCTAAAAGAACACATATGAATCCGGGTAAGTTTTTGTAGATCTGGTCTGCTCTGCAAACATATTATTATTACAGGTCTATACAAGAATAGCATGTATATATATATATATATATATGCAAGCCTTCTACACTGAAAGTGCATATGACAGTTGGGGTTTCTGAAGATTAATATACACAGAAGGATACACAGGATGTTGAATGCATATATTATGGATTAATTCTGATGTATAGGTTACAATGGTCGCACTACGAATATTTTGGCAAATATTTTTTTTGATAGTTGAATAAAGGGTTGCATTGAAACTGTATGAACTAGTGTGAAAATTGATGAAAGGTGGTCTGCAGTGGATCAAACAATTGAAGCCTTCTGTATATAGAAGCTGATGTTATCATCAGGGGGTTGTAGCTCCCTTCTAGGAGAGGCTGGTAAATAAGAGAAGGTTGTAGCCTTCTGTAGGTGGGTTCCTGCGTGCTGGTATAAGTCTGCGCCAGCATAGAAATTGTAATATATTTTCTTTGTAATAAAATATTGAAGACAGAGACTTCAGCAGTGGTGGTTTTCTCCCGAATTGGGTTTCCTCCTTAAATCCTGGTGTTCATATGTGTTGCTTGTGTTTGATGGTTTGTACAGTTATTTCTATTCATCCTTGCTACTTATCGAATGAATAAATGATCTATGTAAAGACATGATAAGATCTCTGGACATACAAGTTGGATGCAGAAATGTAACATATGATTTTAAGAGAAAGGAAAACTAAAAATTTGTCAGTCAGCTCAAAATACTGATTCACCCCCCCTCTCAGTATTTTTCCAACAATTGGTTTCAGAGCAGGTTCTTCTGAAAAGGCTTAACCGCTAGGAGGAAGATCAAACAAGATGAGAAATCAAGATGGAACAACATCTATCAGGCCTCCACTCTTCAACGGAAACAATTTAATCTTCTGGAAAACAAGGATGAGATCTTATCTTCAGTCTCTAGGAGAAGAGGTATGGGCAATTGTTGAAGGAGGATATCAATATCCAGCTGCAGTACCAACAGATCCAACGGAAAGAAAGAATTATGAAATAAATGCAAAGGCGGTCAATGCTCTATTCGGAAGTCTAACTGAATTAGAATTTGTCAAAGTCATGCAGCTAAATACAGCAAAGGAAATATGGGACAAGATCATACTAAGTTATGAAGGCGATGCAAAGGTAAAAAGTGCTAAACTACAAACTCTCAGAATTCAATATGAAAATCTAAAAATGGATAATGAGGAGAGCATTGCCAATTTCTTTTGACGTCTTGA
The DNA here is from genome assembly GCA_034641835.2 of Pinus albicaulis. Classification (NCBI taxonomy): domain Eukaryota; kingdom Viridiplantae; phylum Streptophyta; class Pinopsida; order Pinales; family Pinaceae; genus Pinus; species Pinus albicaulis. The sequence continues at coordinate 1,649,143,360 of CM076582.1, forward strand.
TGATATTGTAAATCATATGAGAAATCTAGGAGAAACAATAACTGAATCTATTTTGGTTGAGAAAGTCTTAAGATCACTAACAACAAAATTTGAGTCAAAAGTTTCTACTCTTGAAGAAAAGCAGGATCTTCAAAATCTTACTGTGGTGCAACTTCATGGCATACTAATTGCATATGAAATGAGAAGAGGAGGACCATCTAAAGTCAAAGAAGCAGTCTTTAAAAATTCTACAAAAGGGAAGGAAGTACAAAAAATAGAAGGATCAGGATATATCTCAGAAGGAGAAGAGATAAAATTTGTAAAGAAACTTCAACTTGGGATAGTACAGTTCAGAGGTAAGCTTCCTTTCAAATTTTTTTTATTGTGGAAGAGTTGGACATTATGCAGCTAAGTGTCCTTATAAAGAAATGCATAAAAAGGGGAAGGAAGTTGCAAGAAGGAATAAGAATCATTTTAGCACTAAAAAGAGTTACTATACTCATGAAGATAGTGATGGGTTATCTGATAGTGAGGAAGAATGTGAACAAGATCTTAGACTTCTCATGGCATTTGAAAAAGATTCTAGAGAAGAAAAGTATACTTTTGTGGATGCTCTAGAAAACAATGATTTTATTGATGAAAACAATAAACTCAAAATTTTCTTAGAAGAGAGTAAAATAACTATAGAGACTCTGAAAAATCAGCTTGAAGAAAAGGAAAAACACAATGAGAAATTAGAATGTGAAGTAGTAAGCCTAAGAAAAGAACTTGAGAAAGTAAAAACTCTGAATCTTAGATTTGCTAAAGGATCTGAAACGTTAGATGAGATTATCAAGGTACAATGTTCTCCTCTTATAAAGATAGGTCTTGGATTTATTGGAGAATCTTCCCAGGCCTCAGCACCAAATTATCTAAAAGTAGTTACAACTGGTTTACAACATGTTTCCACTCAACAAGGGAATAAAGAATCTTTACAAGTAAAACATGATCATCTCAATTCAAAGAACACTAACAGGAATGGCTTTCAAAGAAACACCAATCAACAAATAAATTCATATAGAAGATTTTATGATCGCAGAAATTTCTTCTTCAATGGACAATGTTTCACATGTCACAATTTTGGTCATAAAGTTGTTCAATGTGTTGCATATAAAACCATCATGACAAGAGAAGCAAGAAAGAAAAGGATTGATATTGAAACAACAAAGAATACTTATAACAATTTTTCTCCTCTTCAAAATGAAGTTAAATGTGCTTATTGCAATAACTTTGGCCATGAAGAATCAGAATGCAAGAGCAAAGTTCAGCCAAAAGAACACGTTCCTTCAAGCTCCAAAGTATGGAAAAGGAAGGAATTACAGGTGGAAAATTGTGGCATAGCGTTATTTGCAGAAGATGAAGAAAACCAACGGTACATTGATAGTGGATGCTCAAGACACATGACAAGTGATAAAGACAAACTTCTTACTTATAGTGCTCTAGAAAAGGAAAAGAATGTTACATTTGGAAATGATACTCCTGCGGTCTTTAAAGGAAAAGGGTCTGTGTTTCTAAAAGAAAAAGTGAACGCTAATGAATTCATGTATGTGGATGGATTAAAGCATAACTTGTTAAGTGTAAGTCAAATGTGTGATCAAGGAATTGAAGTTGTCTTTAGTTCAAAAGAATGTGTGGTACGTGATCTTGATACAGGTAAAGCAATTATCAAAGGGAAAAGAACTCCAAACAATCTATATATATTGAATAACTGCAAAGAACAATGTTATTTGAGTAAATCTTCAGAAAATTGGCTATGGCATAGAAGGTTGGGGCATTTGAGCTTCTCTCAAATCAACAAATCAAGTAGACTTAAATCTGTTCGTGATCTTCCCAATATTACTCTACCTGAAAATATCATATGCAAATCTTGCCAATTCGGCAAGAAAACTAGAGTACAATTTAATGCCAAGGAAGGATCATCAAGTAAGCCTCTTGAACTCATTCATACCGACATATGTGGACCTATGAGGAAAAAGTCACCACGTGCTGAAGAATACTATATCTTGTTCATTGATGATTTCTCTAGAATGTGTTGGATTGGGCTTCTTAAACACAAAGATGAAGCATTTGAGAAATTTCAGATCTTCAAAGCACTAGTTGAGAATGAGTTAGATCTAAAAATCAAGTGTCTCAGATCTGATAGAGGAGGAGAATATACATCCAATGAATTCCTTTAATTTTGTGAACAACATGGCATAAAAAGACAGTTTTCTGTAGCAGGCACTCCACAACAGAATGGCGTTGCAGAGAGAATGAACATAACAGTTCAACAAATGGCTAGAGCTATTCTTGATGATTCCGGAACACCTGACACATTTTGGGGAGAAGCAGCACATACAGCAGTCAACATTCTCAACAAATCACATGTTCGAGTAAATAGTGATAAAAATCCATATGAACTCTGGTATGGTAATCCTCCCACTATAAAGAATTTTAGAGTTTTTGGGAGCAAATGCTTTATCAAGAATAATGATGAAAAACTTGGCAAATTCGAACCCAGAGCAGATGAAGGAATATTCCTTGGTTACTCCTCTAGGAGTAGGGCATATAAATGTTACAATAAAAGACTTCGGAAGATTGTTGAATGTATTGATGTTGTTATTGATGAGTCTCCTAGAGCTCCAAAAGAAGAAAAGAAAACAACAAATGAAGATGATGATGACACATATCCTTCTACATCAAATAATAATGATACAAACAGTGAACCCGGTGAAGAACCCGAAGATGATCTATCTGAAAAGGCTCCATCCAGATATGTTCAAAAGAACCATCCAGAATCTCAAATTTTGGGAGAAAAGGGATCAGGTGTACAAACAAGAAGGACTCTTGTGGGATCCTCTAGCAATCTGGCATTTTTGTCCACTATTGAACCTCACAGTGTCAGTCAAGCCAGCAAAGATGAATGTTGTATTCAAGCCATGAATGAAGAGCTTGATCAAATTGAAAAGAATCACACTTGGGAACTAGTACCAAGACCTCAGGACAAAAATGTCATTGGAACTAAATAGATATTCAAAAACAAGTTAAATGAGAATGGGGATGTTATAAGAAATAAAGCTAGACTTGTTTGCAAGGGGTATGCTCAACAAGAAGGTATAGACTTTGAAGAAACTTTTTCTCCTGTAGCCAGACTTGAGGCCATAATAATGTTTCTTGCTTTTTCAAGCTTCCAACAAATCAAAGTTTATCAAATGGATGTTAAATCTGCTTTTCTCAATGGTGATCTAGAAGAAGAAGTTTATATAGAAAAACCAGAAGGTTTCTTCTCTCCTTGCCTTTGATGTTTTCTACTAAATGTGTTATTTAAGGGTTGATTTCAGTTAATTTAACCAGTGTAGTGGATGCCATTTCCTACTAGCTGATGTATGAATTAAATGATTCAGTTCTTAGATGTTCTTGTTAGGATTTAAGTGAACGAATTGGGAACACTGGGAGGTCCAGAACTCTGTCTCTATCTCAATAGGATCCTTTTCAATTAATTGAACCTTTGTAAGATCCCTCAAGCTGGAGGCCGAAGCATTGAGAGTTCAAAGTCTCTCTCTGATCTCAGGTCTTTAAATTTGTGTTCTAAATCTTTATTGTTTCCTCCTCTCTTACCATTTCATGTCACACAATCATCTTTAAGATCCAATGCTTTAGATGACTAGCCCAACTAAAAGCCTGCATATTGAATGGCAAGAAAATCCTTTCCTGACTCCATTGCCCAATGGTCTTGATGTTCCCTGGAATCATCCCTCCTTTGCCTAAAATCCTCTTTGCTCATCTTTGTCTTATATTGAACACTTCTTTCCTGATTACTAGCAACCAAACCAAACAACCAAACAAACAAACTCTGAGCCTTATAACTAGCCTAACATCTTAAATTTTGAGCTTCAAAGACATAAAACCTTTTCTTATATAGAGATATCCCTCTCTGGACCCAGGAGGGCTAGATCCTGATGTCTGAAAGTGGTTCTGATGTTGTCTCATCTTTTGGTCTTGCCAACCGGGCCAAAACATGGGAACCCCAACATAATGGCGACTCCGCTAGGGACTAATCTGAGAGCCTATAACTGATAACTTAGTTTGTCTCCCATTGTCGTCACCAACATAATGGCGACTCCACTGGAAAATTTCTGATTATTTTCCATTTGCAATTCACTTTCTACACCATTTGTTGTGTTCCTCCCATACTCTTAGACAGAGTTTGGAAAGGGCCAGGTAGCCTCTAGATCCCACACTCTTTCAGAGGTGACATATCTGGTAAATTCCCTCCCAGTCAATCTCTGGTCAGAGTTTATTGTCTTTTGAAGATATCCTTGAAAAGGGACATCTCATAAGCACTGTGGTGCACAGTGTACCCTCCAAAAACATCCTAAACCTTCCACCTAGCGAGTCCATAGCTCCTTAAAGATCAAAGACTCCACTGGTGATCAATAGGCCTGCTGATTATCTTGGTTTCACATAAGACTCCACTGGGAAACCAGATCCCATTACAACATCAGCCACAATAGAAGGAACAAGTAGGGTTAAACTGCTTTGTTGGAAAACAACGTTCTGGCTTTCAGAACCATTCACACAAGAGCTTATCCTGACCCAAACCCCCCTGAAATAGTTGACAACCCCGAGGGAATCCTCAAGAGATATCCTACACCTAAACAACCAGCTATTTCCAGCCACATCCATAGAGCTAACTCTACACCAGAATACTTTACAGCTCTATCAGACCCATTTTTTGACCTAGGTGCTCAAAACAGTTTACCAAGAACTAGGTAATTCAGTGTTCTAGACCAGCCAGACCTTGAGCTTCCCTGTTCACCATCTCATAGTGGTAAACACATTAGGAACGGAGATACCCCTCCATCTACACCTCCTGATATTCATTTCATTCAAAAATTGGGGCTCTGCCACCCTAAATTTTCTCATCAGTCTTCTGTTGGTCATAATATCCCTTTCATCCATATACCAGCTGCTCAAGTTAACCTTTTACCTCATCAAACCATCATCATGGCAGCCTGGTATGCACCTCTGGTTTTACCTCAGCCTCTAGTACCCTTACCCAATGATTATCAGTCAAAGATCCCACACTTCACTGCAAAAGAGTCTACCACAGCTCAACACCATGTAGATAGGATGGAAGATTCTTTTGACTACATGGAAATAGATGACGATACAGTCAAAATGAGAATATTTTCCCAGAGCTTAGGAGGCGATGTGAAGAAATGGTTCAAAAGACTACCTCCTAACAGTATCCAAGACCTTCCTGCTTTATATCAGACCTTCATAAAAAAGTGGGAAGTTAAGGCCAACCCTCTCCAAATCCTAGAAGAATACAAGAACCTGAAAAGAAACGTAGGAGAGAGTGTCCAGGACTACTCTATAAGGTTTAACAGCGTTTATAATGCTCTTCCACCACACATGAAACCTCCCCAAGGTATGGTTCTAATGAAATACCCTGAAGGCTTGGATGCTGACATGGCCTACCAGCTTAGGGAGAGGGATTACAGCACATTGGAAGACATGCAAAAGGGAGCGGTGAGTGTAGAGGCGAATCTGATTGAGAAGAAATCAAGATTGAGAGCTGAGAAAAGAGTAACATATAGAAATGACAATGTAGCTTCCACATCTGACTCCAATTATGACCACATATCTAAAAATATGAAAAAGCTACAACAAATGATCGAAAAAATGGTTGTCATAGTTAGCAACCAAAACAGAAATCAAAACAATAACCAGAACAGTGCTTTAGAAGAAACAATACCGCTCCCAACAGACAAAGAGAATCAGATCAGCAAGTTATTCCTCCATTCCAAGAGAACTTTCTTGATGAGGATGAGGGGATCATAGAAGAGTTTGAGGGGAACACAATAAACATGTTTGAAGTAGAAAATTAAATCCACAGTTGTTCAACAGAAGAAGATCAACCCTCACCCTCATATTGGGATGAGGAAGGATTAGAATCTGAGGATTATAGGCTAGGATTTGAAAATTCCATGATGCAGGTCAGAGAACAATATGAACTCAGAAGAAAAAAGAGCCCAGACACTTCAAAACCAAAGGCTTCTGAGGTTACCAACAAGAAAAGGCCTAAGAAAACTTATAAAGTAACTACTGAAAGTAAAAAATCAACAACTGAGAGTTCTGGGAAGAAAAAAGTAAAGGACAACCAAAACACTGATACACAAAGTCTACCAACTAGTAGCACTAGCACTACAGTTAGTGCTCCTGATAAAATAGTTTCTAACACTGTGCATAGTGAGAATCAACCCACTGATTCTGCCACCAAGGTGGTGGCTAACAAAACAGAGCCGAACATTCCAAAGAGTTAGTCCACTTTCAATTTGGAGAGTGAGATTGCAAAAATTAAAATCTCTATCCCACTCTCTGAGCTGGCCACTCAGGATGTATATAAAGGCCAAATTTTGAAATCATTAAATTTAGGTGAGAATAGTGACACGGTCAATTTGAGTGATGATCAACCAGCCCTTCTGTTTGGTCCCAAGATAGAAGGGAAATTTCAAGAAGGGGTAGTACCTCCTTTTTATATCAGTCTCAATATCCATGATAAGATCCTCCACAATGAAATGCATGACTCTGGGGCCTCACACAACCTGATGCCTAAGATAGTTATGGAAAGACTAGGTATAGAGATAACCCATCCCTATAAAGATTTGTATTCATTTGGCTCTAGCAGAGTAAAATGTCTGGGTCTAATCAAAGACCTGTGTGTAAGCCTTACCCAGATTCCAGCAAAATGTATGGTCATGGATGTTGTGGTGGCAGATGTGCCACCTAAGTATGGTATGTTGCTATCAAGGTCATGGGGAGCCAAGCTGCAAGGAACAATGCAAATGGATGGGGCTTATGCCACAATTCCTGTTTTTAGCCAACTTAGAAGACTGTATAGGGAGGCACAAATGAAATTCCTAGTTAGTAGCCCCGAAAGCCTGAAAATTCACCTTTATACTCTGTACACACAGATCTTGACTCCTTCATTCTTTGCAATGATGAATCTTTGGAGGAGTGAGGATGCAAAATCAGAGATAAACACAATGAAACAGTTCCTATGGACTTTAACATAATGGCTACTCTAGACCCGGAGGAGAAAGATGTAGAAAACTTTGAACAGTGCGCTGGAACGAAAACTTAGAGTAAACCAGAAATAGAATGCAGTCATCTGATTTGTTACTCTCCGCAAACTCATAAACCACATCAAGAACGAAACAATGGTAAACCCGAGAACGAACCTTTATGGGAAATGAATTTCGATGGGTCATGCAGCAAGAGAACTGCAGGAGCAGGAGTGTGGGTGTATAACACAGAGAGTGACTACGCAGAAAGCCATGCTTGTAACCTGCACTTCAAATGTACAAATAATATTGCAGAATATGAGGCTCTTATCCTAGGCTTGAATTTGTTGAAGAAACTAGGAGCCCGTAGGATAACTGTGCATGGAGACTCTGAGCTGATCATTAAACAGGTGAATGGTGAATATACGGCGAAACATCCCAGACTGAGAGCATATAGGAACGAAACTATGGACATACTGAAAACCTTTGTAGAATACGAACTGGTGTTTGTCCCTAGAGGTCAGAATGAAATTGCAAATGGAATAGCCTGCATAGCTAGTTCATATCATAAGCCTCCCAGTGACCAACAGATCATCATTCAGACTAAATTCAGACCTGTAGTGCCAGAAAATGAAAAATATTGGCAGGTCTTTGAGGGCGATAAATAGATTGAATATTTCCTAGTAGGGAGAGATGAGTTTGAATCTTCTGATTCAGATTCTAAATTTGACATTAGTTGCCTAAGTGAAGATTCCTCAGATGAGGAAGAATCACCCTGTAACATAGAAATAAACACCTTGAACAAACAGAGTGGAAATCCAAATGAAAAATGTAAAAACAGAGATAGTGAAGAAGTAGAGGTGTTGCAGACCAAATATAAGAACATACCCAGAGGTATGGCACCTTTAGAGGACCTTTTTGACTTTGATGATGTAGCAAAAAAGCCCACTATAGAACATGCAGACCCTGATGTCGAGGAATGCAACATAGGCATTGAAAACAAACCCAAGATGATCAAATTGGCTAAGTCCCTGCCTGCAAACATGAAAATGAAATACATCGACCTATTCAAGGAATTCATTGATGTGTTTTCTTGGAGCTATGAGGACTTAAAGGCCTATGACACAAACATCATATAGCACAAAATACCCTTGAAATAAAATCAGAAGCCCTTCAGACAAAAACTCCACAGGATAAACACAAAACAATTACCTGCAGTGGAAAAAGAGATTAAGAAGATGTATGAGGCAGGCATAATTGTGTTTGTGAGGTTCTCTGATTGGGTATCAAACCTAGTGGTTGTGAGAAAGAAAATATGCGAGATCAGGCTATGTATTAATTTCAGTAATCTTAATAGAGCCTCACTCAAAGACACTTACCCTTTGCCAAGAATGGAACACATCCTTCAGAGGGTAGTAGGCTCAAAAAGGATCTCCCTGCCAGATGATTTTTCAGGTTACAACCAAGTTTTAGTACTCCCAGAAGACCAACTCAAGACAGCCTTTACCACTCCATGGGGCACTTTTATGTATGTAAAGATGCCCTTTGGACTGATGAACGCTGGTGCAACCTACCAAAGAGAAATGGACATAGATTTTTCAAATGAAATAGGACACTTCATTGTCATCTATCTGGATGACATAATAGTCTATTCCAAGACTGAGGAAGAACACCTAGAGCACCTGAGAAGAGTGTTTGAAAAATGTAGGAGGTTTGGTCTGTCATTGAATCCTAAAAAGACCGTATTTGGGCTAAAAGAAGGAAACTTCTTGGCCACATCATATCTGAGAAGGGGATTAGGATAGACCCACAGAGAGTTGAGGGAATACTACAAATCACACACCCGAGAAATATCAAGGAGTTACAGTCCTTCATTGGGAAAATTAATTTCCTCAGGAGGTTTATTCCCAACTTAGCTGAACACCTTAGGAATATGACTAACATGTTAACGAAAGGTGTAGGAGTTAAGTGGACTGTTGAGGCCAAGAAATATTTTGAATTAGTTAAAATTTCTCTCACACATGTTCCTGTCCTAATCATCCTAGATTTCTCAAAAGATTTCCTGATTTTTTCATTTGCCTCCAAGCACACAGTAGCTGTAGTTCTGCTGAGGAAAAACCCAGAGGGAATGGAATAGCCCATTTATTTCTTCAGCAAAGCACTCAGAGATGCACCATTGAAATACAACATAATGGAAAAACAGGCCTATGCTTTTGTTAAGGCCTTGAAATAGTTTAGGGTGTACATTCTGCATTCCCACACCATAGCCTATGTACCAAATATTTTGGTTAAAGACATTTTGTCCCAAGACCCAGATGGGAAAAGGGAAAAATGGATTTCTGTAATCTTAGAATATGACCTTGAGATAAATCCCACAAAACTGATTAAAGGTAGATGCCTTGACATTAACATGGTAGATGCCTTGGATGAGTAGCAGGGATTGCTTGATCCCACTGTTGAGGAGAAGTTTCAAAGCTCTCCTTGGTATTCTGATATTTTGTACATGCTCACACACCTCAATGTCCCTCCTGACCTATCAAAGACCAAGGCCAGATTCTTAAAGCTAAAGGCCAGAATCTATTGCATAATGAATGAAGGATTATACTGGAAAAATGCAAATGGCCTATTTCTTAAATGCTTGCCTGAATCTGAAGCAGAAAGGATTAAACAAGAATTCCATGCAGGACAGTGCGGAGGCCACTTGAACTGGAAAGCCACTGTAAACAAAATACTTAGAGTTGGCTACTATTGGCCTACACTCTTCAATGATATCCATCAGATGATAATTGCCTGCCACAAGTGCCATATTTTTGAAGGCAAAAGAAAGCTCCTCCCCTTACCTCTACAACCCATCACTTTTGAAGGTCCCTTTCTACAATGGGGCCTAGATTTCATAGGAGAAATTCACCCCGCTTCTTTCGCACAACACAAATGGATCTTAACATCCACAGACTACTTCAATAAGTGGATAGAGGCCATACCTACTAGGAATTCCATAGATTCAGTCATCATTAGGTTCCTAGAAGGTCATATCCTCTCTCGGTTTGGCTGCCCAAGGAAAATAATCACTGATAACGCTGCTGCTTTTGGATCCAAGAAAATGGTTGATTTTGCTCATAGGTATCAAATTGCACTCAGTCATTCAACTTCCTATTACCCGCAAGGTAATGGCTTAGCTAAATCATCAAATAAGAGCCTGGTGGCCATCATCAAAAAGCTACTGGAAGAGAAAAAAAAGTCATGGCATAACAAGTTAGTGCATGCCCTGTGGGTTGACAGGCTTACAACAAAGAAATCCATTGGCATGTCACCATACCAGATTGTCTATGGAATAGAAGCAGTGTTTCCTACTAGCCTTGGAATACCAATGATTAAACTTTTCCAAGAGATTCAGACAGAAGAAGATAGCATGGTGAGGAGAATAAACCAAACAATTCATCTCCAGAAAAAAAGGGAAGAGGTCTATAATAGAGCTCTAAAGGTTCAAGATAACATAAAGAAGTTATTTGACAAAAGAACCAAAGCTTCTGATTTCAAAATTGGAGATAAAGTTCTGAAGTGGGACTCAAGGAGAGAAGAAAAAGGAAAGCACAGTAAATTTGACAGTTTGTGGCAAGGTCCCTACATCATCCAGGCCACTGTGGGTCCAAATGCCTTTTTTCTAGAAGAATTAGACGATACAGAGCTGTTTTGGGGTCCTGTCAATGGCAGGATGCTCAAACACTACTACTGCTGATTTCGAATTTCCAGTTTCCATTTCCATTGTAAATACCATTGCAGTGTTTTTCTTTCAAGAAAAAGAGAAAATGTTTCAAAAAACAGAGAGAAAGGAGAGGTTCAGACATGCTCAAAACATGAACCTCTGGAGTGAAAAATATTTTCTCTAATATGATAAAAACCTGAACCAAAGAAATAAAATAGCTGGTTCTAACATGCTCAAATTCTGAACCAGCAGGCAAAGAAAAGGATCAGCTCTAACATGCCCAAAACCAGAGTTGAAATGAAGAAAATAAAGTGACTCTAACAAGCCCAAAACTTGAGTCCCAAAGAGAAGAAGGATGCTTCAAACTTCAGATTTCAAGCCTTTAAAGTTTTGTTTTCAGTTTTCTGCAAGTTTTTGTCCATGAGAAATTGTCTTTATGCCCTGGATCCATAGCAAACTAGACTGTCTAATCCTATTTTGGCAGTTTTTAAATTTTTGTTGTAGAATATAGAGAAGAAATCTGTTGGACAATCTAATCCCAGCAGATATTAGATTAGGTAGAGAAACATGTGAGACCAACAGTTTAATCTGGTCTCATGGAGTAATAAGGGTAGAAATAGAATAGGTTTATTTTCTTGTTTGTAAAAAATAAAAATGATGTAAAGGGTCTGCTAGTTCAAATGCACCCTAGAAGAAAAAATGCTAGGATTGTAGGACGGGTAGGTAGATTGTTTGGGAAAGATTTTCTGCTAATTGATGTCTTCACAATTGTGGCAGCTGAAAATCAAAGAAGAAAGGTGGCTCAAGTAGTAGGCATCTGGCCTACACCAAAGATCATTTTCTGAATTCTTGACTCCTTCAAGAAGAAGCCATCCCCATGTGGAGCCACTGTTAGCCCCCTATAAATTTTTGACAAGCAAAGAGGGGGCTCAAATGTTTTTGAGCCTTCAATGAATGCATTTCCTCTAAAAACACATCATCCTTGAAGCCTCCTCGTGCCTTATCCCTTTGGTAAAATCCTCTCTACTATATCCATCCAAAAAGCCTCTCTGACTGTGAAAAATTGTGTTCCTAAAGGCCTACATTTATCCCTTGTATCCTTGCAAAGTATCCCTTTTCAACCCTTTTGTCCCCTTTGTTAAAGTCCCCCTTTTCACCCTAAATTCCTCCCCTAACCCATCTAAACTTTCCCAAAATCCCCTTTAAACCTTCCAAATACACTTTGTTTGGTCTAAATCCCCTTTTTCCCTCTACCGTAACCCTTTTCCTTGCCTCAAATCACATTGAAAAGTTTGAAGAACCCATATTTTGACATATAAGGGGTTTAGCCCCCTTCAGGCCAGCCCTCTTTATTTTCCCTCCACGCGACCTGGGTGCTAGAACCTAGCACTAACCCGAAAGGCGCTTATCGAAAATTTATATCGGGAGCATTTTAAAACCGTCGATCTGTATAGATCGGGTGGTCGTCATGTCCCCACAGCATCCATCATTCAACCTTTTCACCGCCCGTTCATCGCATCTCCACCATTCATTTATCTGCTGATCCAACGGCCCCGAGTTACCCGCCCTGGTGGTCCCCACGCCAACGCGCCCTGTGCAAAAACCATTGGTTTTTATCGCACCATCATTGGAGGGCTGGCGGTATTTTTTATTTTGGAGCTATGCCATTCACCGCATGACATGCGTCCTGGCACTATTTGAAAACCGCCCCCCCATCGCGCGTTAATGATCGGCATTTAACCCGACGCAATATGAAAGTACACTGTCCGATCCAGAGCCGCCCATCCAATGGTGATTGCACCGCGAAGATGCACGGAAGTTAACCAAGGCAAACCGCACCCCTGGCCCACTGTCCATTGTCCTCCGACGCATTTTCAGCCGTCGATCTCCTCCTGATATCAGACGGTCCAGATTTAACTGCATGTCCCTCCACATCACCATTCCACGTGTATGCATGTATTTTCGCCGTATTTTCATTAACCCCTTATATATTTCGTGCAAAGGTCAAAGTCCAATGTTTACATTTAAACCTTTGCCACAGTTCGCCACCTTTCACCATGAACATTTTCCGCTGTTCGCTGCATTTTCCACCACTAGTCTGCATGACCATTCTCATCATCCCCGCTGTGTTCACCCACCCCTTGCATGATTTCTTGACAATTTTTCGTGTTTTGCAGGGTTACGGGTAGGCAGAAATCCGCCATTATTCATAGTCTCTGTTACAGGGACAGAGAATGCAGGAAAGGACATTTTTTAGGAGCCGAAATTATGGAGAAAGGCTTGGGAAGGTGCTACGATAGGGCGCGCATTAAAAGGACAGATTTTAAACCTGGTCAGACCTTCTGGAACCATTTAAAGCACAGATTTCACAGTTAGAGGCAAACGTGGAAGTGGAAAAGAGCATCAGTGGGAAAACAGAGGGGCCTGTCATTGAAGATTTTGAGCCCTAATCCAATGATTTGAAGGCAGAATATAAGATCAAAGACATCGAGGATTGATCGGAAGGCCCAACGCGCAGAAAAAAATACTATCAGGGTCTTCACATTAGCAGAATGTTTTTTTTTCCACAGAGTAAAAATTTCTCATACCTTTTACATGCCTTTTTCATGTCCCTGAAGAAATTTCCGCCCTGACAACAGTCCTAAGCAACCAAAGAATTTGTTATGTAGTATGGAAAAATTCACAGTCATTTATTTACCTTTTTGTTTATTCACCAAAGTACTACAGAGCACTGTAGCCAAGGTACATCAGAGGCATACCGGAGTAAATGGAAGCCTGGAGAAGACCACTCTTTCACCCAAAGAGTGCCACAGATAAATGCACAGGATTTAAAAATGAAGGGGCTTCGGCCCTCTTTCTTTTCTGAGTTTTAATGCTTTATTTAGTATTTCACCTACCTCCTCTACTCTCTTCAGCTATAAAATTCAAGAAGGAACTCATTGTAAAGGTTGTTGATCGGTTATCAAAGAATTTCAAGTTGTTTCTTTCGAAACATAGTCTCTGTGCAAAATTGTAAGATTCGCTAAGGAAGATGTTTTCAGACTGAATATCCAGCCATCGGCAATGTTGTACTTGAATGGTGTTGCTCTTTAATATGACAAGCACATTTCTTTGGATCCTGATCTAAAGCAGCGGTGATGTTTTTCTATCCTTGTATTTGTTTTCAACTTGCAGTTCATTTCATTTCATTTCTACTAGCTCGCATCAGAAATATGGCATAGGATTTACCCTTGTTAGGTACCCTATGTTTTTGCTCTCCTTGCCTTTGATGTTTTCTACTAAATGTGTTATTTAAGGGTTGATTTCAGTTAATTTAACCAGTGTAGTGGATTTCATTTCCTGCTAGCTGATGTATGAATTAAATGATTCAGTTCTTAGATGTTCTTGTTAGGATTTAATTGAACGAATTGGGAACACTGGGAGGTCCAGAACTCTGTCTCTATCTCAATAGGATCCTTTTCAATTAATTGAACCTTTCTAAGATCCTCAAGCTGGAGGCCGAAGAATTGAGAGTTCAAAGTCTCTCTGATCTCAGGTCTTTAACTTTTTGTTCTAAATCTTTATTGTTTCCTCCTCTCTTACCATTTCATGTCACACAATCATCTTTAAGATCCAATGCTTTAGATGACTAGCCCAACTGAAAGCCTGCATATTGAATAGCAAGCAAATCCTTTCCTGACTCCATTGCCCAATGGTCTTGATGTTTTCTAGAATCATCCCTCCTTTGCCTAAGATCATCTTTGCTCATTTTTGTCTTATATTGAACCCTTCTTTCCTGATTACCAGCAACCAAACCAAACAATCAAACAAACAAACTCCGAGCCTTATAACTAGCCTAACATCTTAAATTTTGAGCTTCAAAGACATAAGACCTTTTCTTATATAGAGAGATCCCTCTCTGGACCCAGGAGGGCTATATCCTGAGGTCTGAAAGTGGTTCTGATGTTGTCTCATCTTTTGGTCTTGCCAATCGGGCCAAAACATGGGAACCCCAACACCTGCCTCTAGACTCAAACTATTCATCTATTTATATAGATGTAACCTACATTATCTTGTGGTCTGCAAACCGTGGTTTTTTGACTCTAGGTTTACCCTTTGACCCATTAAAATGCATTTGGGGCTTTTACCCACCCCAAAACCCCTGCATTAGACTAGTTAATACAAAAAATATACAAAATTCATAGCTTAGGGAGCCCTGTTCCAACAGGCCCCAAACACAATCTTGTGACTCGTCCCGAGTCACTGTGGCCATGGGTTCTACATCTTCTCATAAAGTTTCTTGGTCACATCAACTAGTGGGGCAACACTCCTTCACTTTGCGTAGCAGCATTCTGGGCTATCTCCACCAACTTCTATGAATTTGGGCCTTCTGTGGCAGCGGTGACTCTCTCCAAAGTTTGGTTAAGTTGCTTAACTATGACGTCGACATCCTGAGACAACCTGAAGGCCTCATATACTTAGGGCTCGAGGTGATCACTCAAAGTCTTCTTCCACTGCTAGAGAGCTTCCATGTCGTCTCAGAATGCATGGCTGGTGCGTAGTCGGGCCAAGCACTGAGCAGGGACCAGAGTGCTCAGGGTAGCCTCCATTTGTTCAAATTATTCTTCCTTCAGATGCAATGCTGGGTTTAGTTCACGCAGGAGAGGATCTCGCTGCACCTTGGTCCACAACTGCATAGTTGTTTCCAACAGAACTGCCCCCTGAGCGATCTGACCTATAATAACATTGGTGGCCTTCGTAACCAGCGCAGCTCGCTGGTCCCGTACCTTTGGTGGTGTTTCTAGTTGTAAGTTGGCCTGCAAGGCTATAATCTATTGTTCCATATCTGTCTTGACCACCTGGATCTTGGTCCTTAAGGCCTTTAGCGTTGCTACCAACCCATCAATCTTGGCCTGGGGGTCGCAGAATTCGGGATATCTTCGGTGACGTTTGCGCAGAGCCTACTACTTAGGTGCTCCAACTCTGTCTACTGCATAGCATGAGGGTACATGTAGCCTATGCCTGAGACACTTTAGCAATTTTTTCCTCAATTGTTTACTCAGTTGTGTTGAGATGCTGCTGCACTTGACAGTCTCTATGTTGAATTTATTTGAACAAGGATGCGTGAAGGATTCGCAGTGGTTCATGTGGAAGGCAGGCAAGATCCAACTGTACCTCTGCACAGGCCTAGACTTACACTCTTAAGTCGTGTCGACTCAGTATGAGGGCTGCGTTGGGAAGACGGCAGAGGTGGATTTTCGACGTACTAATTACCGCACTGCTTATTGCTGGGGTTGACCTGGCCTGAATCATACTGGCTTGCCAGGTATCAACCTTGAGCTATAGAGCCCGAAGCTCAGCCTAGAGGCTGTCGACCATGGCTTTCTGCTACTCATCCAGAGCCATTCATTTGTCTTTTGCAGCCAGGGTGACCGCATCTCCGATCCTCTATAGGTCCTCTTATGTCAGCGTAACTCCTGTGTTGCGTTCTAACCTTTGAGCTCGTTGCTTCTTTCGTGGCCCTTTAACAGGGTCACCAGTCTGCTTCCTACCTTGAGGGGATTCATAACCTCCTACATCCAGACCTTCTACAGCCAGATCCTTCTATGAATCCTTCTGCGATGTCGGTTCTGTGCCTTTCTCAGTACTCTTACCCTACTGAGAACCCTTTTGTGCTTTTGAGTCCACTCCCTTCCCAATACCCTTACCCTAACCTCTGATCTCCTTGGCAGTGGTGGGGGGCAACCCTTGTGGTACTCATCCCCGTAGTATCCCTCATACTTGATTTGAAGCCAAGCTTCCAGTGTGGAGGGAAAGTCACAATTAGGCGGTAAATCTCCTCATCAACAACAATGTATGGGAGTCAGACCCATGTTGGATCCTTGCAGCCTCTGATCTGTACATTATGAATGGTTACCCAAAATGTTGCGATGCTTTTGTGCTTATCGTAAAATTTTGGAGACAAGCGCAGCCGAGAATTGATTACAGCTGCGAGCCCACTCTGGAATAGGACCCAGAAGACTTGATTGTCCTCAATACATTGCGCGTCCTTTGAGTCCCACAAATTCACATAGCATGCCCCCTCGCACATGTCTGGTGTGAGCTCAGGGAGGACTGAGTCTTCAGAGGCTTCCCATGCAACCAACGCGATGAGAAGTAGCAGCTAGGAGTAGCAGAATGCTCATCCCTGATCCTGGGCTTCGCGTACATTTGCTAGAAATTCATTGCACAGAAACTGTGACCAATTGAAGCAGACCCCCTTTTCGCATCAGCCCACCAGCTGAATTACATACGCAGGGACGGTGGCAGACTGTAATTTTTGCATCATCTTGCTTGCCAACAACAAGGTACCCATCTGCACACCGGGGTCACTAATAGTGCTAATCATGAACCCCTGCATGTTTCGCTCCACATGGTAATCCTTGCGCACCTTTTTGGTTATATTTTGCTCATAATTTTTGCTGATGTGCAGCATGGGGTCTGGCCCTTTCATGGGGACACTAGTAATACAGTGAATAAATGTGAAATCAATGGGGATTCGATCCTAGATCCATAAGCTACCATCATGGACCAGGGTAAGTAGCTGACACACCAATCGGTTTGTGATGTTGTATTGGAAAAAATGAGGCATCCTCAATAGGTTTAATAGCCCAGAACCAGCCAACTAGCATGCCCATGGCATGGGGACTACTTTTATCCCATCATCTTCCAATACCCTTTCGAGATATAGTTCTGGTGCCAATTCAGGGAAGGCCTCCAAATTGGCCAAGTCATGGTCATTGAATTTTACCTCGTGGAGCTTGCCAAAGGGTTCTCCAATGATGGGTACCTCAACCGAAGTCAAAATAATTTATAGATAGGTTCGCAGGCCATTGAGATTCTTAGGCGTGCATGTCAAGGGCCTTAAAGGCCGAACATAGGGTGGTAGCCAGTTGATCGGTTCAACAAGCTGAGCCTCTTCTTGAGCAGGCAGAGGTCTCTTCAATAGGTTGGGCGAACATGCCTGGGACACCATTCGCAGGGACTTCACATTTCGAGGGGAGGTGCGAGGCTTCACCTCAACCCATTTCGCAGGTTTTCCCAACCCTTGCACTTTTTCTTTCCCCTTCTTCTTTCCCTGGCTTGGTGTGGATATAAACTCCTCAACTTTAGGGTCAAATTCCAGTACTTCCTCATATTCTTGCTTCGTCGAGGCCACCGTCTAGGAAGATTCAGCGGGATTAGATGCAGTCATTTTAGCATGACAAATGAACTTAGGGTGGCTACTCTGTGAGGGGGAAGCATGCTCAGTGATGAAAAAGGCGCAATAGTCATGGACTCGTACAAAACACAAATTGCTCAAGATACACGAAACCCTATTTTGAGCTATCCTTATGCTTTTATAGCCTTGGAGATCAACCAACTGCTGGGTGAAATGTATAAGGTGTTGGGGTTCCCATGTTTTGGCCAGATTGGCAAGACCAAAAGATGAGACAACATCAAACCACTTCCATACCTCAGGATCTAGCCCTCCTGGGTCCAGAGAGGGATCTCTCTGTGATATGTCAAAGATGTATGACTTTGAAGCTTGAAATTTAAGGTGTTAGGCTAGTTATAAGGCTCAGGGATTGTTTGTTTGTTTGTTTGTTTGTTTGTTTGGTTGCTAGTCATCAGGAAAGAAGGGTTCAATGTAAGACAAGGATGAGAAAAGAGGAATAAGGTAGAGGTGAACTATTCCAGGGAGCATTCAAAACCATTGGGCAATGGAGTCAGGAAAGGTTTTGCTTGCTAATCAATAGGCAGGCTTTCAATTGGGCTAGTCATCTAAAACATAGGATCTTAAAGATGATTGTGAAATATGGAATGGTAGGAGAGGAGGAGGCAACACAAATTCAGGGCACAAAGTTAAAGACCAGCTGGTCGCACAAGGATCCTAGTGGACAGTGCTAACTCTAATCCCCATTGTTCCCAAATCTTCCAACTAAATCCTTAACAAGAAAACATCTAAGAATAGATACATTTAATTCATACATCAGAGAGCAGGAAACAACATCCACTACACTGGTTAAATTAACTAAAATCCATTCTTAGATAACACATTCAGAAGAAAAAAATCAATGGCAAGGAGAGCAGAAACATAGGGTACCTAACAAGGGTAAATCCTATGCCAATAGTCTGATGCAAGCCAGTAGAAACGAAGTGAAATGAATTAAAACACAGAGATAGGAAAACATCACCGCTGCTTTAGATCAGGATCCAAATAAATGTGCTTGTCGTATTAAATAGCGATACCAATCAAGTACAACATTGCCAATAACTGAATACTTAGTCTGAAATCATATTCCTCATCCTATCTTACAATTTTTACATAGAGACTATGTCTCAAAAGAAGCTACTTGCAGTTCTCTGATAACCGATCAACAACCTTTACAATGAGTTTCTTCATGAATTTATAGCTCCATTGGAGCAGAGAAGGTAGGTAAAAAACTAAATGCAGCATTAAAAACTCAGAAGAGGAAGAAGTTCGAAGCCCACTCTGTATAAATTTTGTGCATTAATCTGTGGCACTCTTGGGTGAAAGAGCGGTCTTCGTTAGGTTTCCATTTACTCCAAGCATGTCTCTGATGTACTCTGCTGCAGGACTCTGTGGTACTATTGGTGAATAAACAAAAGATAAATGAATGACTGAGAAGTCCACCATACTTATGAAACTAATGCTCTAGTAGCTTCAAACTGTTGTTAGGGTGGAAATTTCTTTAGGAACATGGCGTATAATAAAATATGCATGGGTGCTCCGTCCTTTTTTAGGAAAAAACATTCTACTGATGTAGAAATCCTGACACACTGATTTTCGTGTTGTACCTTTTGCGTGATCCATGGGTCTTCAATCTGATTCTTTACCTTTAAATCTCTGAACATAAGGCTTATATATCTTCATTTGCATGCCTTAAGCTCTCTGCTACTTAATTTAAATCTCTAACTATGAAATCTGTGTGTTAATGGCGCCGGGACATTTTCACAGAGTAATACCTTGGTCTTTTAATGCAAGTCCTGTCATAGGACCTCCTCAGGTTTTCTTCATGATTTTTGCCTCTGCACACGGTATTTTCCTGTGTTTTCTGTCACTGTGACAGCGGGTGCAAATCATGGCGGCTTTCACCACCTCAAAACCCTGCAAAACAGAAAACTTGTTATGAAATCCATGAATGGGGGTAACGGATGTAGTGCGGATGATGAAAATGGTCGTGCGGCTGGTGAAATGGCAGAACAATGGAGAGGAATGATGGAGGGAAGCCTTGGTGAAGGTTGGCGGAGCGCAAAGGAAATTTAAATGAAAAACCTTAACAAACTTGACTTTTGAACAAATATATGCAATGGGATGGGCGGATGTACGGTGGATACATGTGGGGGTGATTTTGGGGTAAAGAAAAGGGGTTTTATCAAATGAAGAAGAGGTGAAAAAGGACATTCTGCAGGGATATAAGGGTTAATGTATGCCTTTGGGAGCAGAGTTTATGTAATCAATGAGACCTTATAAAGGGAGACGGCAGAGGGAAATTTATCAAAGGCAAAGGCACAGGAGACTTCAAGGACGATGTGTCTTCAGGGGAGATGCATTCCTTGAAGGCTCAAAAAAAAATTAGCCCCCTACTTTGCTTTGTCGAAAATTTATAGGGGGCTAACATAAGGGACTTACCATCAAGTAAACAGTAAGAAACCTTCATAAATCGCCTCATTAATTACTGGCCACCCTCTCCTTTCAATGGTAAAATTTTCTTTCTACCTAGTTTTAATGTTCCAATGGCTAGTTTTTGCACATCCTATGCGCTCAGTGCACCCTTGCGCTCCCAGCATACCTTCTGCACCCTAAGCGCACCCCTATGCTCCCAACACACCTCCTGCACTCCAAACACACCTCTATGCTCCTAGCACACCTCTCCAGGCCACCCAACCTGCGATCAATCCCTGTGCATACCACAGTTATGCCTACAAATATCTACCTGTGTGCACGTATTCCACCCTATACAGCTACTCCAACCATATATTCATTTGATCTGGTATGGTTTGAGCCGGCTACCATTGACATATCCTGGTACCATATTACCGCTCAGGGTAGCTAGTCGAACAACTCCTCCATCAATGATTTCTTTCACCATATAGGGACCTAGCTAGTGGTGTCAGAACTTCCCCAGTTGTTTCGCAAACTACCTATCATACAACATAACCGATTTGGCCTCTGCAAATGTCTTTTGCCGAATATGCCGATCATTCCATGCCTTATCCCGAGCCTTTTTGTAATATTCCAAAATTTGCATGCAGCAAATTGGAATATTAAATTTTTCTAATTTCACTTAAGCGATGAATAAAATGGTAAGGAGGCCCATGCATTTCATAAATAAGGATAAAATCCCTCATAGTGTGTAAAGGGATCATAATGCCAGCTGTATTTTACACTCTCATGTGTGAACAGGGACATTTTGCATGTGGACAAGGCCAAGTTTGACCAAGTCAACAACATAAATGTAGGAGGAGTGGATCACAAAATAAAAGAGCTCAATGTGAATGTGGTTCAGCCTAGATAGCTATATGTGAGCTAGATTGAAGACCATTAGGTGTGAAAAGGGCTGAAGCAAGTTGAAGAGGTCAACCTTGACCAAATCAAACAGTGCAGTTTAGAGGAGTGGCTCTAATGAAGGCACAACATAATTTTGAAGGGATATTGTTTGTGTGATGGTGGAAACCCTATTGAGTGGGACCCAAGGTGAGAAGGCTCACTTATTTTATAAGGAAGAGAATGGCAGCCATTTGGGGGTTAGCTTATGAATTGTATTTTGATGTCTGCTTAGACTTTTCTTTCTTTAGATGTTTAGCTAAGATTGTTGGTGTTGTTAAGCACTAAGGTATTCCTGTTCAGGAATTCATTCTCTTCCTTTTGAGTAGCTCTTGGGAGAGACCAGATCCATCATTCCTCACATCTGGAATTGGTGCCAAGCTTCAGTCTTCAGTTTCAACGCAGTCTCTGCAGGAGGTTGTGTTGAGTTGCAGGGTGTTGCAGGAGAGGGTTGAGAAACCCATTTTCTGAGTTGGTTTTGCACATGAGGGAAGTTTCCTTCCATTGGAGGATCAGTTTGGTTGATATCAAACCTTTGGTAGTAGGTGAACACATTACCATCACTTACAGCGTTATTCCATTTAGGAATTGTGTTATTTCTGCAAGGCAGTTTCAGCAGTATCTTTTGTGGCTCTTTCGGGGAGTTCTCTGGTTATTGGAGAGTGGATTCTTCCATGAGGGGATACCTTTGATCATATCTACATTAGATATACATTATTATAGCTTAAATACTCTTGTGCTTCATTTTTCAATGATTATTCCAACATATTTCTAAATATCACCATTTGTATTCAGGGTGTATTCCTAGAAACCCTTCCTGGGTTCTCTAGTTTTTGTATAAAGGAGACTAGATCTCATTTTTATGAGCATATTGTTTAATATAATATCAGATCTATTTGTCTCTTCCATATTATGTGTATAGACCCTCATAATACTGCGTAGTCACTTTTATGCAGAAATTCCTGTGTTGCAGTGTTTGGGGTTTTAGCTCTTTTTGGCAATCCTAGGTGTGGGAGATCTGTCTAACCCACCTAGTTTGATTTGTTTCAGCTCTATTCTTTGATTTAGGTTTTATATTGACTGATATATAGGATCCAATAGTTAATTTATTTATTTATAGAATAAATTTCTGAAAATGTGTTTTTTATGCATGCATGGTTGAGCAGTCCCAATTTGGGGATATTATAGTGGTATCAAAGAAAGATCTTTGGATCAGCCTATGGACTTCAAGGAAAAGTGCTATAAAAGAAAGAGAAAGGCCAGAATGATGGGAAGGATGAGCTTTCTCTCATCACTTTTCAGATCTAGTTAGAACCTCTCCAAGAAGGTTGAACAAGAAGAAGAGAAAAGGAGCAGTGAAACTTCTAGAGAGTTTCAAGAGGAGGAAGAGCCATGCACTTCCTATTATCAGAAGAGGAGACTAGTGTTGCAGAGAGCTCCGAGGCATGGGAACATACCCTTTCCTTTTGAGAGGAAGGACAAATTTCCAGAAGATAGAGGACACTTGGATCACATGATTCTAAGTGAATACCTTGTTGTGTACAAATACCAACCTAGAGCCTTCAAGGAGACTCTAGCTTTCCCTCAGTTCATTCATTTGGAGGAATAAATAAGACCTTGTGGCCAAGGAAGGATCAAGGGCAATAGGTTTCTATTTTCTACTTTTGATGGGTCATCTTCAACAAGGGTTTGGGCAAGGAAACTTGATGCATTCTTCCTACTACAACTGGTGGTAGAAAGGGAGGCTATAGAGATTGCAGCGCTGCACCTAGAGGGTGAAGCAAAGGTTTGGTGGTTCAGCCATTTGAGCCATGCAAGAGTGATTAATTTTTCTGAATTTACTTAAAGGTTGATTAGAAAATTTGGTGAAGGAAAATCAGAGGAGAAGAAGCCCTCGCCACTAGTGAAGGAGACTTGTACCAGCGTTGTCACAACCATACAAGATACTTCAAAATTTCATCAAGGTATGCCTAAATTTTCATCTCTTATTGTTTCAGAAAATCATATGGAGGATTGGATACCATTGCAAACTACTCATTTGGAACAACATGATTGCACTTCTCTATGAAACCTTGATTTGATCAAGGAAGGGATGAAACATCACCCTAATGGACCACTGATGGGATGCACACCACATGTGAGGTTAGGGTGTGAATTCTTGGAGGATGGGATGAACTTTGTCCCAAATTTTTTTATGCAAAACCATATGTTCATCCTTGAGTTGAGACATGAGACAACCAAAACACCATGGAGGAGAATTATAGCGCTATCAAGAGGTAGCAGTGAGGAGGATTTGCCTTCAACCGACTTGGATCCTTATGGATTCAAGATGATAATTAGTGTGAGATATTTTCTAGGAGATCACCAATGAGTTGCATTTCAGCATCCCATGGAATGCAAGAAGAAAAATCTGATTTGGAAGAAGGGTAGTCTTCTTTGGAAGGGTACCAAGGTTGATCATTATGGGAGGCACTCACATTGGGAGGAATGGGAGTGGATGGAGAGCAAGAAGCTAGTAAGCTACTTGCAAATATATGACACTGGGAACCAGGAAGCTTGCCTGCGTTGACTACTCTTGAAGGATTTTGGCCATCATGGGACATATCCATTTTCCAAGGGTATGTGGATGGAAGGAACTTGGCAGGGTACTTGCATCATGGGGCAGCAAGGAGTGTGGGTGCATTATGATGATATGATCATTATGTTTTCACCACATGGGTTGTATTATGGAGGTATGAGGAGGAAACAAATACTTTTGTTGCTTTGGAGGATTGGGAGTGAGCAAGGGTAGATTTTCTCTCACACTTGGCATGATGTTGCAGGAGTAGGAGATGGCACTATCATGGTGCAAGGATGCTACTCCTTAGCCTTAGATGAACCAAAGTACTTCCACCTTGGAAGGAACTTCTTGTATGTAGTAGCATTATGGGAGGAGTATTTGACATGGAGCATGTAAAATAATGGATTTATTAGTTGGCAAGAGCCTATTTTCATAGGCCAACAACACTGTCACTTTGGAGTAGGGACTTAGTGATGGAGTGTCCCCAGGATCACTTCACATTTTATGCACTTGGTGGACAAGGAGGAGGTGAGAATGATAGAGTAGTGGATGGATTCATCTATTACTATGGTATGTTCTTCTTGACTTAGACTTCCAAGCATGAGAAGGAGGATCTTCATGCAGCATATGGTTCATTCCTCTTCCTAGGAGTATGTCATACCACTATGGAGGACTCATTTATGGATCCTATCATCATCTTACTTTCATTACATGGTAATAATTTTGTTTTTGCATTTATTGATTGTTCAACACAATATTTGCATGCTCTTACCATTTCTTTGCGGTGCATTGCTCCACAAAGGGGCAAGTTTTTCTTTGGGCTCCATGGACCATTTTTGGCCAGCTATTATGATGGAGACAGCCATCTATTATATGACCTTGGACAAGTGTTTGGTTACTCCTTGTATGATCAATTGATACATTCAGCCATTTACTATTTTCTAGTAGATGTGGTGACTTACACAACTAGCCATTTGTCAAGAAACAACTTGCCATGCTATTTTCTGAAGCTACTGTGGGGAAGACTGCGCTGTGACCACTTGGGAGACTGTTGGTACCTTCCAGCACCACATGAAACCTTCATTCTTTCTTTCATTTTAATGATAATCATGAGCCCATTTGCTGATGTTTTTCTTGCCTTTATGGGGAGCATTATTGGGGGAGAAAGACATTGGGTGGATGTGTTCTTTGGGCAGGAGGATCCCCACACTTTCTGCATTACATGTTCTAAGGGGAGCATGGGAGGATATATGGCCACTACAGCAAAATATTTGTTTCTTTATGAGGAGGGCCATGAGATGGATGGGATGCCATATGGTGGTGATTTCTTATCCATCATGTATGAGATGGCTTGGGCCAGCTTGGTTTACAACATTGGAAAAGGGATCTTTGGAGATCTAGTTTCCTTCTTGCCATTTGAGGGCAACATTACTGCAGCCCAAGATCAAACAATTCTCTACACTTATCTTAAGTGGAGAGGAGGACAGTGTGGGGTAGGCCACTTTGTCTACCATGTTCATAATTTTAGCCCACCTACTTTGCAAGAGTTCAAGGTGGAGGAGGATTTTCAGGAGTTTCCATGTTGGGAGGCAACTCATTTAGTATGGATGATAGCTTGGGGATGGGAGATTCATATGGGGATGGTAGATCCCGATATATATCATACCACATGCCTCAAGAAGGCCTTTAGACCACCCATTGTTGCCTCCATTGATATCTTATTGTCACGTAATGATAGCTATTTGGGGTGTTCACCAAAAGCTAGCTTGTTTACTTGGGAGGGGATACTTGGAGATATATTGATGATGCAGCACCTTGATCCTTGGAGGATTTTATCTTATGAGGTTGCTACATGGGGAGAAGAGGATTCTCTTCAGTTCTATCCTTGCAGTTGCTTGAGGACAAGCAACATTTGGGAGGGGAGGACTGTAATATTCAAATATTTGCATGCAGCAAATTGGAATATTAAATTTTTCTAATGTCACTTAGGATATGAAAAAAGTTTAAGGAGGCCCATGCATTTTAGAAATAAGGATAAAATCTCTCATATTGTGTAAAGGGATCATAATTCCAGTTGGATTTTACACTCTCATGTGTGAACAGGGACATTTTTCATGTGGACAAGGCCAAGTTTGACCAAGTCAACAGCATAAATGTAGGTGGAGTGGATCAGCAAATAAAAGAGCTCAATGTGAATGTGGTTCAGCCTAGATAGCTATATGTGAGCTGGATTGAAGACCCTTAGGTGTGAAAAGGGCTTAAGCAATTTGAAGAGGTAAACCTTGACCAAATTAAACAACGCAGTCTAGAATAGTGGCTCTAGTGAAGGCACAACGTAGTTTTGGAGGGAGATTGTTTGTTTGATGGTGGAAACCCTATTGATTGGGACCCAAGGTGAGAAGGCTCAATTAGTTTATAAGGAAGAGGATTGCATATTTTTGGGTTAGCTTATGAATTGTATTTTGATGTCTGCTTAGATTTTTCTTTCTTTAGCTATTTAGCTAAGATTGTCGGCGTTGTTCAGCACTAAGGTATTCCTGTTCGGGAATT
The DNA here is from genome assembly GCA_034641835.2 of Pinus albicaulis. NCBI lineage: Eukaryota > Viridiplantae > Streptophyta > Pinopsida > Pinales > Pinaceae > Pinus > Pinus albicaulis. The sequence goes on from CM076582.1 coordinate 1,649,169,810, forward strand.
CCTTCTCTTCCCTTTTGAGTAGCTCTTGGGAGAGACCGGATCCATCATTCCTCACATCTAGCAATGGTGCCAAGCTTCAGTCTTCCGTTTCTGCAGGAGGTTGTGTTGAGTTGCAGGGTGTTGCAGGGGAGGGTTGAGAAACCCATTTTCTGAGTTGGTTTTGCACAGGAGGGAAGTTTCCTTCCATTGGAGGATCAATTTGGAGAATTATTGGGCCGATATCAGACCTTTGGCAGTAGGCCAACACATTACCATCACTTACAGCATTATTCCATTTAGGAATTTCATTATTTCTGCAAGGCATTTTCAACAGTATCTTTTGTGGCTCTTCCGGAGTTCTTCGGTGATTGGAGAGTGGATTCTTCCATGAGGGGAGAACTTTTATCAGATATGCATTAGATATACATTCTTACAGCCTTAAATACTCTTTTTCTTCAGTTTTTAGTGATTATTCAATCATATTTCTGAAGATCACCATTTTTATTCAGGGTGTATTCCTAGAAACCCTTCCCGGGTTCTCTAGTTTTTTGTATAAAGGAGACTAGATCTCATTTTTCTAAGCATATTGTTTAATATAATATTAGATATATTTGTCTCTTCCAGATAATTTTTATAGACCCTCATTATACTGCGTAGTCACTTTTATGCAGAAATTCTTGTGTTGTAGTGTTTGGGGTTTTAGCTCTTTTTAGCAATCCTAGGTGTGGGAGATCTGTTTAACCCACCTAGTTTGATTTGTTTCAGCTCTATTCTTGGATTTAGGTTGTATATTGACTGATATATAGGATCCAAGAGTTAATTTCATTATTTATAGCATAAATTTCTGAAAATAATTTTTTTATGCATGCATTTGAGCAGTCCCAATTTGGGGAAATTACACTTTTGAACCTACTGATGGAAATTAGCAATGAAACGATCTTCCTCCAAAGCCACAAGCTACGCTAAACACTCCTTCATGATATCAAGCTTCGCCATGTTCGTAAAGGCTGCGTTGCGCAGGCTTGGAACAATATACTCCATGGGCATAATGGCCTTCTTTCCATAAACCATCTGAAAGGGTGTTTTACCAGTCAATTTCTTTCAAGTGGTGCGATAGGACCAAATGATAGATGGGATGCGCAAATCCTAGTCACTACGATCGGAGTTACAGACCTTAGTCAGTGCCTACTCCAAGATTTTATTAAAAGCTTCTACCGCTCCATTTTCCTGTGAATGATACGGAGTGCTTTTCGGGTGGTGGTTCCAAAATTCTTCAGTCAAGGCCTATATTTTTTCATTAACAAAGTGCATACCTCTATCGCTCATTAAAATCTTTGGGCAGCCAAACTTAGTCAGAATATTCTTAAAAATGAAGTGTGCAGTGGTGTCTGTAGTACAATCCTTCACAGCTTGTGCTTCAGCCCATCTGGTTACATAATCAGTTGCAGTGATGATGTAGCATGCACCTATCTTCTTTCCAGGTGGGTTGATGGGGCCAACGAAGTCGATGGCCCATTTTTCAAATTCTTGTAGGGCCTTTTGCGGTTTCAGGGGAATTTTGTCCCTGCACGATGGCATTCTTGTCTATTGGCACGTATCGCAGGTTTTGCAATAGTCATGAGAGTCACTATGCAATGTAGGCCATCTGTTAGCACCCAAATTGGACCCCGGGCTGAAAAGGGAAAAACGGGGTAACAACTGTACAATGGAGCACAGAGATTTTCTTCCACACTATTCCCCTATTGCTGAATTACAGACTTCAGACCTTTTACAAATGATTTACAATTAAATTAAATACACTGAAATGTGGGAACATAGATCCACAGAAAAAGGGAGTTGTTCTAACAGCTGAAGAACTGAAAACTAATCATAGAAAATAAATCTAACAATCTGCCCTAAAGAAGGAACAATATTACATTTGATTACTGGGCAGATTTCACAGTTTCGCTGTTGAATACTAAAATAGGAAATCAAATCCTATTTTCTCTGCTACTGTATACATCTTTTCTTTAGTTCAAGCTCACCACCAGCTGATTGTTTCCTTTGCTTTCCATTATTCATTTGAAGAAAACCGACTTTTATAAGAATACTTTGAAATAAAACTAGAATGAAATAATGCTTTTGGTGAAGGGAAAAATTAATTTTGAATGGGAAAGAAGAAGGGAAAGGAGGTGGGACCTGCATCATAATCGCAATCGGGATGAATGGGAAAAGGGGTGATCTAATATATAATAAAACCTTTGAAAATACACTTTGCAACGACGTCATCGGAATTAGAATCGGAGCGGGACAGGGAGCATATGTATGAGGGAGAACCTCCGATGCGATTGGCATAGGCCCGATGGGAAATTAACCATAGAGTGGGGAAATCCTTTGTAACTCAAAATAAAATGAAATTTAATATTTACAAAGGAAAATGACCATTTGAATGTGAAAAGGCTGAGGGTAATATGGTGGGACTGGGTCAATGAATCGCAATCAGAATCGGGATTGGGGGGACTAGGAAGCGATATATAATAAAACAACCGATGCGATGGGGAAATGCCTTTTATGTAACAAATATAAGCAAAGCTTGGATTAACAAAGGGTAAGGCCCTTTATATTATGAATGGGAGGACGTATTTAAATGGTGGGCCCATAAGTCAATTGGCATCGGGGATCGAAGGGGAGAGGAGTGAAAACATCGATTGGAACGGTCCGATGGGTTATGGGTCGTCGGATCAGAGGAGAAAGATCGACGATGGGAGTGTAATCGGAGGAGATAAATCAGTAGTGCTCAATTAGGGAGGGCCTTATGAAAGCACTAATCACGATGGCCTGATTGCATATGAGCCATCCGATCGGCGATCGGATCAACAGTCGGGATCGCATCGGGCGGGGCCAATTGGAGGTTTACAATCGGGGGTTCTTAATATAATCGCATCGAATATTTTCGCGAAGGACCAATTGAAGCATGTAATAAAAACGTTGCTATGCGATTAATCGGAGCAATTGGATCGGGGGTGCGATCGACAGGATTTATAATATGAAACTTAAACTTTGTTCTAATGTTTAAGGGGTTATGAAAAGGGGAAGTGGTTTATAATGGCAGGGATTATAATATAAAGAACTTTATTATAAAGTTATATGGCATGGAGGGGAAGTGGTTAATCGCATATGTGTTTTATAATGCGGTTTTGTAATCGGAGGGAGGAAAAAGGGATCTTATAAGGAGAATATAAACCTTTAAATATAAGGTTTAAGGGAAAATGGAAAATATGGGTTATTTGAGGATATAGGGGACCTTTACTTCACTTAAGCATAAATTTCAATCCAAAAGTCATTTTTAAGAGTGTAATATACCATTGGAAAGATCTTTCCGGGATCTTTCTCATGGATCTACTTGGAAGATGATTTGGTTCTGAACACGCTATGGAACGCTTCTTTGAAGGCAGGGTGATGATTTTTGTGGAGATGGCAGCTTATGAGTTGTGACTTATTACATATAATGACATAAAATTACATAATGAATTATAATAAAGGCAAAATATCATGTTTCCACCTCAAAACATGGTTTTGAGGTGAAAATTACATTGAGCTAAATAAAATATCTCTTTGATCTTCCAAGTGCTGTGACTTTGAGTTTATTGACTTCCTCATGACCTTGTTGATATTTATTGACATTCGACTCATTAATTTGACCATGGTGAGACCGTAGAAACTAATGAGACCCATCCTATGACCTAATGACATGATTTTTTGAAAGTGAAAGTGACTCATGACCAAAGACCATAGAGAGGAGAATCAACAAGCACCTCATGAGGGAAATTCATGAAAAATTACTACCACCAATGAATCCATGACCTATCGGAATGGGTAAATTTATTCAGTATGAGACTCCTAATATGAAAATGCAAAAGAGAAGTTTTGATCACTGATGGCAGTATGAATAGAGTGACACTAACATTGGCTCCAATGGGGATGGTAGCTCCTTGGAGGTGCCAAGAACACCGTAGACCAAGTAGCCTTATCCATTGGGCATGGAGTCAAAAATGTTGAAAACTGACACAAATGCAAACTGACTCTGACTCAAGACTAAGACTGAAAACTAAAATAAAACCAAACCATACACATATCATCCAAGTTTTATAGCCTTCACCTTGGGCCCCAAACTTTAATGATTGTGTATTTGAACTCTGATCAAAATAATATGGTATATACAATGATGATGATATAGATTCTGATCCATTGTCTTCAACAATGGTAGTGCTTCAACAACCTACCATTTACTGCTCCTCCAGGGCAATCCTGGTCATCCATTTCTGAAAGCAAGAAGGCATTATGTCCCGTGTATGCTGAAATTATATATGGCCCTTTCCAAAGGTTGTCAAACTTACCGTGCTTCCCTTTGTCTTCATTCCTTGCATCCCATTTCAACACTATATCATCCAACTAAAACTTTTCTTCTTTATTCTTTCGGTCATAGATATTTTTAATCTTCTCCTGCAACTGAATCGAATTCTATGACACTTATTCTCTTGTTTGCTGAAGGTGGATCATTTGGTTGATCCTTCGCTAGTTGTCATCATCTTCGCTGCCAACTTCTTGTAATAATTTCATAACTGGGACAGTAAGAGATGTGGGAAAGACAACATCAGTTCCATAAACTAATTCAAAAGGCGACATACCTATTGATTTCTTACTGCTAAATCTGTCTTCCCACAGTGTATTGATGAGCTTTCGGTGCCAATTTCTTTTGTTTGCCTCCAGCATTTTCTTAATTATATTTATCAGCGATTTGTTCGATGACTCTGCCAGGCTGTTTCCTTGCGGATAATACGCTATCGAATGGCCCAACGCGATGTTGTATTTGTCACAGAAATCGACCATCTTCTTGGATCAGAATGATGCTGCGTTATCTATTACAATTTTACATGGGCAGCCAAAACAAGATAAAATATTCATTTCAAGGAATTGAATAATTACCGTGTCAGTTGCTTGCCTCGCTGGGACAGCCTTGATCCATTTCGTAAATTAATCTGTTCCTGTCAATATCCATCGGTGCTATGCTAAGGACGCGAGATGTATTTCTCCTATGAAATTGAGCCCCCACTAATGAAAGGGCGCGTTCACTGAAACTGGTTTCAAAGAAAGTGGAAGCAATTTCTTCTTCCCTTGGAAGATTTCGCATTCATGAAAATTCATCACTATTTTGTATAAATCAGAAAATAATGTGGGCCAATAATACCTGGCTCTCAATACCTTGTTAGCTGTAGTCTTCCAAAACAAGTGACTGCCACAATCACCTTTGTGGAAATCATGCATTACTTTCTGAGCTTCTTCTTCCACTAGAAAATTGAGAAAAACACCTCTTGTATCTTTCCAATACAGAGCATTGTTTAAAATACAATATTTAGCAGATTTAAGTTTCAAAGATCTACCTTTACTCTTAGACATGCCTGTAGGAGGTGACAGATGCTAAAGGACATAAACAATATCTGAATACCAAGGAGACTTCAGAGAAATATTTGAAATAGGAACTAGCAAACCTTCATCTTAATCTTCTACTACTACTGTTATGAGATTTATATCCAGGGCACGCAGATTTGATTGGGCCATCAATTTCGCGAAGCCTTGGCCTTTGATCAACTTTGTGGGCTTGATATCCAATTCATACTCCAACATAGCTACTATCCATTTACCTCTTCAACCTTTTGGATCATTTTGCGTCAAGACATCCTTCACTGCTGCGTTAGGGACATATGCTATAGTATGTGAATGCATAATATAGACCCTAAAAATCTTCAATGCCTTGATAAGTGCCAATGCCTATTTTTAAATAATATTATACCTTAAAGCAACATCTCTAATAGTCCTACTAAAAAAGGCAATTGGATTTCCTACTTCATCTCTCTTTTGCATTAAAACAATAGCCATAGTATGCTCAGATGCAAACAAAAATATGATAAAATCTTGAGTATAGTCAGGACTAATCAAAACTAGAGCATTGGACAAAGAAAACTTTACCAAATTTAATGACTTGATAGCCTCCTCACTCCATTTAATATTGATTTCCTTCTTCAACATGTTGGTAATTTCTCTCAAATGCTCAGCCAAGTTAGGTATAAATATGTGCAAAAAATTCATCTTACCATTGAAGGCCTGAATTTATTTCTTATTTCGTGGAAGATCTATGAGATGAATTGCCTCCACTCTAGCTGGATCAATGCGGATGCCATCTTTAGAGATGATATGCCCCAGAAATTTGCCTTCATCCATGGCAAAGAGACTCTTTTTGGGATTGAGAGAAATCCCAAACTTTCCGCAACGCTGAAAAAAATTCTCAAATGGTGCAAATGCTCATCATATGATCCTGAAAACACTGTCAAATCATCCAAATAAACAACAAGAAAAACATCTTTTTCATTTGAAAAAGCAATTTCCATTGCACGCTGGAAAGTATCTCCAGCGTTCTTCAGCCCAAATGGCATTTTAGCATACTGGAAGGTTCCCCAGGGTGTTGTGAAGGAAGTTTTGTCTTGGTATTTCTCATGCACCAAGATTTGGTTGTAGCCTGAGTAGCCATCAAGTAATGACATCCTGAATGCTCCAACTACTCTCTGCAGAATATGGTCCATTTTCGAAAGTGGATAATTATCCTTTAAAGATTCCTTATTCAAATTCTAAAAATCTATACACAATCCTATCTCTCCTATCTTCTTACGTACCGGGACCAAATTTGAAATCTAGTTGGAAAATCTAATGTGAACTATGATACCTTATTTGTAAAACCTATTTACCTATTTTTCGATGGATGGTAGCAGCTTCGGATTGATTCTTCTCAGCTTCTGTCTAAAAGGCTTTTGATCCGACTTGATAGGAATAGTATGTTGGATTATGTTCTTATCATACACTTTCAAATCTGAATAATCCCATGCAAAAACATCAGAAAATTCAGAAAGCAACTTGACATACTTCTCCTTTACCTCAGCGGATAATGACTTTGACAGCTTCACAAACTTGGGCTTGTCATGTGTTCCAAGATTCACATCTTCAACTCCTTTCTCAGTGGGCATCAAGCTTGGCTTCTTTGCAACGTCATCCTGGTCAAAAAGCTCCTCTAGAGGTATGAGACCTCTAGGAATTACATTATCCTTTAGCTGCAATATGTCCATCTAGTTTGCTTCCAATTCTTGATCATCAACCTCATACTCACCTACTATTGGAGTGTCTTTGAATTTTCCATCACCCTACAAAAATGTATTAATCTCATTATCATCCCAAAATACTTTCCAATACCTTAAATTTTCTGGAACAACAGGCCTATGTTTGACATAGATCTCAAACTTATTGCTGGAGTTCATCAGAATATTCAATTTGCTGATAGTATTGGCAATATAATCAGCAATGAGATTCTGCATCTTGGGTACTGCTGTCAAAGTGTACTCTGGGAATGTCTTCAAAATGTCCAAGACTGCATTTCTGCATGCCCTCAATCTCATATGTTTATCTTGGTACTCTCCTTTCACCTGTTTGATTATCAGCTCGAAGTCACCATACACCGAAATCCTCTTTGCATTCATCTTCTTCAAAATTTTGAGACATACAATCAAAGCCTCATATTCTGCTTCATTGTTAGAGCAGTCAAAATCCAACTTATAAGCACAAACTCTAACATTGCTGGGAACCTTTTCAGGCTGGAAAACAGGGCTCCTAATCCATATTCCAATACCAACTCCATCCTTACCAACAGCTCCATCAAAATCCATGCTCCACAGGCCTTCTTCCTCTTCTTGTAGATGCTGGAATTTTGTTTCTTTCTCCTCTTTACCTTGGCTAATTTTTGGTTGTTCACTGTCTTTTTGCTGTTGGCAGGCGGGAGACTTAGAAGCGCTTGTTGTTTTGTCTTTTTCCTGTTTGAGGACTTCTTTGAAATTCTCTGAAATCTCAGGTATTTCATCTACTTGTACCAACTAAACATTCTCATCATTTAAACCACCATCAGAATACAATACAAAGGACTCTAAATCTGTGTGGACAACATTAATGGGATGGTTTACTGGCTTCTCTTTGCTAGTAATCATATATTTCATTTTCTTTTCCCTATATAACTTTCTCAACTGGCCAAATACATGGATAGTGGCATAAGAGAAGTCAAGCTACATAATTCCCTTGATTTTTGCACCCCAAGACCTAGATAGAAGCATTCCAAACCTTGGTGGGACATCAGCAACAACTACATCCATCAAGACATTCTTTGCTGGAATCTGATCTAAAGACACTACCAAGTATTTGATAAGACCAATAAAATGGACCCTACTTGAGTCAAAAGAATACAAATCATGGTATTTTCGAGTAATATCAAGGCCTAGTTTCTCCATGACAACTTTGGGCATCAAATTATGTGAGGCTCTAGAGTCCAACATAGCATTATGCAAGATGAACTCATGTACTCTAATACTTAGGTAAAAGGGAGGGACTTCATTTTCTTTAGATTCTTCTGTGGTTGGACCAAAAATAAGTTCAGGGTAGTCATCTTCTACATTAACCATATCAGAAACAAAGTCTATTTGCAAGACTTTAGACACCTGAATTTTATATGCACTATTCTTCACCAACTCTGTGAGGGGCATAGACACTTTTAGCTTAGAAATTTCATTTTCTAAATTAAAAGAAGGAGATTTTTCTACCTATTTAATGGGAAGGTCTCTTTTCTCTATTTTCTCCTTTAGTGTACTCTGCTTTTTATTTTCATTTGTTGTATTAGTAGCTGCAGGTGCTTTACTGGAAGAAGGATCAGCCAACTTTTTTCCTTTCTTCTGTGCATCGTTCTTCGTTTGGAGCTCTTTTCTTTTCTGAATGGGACTGATTGTAACGTCTTTGTTCCTTAAAGAGTACTGCCTTTTCTGAGCCGACAAAGCGTTCACATACCCTCTCTAGTAGTCATTAGACTCTTCTCCCAACACTGTGTCATTGGCCAAAATGAAATTTTCATCCCTTCGAACATATGGAGTCACCACTGTGTATTCTTTGTCTTCTGTGAGGAAAATTGGTGCACCATCAGCTGTGAAAAAGTGATTGGCCTAAATCATAGGATCATCGTCATCTGAGTCTATCCCTTGCACATAGTTCTGCTGCAATGGTGTTTTAATCTGCTGCTGTGGTGGCGCTGCTTGGTCCTGCTCTCTTTGCTCTCTCTGCTTGATTCTAAATTGGGGTTGCTGCCCTCTGAAATTTAGATTTCTTATTTGAGGCTCAGGTCTATCTGCAATGGCTAATCTATCAACCATTTTTTCCACTGTCCTAATCAAGGTGTCCATTTTTTTGTTTGAAGGGGAGGCCTCCTTTTTCACTGTGACTCTTTTCTCAGCTCTGGCTCGTGCTCTTTTAGCCAGCAAATTAGCTTCAACGCTTACTGCTATCTTCTGCATGTCTTCAAGTGAATAAGGATCTCTTACACGCAGCTGATATGCCATATCAGCATCGAAACCATTCGGAAATTTCAATAATTCTAATCCCACAGGGGATTTCAACTTAGCTGGAATAGCGTTATATACAGCATTGAATCTTAAACAATAGTCCTACACAATTTCACCCACATTTCTTTTAATATTCTCATATTCAAACAGAATTTGCAGTGAGTTATTTTTACCTCCCACCAGTCTAAAAAATGAGTGTGCAACTCCTGCAAAGTGCGAATTGAGCCTGCTGGTAAGGCTCTGAACCACTTTCTAACTTCACCTCCGAAGCTTTGAACAAACAATATGGTAGTTACATTCTCTGCCTCTACCTCGTGTAGATCAAAAAATTCATTCATTTTATCGACATGCTGCTGGGCTGTAATGCTCTGGGTAGCATCAAAAATGGGAATTTTGCTTCGATAGCCAGCGGGCATATCATTGAGAACCTGAGGTAAAACTAGGGGTGCATACCGGGCAGCCATGACTCTGGGTGGATTTACAATAGTGTTTATATTACTGGGATTTAAGGGAGGTGTTGATGGAGGAGATGATAACTGGGAATTGACTGAAGGGGATGTTGATGAATTAGGAGGAGGAAATGTTGTTCCTGATGACTCTGAAGGCTTAGGAATATTATTTGCAGTGATGGACTGAGGAGAATTCAAAATGTAATCGTCAATGGAGGAATTTTATCTTTGGACTTCAATATCTACAAGGAAGTCAGGATCTAAAACTGTATCATCAATGTCAGTTTCAGACTTATTTCTAAATAAAGAAAGCTCAAAATTTTCATCAAAGGAAAGATCTTCTACAAAAAACCACTCACTGGGCCAAGTATAGGATCTGAAGACAGGTATGGGACTTAATGATCCTTCTTGTCTTCTGACAATTCTTGGGATAAGATTTGGATTTTCAAACACAGGGGGAGGATTTGGATCGGGATTAGCCCTGGTGTATCTCCTTGAAGCCAGTGTGTGTAAATTTCTAGTGTACAAAAATTCTGTTTCAACCTAACAGACTCTGAAAATAATTTCCCAAACTGAGGAATTTACAAGAGAAATTTTACTGGGGTAATTTGACCTTTATGCTATGATAGCAAAAATGTATTATGACTGCAGAATAGTGGCTGTATTCATGTTCTTTTCCAACAGTGCTTTGATAATGTTTCGCCGTAAAATAATATCCCGACCTTTGAACAAATATTTATAATTTAACGCAATATTGGGGAACACGTTAAAAACACTAAGCAAACCTTATTACTCGAGTCGAAATATTAAAACTTTATAACAATAGCGCGATCCTTTAAAGAAAACACCAACCTTTGAAATTTATATCATATAGCACATCTATGCTAGCAGCGCGACATTCATTTTATTCAACAAGTGCCCACACGTCCATTTTTCACCTTTTATGAATAAAATAACTTTAAATGATATCAAACCACCGGATCAAACCTTGAGTTATCACTTGTGCATTTCACTGCGCGATCGCTGTCATATCTAGCACTCTTCAAATCGGACAATCCTTGTTGATTTCACATTTTTTCAGAGGTCGAAGTTTAATAGCTGAGAGCCGCATGAAATGGACGGTATTGGAGTGATGATGTGCCCGAATATAACTGGATCGCATTTTTCTGAAGTGGTTTTTCTCCTAGGCAAAAACGACGCGATATGGGTGGTTTTGGTTTGCAAAACCCACTGGCAGTAAATCAAACCGAGGTTTGCCTGTGGTTAAGCATTTTAACTCCACGCGTTAACTCAACGACTGGGTCCTGCTTAATATTACTCCTCCAGTAAAGAATAAAGCCCTTTACTTAGATAACAAAGAAGAACTATCACATATAATATAACCAAGGTTTTTAACCTTAGTTAGGGTTTCTTTAATACTATTCTTTACACAGAGCCTAACTACGATTTGCTCTTATACAGGCCTCTTTTCAAAATTTATTCAAAGCAGAATAAACACGTTTCGGCGCCGAGAATACAAGTTCACAGACAGTCAAATCAAAACAGCGTTCCCCAGCGGAGTCGCCACAGAGCGTCCCCAGTGGAGTCGCCACAGAGCATCCCTAGTGGAGTCGCCAGAGATGTTAGCACCCAAATTAGACCCCAGGCTAAAAAGGGAAAAACGGGGTAACAACTAAAACACACTCAGCCTTGTAGCTAGCCCTATAAGGACAAGAGACGGCTCTCTCTGTGAAATGGATATTCAATAAAATACAATAGTGGACTGATATTAGGCTAGATAAAATGATAGGAAAAGGTTTAATAAAATGAATGAATTTCAGGGATGTGTGAGATAAAATGGGATAGTTTGCAACTGGGGATTAAATCAGGACACAAGGTATTTCATGGGGCAAGATAGGCAGGAAATTTAGCAATTAGAAATTATTAAGGATGGGATGGAAAGACTGGTGAGGAGCTGAAAAGGGTACAACAAATGGATCCATTTCAAACAGAAGAAAAACACAGAGTATGAATGATTTCCCAAGGCGTAGCATATAAAATGGATTCTACCTTTCTATCTTGAAAGCATTCAATAGGAAATTTTTATGGATGAGAGGTGAAACATAAAAATTCACATATGAAACAATGGAGAAAAACAAATGCTAAATCTCATACCCCATGGATCCCACAAATCATAGCTGCATCTCTTATTAATCCTTGTCAAACTGTACAATGAAGCGCAGATATTTTCTTCCACACTATTCCCCTAGTGCTGAATTACAAACTTCAGACCTTTTACAAATGATTTACAATTACATTAAATACACTGAAATTTGGGAACATAGATCCATAGAAAAAGGGAGTTGTTCTAACAGCTGAAGAACTGAAAACTAATCATAGAAAATAAATCTAACAATCTTCCCTAAAGAAGGAACAATATTACATTTGATTACTGGGTAGATTTCACAGTTTCGCTGTTGAATACTAAAATAGGCAATCAAATCCTATTTTCTCTGCTGCTGTAGACATCTTTGCTTTAATTCAAGATCACAGCCAGATGACTGTTTCCTTTGATTTCCATTATTCGTTTGAAGAAAACCGACTTTTATAAAAATACTTTGAAATAAAACTAGAATGAAATAATTCTTTTGGTGAAGGGAAAAAATAATTTTGAATGGGAAAGGAGAAGGGAAAGGAGGCAAGACCCACATCGCAATCGCAATCGGGAAGAATGGGAAAAGGGGTGATATAATATATAATAAAACCTTTGAAAATACATTTTGCAACGGGGCCGTCGGAATCAGAATCGGAGCGGGACATGGAGCATATGTATGAGGGAAAACCTCCGATGTGATTGGCATAGGCCCAATGGGCAATTAACCATAGAGCGGAGAAATCCTTTGTAACTCAAAATAAAATGAAATTTAATATTTACAAAGGAAAATGACCATTTGAATGTGAAAAGGCTGAGGGTAATACGGTGGGACCGAGTCAATGAATCGCAATCGCAATCGGGATTGGGAGGAGTGGGAAGCGATATATAATAAAACCACCGATGCGATGGGGAAAGGCCTTTTATGTAAAAACTATAACCAAAGTTTGGATTAACAAAGGATAAGGCCCTTTAAATTATGAACGGGCGGAAGTATTTAAATGGTGGGCCCATAAGTCAATCAGCATCAGGGATCGGAGGGGAGCAGAGTGAAAACACTGATTGGAAAGGTCCGATGGGTTGTGGGCCATCGGATCAGAGGGGAAAGATCGACGGTGGGAGTGTAATCGGAGGAGATCAATCGAGAGCACTCAATCAGAGAGGGCCTTATGAAAGCACCGATCGCGATGGCTCGATTGCATATGAGCCATTCGATCGGCGATCGGATCAACGGTCGGGATCGCATCGGGAGGGGCCAATCGGAGCATGCAATAAAAATTTTGCGATGCGATTAATCAGAGCGATTGGATCGCGAGTGCGATCGGCAGGATTTATAATACGAAACTTAAACTTTATTCTAAATTTTAAGGGGTTATGAAAAGGGGAAGTGGTTTATAACGGCGGGGATTATAATATAAATAACTTTATTATAAAGTTCTATGGCATGGAGGGGAAGTGGTTAATCGCATATGTGTTTTATAATGCAGTTTTGTAATCAGAGGGAGGAAAAAGGGATTTTATAAGGAGAATATAAACCTTTAAATATAAGGTTTAAGGAAAAATGGGAAATAGGGGTTATTTGAGGATATAGGGGACCTTTACTTCACTTAAGCATAAATTTCAATCCAGAAGTCAGTTTTAAGAGTGTAATATACCGTTGGAAAGCTCTTTCCGGGCTCTTTCTGATGGATCTGCTTGGAAGATGATTTGGTGCTGAACACACTATGGAACTCTTCTATGAAGGCAGGGTGATGACTTTTGTGGAGATGGCAGCTTCTAAATTGTGACTTATTACATATAATGACATAAAATTACATAATGAATAATAATAAAGGCAAAATATCATGTTTCCACCTCAAAATATGGTTTTGAGGTGAAAATTACATCGAGCTGAATAAAATATCTCTTTGATCTTCCAGGTGCTATGAATTTCAGTTTATTGACTTCCTCATGACCTTGCTGATATTTATTGACATTCAACTCATTTATTTGACCATGGTGAGACCATAGAAACTAATGAGACCCATCCTATGACCTAATGACATGATTTTTTGAAAGTGAAAGTGACTCATAACCAAAGACCATAGAGAGGAGAATCAACAAGCACCTCATGAGGGAAAACTGATGAAAAATTACTACCACCAATGAATCCATGACCTAGCAGAATGGTGAAATTTATTCGGTATGAGACTCCTAATATGCAAATGCAGAAGAGCAATTTTGATCACTGATGGAAGTATGACTAGACTGACACTAACACCACCATAGCCCAGATCTCAAGATCTTCTTTGTCATTTCTTTCCCTGCGTATTTTCCTCCTGCTACACCCTCATGAGCTTCTGCTAATATGGCATGTCGTTCATTCTCCAATACGTATCTTCGTAGCACTTCGTCAACTCCCAGCTTATAAAAATGGCCTACGATGATGGTAAAATCTATTGCATGGGTTATCAACTCTTTCTTCTGCTGTATCGAATACTTTGCAGGTGCCATCCCCGTAGTCAAGAACTGAATGATGTTGGAGAAGTGCGCATCAACTACCTTAATAGAGAATAGTTGTGCATCAGCAAATCCTTCTTCTAGGTTGGTCGGTTCTTCACCACTGTTGATTCAGGATAAGTGGTCCAGCCTAGCATTCAACCTTCCCATCTTGACGATGATATCAAAGTCATACTCTTGGAATAGTAGCAGCCAATGGAAGATTCCCCCCCCTCCAACACAGGCTTATTCACTAGGTACTTTAAAACCCTCCTAACAGGTAATGCCATTATTTTTGCAATGCGTAGACCATGGCCAACCCCTCACATTCATTAGTGGAGTAGTTTCACTATGCACCAGAAGGTTTCCTACTATAAAATGCAACTGGATGGTCAATGTCTCCATCTCCAGGCTGCGTAAGGACAGCTCCTAGGGTGATCCCTAATGCATCAACGTGAAGATGGAAAACCTTTGCCTAGTCCGGAAAGATGAGTATAGACATAGAGACCATATTCTCCTTGAGTAGCTCAAAGCTCTTCTGACACTCGCCGCCCCAAAAAAATGAAACATCCTTCTTTCGAAATTTTTCCATAGGTGTTGTGATCAGCGCATATCCTTGAATGAACTTCCTGTAGTAGCTAGTATGTCCGAGGATAGAGCATAGCTTTTTCTCAGTTGTAGGTGCTACCAGATTGATGATAACTGCTATTTTGGCAGGATCAACCATCAATCCTTGTCAAAAAACTATGTGACCAAGAAAAATTCTGAAGGGTATGCAAAATATGCACTATTTGATATTCAGGGAAATCTGGTGCTTTCTACAGGCATCCAACATCAAGCTTAGGTTTGAGACGTGCTCCTTTACCAATCTAAAGACGATCCAGTCGTCAAAATAGACCTCCAAGAACTTGTGGATGAACTATTTTAACACTGAGACCACCACACGCGAGAATATGGTAGGGGCATTCTTGAGTCCAAATGGCATGAAAGTATACTGAAAATATCCCCATTCAGTTGCAAACGTAGTTTTTCTGCGATCTTCGGGTGCGATCCTCATCTTATGGTAGCCTGAGAACCCGTCCGTGAATGAATATGCTTCCTACCCCCTACGTTTTTAAGGATTTCATGTAATAATGGCGTAGGGAAGGGATCATGTACGCAGGCATCATTCAATTTGCGTAGGTCAACACAGATTTGTATCTCTCCCTTATTTTTTCTCCTGAACCACCATAGGACTTACCCAATATAACTGCTCAACTGGTTCAATGATACCTGCAGCTATCATCTTGTCAATTCCTTCCTTGACCTTTTGTTTATACTTAGGGTTCAATAAATAAGGGTGCTACTTCACAGGGCACACATCTAGTTTTAAGGTGATGCGCATGACCCCTAGGTCCCATGTGATACCTTTGAGTTTCGAGAATTTTGTCGGGAATAAGTCCTGGTATTCCGTGAGGAGTTCTGCAACTTTTCCTACAGTATCATCATCCCAACGGTCCCCAATTTTATCCATCTTAGGTTTCTCCTCCATTCCAATATTGACTTCTCGCAACTTTAGAGGCTTAGTTTAATATCCATTTTAAGGAAAATCAACAATTTTGACACCAAAAATGAATTTTTCATAAAATTACGCTATAACAGTGAGAAACAACACTTGGATCCATTATTTTATGTATTATAGCCCTCAAATACAGAAGGGGATCTGAAGAAAATCATTCTAGCTATGTTAAACAGATCTCCCAAGCCCAATATAGGCTAAAAACACCCAAACCCCATGAATTTTACAACACAGAATTGTTGAAGCATAAGGCAACACAGTTTCATGAGGGTTTCTGCTACAGAAAAATGGAAATCAATGGATTATATTATATATTACTCAAAGAGCTAAGAAAATGGAGATATAGTTTCTTTTATACAATCTTGAGATAACTCGGCAAGGGTTTCTTAAAAGCATGATGTACAAAAAGTAGATCTACACGTACATGACTAAAAATTAAACTTTCTAACTGTAGCTCTGCATACATATGGCTAGAAAATACAAGAAATGGCTCAAAAAACTCCTTGCTAGCTTTACGGGAGAAAGATTGATCCTTTCCCTAAGAAACTAGCTCACAAACAAGGGTTTTAACCCTACCACTGCAACACCATGAAAAATAACGCAGTTTCTACAAGGGACTGCACTGTAGATGTAGATGGCTGCTTGAACCAATGTATGATAGTGGAAATATATCCCATAATACTCCTCTCAGATCCCTTCACCAGGCTCTCCAAGAAAGAGTGTGGAATTCCCACATGATAATACCTTGCACTAAACAGTGCAGCAAACCGAGCTAAACAGTTGAAGTATGAAAGAAGTCAGAAGAATAAATCATAAAAAATATTCTAAATGCCTCTCATGGTTTCCATCCCTTACCTTTTATTCTTGGTGAACCTTCTCATCCTTGGCCCCACTCATTCATGAGGTTACTTCCTTGCAAATATTCCTCCTCCAAAACTGCGTTGTTCCCACTAGCTATATCTTCTCTTTTGGCAGCGTTGTTGATTTGGTCAACATGGATCTATTCCACATGCACTGTCCCCTTTCACACCCAAGGTGACTTTATGTTTCCTACCTAAACTGATCCACATTCATATTGGAAGTATTTTATTCCTACTAAAGAGATTTAAGGGTTTCCCTACCCCATTTATTCTTTTAAACTGAAAAATAGAGCAACATATAATATTCCAACTAGTAATAACCTAATTGGGAATATTACAGTCCTCCCCTCCCAAAATTTTCTTGTCCTCAAGCAACAGTAAAAGGATGCTGCAAAATATTCTCTCCTTCCCAAGTGGCATCCTCATCAGGAAGATTCCTCCATCGAATCAGATATCCTTCGATCACCCTACTCCTTAGCTGCCTCTCCCGAGTATCCAAGATTGCCTCTGGTTGCAACAATAGATGGCCTTCATCATCAATAGGTGGGAGATCCATGTTGGCAACCACATCTTTTCCAATGGCCTACTTGAGGCATGAGACATCAAAAATGGTATTGATCTTGCTCCCCTTAGGAAGCTCCAACTCATATGCTACTTCCCCAACACGACGGACCACCCTATAGGACCCATAGAATCGAGGTTTGAGCTTCTCAAACCCATTCTCCTTAAGTATAGATTGTCTATAAGGCTAAAGACAAAGATAGACCAAGTCATCTACCTCAAACTGTCTTTCTATCCGACCACGATCTGCATACATCTTCTACTAGTTTTGTGCTATAGCAATGTTGTCCTTGAGGGCCTGGAGTATATCCTAACTCTCTTGAATCCATTCCTTTGCTCTAGGATCCTTGCTTGCCCCAAACATAACATAAAAAATGGGAGTGCATCATACCCATAAAGAGCTCGAAATGGGGTCATGCTAATTGAAATATGGAAAGTTGTGTTGTAACAATACTCCCCCAAATGGAGCCAACGCAGCCATGCTCTATGTTGGCCTGAGACATAGTTCCTCAAGTAGCCTTCCAACCACTTGTTCACTATTTCAGTCTTTCCATCGGTTTGTGGGTGATAGCTGGTACTTGGTGTCAATTCATTACCCATTAACTGGAAAATTTCTTGCCAAAAGCCACCCATGAAGCGATTATCTCGATCATTGACTATGGTATTTGGAAGACCATGGAGTATAAACACATCCTTGAAGAAAATATCAGCTACCTGTGAAGCAATATATCGTGTAAAAATATCAAAGAAATGTGAATATTTTTTTAGTTGATCAACAGCTACAAAGATAAAATCCTTACCCTGAACTGTAGGTAGACCGGTGTTGAAGTCCATGGAAATGCTCTCCCATTTCCCATCCAGAATAGGAAGTGGCTGCAATAATCCTATAGGATGGTTGTGTTCTCCTTTGTTTTGCTGGAAAACTATGCACTCCTTGATGTGTTGAAGTACATCCTCCTTGAGACCCTTTCATGAGAAGCTCTCCCATATGGCCCGATAAGTCTTGGTGAATCCCTGATGCCCTGCAAGTGGGGAATCATGTGATGCTTGCAAAACCTTCTTCTTGAGCTTAGAATTTCTAGCCAAGAAGACCTGATATTGGTAATAGATGACCTCATCCATCACTTTATACCTCTCATTAGTTACCACCCCATCTAGGATATCACATGAAAAGTTGTCTTTGGATTATTCCACCAATAGTTGAGCCTTCCAATCTACATCTATGCCTCTTAAGGACAACGTTGCTGGCCTCCTAGACAAAGCATCTGCCACCACATTACTTTTCCCTTTGACATACTCTATGTAAAATTCATATGCTTGGATCTTACTTACCCATTTTTGTTGCCTCTCCTGAAGCTGCTTCTGCTCAAGAAAGAACCAGAGACTATTATGATTAGTCTTCCACTCATAATTTATTCCCCACCAAATATTGCCGGAATTTGGCCAAAGCATGCATAATAGCCAGCATCTCTTTATCATATATGGGGTATATCCTCTCATGTGGTAGCAAATTCTAGCTCTCAAAAGATATAGGGTGTCCCCCTTGCATCAAAACTACCCCAATGCCTTCCCCTTATGCAATCACATTCCAGCATAAAGGGTTGATTAAAATCTGGTAGGATCAATACCGGGAAGCCACTCATTACCTCCCTTATATTGTCAAAATCTCTCTACGTTGTAGGTGTCCAATTTAAGGCTCCCTTCTTGGTTAGATCTGTAAGAGGTGCTGCTAGTTGAGAGAACCCTTTTACAAACTTCCAGTAATAGGTACATATGCCTACAAACCCCCGAAGTTCTGTGACATTCTTCGGTTCATGCCAATCTCTAATAGCACGGATCTTCTCTTCATGGACTCTTACTCCATCCACTCCAATGATGTGGCCCAAGTAAAGCATCTCTGTGAGCCCAAAATCACATTTAGAGAGCTTAGCATAGAACTGCTGCTCCTTAAGAATGCGTAATACTTCCTCAATATGCTGTAAATGTTCCTCCCATGTGTGGCTATAAATAAGAATGTCATCAAAGAAGACGAATACAAACTTCCTCAAATGATCATGAAAGATGTAGTTCATGCAATATTGGAATGTTGTTGGAGCACTGGTTAGCCCAAAAGGCATTACCAAGAACTCAAAATGCCCATAGCGACACCTGAACATTGTCTTGGGGATATCTTGAGCCCTCACCCTGATTTGATGATATCCAAATCTCAAATAAATCTTGGAGAAATATTTGGACCCTCTTAGTTCATCCATCAATTCATCAATCCTAGGAATTGGGTATCTATTCTTCATGGTCTTCTTGTTCAATGCTCTATAATCAATACACATCCTCAATGTGCCATCCTTCTTCTTCACCAAGACCACTGAAGAGGCAAAAGGACTAGTACTAGGCCAGATGTGTCCCAAAGCCAAAAGCTCTTGAATGGCCTTTTCAATCTCATCCTATAAGCTTTGGGGTGCCTATAAGGTGTGGTAATCATTGCTTGGATTCCTTGTTCCAACTCAACGGTATGTTAAAATCCTTGGTCAGGAGGTCTCCCATGTGGGATATCTCCAAACACTGTAGAGTATCAGTCCAAAATAGATTGTACATCTGGATGTACTGATGAATCCTTGCTCCCAGCTTCTGAAAAATGTAGTTCTACTACCCATTCTATGTCTCCTCTGCGTAAATCTGCTTCCATCCTATGGGCTGAAACAATATGAGGTGGATAGGTGTGTATGCCTTTGATTTTATGTTGTCTACCATTCCCCTTTTCTGTCCATTCCATCTCCAAGGTTTCCCAATCAGTGGTAACCTTCCCTAAGGTGATTAACCACTGGACACCCAATATAACATTGGTGTCTAGAATATCAAACATAAAGAAGTGGTCCATCAATGTGTAGGTTCCCATGGTGATGGTTAATTCTGGAACATATTTGGCACACTGCATGATTCTAGCTCTTGGAACCAAAACTGAGAAACCCTCAGAGTATTCTATGTGAATACCCCTCCTTTGTACCAGTTTTGTATCAATGAAGTTATAAGTAGCTCCACTGTCTACCAAAACTGATACTCTTTGTCCAATAATAGTGCCTCTAACTCTCAATGTTAGATACTTGGGAACTCCTCTTAATGCTACAAGAGCCCCTCCCATTAGATAAAATGCCTTTACTGCATCTTTTGTGGGAGGTACAACGTTAGTCTTCTCCTCCTCATCAAAAAATATCTCAATGCAATGTTCTTTCCCTGCAACACATTGGTGGTTTGTCACCCATGGCTCTTGATAGGTGAAACAAAGTTTCTTCTTCCTTAGACTCTTCCGATAATTTTCAAGAGGTGTTCTTCCTTGATTCTCCTTTGGGCATGAATAAATAGCTTGCTGAAAGGGTGCTTTAGTCTTGGGCAAGGAATGTTGTAAATCCCTAGCCTTCTCCATAGCTTCTTGGAGTGTAGTAGGTATAGTAGATTTCACCAACCCATGAAATGGTTCATCCACCCCATCAATAAACATGCATATCCTCCAGTTCATAGTGAGGTCAGATACCATCACTGAAAGCTTCAAAAAAATAGAAATATAAATTTCTATATCTCCCATTTTCTTGAGCTTGGTTAGCTCAACAAAGTGAGCCTCTAGATCCCTAGGATCAAATCTCTCTACTAACCTCCTAGTGAAATCTGAATATGAAGTGATATGAGTATGCCTTTGTTTGGTGAATTTAGTGTGTCCTAAATTGCTGCATTTAATTGTCAATCCGGGAATCATAAGCTGATGAAGTGCGGCGCACTATATGTGCAAGATAACCCCTTTCTTAACTTTTTGTCGTTTTTGGTCTTCCTAAGGTGAAATGGAAATTCTAAAGTGAAAAGCAAGCTTGAACCTTCCCATGCTGCATTGTAGATATGAGCTCTGCATAAACCCACCCCTTTTATGGTGATGAAAATATCTCCTTCCATCCTTTATCTGACAGAACTCCTGGAAGCTCAAACGTTCTTTGAACCTTTGGGATTGAGATTCATATTCCACAAAATAATCACCAAGGGTTTCTTCCCTCAAGGTCCTTCCTTCCTCACCTTCCATATATAGGAATGTGGGCATAATGGAGCGTTTTTAAGAAGGTTTTTTTGTTTTTTGTTCCCACAAATGTGATGTGCCAGAGCTTTCTCCATGGTGAAACCCCATAGGGGATTCCTTCTGCCTCATCTCCTTGATGTATTTGGCAATGTCCTGCACAGTCTAAAGAAGAATATTGGGATATATCTCTCCTCCATGTCTATATATATATTTACCCCACAATTTGAGCCAAGATCAGAGCTCTGATACCACTGTAATATCCCTTTTCAGGAAAATCAACAATATTGACACCAAAAATGAAGTTTTCAAAAAGTTACGCTATAAGAGTGAGAAAAAATACTTGGATCCATTATTTTATGTATTATAGCCCTCAAATACAAAAGGGGATCAGAAAAAAAATCATTCTAGCTATGTTAAACAGATCTCCCAAGCCCAATATAGGCTAAAAACACCCAAACCCCATGAATTTTACAACATAGAATTTATGAAGCATAAGATAGCACATTTTCATGAGGGTTTTTGCTACAGAAAAATGGAAATCAATGGATCAGATGATATATTACTCAAAGAGTTGAGAAAATGGAGTTCTATTCTATTTTATACAATCTTGAGATAACCCGGCAAGGGTTTCCTGAAAGCATGAAGTACAAAAACTAGATCTACCAGTACATGACTGAAAATTACACTGTCTAGCTATAGATATACATACATATGGTTGTAAAATACAAGAAATAGCTGAAAACCTCTTTGCTAGCTTTTTGGGAGAAAGATTGATCCTTTCCATAGGAAACTAACTCACAAACAAGGGTTTTAACCCTACCACCACAACACCATGAAAAATAACGTAGTTTCTCCAAGGGAATAAATTTTATCCGTACGTGGTTTCTTGAAACAATGTTTGATAGTGTAAATATATCCCATAATACTCCTCTTAGATCCCTTCACCAAGCTCTCTAAGAAAGAGTGTGGAATTCCCGCATGAAAATACCTTGCACTAAACAATGCAACAAACCTAGCTAAACAACTGAATTATGCAAGAAGTCATAATACTCAATCATAAACAATATTCTAAATGCCTCTCATGGCTGCCATGCCTTCCCTTTTATTCTTAGTGAGCCTTATCATCCTTGGCCCCACTCATTCATGAGGTTACTTCCTTGCAAAGATTCCTCCTCCAAAACTATGTTGTTCCCACTAGCTCTATCTTCTCTTTTGGCAACGCTGTTGATTTGGTCAACATGGATCTATTCCACATGCATTGTCCCCTTTCACACCCAAGGTGACTTTATTTTTCCTACCTAAACTGATCCACATTCACATTGGAAGTGTTTTATTCCTACTAAAGAGATTTAAGGGTCTCCCTACCCCATTTATTCTTCTAAACTAAAAAATAGAGCAACATATAATATTCCAACTAGCAATAAGCTAATTGGGAATATTACACTTAGTGACATTGACGGTGTGCAGTGGGGGTGCAATGAATACGCGCTCTCCCTCCGACACTGGGATAGAGACATTTCGCGGGTCTTCATCACACTCCTATATTTCTAAATTACGACAGTTGACAATATCCTGCATCTCTGTTTCCCATGTTGGTACCCCATGCGCTGCGCAAGGGAATGATTCATCAAATAATAAGGCATCAATATCCTGTAGAGCTTCGTTGAGTGCCTCCATTCCACCTACCAACCCAAATTTCCCTACAAACTCATCCTTCAATGTTTCCTAGTGGCAAGTGCACTGGTGTAATTTTGCGTCTAAATACCATGCTGTTGGGATTGGCCCCAAGGAATTAATGAAAATATGTACCTATTCTTCTGTATTTCGTTCACACCATTTCTCCATCCATGCGAACAAGTGCTCACGCAGGTCCCCTAGACCAATGAAATTCTTTACGCATAGGTGAACTGGAGGTTCAAACCGTAGGACCATGATGTCTCAACACTCTTCGCCATCTTGGAACGTCCCTTTATGTGTGTCCCACCACCTTGTCAAGGTTGCATGAATGGATAGATTAAGGGCCCATAGCCTTCGCTTCCGTGGGACTTCGGCTTCAAATGCTCGCAAAAATTCTCTAGTACTACAAGAACCATCAAAGTAGGGCATTTCTCTTACCTCTGAGGATATGCACCATAATTTCTTTATGATTCGAAGGCATCGTAGCACAGATATACCATGTAACTGATTCTGCCAATTTTCTATCTCCCTATCAGATTCAGAGAAGCATTCACTGTCATTTTACCAGCAAAGCACTCCATCATCCATAGGGTTGATCCAATCTTCATCCCGAGCAGCTAATTTATAGATGTGATCCACATCCTCTTCTTCGCATAATGGTTTTGTATACCGTTCTCCATCCTCTCCATATATAGCAAGTGAACCTCTTCACATTAGGTCCCATCCATATGTGCCATTAAGCTCATGAAAGTTGTCCTCCACTAAAACTGTGATGTTCATCAAGGAGATTCAATGTATCTAGACAGCTTTGTTGACTCGGTCAAAGTAGACTGAATCAACATGATCTCATCTCTGTTCACACCCAAAGGTGCTCAAATTTGCTACTTTGTTCTTCCTCCTTTCACATTAGGAGTGTTATTGGTCCTTCTAAAGAGGTTAATGGGCCTCCCTGCCCATTTATTCACCTACCTAGTGATAAAACAACTGTAATATTCCATTTAGCTTGAAGGCTAAATTTTTGGAATATTACAAAATACCATGCTATCGGGATTGGCCCCAAGGCATGAATGAACAGATGGACCGATTCTTCTTTAATTCATTCGCACCATTTCTCCATCCATGTGAACAAGTGCTCGTGCAAGTCCCCTATACCAAGGAAAGTATTTACATTCAGGTGAACCGAAGGTTCAAAACATAGTTCCATCATGTCTCAACACTCTTCCAAATCTTGGAACGTCCCTTTATGCGTGTCCCACCACCTTATTGGGGTTGCACGCATTGGCTAGATTAAGGACCCATAGCCTTCATTCCTGTGGGACTTCGACTTCAAATGCTCGGAAAAATTTTCTAATACTACCAAAACCATCAAAATAGGATAGTTCTCTTACCTCTGAGGATATACATTGGAAGTTCTTTATGATTCAAAGGCATCGTAGCGCAGATACATCATGTAACTGATTCTACCAATTTTCTATCTCCCCATCAGATTCAGATAAGCATTCACTATCGTTTTCCCAGCAAAGCACTCCATCAGAGATAGGGTTGATCCAATCTTCATCCCGAGTGGTTAATTTATAGATGTGACCCACATCCTCTTCTTTGCGCACTGGTTCTGTATATCGTTCTCCTTCTACAGGGTCTAGTGGGACTATCACCCACGTACCTTCATTTTCAAACACCATGCTTCTTTTATTTAGGTCGATGATGCCTCCCATATCTATTTCCCAATCCAATCCTAGAAGTGCAGGATAGGGGTCCACATCTTCCACAATCTGAATGACCTAAAATTCGGCACGAAACTTAACTCTTGCGATATCTGTCGTAATCTTCGATAGCCTCCCCAACGGTATGATCTTCAGCTAGTTTTCCATGCGCAACTGGATGGTGGACCATTCCAACTGAGGTTCTCCCATTCGCTGCCAAGTTTTCTTGGGCAATACTTTCTCATCTGATCCCAGGTCCAAAATAACTTGATCCATTTCATAGTCACCAATCTGTGTTGTTAGTCACAATTCCCGACCAGTGCATTTCTTATGCTTGTAAAGTTTGTGCACATCCTTAACTTCCGATGCTGGGTTAGTTCTTTTTGCACAGTTGTATATTGGTGCTTGCAGATTTTCTACTGCCTTCTAGTTGCATAAAAACTTCATACACGCTTGTAAAAATGGTTTAACTTCATCGTCTGTTCTCATGTTTACTAGAGATTTTGGAGCAAGCACCTCATCCTTAGTAAAGTCCTTGCGAGCTACGAAGAAGGTTTCATTTTCCTTATGTAGGTCCAAGATTTCCTGTTTGATCACTGCTTTCCGGATAAGAGGTTCAGATTCGACATTCTTTTCGGCTCCTCCCGTAGCCATGCTACTGCGTGTTATGACATGAATACTTGGCCCTTCATCATGCGATTCCGCCTTAACCCTCTGTACATTTTGCATAGGTGTCTGTTGTTTTTCCTATATCTTTTCTATCAGAATTGGACAGTCTTCAATTACATGCTCCAGTTGTCTACAATAATGGCAATATTTTCGCGTAGGGTTCCAAAAGTCCCTCGCAAAGTGCATTATCTCCCCACAGTTGTAACAGATCAATTTTCCTCTTCCCCAACCTATGCCTCCACCCCATCCGCCCCCCTGCCCCTGGATGGGGAGCCTCCTCTACTTGAGGGAGGTAATGGTGAAGAAGGGTCAGCGTCTACCTAGTATAGGTTTCCTCGATCTATCATCAAATCATAGGTCCAACAGATATGCTCGGCATGCCCCATAGAGCTGCTTCAATTATGGAACGTAAGAACCAAGATGGGGACAATGGTTAGTATCATGTAGCCTAGCAACAAGAAAATTAGCACACCATAACGTTGGAACACTTGTTCCCGCATCCTCCTTAGGATGCAGTGGGCTGGGTCCCCCAGCTTGCATGTAGTCTTCCAGCAAAGAGCACTAGTCCTTAGTATGGCCGAACACCCTGTATCTTATGCACCATATGTCTGGACCAGCCTCTTTCCCCCGTTATTTTCTCAAGTTTTTTATTTCAATGTGCATTGCCTCCAGCTATCCCTGGATCTACTGTACCCCAAACTGAGCATCATCCCTCGACACAGCCTCTAGTTTCATATCAATATCCAAGGCCTTTTGTAGCATTGCAATCGACTGCTGACCCATAGGTCCGTGCAAGTGAGGCAAAATCATAGCGATAAACCATTCATTTTTTTTCCTATAATCATACTGAAATTCCCCATCTCTGATAACCATTTTTAGCCGCTAATCAACTTCCCATACCAATTCAATGGGTCCCTGTCTAAATTCTTTCAAGTCGACCACTATTTGAGAGTAAGACTTAGGCTTTTGAAATTTTTGTTTTAACGTTGTCTTAATCTTTGGAATAGATGGATCTGCATGCTGTCCTACATACCCCATATACCAATCCAAGGCCCTTCCTTCAAAGGCGAGTGATAGTTGTGCTCTCTTTACAACGTCGCTAGACACATTCTGTGCAACCCATACCGATTCTGTGACAAACCAAAATTGGTCCATATCTTCATCCCCTACACCCTTGAAGGAAGGTAGCTTCATGTGTGTGGCCATATCGTCTTCTGGTGGCGGTGGAGGTATGGGTGAGTTCTTACCCTTATGCTAACTTGAAGGTGGTGTAGCTGGAGGGCTATGAGCAACCGATTCCTTTAATGGAATGTAAACAGATCTATCTCCTTCCTGATTAGTTCAGTAGTACTTACCACTTCGTGTTGTGCTCTCGTTAAAATCAAAGGTCATTCACTCGGTGTTGCTGCACAGAATGCCCTTTTCACACGGTAATATTTTGATTAACAAAGGCAATGTTTTCAAGAACTTACCCCGGAAACCCTTGAAGAACCTTTGCTCTTCCTCAGAGCAGGACATGAAATGATCAACTGTGAATTCAGTCACGAATTCGCCCAGCACGTTGTCTACCTAGTGATCTACAGTACTTGTGATCGTATTGTCAGTCCTTTCCAACTTTTGAATCAATTTGGTGTCCACTACATTACCTGATCGTCCTTCCAGCACGTTTGGAATTCTACGAGCCTGGTCAACCACTCCTGAAGCTCGTGCCCAAAGGTCCCAAATAAAATTTCATGGACTTCAGTGAAGATGTACTTGTTCTTCCACTTCTCAGCTGTCAACTTCATGCTATGATTCTCCTTTACAACAAACTCTTTAATCTGTCTTTCAAACCAATCTTCAATTTCCACTCTCTTAGGTCTCAAAGGACCTCGTGGCATTACCCGATCTCTCTATCAAAATTCTCACAGTCTCGGCAATGGAACCATTTTTTGGCTTGAGGGGTTCTGACCCAAGTTTGGAGGTTAAGGTTTGCTAATAAATTCCTATACTACTGGCCCTTTGGGAAATGACCTACTTGCGTAGGCCAAGGTCTCACCCGAAGTAGTATGGGAGGGTGTTGGAACCAGGTTTCTGCACACTGAGAGAGAGTAGGTAACTCGTGGTAGATCTATGTTCACAACTTAGAGGATTCACACAAAGTAAGTCTATTCGCAGGGTTTTAGTAGTATAATCAATTATTAAACATAAAAGAGCTATTACCATTCACAGATCTAGTCAATACCTTTGCATCCATGTGCGTAATGAAAATTACCAGCACATAATATCATAAACGCAGCTACAGTTATATTCGTAGCATAAACAGATAGCACAGATGTATTCGCAGCTTAAACATATACCATAGACTCACATCAACAGTAAACACAATAGATCCAGATAACACACAGATACTTCAAGAATAATTTGCATTCATTAATATTCAGATCCACTTACAACCAAAACCAGCAGGCACACACAGCCTAGCGGGGTCTGCACACAACAGGACTGAGGATCTTCGCACACATAGCCAGCAAGATTCATTACCCAAAATAGCCCAAAATAGATCTAACAGTTCGCACGTAGCATCAGCCTTAATTCATGCCTACCTCTATACTCAAACTATTCATCTATTTATATCGATGTAGCCTACTCTATCCTGTGGTCCACAAACCATGGTTTGCGGACTCGAGGTCTACCCTTTAACCCATTACAATGCGTTCGGGGCTTTGACCCACCCCAAAACCCCTGCGTTAGACTAATTAATACAAAAAATATACAAAATTCGCATCTTAGGGGGCCCCATTCCAACAGAGATGGAGGACACTTAGATCATGAGATTCTAAGTGAGTATCTTGCAGAGTACAAATCTCAACCAAGAGCTTTCAAGGAGAATCTAACTCTCCCACAGTCCATCCAGCTAAAGCAATAAAGAAAACCTTTCAGTAATAGATTTCTATTGTCTACTTTTGATGGGTCATCCACATGCATAGTAAGGGCTCGGGGAATGAAGCTGGATGCATTCTTCCTGTTACATCTAGTAGTAGAGAAAGAATTTGTTGAGATTGCAGCACTTCACCTTAAGGGTGAAGCAAAAATTTGGTGGTTTAGCCATTTGAGTCATGCAAGAGTGACTGCATATGTAGATTTTACTCAAAGGTTGATCAAGAAGTTTGAAAATAAGAAATAAGAGGAGAAGATACCTTCACCACCACTTGTTGCAGGAGTACTTGGATCAGGAGAAGGGACACTTGCACCCTTGCAAAGTGATCTTGATATCTTGGCATTTACAGTCCCATGCACTATTCAGGAGATGCATGAGGAGGAGGAGACTTGTACCAATGATGGTGCAGCTATAGAGGAGTAGCCATCATCATCAGTAGTTTAGGAAGTCATCACACCAGCGGAAGTAACCCTTGTAGCAGTACAAGATGTTCCCTAGCTTTACCGAGGTATGCACATATTTCCACTTCCTATTATTTTAGCACATCATATGCGCGATAGTGGGAACACTCCATCAGGGCAAATACATGACCTAGGGTCAAAGCACATTTCTGATTTGGAGCAACAAACTATCACTACGCAGAGGACCCTTGATTTTTTCAAGGAGGAGATGTATATTCATCCTAGTATTTCATTGTTGAGCTACACACAACTCTTCGGGTTGGAGTGTAGATTTTTGGAGGACAGGCTGAGTATTATCTTGAACAAACCAATACAGAACTATATGTTCAGCATTGATCATGAGACAATAGATGCACCGTCATGGAGATCAGCAACGCTGTCATGGAGCAGCAGTGATGAGTTGGGGGCCTAACCATTGCTGGAGCATTCAAATGACCCTTCTACATGTGTAGCAAGGGATAGGCAGATGGCTGATGAGAGACATATTATCTCCCATTATTGTGATGGATCTTTCTTGATGAGCACTTCACTGCTCAATGATAAGATTTTGCCTTCAGTATATTTGGATCCTTATGGGGTCAATTTGGTCATTGATGAGTGGTATGCATTTGGAGATCTCCAGGAGGTTGCAGTTCAACATCCCATGAAGTGTAGAGATATTTATTTTATTTAGGAGGTAGGTATTCTCCATTGGAGGAATACCAATTTTGAGCATGATAGTAGACACCCTCCATTGGTTGGATGGGTGATGTAAGAAAGAGGCTGGTAAGCCCCTTACAGATCTATGACATGGGGCAGCAAGAGGCAAGGTTGTGTTGGCTACACTTGAAAGGGTTTGGTCATCATGTGACACATTCTATTTCAAAGAGTATGTTGGTGGTTTGGACATGGCATGAACTTTGCATTATATGGCATCAAGGAGTTTTGTTGCATTGAGGTGATGTGAAATTCTTCATGTCAGTCATCATATTTTCACTCCATGGTCTATATAATGGAGATGTGATAAAGTAACAAGAGCTACTGTTGCTTTGGCTACTCTTGGGAAAGTATGGGTTGATTTTCTCCCATACTTTGCATGATACTTCAGGAGTAGTGGATGGCACAATCAGGGTGAAAAGGGCTACCCTTCAGCATTAAAGGATCAGGAGGTACTTCCACAGAGGAAGGAGTCTCCCACATATAGCAGCATGATGGTGGATGACTTTGGCATATGGCATGTGAAAGAATGGAGTCATGGAGTGGCAAGAGCCTTATCACCAAGGCCACCAGCGCTATCACTTGGGAATATGTATCTATTGATGGAGTGTTCCAAGGGGAGTATGCGTCCCTTCATTTTGCAAACCTCTATGAGGAGATTCTCATGGGAGGGCTCATCCATGGACCTCACTTCCAGCCTACTCACAATGCATGGTAAGAAATGTATTTCTGTACTTATTGATCATTTCACAAAGTATTTTCATTCTCTCGCCATCTATGTACAGTGCATTGCTACATAAGAGGGAAAGTTTATATTTGGGATTCATGGTCATTCAAGGACTAAAATTTATCATGGAGATAGCCCTTAATTTTCATGTCTTTGGGAAAATGTGGTGTTATTCTTGGTATGATCGACTGATATATAATGTCATTTACTACTTCCTAGTAGATGAGCAAACATGCACAGCTAGCAACTTGTTGTGAGACAACTTGCCACATGATGTTCTAAAACAATAGTTGGTAAAACTACGTTGTAACCACTGGAGAAACCATTGGTACCATCCAAAATTGGACATAACATTCAGTATCTCTCTGATTTGGATACCATATGGTGATGATGTACCATTCACTTTGTATGGGATGGTTTGGGCTCATGAAACTAGAGAAGGGGCCTTTGGAGATCCAGTTGTCCTTTTGTATCTTGAGGGCAACATTATTGTAGCCCAATATCAGCAACAACTCTACACTTTCCATAAGTGGAGAGAGATACAGCATGGGGTAGGCCATTTGGTCTATCATGTACACTCATGCAGCCCACCTACATTGCAGGAGCCAAATGTGGAAGAAATTTTTTAGGAGTTACCATTTTGGAGGGTGACTCACTTTGTATGGATGATAGCTTGGGGTTTGGAGATTTACATGGGATTGAAGGTTCCCAATGATTTTATGATCCCATGCCTCAAAAAGGCCTCTAGACCACATATAGTTTCCTCTATGGATATCCCACTACTTCATGATGAGAGCCATTTGGAATTGTCACCAAAGGCTTACTTATACACTTGGGAGGAGCAGCTAGGGGACATAATGATGAGAGGGCATCTTGTTCATTGGAGGAACTTATTATATGAGGATGCTACAGGAGGAAGAGGAAAGGCTCTTCAGTTATATCCTTGCAGTTGCTTGAGGACAAGCAACATTTGGGAGGGGAGGACTTTAATATTCCTAAATTAGCACACAGCTAATTGGAATATTAAATTTTGATTTTGCTCTTAGATAGAGGAATAAGAGGGTATGGAAACCCATAAATATCCTTAATAGGAATAAAATACACTCCTAATGTGAAAGGAGGCCATCTAAAGGTTGGATTGAAGACCCTTATGTGTGAAAAGGGGTTGGAGCATGAAGACTGGGTCAAACTTGACCAAATCAAACAACGCTAGTATGGAAGGAGTGGCATTCATTGAGGGACAACGCAGTTTTGGAGGGAGATTCCATGCATGGAAGTAGTGGCTTTAATGAGTGGGGCCCAAGGTGAGAAAGCTCACAAGGAATATAAGGAAGAGGATGGAAGCCATTGTAGGCATGATTGGATTATTATTTTCTTGATGGTTTGTTTAAACTTGTTGCTCTCTTCAGCTGCTTAGCTAAGATTGCAGTGTTGTTTAGCAAAGGGTGTTACCGAGTGGGAATCCCACCTATTTCCTTGAGCAGCCTCTAGGAAGAGTATTTCACTACATTTCCACATTCTGGCATCAGTACAAGCTCTATCTTACTTCTAAAATGCATTTTCTATTGAGAGGTGTGTTGAGTTGCAAGGTGCAGTAGTGGAGAATTTCTTTGGGTGTCTTCAGAGATAGTTTTGCAGTGGAGGAAGGTTTCCTTCAATTGGAAGGCTATAAAAGAAGCCCCTTGGGCTTATTTGAAATATTTGGCATTAGGCCCAGGATTATTTATCCCCTAAAGCATAGTTTCAGTCCAGATCTATGTTTTTTAGGGAGGAGTTGCAGGGGTGGTTGCAGTGTATGTTTTGGGAGGTGATTTCTTCAGTGGAGGAGACATTATTCCATCTGAGGGATCTATTAGAGAAGAGTTGTGGGATTCTACATCAGCTTCAGCCATATCTTCTCATTTCTATTTTTTCAGCATACCTTTAGCCCTAGGGATACAACTTACATTGGCACATTGTGTGCATTTTCCGAAAACCCTCTTGGGTTGTCTTGGAAAGTTGATATAGTGCCTAGATCTATATGTGTAGCATATATTGTGGCCTATATCAGTATTTTTGTATCATTGTATGATCTCCAGTTGTATTTATGCTTATTATGACTGCGTTGTAGCAGTTCTCTGGCATTTTTTATTGTATCAGCATCTCATATTTGGGAGTGATTGTTTATGGGAGGCTTGTTTCCTCATTTCATATGATTTATACCTCACTATTTTGTACTGATTTGTTGTTATTATGCATAATTTTATGGCTCCATATTGGTCTCCAATATTGATGTGTTGAATTACCCTGCTATTTCCAGTTTTATGCACTATATTCCTGCTTTTCCCATTTGGGAATATTACACATAGTTGATGCCCCTAATTATTCATAAGCTACTATCACTGACGTTGAAAATTCTTTCCTTCAAAGAATTTCCACGCGCCAAAAGATTCTACCATATACTAATAAGGTAAAATGGGTAGTTGATAATCTCATTATCAATGAAAGGAAATTTATGACCTCAAGAGATACAATGATAGGGTCATTCAAGGCAGTGGATTTAAAGAAAATGTATCATATACATGACCCGTAGAAGGTATACAACAAGGATTTTCTCGAGAAATTTTCAAAGGAGAAATGTTTTTGAAATTTGATGGACTCTAAATTTTGTAATAATGTAAAAAACAATAAACAACACCACATTGATTAATAGTAAATGTCATCACAATGTGATGCATAAAAAATGATGCCAAAATGTGATGAACATGATATGTCATCACAATTGGACAACAAAATGTTGTTGCACGGAAACAAAAAAAATCAGTAACAACCATGTGTTAACTAATTCAATGATGATATTCCATTAGTTAACTGAGGTAAAACAAGGTCAACCATGGTCATTTGTGGTCAACAATAGTCAATCATAGACAACAAGGTTAATGATTTTCAACATGATCAATCATAGTCATATATAGATCAATATTGACAACTCTAGTCTATCATGTCTAGTTATGGTCAACCATTATTGAATAAGATCAACCATGGTCAAACATGGCCATGCAAGCTCAACCATGTTCAAATAGGATATTTGAAATGGAGGTAGTTATATGAATGAGGTATTGGAAATGCAGAGAGTTAGTGATCATTGGATGAGTCTATCAAGTACTACTATTACTATTCCCAATATCATTCCCACTAATCATGGAAAATTTTAGGGGGGAATTTTAGCCCAAACACGAAATTTAAGGGGTTTTAGATTTTAGAGGGGTGAATTTTTTATATAAAACCTTTTTGTATAGTTGTATATAATTAGCCCCAAAATTATTTTTAAAATAAATAATTATTATGCTTTAGCCCAAAAAAGTAAGGGCGCATAAAACATGAAATGTTGGATTCGCCTCCGCATTTACTGGTCTAGACAGTTTTGGTTTGTATTCGCCTCGATTTAGTAGGCTCGAGGGTTTTGGAACTTCATTCGCCCCCAATATCCAATATGGCTGTAGGGTAAATCTTGCCTCTAGACTGGAGTCAACAATGGAGTCTTCTTCTGGGTCTGGAAAAGAGGCGTCTGCTCATATCAATCCAGCAACCCTTCGGCCACATATGGATCCGCCATCGAAATGGGTGAATAGGGCTGTTGGGGCTACGTTTTTTTTGGAGTTGCTTGGTCATATGGGTGGAATTTTCCAAACCCAACATGGAATGACTATGTTTCTTCTCTTGCCCCTGGTTGGCCCGGTTTGTGTTGGCCCATGGTTCCTGTATCCTACTTTCCTCCTCCTCCTGTCGGATGGGGGCCTGGACCATGGGTTTCAAGACCTTGGGCCTTGCTTGATCTTTGAGGCCTAGCCAATTTTGAGCTGGTGTCTAGGAATTTATTGTTTATTGGGCATGTGTTTGAATCTATTACTTGATCTTTGCAAAAGCTAGTCATTCAGTTTGACAATGGCTCGGAGTTATATGGTTGTGTTCTTAGCAATTATTGTTGTACTCGGATGGGCTTAATATGCCATAGCAGAATCTGCTGAATATGTGTGTGATCCCTTGAGATTTCAAGCTTTTGGATTGAATATGAAGGATCTAGCATATTGTGATAAATCATTTCCATTTGCAGAGCGTGCAAAATACTTGGCGAGTAGGTTGACTTTGGGTGAGAAAGCTAACCAGATGGGAAACACTGCTACTCGAATACAGAGGCTCGGAGTTCCCAAATATGAATGGTGGTCTGAGGAATTGCATGGAGTGTCTAACGTTGGTCCTGGCTCTGTATATAATGCCCTGATTAGCATTGTGCAAAGCAGGCAAAGGGTCCAAAGCTGAAATTCTTGCTGCCTTTATGGAGAGGAATGGCTACCTTCCAAATGTGGTTACTTACAATACTTTGATAAACTATCACTCCAAGGAAGGCCATTTGAATGAGGCTCAAAGGTTGTTTATTAAAATGAAAAATAAGGGTATTGTTCCTAACATCTATAGTTACAATGAGCTAATTGTTGGCTTCTGCAAGGCAAACAAATTGGACAAAGGCTATCTGCTAGTATCTCAAACGATGGAGGTTGCTGGCTTAAGTGATGTTGTTTCATACAACACACTTATTAATGCACTTTGAAAACTTTGTAGAACTGGTACTGCTTATAAGCTACTGAGTGAAATGTTACAGAAAGGTATTGTTCCAGATATTGTCACCTACACTACGTTGATAAATGGGTTTTTTGAAGAAGGTCATCCTGACCTCGCAGAGGAGCTTTTCCATGAGATGTGGACGGAAGGTTTTACACCTGATGTGATTACCTATACCACTGTGATTAATCACTTCTGCAGGATGGGTAGGACTGACCAGGCCTGTGATCTGCTATCTGAGATGGTAAGAAAGGGAATTAATCCTAATGTGGCTTCATACAATGCTTTAATAAATGGGCTTTGCAAATCGTTTAGAATAAGTGAGGCTGTTGAAAATTTTGAAGAAATGATAGAGAGTGGTTGCTATCCGGATGCGCATACTTATAGTCTGGTCATTGGAGGTCTTTGCCGAGAAGAAAAGCTGAGCAAAGCTTGTAAACTTTGGGATCAAATGATGGAGAAAGGCTTCATCCTTGATTCAAGCACTCGTGAAATTTTGGTCGACACTGTTCGAAGGGAGGGCATGATTGAAGGGAATACAAAACGGGTACTATTATAACTTTCCAGATTTTGTGTACAATACCTGTTCTGTGTAACACACATCACTCTTCCTACTAGCTGACAATAGGGATCCTTTTAATTATTTCTTCGCAATTGATACGTAAATAACTAGAGATCAAATTAACTCCTCTTTGAACAAGCTTATGCTAAGAACTTGAGATCAAAATTATCTATCTTCCTTTTTCCCGTTGAACAATTTAATTAAACTTTGGTTCATGGCTTTCTTTAATTTGTATATATTTACTTATTTTTATGGTGAAGCTCTTGTAAAGGCTGGAGTTCCAGGATAGAGAATGGGCTGTTGTTCAATCTTGCCTAGTTTCTAAGCAAGCAATATTTCAACAAGGGGTTTTCAAACATGCTAATTAGACAAAAGTACACTCATGGGCATGACTACCGTACTATTGCTCCTCGGTCAAATAGGTTTGGATGATACTTATATCTGCAGTTAAGTGTTTTCTACCCAAAATGTTTTTCTTAGTTCCTAGTAGTATGTAGAAATTCCAATAAGAGAATTCCTAAATCCTGTTTGGGACTTGTAATGCAGGTAGAGATACATTTGTCTTTATGGTGGCAGATATTTCGCTGAAGGTTTGCCATGATGATGGTATTTTTGAATTGGATGGGGACGAATACAGTGGTTCACAATGGCCCTGGGATGCATGTTAGCTAAAATTTCCTCATTCAACCGTATAAGTAGGCTTTCTTCTAACCATGGTCATCAAGACTACTTTTCTTCCTTTCAAATGTTTTTACTCATTTGCTTGTGTTTTAACTTTTCCATTGTGCCAGAATTTAATGGAAAGCTACTGTTGTCCAATGTATGGATTTTTATTTCAATTCTTCTGCGCGTCACTATTTCTTTTTCTTTTTCTTTACCAAAAAGAAAAAAATCATTCGTATTTATGAATACACATGTTACTGTCCACCCATGATTGATCATAAAAACCTTCCCTAACGGACCTTTTACCATACTGGCTCCGAGACTCTTCTTTCTTACCTAAAATCAGACTTAGACTTTACAAAAAACTAAAAATTTTCTTCATACATTAACTCAAAACTAGTACAAGCTACCCAAAATGGGACTGACTTAGATTTTTTGGTACACAGGCTTAAAAATAAATACAGTCTCCATTGAAAAATTGTTAGCTAAAAATATCAGAAACTAAAGGTGAAACTCCATGGCCTCAGGATCTTGGCTATCCCTGAATTAATAAAGCCAAAAGAAGCAGAATGCATTGTCTATGCTTCCTTTGACAGCTCATCTGCTTTCTGATTCAACTTTCAGTAGACATGTTTGAAGGAGGTCCATTGAAAAAATTGTAAAGTGTTTTAAATCTCTTGCAACAAAGGACAAAGGAATGCATTCTCCATCATAGTTTTTTTGCATGCCGAATCAATCACTATTTTAGAATCTCCCTTAACCTGATTTTTGTTTATACCCTTCCTGTTAGCAAGGTATAGAAGAGTCCAAAGTGCAGTGAACTCCGATTTTGTGTTTGTGCCCCTTCCAGGGGCATACGGAATATGGAAATAATGATTATGGTTCAAGTGTAAGACTACCCAACCCCGCATTTGGGCGGGTCTCTACTCCACAGCGCCATTGAAGAATCCCCATGGAATGTCCAATTCTGTGGCATGATTAGTAACACTCTTTGTTTCCTCTGTTTTGGCTCCATACTATACTCTTTGGAAATCTTTTCAATGAGACCTGCTGTTACCACTGTAGGGACTTCCTTATCCTGAAAGACACTGGAATTGCGAGCCCACCATAAACCATAAAACTTGGAAAGAATCCATATGTTTATTGGGCATGTGTTTGAATCTATTGCTTGATCTTTGCAAAATCTAGTCATTCAGTTTGACAATGGCTCAGAGTTATATGGCTGTGTTCTTAGCAATTATTGTTGTACTCGGATGGGCTGAATATGCCACAGCAGCATCTGCCGAATATGTGTGTGATCCCTTGAGATTTCAAGCTTTGGGATTGAATATGAAGGATCTGGCACATTGTGATAAATCATTGCCATTTGCAGAGCGTGCAAAAGACTTGGTGAGTAAGTTGACTTTGGCTGAGAAAGCTAACCAGATGGGAAACACTGCTACTGGAATACAGAGGCTCGGAGTTCCAAAATATGAATGGTGGTCTAAGGCATTGCATGGAGTGTCTAACATTGGTCCTGGTGTCAAATTCAAAGGCCCTGTGTCTGCTACAATGAGATTTCCTCTTGTCATTTTAACAGTTGCTTCTTTTAATGAAACTATATGGAGAACCATTGGAGAGGTAAGTACTAATTGTTATTAATTAGTATACATTTCAGCACCCAGTGCCCAATCAAAAATTTCAATTCTAGACTATTTTTGAAAGGATCTATGGGATGACAATTAAGACTTTGAATTGAATAGAATAGCATTGAATGCAAGTGGTGTCCACTGAAGCAT
This sequence comes from Pinus albicaulis, assembly GCA_034641835.2. Classification (NCBI taxonomy): domain Eukaryota; kingdom Viridiplantae; phylum Streptophyta; class Pinopsida; order Pinales; family Pinaceae; genus Pinus; species Pinus albicaulis. The sequence continues at coordinate 1,649,207,793 of CM076582.1, forward strand.
GAGCCATGCACAACGTTGGCTTGGCAGGTTTGACATATTGGAGTCCTAACATTAACGTTTTAAGATATCCAATATGGGTTCATGCCCTAGAAACTCCGGGAGAGGACCCTTTTGTTGTTGGCAGATATGATGTGAACTATGTCAGAGGTTTGCAGGATCACCCAGATCCCTCATCTGGGAAATTGAAAGTTGTTGCCTGTTGCAAACATTGCACTACTTATGATCTCGAACAGTGGAACAACTACACTCGTTATGACTTTAATTCACAGGTGGGTAATTGATGACAATTATAAGCCTATATGAAAGAAATAAATTATACCAATTTAATTTTGAGTGTGAAAATATAACATTAAATTTGAATTGATTTTGACTCTGATTGGAATGGATGCAGGTCACTTAACAGGACATGATGGATACTTTCCAGCCTCCTTTTGAGGCACGCGTTAAATATGGGGATGTTAGTAGTGCAATGTGTTCCTACAATCAGATTGATGGAATTCCCAGCTGCGTAGATCCAAAGCTTTCGAGTGAATCCATCATAGGGGAATGGAATCTCAATGGGTGAGAAAACAGTGATATTAGTATTGAGTACTTTAGAAATTCAAAGCTATGATTATGGTACACTTCAACTAGTTGCCATGATTCTAACTTATGTTGTTTAGGTACATTGTGTCTGACTGTGACTCTATTGAAGTATTATATGATGACCAAAACTACAAAGAAACTCCAGAAGATGTAGTGGCATCTGTTTTGAGAGCAGGTTTGAAATATAGACAATGTTGCAATGGTTTATATTCTTCTCAGTCTAGTGTCTCATAGCAATGAATAATTCACTCCATTTCACGGTTTTTTCCTTTGATTCAGGATTGGACTTGGACTGTGGATTATTCTATCCAGATTATCTAGAATCCACATTCTACAGGGGAAGGCCAAGGAATCAGATATGGATAAAGCTTTGATAAACATGTACATCAGTTTGATGAGATTAGCTTTCTTTGAGGTAGATGAGTATTATGCCAATCTAGGGCCCAAGGACGTCTGTAGTGCTCAAAATCAAGAGTTAGCTGTTGAAGCAGCCAGGGAAGGTATATTTCTTCTGAAAAATGATGGATCATTGCCCCTATCAACAAATGAGATTAAACATTTGGTTGTGATTGGACCTCATGCTAATGCCACAAAACCTATGATAGGAAACTATGCAGGTACATTTTCTGTTTGTCTTTCATTTGAATTATAGTTGATAACTCTCTAGATTTATGAAGTTTTGAAAATGAAATTATTAAGGGTAGGGTAATGGTATGTTGTTGCATTGCAGGGATTCCTTGTAAATACAACTCACCTGTACATGGGTTGGGAAAATATGCTAAAGTTATATATCGACTTGGATGCTTGGACATGGCATGTAACGATTCAGGTTTGATACCTACAACAGTAAAGGTAGCCAAAGAAGCTGATACAACTATTCTGGTTGTGGGGTTAGATCTAAATCAAGAGGCAGAATCACATGATAAACAGATTTTGTTGTTACCTGGATATCAAATGGAACTTGTAACTTCAGTGGCCATTTCTTCCAAAGGACCAGTTATAATGGTCATCATGTCTGGAGGTGGAGTGTCCATTCAGAGGATAATTTTGATATAAAAATTTCTTGAACATGTCCCATGATCCATTGTCACATCGGTTTCGAACCTCTTCTCGTGTTAGTGAACCATTTTTTTCAACTAGCATCACCATATAGAAATTTGGATCAACAGGATTGGGTAAAACATGTCCTTTTAGGCCAAGGTTTGGTTCAGGTCTAATTCAAAAAACCACATCACTTGTACCCAAATTGATTGCAAGGTCTCTAGGATGATTCAAAGCTAAACCTGCCAATCTATTTGGATTGTCTCCAAACCACTGGATAACCAAACAATTTTTGTCAAACATGAATTTGTCTACAAAATATGACCTTAAATTACTAGCAATAGCATATGATGGAGCCAATGATCCAAGTTTATTTTCCAAGTTTGGAGCAGTGGCCTCTAAGGCTTCCTTAGACCAATTTCTTTCTCTTAGATCCATCAAATTCATCCCTGCTCCATCGGTTTCATCAATATTGGCATACCCACCAATAAAAAGGGATGTCATGAAAGAATTTACAAGAGAAATTATTTCAGTGTTATCATAGATATCCTTGTTTTTCTGATATAATTTATGTATCTGAGGTCCTATGTATCTTTCATGTGCACAAGACCCGATAAGAAAATCCAATTCAAGTATTGCGCCAAAAACCTTCTCAATTTCTCTGCACTGTGATGTTGTACTATTGTCCATACAAATAGATGATTCATTTGTGGAGAAATAATCCTGAAGCTAGAAAACCAAAGGATCTTTTGGATTCACTCCTTTTAGAATGGATTCTAGGGAACCATTTCTCCAATAAACACTCCCGGGATACTGCCCACTTCCAGATTTAGCCCAGATTTTATCAAACTTTAAATTCTCCTTCTTCAATTTGTTCAGTATGAGGTAAAGAGCTTCTACATTTCAGCAACATTATCAAGTAACTCATTTACTATTGAGATAAGTCCATATTTCATCTCCCGTAAATGTATTGTTGCTTCTGCACAAAAAATTACCTACACACCATGCTTACAAAAATATTTTTTATCATATTGTATTTGATTGCTTGAACCATGCACACTATTTTCCCTAAAATATGACTTTTTCTAAGTATCAACAAGAGTAAAACTAGGTTCTATGCTTGGAAATTTAAAAAATAGTCTTTTGTGTTAAGTTTTTTACCAACAACATTATCCTCACTCACCTCTCCAATGCTCTTGTAGTCCAAAAGATGCACCAATGTGGAATTTATTTTTACATCATATATCTCTGAACCAAAACAGTGTTTGGGCATGCTCACTTATTTCCATCTTTAATATTTAAGAATAATTATTAAAATCCATTTAATTTCCATGGAATTTGTTTCATAAAATCGTAGGAAACGTTGCAAATTATTTGTGCAAAAGTTATATTTTCCAGGAAACCCAGAAGATGCTTCCCTCTGTGGGGTTTCCAACAAAATCTTAAATTGTCAATAAAAATTTACAAACTTATTCTTGTGTTGAAAAGGTTGAATTGGTGTGCAGAAGCAGTGACATTTTATTGCAGTTGTTTTTTTCCATTTGTTAGGATTTGACAGGTAACATTGTCACTGTATATTATGATATTTGCAGGCAGAAGCATGGTAAGAGTGGAGGTGATGTAACAACTTTTGAATACAGAAGCATGGTAACCTGAGGTGATGTGACTTGATTTTTAGGTGCTTTTTACTTTTCCAGCTTGCTAAGCAGAAAAACCTTTTGGGATTGCAAAACAAGGAAAGAAATTGTTGAGTAACATGAACCTGTTATCCTAGTCTATTCCATTATCAAAAGTCCAAATCGCATAAGAAGTCTTCTCAGTAACCTTCCCTGGTTTTGTATATTGCTCACTATAAGCATCTTGGAATTCAATGATATGATATGGGACTTAAAGTCTTTACAAAGATCTGTTAATTTTGTTTAGTTCGGTTTGGTTATTTTCTTTATTAATATTTTTTTAGTAGTGAATTTAATTGGTAATTTTTTTTTATTAACTTCCTTGTTGATACAATGTTACCAAATGGATCATAAACCAAGCAAAGTTAAAATAGTGTTTGGGGGCATTTTTTACATCCACACTCATTTAGAAGCTTAGCAGCAAGTATTTCAGGGATTTTTCCACTTGTTGAAACTTAAAATACTTGTTTGAGATACCTAATGGACTGGACAATTTTATAGTTTCAGTGAAATCAAAGATTTTTTTAAAATCCAATGTTGATAAGACATGGACCTTTTTTCATTACGAGATATCTAAGTACTCGAGTAGCCTGTCATGGATCAAGGGCTTTGTCCTCAGCTTAGTTTCATGCTGTGAAGTTTAATTCAGAACAACTGGATATGATCTGCAACTTATCTTGATATCTCATCTGAGTTTCCTAAAACTGAAGTATTGTCAAGAAACCACAAGAAAGGGAAAAGTAATATTGATCACTTAGTTTTCTTGAAGTATTTTATCAATACCAATTCTAATGCAACAAAACATCTATTGTCATTTTTTTGGGGTAAATAGAAAGATATTATGTTAATATACAAGCAAGATTACAAGTATTTCAGGTAGATATCCACTAGGATTTTTAACTTCATCCTAAGATGCAATTCTACCTGGAATTTGGACATCAAAACATGGTTTTGAGGATAAATCAACCTTTCCATTTTAACAAAAAGTACTGAGATTTTGAAATTTTATGAAAATAAACCCAAGTGGATCAGTTCTAGCAATATCTATGCTTCTGATTCTATCTTTTTCATCTAAACAACCTAAAATGCATTACAAGTTTGATAAGGACAACCGCTTGTTTTCTGTTAAACTATAAATCGGTAAACCAGAATACTACTATATTATACCATGTTATTACTTTTGCTGCTAGCTGAAAATGAAATCTCAAAAAGAGAATATCTTTCCATGGGACAGAGTTACTCTTAAGCTGCAGGCTTTCCTTGTGTTTGGTTCTCCATTGTTGTAGGATGGATCATAGACTTCCTATTGACAGTCAGCGTATTGACTCCAAATTTTTCCAAATATAATGGGTCATGATCTGGAAATATGAAGAAATTTCTACTATCGAATGTAGAAGGGATATGTTTTATACCTATCGTCCATGCTGGGATCCCTCTCTCGCTTGGCGTGATGGACCTGAGCTACGTTGCATGAAGGATCTGAGGCCGGTCATCATTTTGAGAACCAAGTGCCAGTGTCCATTATTCTTGTTGAGCTTCTGTGGCAGAATCTGTGTTAAAAATGCATATCTTTACTATCTTCTTGATCCTTTCCAAATTCTCTTTCACCTGAGCAGCTATCATATTCTCGACTAGCCACTTTAAATTTACTGCTGCTTTGAAAACATATCTCTAACTTTTGGTATTCTTCGGGTTAATGAGAAGATTAAGGGCGTCCAAAATCCTCTACACCAAATATCTCTCTTTCCTCTATCGCTCCTATGTCATTTTATTTTCACTCTTAGAGGAGAAGGGTCAACAACTTCATAAACTGTTTGATGGGCTTTGTTACACACCCAAGTGGGTAACCCCTAGGAGAAAAATTTTGTCCTGTGGATGGATCACTGATTGAAAAAAATTATAGATCATTTTTTGTTGTATTCTTGTTCCCATGCTTCATCTTGGTGGTTTTTACTCACCCCTAGTCTAGTGTGATCTTCCCTGAGGCCTTTCTTCCTTGATCTATTTTGTTAAACAAAATAATGTACATCAAAAATTGCTGAAGTTTGCAAATTTTGTGTTAGTTCCTGCATTCAAATTTAGATCTTTTGCCTCGGTTTTGTTTCCAATATACTTCCAAATTTGATGAGTTTTATTTTTGGATATAAATTTTATGGGTGTTGGATTTGAGATTGAGTTCATCCTCAAGATATATGCGATTGGAATTTTTCTTTGTTTTTGAATTCTCACATTCAAGTTGTCTGTTGTTCAAGCGGGAGCAACAATTATGTGGGACCTCATAGTTGGTGGGTGGGATGTTTCCTATCGGTCAGAGTTTGTGTTGAGTGCATAAGGAAGCTATTCAACTCTAATTGACAAGAACATAAAGTTGTCTTCATCTAATGAGTCAATTTGCAATTCCTTCAAAACATCAAAGGAAGGGAAGGTAGTTCTGATAATAGACAACTCCTCTTCAAACAAGAAGAAGGCTCAAAAATCGACCTATATGCCAACTAATTCTTATGATCGTTCGTAGGAACATGAATCGTAATTTTTGTAGGTTTAAAATTTATCACAAGTTTTCTCTATTGTGGTCGAATTTGTGGAGGTTATCTCAAAATTTATTTAAGGTACCATGGATATAAATTTCTTATGAACTTTCAACACTAACAAACTTTGGTGCAAATTGTTGATCAATTCTCACTTTGTTAGGGTTATAGATGTTAATGAAAATTTTGTGTGCATGCATGAGAGTTTGGTGCAAATGCACAATGTTTTGTAGCATTAGTGTGATAAATATGGGATAGTGAAAAGCATAGTTTTGAAGATTAGTCTAATTTGACTCGTACCTAATCAATTCAGTCAAGTTGATTGTTGGTTGAATGGTTAATTGTTGGTTCAATGGACATAAGATCTTGCAGGCACAAATACCAAAGGGAAAAATGGAGCCCATCATGGGGTACTCTTTGTAATTCTCCACCACTTCTACCTTCCATGCTTCCTCAAACTCTTCTCCAACCTCAATATCAGTGCTAGTAGTAGCATGAGCAACAACACTACACTTAGCAAAACTAGAAGAACACGTTTTCCAAACTGCACGAGAACTACTTCCCTCACGAGTCACCATGTGTCATGCTTGGTCTCGGTGGTTCTCTTCCTTCTAATCCTAGTTCAACTACCATATATTCATTGGAACCAACACCTCAAACTCCACTAGACAACGATTCACCATTTTGTAGTAGTGATTCGCCATTGTAATGGTGATTCGCCATGATTTTACAAGATAATATAATCTCCTGAGAGATTCGCCAAAAAATTATATATACATATTATATTATTAATAAAATCGCCTTCCATTTTTCCTATGTATCATGGGGATTCTCCCATTTATTATATATATAAATTTAGGGGGGTTCTTAAAATTTTCCCTGCCGCCAATATAATTCTCGCGGGGTTTCTCACCATATGTTATGTGACAGACTGTTGACTATCATTTCCTTTTCAGGTGAGTGGTATCTTCTCTACTGTCAGGGTCTAATATAGGTGTTTTTGGATACTGCCATATTACTTTTGGGGTGGCTAGTATTCTTCTCCTGTCATATTTATCTAATCTTTTGGCCAGTGATCATTTCTTCCGGGTGACGTTGTTTTGATGGAGGGGCAGGTGGATATTCTATCTTCCAACACGTTAGTGCATGAGGCGCTAATAGCAGCCACGTTGATGGCGGAGAAAATTAGTGAACAGAAGAATAAGACGTCCTTGAGAAGGAATGTTGAACTATTCTTGGCTTCTGAGAAATTCACTGGTGCTAGAAAGGATGATTGTTCTTTCAATCATTTTTCGGCGAGGGGAGAAAAGTAACTACTAACAAGGTGGATGCACTGGATCATAATAGGCGGGGTGGACAACAAAAATGGAAATGTTTTAAACCAGCATCTGTAATTAAAGAGGTTTCCATGGAATATGATGATCTCTGGGACCGAGTTGCAAGTTTACAAAAACATGCCCTCATTGGGTATTAGCTCTTTGTGGAGATGGGAAAACTCGATATGGTCAAATGGGTAAATACATATTGTTCTCTTATGCTCGGGTACATGCCTAAGGTTATTCTTTTGATGGGAATCTTGTTTAGCATTCATTTTCTTCACGAAAATGACTGTTTGAAAGTTATGGAGTGAATTTGGATGAGGGGTATAAGCTATATGCAAATTTTACCCTGGTATTTTGGTTTAAATCCTATATTGGAAGCACCTAGGAACAAGCTTATCTAGATAAAGCTTCCTGGTCTACCGCTGGAATTCTGGACCATAAAAATCCTTAGAGAAATTGGTAATTCTATTGGTATAACCAGATATATTGACCCACGTTGTATTGGCATGGCTGATAAACGTATTGCATGGATTCATGTCGAAGTTTCTTTTCAAGGTGAGATGGTCGGGGACATTGATTTTATTTGTGGACAATGTCGACATCGACAGAGGGTTGACTAATGGGGAGTACCATTTAGGTGCCTCATCTGCCATCAAACTAGACATATCCAACAAAACTATCCAAGAAGACACAGAACGGTGGGTCAATAAAGAAACATATCTATCGGGCACAAGAGACAAATGCTCCTCCTTTCTCATCTGGTGCGGAATTACCAAGGATGTTTCTTCCTATTTTGATAGTGATCCAACTAATATATCTGATAAAAATTATGCTTATAATTCTCTTTATCTTTCCCATAAAATTACCCTATCATTGGATACTTACTGCCCGAAAGGATTTATGACGCCTCCTCCATATAAATTTGTTCCTACCCTATCGGCTGGGACCATTGACGACCCACATGGCCGTTTTGTATCAGAGAAATCCATTCCCTTACCATCCTTGCCTCCTTAAAATGAGCCTTTAATCATCTCTCCCATTATGCCCCCTTTGGAGTGGGCATCACCACATTCTTCTCATGACCCTATTTCGGATCCCCCTATTGAATCTTTGAAAAACACTGTCGGAAGTGATCTAGACTCTATCCTATAGAACCCTCTACTTGATATTGCAGCACTTATTTTCTTTGATAAGATACCTGTGGAACCTCAACCATCCATATCTCTGAATTCGGTGTCCAATGTCACTGTTCGAAAAACTACCAAATCTAGTTCTAGACATTTTAGGGGTCACCACAAATCAAAGGATCTTTTTCAGGGGGAGCTACTAGACCTACAAGACATCCCTATATTGGCAGTGGATAAGCATCGGGCCCTTAGAGCAAGCAGCCCTAGAAAGGCTGTGCCATGAACTCCATCCTTTCTCTTAACATAAGAGGGATGGGCAACCCTACCAAGATTATTCGCCTCCCGGAAATGATAGATGAATATCATCCATATGTAATTTTCCTACAAGAAACCTCATGTACTAGGTTTAATGTTATCAAATCTATTTTTCCTTTTTTCTCTGGATGGAAGACCGTCGGAATTGATGCTAATGGAAGGGCAAGTGGTATGCTTGTATTATGGAACACATTGATGGTTAATCCCAGAGCATATAATTTTTTTGGCGGGATTTTTCTATATGGCTTCTTTCGAGGGATCATTGAAAAGATTGCCCTCATTAATCTATATGCTCCTTGTTAGGGACATAGTGCATTTTGGGATAAAATGGAAAACTATGGAATATTATCACTAAATAATCTATTGTTGATTGGAGACTATAATGTGACTTTGGCCACTGATGAATCTTAGGGTTCGAAGGCGCGATGTGACCCTCTTGCTAATAAATTTGGGATGATGCTAAGTAACTATGGAATGGTTGACATAATACCTGTTCCCATTATGCCGACATGGACCAATAGGCATAGAGGTTTGGAGTATATCGCAAAAATATTAGACCGTGTAATGATAAAACCCATGATTTTCTGGATCATGGGGAACATGAGATCGAGAGTGATATCCTCCACTCTATCTGAACACATGGTGATTCACTTGTCATGGCGACATGAACCTAAACCCAAAGGATTTCCTTTCAAGTTTAATAGGGTATGGTTATCTGATCCAGAATTTATTAATCTAGTGTCTGTATTTTGGAAGGAAGATACACAGGGTATGGGCCTAAGTGGATGGTATAGGTTGGCAGATAAACTCAAAAGGCTGAAGGGCATTGTTAAAAAATGGGAGTGGAACAAAAAAGCAATGTAAAAATAGGGGTATCAAAATATTGAAGCTTGTATTACTAAAATATATAAGAAGATGCAGCACAAGCCTCAGAATGAGGAGATATATACCTTTCTTGCTGATCTGGAATCTTGTAAACTGGCTTTACTAAGAATTCAAGAGACAACCTGGAAGCTTAAGAGCAGGAATTAGGGTTGTGGGAGGCTGATATGAATACAATATATTTCCATAAATGTGCAAATGGGAGGCATAATAAAAACACAATTTGGAAAATTCAGACACATGATGGAATGAGAAAGGTTTCAAACACTGAAATTATGAGGGAAGCATACAGACATTTCAACGATTTCTGCAAGGCAGAGGTGAGTATTGATGCTCAATGTCAAAGATGGGTTATCGAATATTTACGATGTATGTTTGACCAACAGGATAATTAATCTATTGAGCAACCTATTACGGAACTGGAATTAGAATCAGTCCTCAAATCGTTTGCCTGAGATAAGAGCCCGGGCCCTGATGGTTGGTCGGCTGAGTTCTTTCTTCATTTCTTTGATTTACTGGTGGATGAAACGCTCTCTGTCAATGAACAAGTTCGTATATTGGGCTATGTACCAAGGGATTTGAACTCCACTTTCATTGCATTGATTCCTAAATCATATGATCCTGTAACTTTTGCTAACTTTAGGCCCATTTCTTTATGCAATGTCATATACAAGCTCACATCTAAAAAAATTCCAATCATATGAGAGGTGTTTTATCTAGATATATTTCGAAGGAACAATATGGCTTTCTACAAGGAATATCGATTCATGAAGTTGTTGTTATAGCATAGGAAGAAATGCACACTATTCACGATCAAAAGAGGGAGTCTCTCATTATGAAAATTGATTTATTTAAGGCTTATGATACTGTAGATTGGTCTTTTATCAGGCTTTCTCTCCTAAAAGTTGGCTTATTGATGTCTTCAATCCAGTGGATCATGGGGTGTATCAACACTGTTAGATATGCAGTCCTCATCAATGGTGTACCCACATATTTCTTTATGGCTGGGAGAGGACTTGGGCAAGGATGTGCATTATCACCTCTTATATTTATTATAGTGATGGATGGTTTTAGTAATCTTATGAAGATGGCTACAAATGTGGGTTATTATGCAGGATTATATTTTTCACCATCGGTAAGCATCACACACTCTCTCTTTGTCGATGACTTGCTGGTATTTGGAAATATTATCAGGAAGCATTGGTTCTATCTTTCTTTTATTTTGACCTGTTTTGGTGGGGCCACTGGACTGTGTATAAATAAAGGGAAATCAATCCTAATATATGATAATAGTGACATGGAAGAGATTCTCTTTATTGTTGGTTTCCTAGGGGTTAATACTAATTTTCTCATGGATGGTATTACTTACATGGGCTTTAGGCTGAAGCCATGTGCCTATTATAATCAGGATTGGGATTGGTTGAATGAAAAATATAAGAATAAAATATTGAAGTGGACTAATAAGTGGCTTTCTCTTCGAGGTCGTTACATCCTGGTTCAAGTTGTTCTTTCACAACTCGTGGTTTACTGGTCGCATTTATTTTACTTGCCAGCTTTCATTATTGGAAAAGTAAATGCAATTATATCCCACTTCATATGGGCTGGAACATCCATGCAGAAGAAATATCATCTCTGCAAGCTATCTCTTCTTACAATTCCCAAATTATATGGAGGATGGGGTTTATTGGATCTTTGGGTTTTCTCAAATGCTTTACTTACCAAATCACTATAGCGCGTACTAAATGGCAATGGGATATGGTCCAAAATAATTGGTCATAAGTATATAAGTGGTGATCCTTTACAACAGCTATTCCATGGTACTATCGAATATGCTCATAGTTCTTCTCAGATATGGCATATTTTTATAAAGGTAAAGGATATCCTGGGCAAAAGATTGATATGGATTTTTGGCAACGGTCTAAAAATTCCTACTGGAAGTGTCAGAATTATGGGACTGCAGGGTGATGAGGATTTTGATGTGACTATTTGTAATGAATAAAATAGTTAAATAATTAAAAAAATAAAAGGTGATCATATAAAACCTTAAGTCATATCGATAAATGCAAATGGAATCTAATTCAGAATTGAAAGGAGGAAGATTTCCTGAAAATTATAGTATGTCTGTCTATGCGCTAATTAGAATCAAAGGGTCACTTGCGGGAAAGGAAGTTATCATATCTATCGATCTTAATCAAGAGAATAATTGTGTTAGTACTAAATGTGCTAACGAATTAATGATCCCCGAATCAAATATAACGGAAGCAAATTCATTTTGTGAAAATGAAAAACAATACGACATAAGGAATCTACACCTAAGTATTGGGGTGTATTCCTTAGTCTCGCAATTGACCATTAAAACCTTATTTTGTAACGATAGTGATATAATTCTGGGTTCGCTTTGGATGGAATCAGTAGGGTCATTCATCCTTAATATGAAAAAGAAGTTTTTAACATTCTCCTACAAAAAGAAGAAAATAACGCTACAGGACGTTAACTTAAAACCAAATTTAGTGACACTTGAAGACATTCAAGAAATTTCAAAAGTAATTTCTCAAGAAAGTAAAAAGGCGATTCAAAATATGCAAAAGGAAATTGACAAAATCACAGCTAACAAGAATGAAGAAGTTGCTCGCCTTAAGGACCACAACGAAAAATTGTTAACACAAATTAAAAAATTGAAGAAGGATAAGAAGTCGTTGGAAAACAAGATGCAACAACTTATCGAAAAAGAGTCTTCGAAATCGACAAATGTAGAAGTTCATGTTGAAGAAAAATCGAACGTTGATCCAGTAAATGTATCAGCTGAAGAGGACGACAAGAAAGTTGCAGAAGAAACAAACTTAGATGTCAGACAAATGAGGAACATTCTAAGTGAAGGTTCTGTAACCTACTCAATAACATCCTCGCCAAAAGAAATCAAAGTCAAACCAAAAAAGTTCCCTATTGACATCCAAATCACGGGAGCAGACAACTAAACCAAGCTAATATGTATTTAGAAAAGAAACAAGCTAATATTCCGATGAATACTAATGAATCATCACAAGTTGCCAGTCATCGTAAGGTTCCACAGAAGATTGATTTAGGATGGTCCGATCCATTCTCAGTGAGACAGTTTTGTTTGTCACTTAGAGGATAATATCAACTTGTATCGACAAGGATGACTGCCCCGAGACGAGAAGATGTTCGTAGCAGGAAAATAAATCGAGGCCTTTCGTCGACAAGTTTTGAGGACAAAGCTTTTTGAGGGGAAGGAAATGTAATGAATAAAAAAGTTAATTAGTTATTAAATTATTTAATTAGTAATTAGGTTGAAAGGCCATGTCTAATAAGACATGACCTTTCATGAAGAGGCACCTGTGTAGGTATATAAGCAGGCCTCACTTGTAAAATTCAATCATCTATCTATCTATCTATCTCATTCATCTTACATCTAATATAATATTTGTATCCTCATGGATATATTTGTATTCCAAGTGTTCTGGAGTATTTAACTTGAGAAGGAACTTTGTTCGCTTCACTATTCTACACAAGCTTAATCAAAGGGGTTTATTTTTTCTTTTAGACATTATCTCACATTGGGAATTGGGTGCCCCGATATGGAAATCTGTATCTTCAATTGGCATACAGAACCTGGACTTGTAAAATTAGAAGCGATTTATTGGACCAATACAACTTGCTATATTATCTTTCAACAGAGAGGGTGATCGGATTTCATGGGATGGATCTTTACAGGGAAATGGCATTTTAGTTCATGAATTATATAAAAAAATCAAAGTTGAATATATTGGTGACCGATCCATTTCCTGTCTCTACCCGACGTGGCAATGGAAGATCCCGCACAAAATTATGTTATTTTCTTGGCTCCTTCGGCATGGGAAGATCCTCACATGGGAGGTTATCAAAAAACGTGGCATCCAGGGTCCTGGGAGATGTTCTCTCTGCAATAAATATGATGAAAATATTTGTCATATTTTCATCGAATGTGTGGTGGCAATTTTCATTGTTGTTGGATGATCCACTCTGGAGACCTATTGACTGCGAGTAGAATTTTCAGTACTGGGCAACCACAAAAGGTTGTTTCAAGTATTTACCATATTATGTTGTGTGGGAACTTTGGGGTTCTCGTAACCATATGATATTTCAAGATGTTCCCTTTGATATAACAAGGATGCACTCAAACATTCTGCATTGGTTAGGGGATGTACCCATGCGAAAATCTGATATTGTCAATCTCTCTGTTCGGGGTCGGACACACAAAATTGATCTTCCTATGATTTACTTTGATGGTGCTCAGAATGGAGGAATATGTGGGTGTGGGGCATGGATTAAACTATCTGCTTCAGAGCAGTATCATATTTTCTAGAACGGAGGACAAGGGACAAACAATAAGGCTGAGCTCATGGCATTATGGAGCGGGATCATGGTGGCTTACCATCTCGAAATTCCATGCATTCATGTATATGGAGATTCGAGGATCATTATTGATGGTATTTCTGGTAAATATAATCTGCAGGGACATCACTTAAAGGGATGGATTGATCACACACAATATATTCTATCCAAATTTCAGGACTTTACGATGAACCATATTTATAGGGAGCATAATATGCGTGCTGATATTTTATCCAAGACTGGACTAGAAGCACCTTTTGGATCCATCTCGGTTCTTCACTTCATTGATTCCATACAGGTGGCCTCTTTATCTTATCCACTACCATGATTCATTAGTCTTCTGCAAGCGAGCCTGGGATCATCATTCAAGCGAGCTTGTTTACCCTTCGACATTATCAAGCGAGTCTGATTTCCCAGTTCTATACAATGGATCCATTATTGCACATATCTGTGAAAGAAGTCCATTATTTTTGTGTTCTTTGTGCCTTTATACTGTCATTACTCTGAATGTGGCTAATTTGTTGACTAGCGGACAGGTTTATTTCTTCATATGCTTCAGCCTTCATCATACTATGTATGGTTCTACATAAGGATGATCTACTTTGATATTGTCATAACTCGCTACTGGAAGGATGCAGAGTTTTTTTATATTGTTGAAGCTATCATGATCCTCATTAGATATGTTACTAATCATTTCCATACTTTTTGTTTAAGATCTGTTGATAGTTTTATTTTATGACTTATTTGGAAAACTGTCTTTTCATTTTGACCATTCAGCTACGAATGTGCCAAGAGGTATTATGTAATTTGGTATATGAACTGTTTTAATATAACAACGTTTTTTCTCCCTTAAAAAAAAAATGTTTGAAAAAGGTATATTAAGAATTAGGAAAGTGGACATTTTTTATGAATTTATAATTATGTTTATATCTTTATAATTTAAAAGTGTAGCAAAATTTTATTTCCACTTTAATCTTTTTATCAAATTTACAAGAGAGGTTATGTTTGCTAGCACTATAGTTTGTATTAAACAAAGAAAAAACATTTAAGTCATTAATTAAATATACCATAAGATTGTTTTAATAAATAAAGAAAACATTTGTTTATTATAGAAAACAAAAAAACATCTTTCAAATGTGTAGTAAACAAAGAAAAAACATTTAAACCGTTAATTAAATGCATAATAAAATTATTTTAATAAATAAATAAAACATTTGTTTGTTATATAAAACAAAGAAAATATCTTTCAAGTCATTATTAAATGCATCTTATTAAAATTCAAGTTAAACATCTCATAATTTTAACAAGTGAAAATGAAAGACAATCTACCATATTTAATGAATATAAGCCCACCCACTTCCCACAAGTGTGTCTAAAAGTCTCATACCCAATGGAATAATTTTGTATGCTATGTTTTAAGGAATCCATATCAATTAACAAAAATGACAGCGTTCTTTGCCAAAGCCATATACCCAATAGAATATTTTTGTATCTTATGTTTTAAGGAATCCATATCAATTAACAAAAATGACAACCTTCTTTGCCAAAGCCATATAGATAGACCTAAAATCTTCTCCGTACATGAAATTGTCCATTGTATTGGTTCAAGCGAAAATTAAAAGCAAGCAACTTGAAATTGAAATCATGTGAGAGCAGAATTTGTGCTATGTGACCACTTTGAAATGTGGAATCCAAACCCTTGGGGCTTATCTTCTATTTGGAATTTGGAAAATGAATCTTTTTCCACTTTATCTTCCATTTAATAGTTTTTAATACTATATTTCATGGATAACTGAAATGTTTACCCGTCAAACAACCCATGGAACTCCAGTTTTTCCTAGATTGATTGTGGCTAATGATCCGGGCGATTCATTAATTAAACTATATTTGACTTTGACCTCCAACATTGCCCATTGCTTAGCCTCGTCTCTTCGTCTATTTATTTATTCACATCTACGACAACCGCCAACATTCGATCTTCTGGCTTTCAGGGGTTGCGAGAGATATACGAATTAGAGACCTGCGGCTGGCTGCTGGCTTATCAGAGTTTCGCCGCAGGAGTGCCCGTTCAACTTTTCGGTATCATCTTACTCCATTTGTAACAGGAAATCGAAAATGGCTCCCACAGACAGAGATCGTAGCAACAGAGTTGTGCCCGAGGATATGAATGGTGCGCAGAAAGTGAATTACAGAGGCGTGAGAAAGAGGCCTTATGGTCGATTCGGGGCTGAAATCAGAGATCCCGCCACTAAAAGACGTAGGTGGATAGGTACCTACGCCACAGCCGAAGAAGCGGCGAGAGCATATGACAATGCCGCAAGAAATCTGAAAGGAGACCTAGCAAAGACCAACTTCCCAGATCCATCCTTTCCTCTCAGCACCCTCCAGAGCCAGAAATGCATTCCCGCGGCCACGCCCACTACCAGACTCGCCACCCCTCCACTTCCGACTGCTACCCCTGCTACTTCCGCCTGCAGCCCCGCGGCCACTACCAAACTCGCTACCCCTTCGCTTCCCCCTCCCGCTACCTCTCCACTTCCCTCTGCGCCTGCTAATCACAACAATAACAAGAATGGGTTGTTTTCCAATATCTCTGAACAAATAAAGCCGTCGACGAACATTTATATGAATGAAGGACTGCAAGTGCAGAGAGTTAGCGAACACAGTAATGGGTTGTTTTCCAATATCTCTGAACGAATAAAGCCCTCGACGAACATTTATATGAACGAGGGATTGCAAGTGCAGAAAGTTAGCGAACACAATAATGGGTTGTTTTCCAATATCTCTGAACGAATAAAGCCCTCGACAAGCATTTATATGAACGAAGGATTGCAAGTGCAGAGAGTTAGCGAACATAGGAATGGGTTGTTTTCCAATATCTCTGAACAAATAAAGCCCTCGACGAACATTCATATGAATGGGGGATTGCACGTGCAGGGAGTTAGCGAACACAGGATGAGCCCATGGTGTATCATTCCCACCACCATTCCCACCAATCTTATAGACTACGCTATCCTTATGCAGCAACAGCCGCCGCCAACGGTGATGCCCTTGTGGGGAAATATTGTTGAGCCTCACATGATAAATAAACCCAATGGCAATGAGTGGGTGGGAGCAGATGTAATGAAGAATCCACTTCCTACAACCAGCTCAAAGACAAGCGTTTGTGATTCGTCTTCGTCTACAGCAATATTAGACGCTAAACGCTCCTCTCTTGATCCTCTTACAAAGGAAAAAGTGACTCTGAAGCCATTTGATTTGAACTTTTCCCAGGAAGATGAGGAAGATGAGCGTTCACCGTCTCTCACTCTCTCTCTGGGATTGAATTTTCACAACAAAAAATCCTCCCGTGGTCGGAAGCATTAGCATGAACATGAAGATTTACTGATAGCGTTTATCAATGTATGAATTGATACATACAAGGTCTAAGGTCTAGTTTTTTTGTTCTTTTAATTTTTTTGGGTTATTAGAAAAACTCAGAAACAGCTTATTCCTCTAAATTGTTCTTCTTTCTGGAGTTTGCAATACGTGACTCTGTTCTCCCCATGTGTTTTAGATTTTAGATTTTAACATGGACCTGTTTCTGTTACTAGGGTAATTCATCAGGGATATATTGTATTCATTTAAACTTATTTTACAAATGGTTCTGGGTAAGAAAGCTTACCATTCATTTATGTTTTCTGCAATCCCTTCTTTGACCAGAGCGTACCCATTCATTCAAGTTTTTACAAATGTCAACCTGGTTCTTGGTAATAAAGCTTACCATTCATTTTTATTTTCTGCAACCCCTTCTTTGAGCAGAGCGTACCGATTCATTCAAGTTTTCTGGTACTAGTTCATTTAAGTTTTCTGTAACTCAATGAGTGGCTTGTACAGATTTAATGTAATAGGAAAAATCATTATTAGTAGCATGTACAGATTTATTGTAATAGTAAGAATTGTTATTATTAATTTAAAACTCTGGTCAAATATGTTTATGGTCTCCATGTTTTGTTGGATTTGTTATGTAAACTAACCTCACATAAATGTACTGTATACGTAAATTTTAGTTGTTCATCTTTTTTGCAGTTTTTTCTTTGTGATTTTCTTCTATGTTTTTTTCAAATTTGAAGATGGACATGCTTCAAGTTATTTCATTTATTTAAATTAATCTTGTAAAATTCAACTTTGTTAATAGTTTTTTATTTATTCATTTAAGTTTGTTTTACACAATTTAATCAATAACAAGGTATAATCTTTTGTTTAAATTTTCTCAAATTCAATAGATATATATTTATTCTGTTTAATTTTTTTATTTTTTTTCATCAAAACTCAATGAATATCTTATGTAGATTTCTTTTGCATTACTCAATAAATAGTTTGTGAAAATTTGTGTTTGGAACTTGCACTAGCTCAATCTTAGTGGTTCATTTTTGGAACTTGCACAGATTCAATCAATTTTAGTGGTTCAATATTTTTAGCTTGCACTCACTAATATTCAATGTTAGAATATTGAATTTTTATCATATATATTAATGAATAGTTTGTGAAATTCTGTTTGGAATTTGCATTGGCTCATTTTTAGTGGTTTATTTTTTGAACTTCCATTTATTTAATCAATTTTAGTGGTTGATTTTTTTAACTTGTACTCACTGTATTGAATATTATAATATTGAATTGTGACCATATATATATTATAGTATTTTTCTTTCCACATATATTACCATTTTACTAGTGATCCATAGTCACATGGGTTAGCTCAAATGGTTTAGATTCAGACATGAAGTTCTTTGATATTGTTGCTAGTTGTTTTTTATAACTAGTTCAACTCTCTTTATTTCATTTGGGGGAAAGACCCACTGTTTACCTTGTTTACCATCCAAGTAATGTTGGAAAGTACTTTGGGTTTCCCATGGTTTCATTCCAAGTATTAATTTATATGATTTCCCTAGCATTTTAATGTATACTTTCATTTCAAGTTAAAAATGATGCTTGTCTGAATTTATGGTTTACCATCTATTTAATTTATATGGTTTCCGTACTTTGAGTTTCCCATGATTTCATTCCAAGTATTAATTTATATGGTTTCCCTAGCATTTCAATGTATACTTTCATTTCAAGTTAAAAATGATGCTTGCGTGAATTTACTATTTAATTTATATGGTTTCTGTACTTTGGGTTTCCCATGCTTTCATTCCAAGTATTAATTTATATGGTTTCCCTAGCATTTCAATGTATACTTTCATTTCAAGTTTAAAATGATGATTGCCTGAATTTATTGTTTACCATTTATTTAATTTATATAGTTTCCTAATTCTTAATGTATTATGATTATTTTTTTACCATTTAATTAATTTGGAACCATCTTTATGTACAAAATCATAATGGGAACTTAGAATTACATGAATTTTGATTAAATTTATGAGCAAATTTTAGTTTATTTAGAATTGGGAATGCTAAAGATATAACCTTTGTTTGTGATTCAGATTGGAGAAATTTAGAATTAGCATGGATCCTAGGTTTGGAAAAGGTAAAGGTATATTAAGAATTGGGAAAGTGGAATTTTTATTAATTTAGAATTTTGTTTACATTTTTTATCATTTAAATTTTCCATTTTCTCACTTTTGTATAGAAAAATGTTGTTTACATTTCATTATTTTTTGGTGAGATTTGTCAAAAATATTATTTTCTGTCACATAATCTCTACCAAATTCTTATCAAATTTGTAACTAAAAGTAATTTTCCACAACTAGGGAAGGGAGTCAGTTTTCTACCACTACAATTTGTAGTAAACAAAGAAAAAATCTTTAAGTCATTAATTAAATGCATCATAAGATTTTTTTAGTAAATAAAGAAAAATTTTGTTTGTTGTAGTAAAAAATGAAAAATTATTTCATATTTGGGATGTTTTGGGGAGATATTGGTTGTATGAACAAATAAAATGGTTGATAGGAAACGACAATTATTAACTATAGTGATGACATTTGTGAATGAGTATCTAGTCAAGACTTGCATTAACAATGACCTCTATAAACTGAGTAGCCTCATCATTACATTTTTCATTTAGAAAATCATTGGGAGAGTCAACCAATCTGCGTGCAAATGGTATAAATAAACACACACCTCTATTAGGCTCCATTTCAATTCCTTAATGGTTATTGTTATGATCCTATAAATATAGGACTCATAATTTGGAATTGACTTATGATAGTCTTGTAAATATGTACATACTTTTCTCAATGCAAGTTGTTTTCCCATATTTGTAAAAAATAAAAAAATATAGAAAAACAAAAAGATGGTGAAAGTCCTAAAAGAAAAATCAAAGGACTTAGAAAAAATAATATACCCCAAAAGAAAAAAGATAAATAAAACATGAAAGTGTGCAAGTCTAAATGCCACTACTTTTACTTTTTGCAGTTGATTATGGCAGAGTGTCAATAAATGCCATAATCCATGATGATTTAAACAATTTAATCTTAACTAGTCATGTTTCAATTTTACTTGTTGTAGATAGTGAATAAAAATTTGTCACACAGTTTAATCCTGACAATTCAGTAGATAGGTATAGAGTAAAAAGGAATCCAACAGTTTAATTTGGGTCCTTGAATGAAATAGGTTCAGAATTAGATAGTTTTACTGCTTTTGAAAGAATAAAATGTTGTAAGGTTGCTGGATCAAATGCATTTGATCAAAATAGAAGAAAAAATGTTAGAAGATATGATTGGGTAGGTAGAAGAAGATGGGAAATCCATTGTAAATATCTTTCACCAGGCGACAATAACTAATTTCCCCTCCCCATAGCTATTTTACATTCTAGACTATCATTCAAAGAGGCTCAGGGCATTTCCCTGACTTCTGTTGAGACCGAACCCAAGGCTCAATGACTGACTAATTGAAAATGTTAAATTTCTATGTTAATCCCAAAATTTACATCATCTGCCATTCATGCATTCATCACCATGCAATTTCATAAGTAAAGACTCCATTTTTACTTAATGATACATAAATCCCCCATTTTATTAACTGCCTACATCTCATAAAGCATAAAAACCCTCAAAAGGACATTATATCCTAAGTTAAAATGATAAAATTACTTGAATATGTTTCACTTTAATTAGTCATACAAATGTATTTATTGAGTATTCATTTTCCCCTATTCATATTAACATCTAACTTATTTTATTAACTCCCTATAATAAATCCTAGTCCTATTAATATAACTTCTTTTTATTTAAATATCCCAAAAACCCCATATTATATGCTTTTTATATCAAATATATTACTCACATGTTGAAAATACATCCTTAAATTATCCCTTTGATATAAAACTACCCATAATAAAATATCCCCGCTCCCTTACAGTTTTAGAACTTTAAATAAATCTAAAACTATATAATATAACTAAATTTTCAAAAGGCGCATTTTATCTACATACTTTGTATTTAAAATAATGCAGAAAAAGAATACTTATACTCCCATTTCCTGCATAATTTAACCTAAGGTTAAGAGCCTTAATTTTTTTCCCTTTCATGATATATGGAACCTCTTGTTTCATATAAAGATCAAACTTTGGTTCAAATCCCCATTAACCCTCCCCATGCATCTTACCCTATATATAAACCTAGTTTATATATAAATAAACCTATTAATCCATTGAATTAACCCAACGTTTACGTGATTCATCCCCAGTCGCCCGATCACCAATGCTCTTTTAATCCAACGGTCTTAGATAAATGCGACAACTAATCTTCATACCCCACCTTTCCCCGATATCGCATTTATCTCACACCGCAGATCTTTACCTTTCAAGATCAACGACTCACATTAAAATCCTGACCCCACCTTACCTTTCCCTCGCAGCTTCCCAAGTCATCGTGACCGTTCGCATCGCCTTTCAAGATCCAACGATGCATATTACATATCGCACGAAAAAAGTAATCGTTCAACATTTGATAAAAGTTGCGCAATAAAAGTTGTTTTCCCAAACCACCCACTGCTACGTGTCTCAATTCCATTTGATCACGTTCCAAAAGTGAAATACAACTTATAGCCTAAAAGCCACACGATACCACTGAATGGTTTTCGCATTCAAAGAAAAACTACTCCTGCCATTGACTGTGACCTACCATCAATGCATTTCATATTAATAAAAACTAAGGTTTTAACCTTAATTTTTCACTGTTTGCTTATCTTTTGCACCTCCGCCCATTGATAAATCACGCTCAAACTTTAGTTCAAAACCTTTGCTATTCAATTGCCCCCCTTGAAGCATATTTCACCATAGAACTTCGCCATAGAAACCACTACGACCAGTTTGAAGACCGATACCAACCTGCAAACCCTCCTCGACCACCAGAATACCTGCAAAAGGTATTTCTCTGTGTTCTAAAACTCACCAATTTATACATTCAAAGATAAAAAAATAAAACTGTGTATCTGTTTTATTGAAGAAAAGAAGATAATTGCCAATCTGAGAAATACCCAAACATTGAAAAAAGAGGGCGAACCCTAGCAATTTTTTCCTAGAATTTGTTATTTTCTCCAAACTTAGTTTTTAAGTGTTTTCAGCCATCCAAAAGAAATTTCCACAATTTAAATTGATTTAAAGAGCCATTGAATCCCTTTTTCAGTCCAAAAATTCAAAAAACTAAAGCAGAACTAGCAGATAAAACTTCACAAGCTGTAAGGCTTATTGGATTCTTGAAAAGTAAGAATAGAGATGAATTGGCGGAAATAGACATTCATGATAGGACTGAAACTATTTTTCAAATCAGGAAAGTCATAACCAAAAGAAATATCATGAATATTTTAGAGGAGAAATGTGAAACCGTGAACTTATCAATCACAAAGTTCGTTGCAAAATATATGACTTTACGAGAAGTAGGTCTTCTAGATATACATGGTTTCCATGAAAAATTGATAGTCCAGATTGATTATGACAAGAAGATCAGAGCTCATGCCAAGGAACAAGGCAGCAAGCCTTTACCACAAGGTTCCCCAAGTGGTAAATTGATTTTACAATATTTTGAAAATTTGTTCTTTCTACAGAATGAGATCAAACATTTGTTTGTTATAAAACCAAACTTTGAAAAATACACTAATGCTGATGAGAATTATATGAAGTTGAAAGGTATGAAAATACCTAGTGCAGATCAATGGCAAGTATTTACTGATTAGTTATAACAGCATGCAAACAGAGCAGAACAAGTGCAGTCATATTTTTCATTTTTACAGTTATCAAAGGGTAAAATTTTGCAGTGAAACTGTATCGGGTGAAAGAGCAGAGTCAAAGAGTATCCGGGAATGAAACAGTTAAAACAATATTTACTATTTCAATTCTTCATTTTACAGTGGTAGAGTAAAAATGTGGCAATGTGAAAGAGTATCAGAGGTGAAGCACAGGTTAAAGAATGTAAATTAGAAAGATTTTCTTCCAAGCTATCTTCTAATAAGTATTGTTTCCAAGTGCCAGCAACCATCTACAACAAAGCAAAAAATCAATTTTGATAAGATAAATCAGTTCTATTTTTTCTTGATAAGAGGACAACTTGCTAGTTTGTTTTGCAGCTGTCCCTTTTTTTATGTAATAATATTTATTTTATCCTAGAGATATTCCTACATGTCTCTCAGATATTTTGTAATAATTTTGTATAAATACTTCACTCTTTGAAGTATTTAGGGTGGAATAAAATTTGTCAAGACTACTATAGACATTTTTGCTGAATACATTGGAAATTTGTGTGAGTCAATTTGTAAAGCAGCAGACTAGAACTAAGTCAAATAGACATCATAACTCAGGATTCTTGTGCTGATTAGATAAGTCAAGTATTTTCCTGTTTTCACTGTTTATCTTTCTAAAGTTCCATACATACATTTACATGTTTTATGTCTTAAATGATTGACTAGGAAAGCTTAAACAGGATTAGTGTCAAAAGCTCCCTGTTTTTTACTAGTTATTCATTGATATGTTTTCTGCTGATATCCGGATTAAGAATTCTTAATTGCTCTTAGTCCCTTTTGATCCCTTTCTTTCATCTTATTTTCAGTAAATTAAGGATCCTTCATTGCCCTTTTGTTCAGATCTTACCATTTCATCAAAAAATCCTATTTCCAAACCCTTTGAAGGTCATCTACCCTTCCCTTAGTACATTTTCTCTTTTGACCTTATTTCCCAGCTCTGCTTGCCAATAAATTTGACTCCATAGCCCAATGGTCTAGTAGATCCCTCTGTGGTTTACCTTGAAGTACCTTTTATTCCCACCAAACATTCAAACCAAACCAATTGTCCAATTATATCTAGCCTAAAATCTTGTAACAAAAAACAAAGTTAAATCATAAGGAGAGATCCCTCTCCAAAATTTAGGAAGGCTAGATCCTGAATTTTAAAATTAGGTTCTTGGTTACCCCTGGTTTTCTTCAACTATAAATCCTTATCCCACAACCTAAGAATTACTATGGTGATAACATACTAGCAACCATACTGGGGAAGACTAACATTTTCTTTAGAAATATTTTACAGTTTCAGATCCGATCTATGATGGTGGACAGTGATCAGACACACAAAGGTTAAAATCATCCACCTAGAAACTCAACATCAATTTCAAAATCAAGACTCCACTAGAGGAATGAACCTGGAAGAAAAATATGGAAAGATCAGGCTTTCAACTTGGATCTTAATCCAAGACATTATGTTCTTTCTCGTTAAGAAAGTTTTTCAATATATATTGTATTTTATATAAGGATCTAACTTGGTTTTATAGATACAATGGCCTTTTGTTATGGCTAATTTTCAAGATGATCCAAGAATAAAATGGAGATATGCTCCCATGAGCAGAGATCACATACCTGGATTTCCACACAAACTACCAAAGGTAAATTGGGGTAAAAATCTGCCCATGTTTCAAGATGAGAATATTGATGATCCTTTGTTACATCTCATTAAATTTCATATACACTCATCGAGATTGAAGGGTGATTGGCATGAGGATTGCCTCATGAAGATATTCATGGCAACCTTAGAAGAAAAGCAAGGGAATGGTACGAAGCTCTCAAATCTGCTAGTTTATTTTCTCTAAAAGATTTTCATAAGGTATTTTATGAGCATTACAAAGAAGATTTTCCATCTTTATCATTAGCTGAAAATTGTTGTGATCAAGCTGAAGATCTCATACATTACCTTGAAAATATTGATGAAGATTTTGGAAATTGGCATCCTGAAGATTTATTAGAAGAAGTCCAAAAATTTCATTCTCAAGTTAAATGTCATAATAATCAAGAGGAGTTAAACAAATATGAAATAGATCAGGAGATGAATCAAGATCCACAAAGCCCCTCTATGATAACAAATGATGTTTAATTTAATGTTTTGAATGAAGTTAAAGAAAATATTCAACCTCATGATAAATTTTTAGATAAGAGAAAAAACAATTGTTATTCAAATCTAATAATTCAGAGATTCCCACCCCCCCCACCGAGGAAGAAATCAATTTGCTTCTAAACATGCAACCATCCTCAAAATATTTACATAACGAAGAAATTGTTTCTACTTATTCTAATGTTGATGAATGTACTAAATTTTTTATCCATGAAGAGACAGAAGAACAGGATGATGCTCATGTTATTCTACCTTCCCAAAAAGGCCCATTTCTTGATAGCATTCCTATTGAAAAAAATAATTGTTAGCCTCTTTCATAAAGGCAATTATAAATACAAAAACACATAAATTAAATAATGTAAAGTTAGGATAATATATTTATTAAATTATAATATTTAATAAATATTTGAGATACTTAGAAATAGTATTTTGTTAGTAAGAATAGGACTCTAGAATAGAGTCGTTTCCTAGGCTCTAAAATAGGAATAAAGTTAGTAGGATGATTAGAAGGTCATTTATTGTAAATGGACACTTGTTTATTTTCCAAGTGATCCATAAAGAGATTAAGTAGAAAATAGAGCTTATAAATAGGTTAGTTTCCTAATTTCATTGTGTAATGTGACAGTGTGAGTTTACGTTTGTAAACTCCTGTAATTTTCTATGTAATATTTTTCCATGATCAATAAAGTTATGTGTCCGAGGACACTTCTGAATCTACATGTGGTATCAGAGTTTAAGGTGTGTTGTGTTGAGGACCTATTGAGAGAGTTGTATACGCTGCCTATTGTTGCCTGAAAAATCGATTGATGAAGTCGTTGCCTGGCAAGGAATGTTGTGAGCTGAGTTATGTGGATCGTGCAATGTGCGGCCTTTAGCTAAAGCGGCGTTTTGTTTTCTTGGATGTTGGGAATTGCGTTGAAGACTTGTTGCATGAGTCTTGGTATCAAGTGGATTCTTGGTATCAAATGGCATGGACCAGAGAAGCATGCTATATGCGTTGACCATCACCAGATCTCAATTTTATTCAGGTAAATCTTTGGTTTAGTAGAAAATTCCAGTTTTTAGGTGCATGGTATCCTTGGAAAAGTCCTATAGCGGAAATATAATAGCATCCATGCTTTCATTTTTTTTACCGCGCCTCTGCATCAGAAAATGAACTTCAATTGTTTGTCCATGCCTGTTTTATGAGAAAATAAATGTGGAGGCCGAGAGTAAGTGGAGGTCAAGCTGGCGCAGGTCGAGAAAACGTTGGCAAACGTGAATCGATCAAGAATATCTCATTTAGGCATTTAAGCAAGAACTCTATGAGCATACTCCATGCTCATCGCACTTCTGCAGGGTAATTTGAGGTCATCGTAAAGGGTAGTTGTCTGCAGTTGCAGATGATAAAAGGAGCAGACCAACTTAGAAAAGAATAGATTTTAAGGCCGATCGGTGACAGAGCACTAGTTTAGATCAATTGTTGCAGGTCTAAATGTGAAATCTGCATAAAAAATTCTCAGAGTATGTGCAGAGGTCATGCTTTGGGAAAGAAGGTTTTTCACCTTGAATATGAGCAATTGAAAGCTCTTTTGAAAAATTGCCAGCACAACAGACAGTTTGAGGGCTATTCCTAATTGCAATTCGACTGCCAGACCCATATGGAACTTCATGTGAGTGTAAGCGAAACTTCGTCCGGTCCTGCATAGGCTTCAAAACAGTTCCATAGGTAATCTCAGCCCATTGACTTGCTGCTGTTACAGGCAAAGCCGAATACTGATCCAATGGTATATCCAACAGGAGAAGCAGGGTGGAAATCCCCAGAAAAGAAATACCCATTACAAACAATGTGATGAGAAACCAGGTTTGGTGCCACAGCTTGCGCGCATAGAGATCAGCCAATGCATTGTACCATTCGGCCAGTTGATCCAATCCTGATGAATCCGGAGCTGTGTTTGTGTTTGACAGCGTTTGACAGTGTTTGAATTCTTACTCCAATTTCTCCTTCTCTCAATGCAAAAGACAACATTGCTACTCCTTGCAAACCGTCAGTAACAGAAGAGGGCACAACAAATGCTTTGAGGGCATCAGTGCAGGTGTTGGATATCCGAGTGGGTCGCATTTTGAAAGCGTGGAAACACCCAAAGGCGGATTCCTTGTATGTCGAAGATGTCGAGGGCGTAGATCAAACCCTTGACCTGATTTACGTGGCCAGAACCGATGTCGAAAGGAGTGGCAAGGGAGCTCTTAAATCTGCTTCTTCCAAGAATAAGTTACATCTCTGGCTGATGTTTTATAAAGTATCATTGAAAAGAGTGGGCGTCGTTCAAAGTATATTCGTGGAGCAGCGTTTGAAAATACGTCATATGAGAGGTTATTTATGCATAACAGGTGAGCTTCATTTTTTAAATGACTTCATACCCACTATTTCAATTTTTTAAAGTGCCATAAGCAAGATATAATATTATTTGGGGTTATGATTTTATATCCCAAATTAAATATTTGCCAAATAAGTTGAAAGATGAGAGAATTGAAGTATTTTGAAGATTACATTAAAAGTGCCTTGAAGAGTGTTTGAATGTAAATTCACCTTTTGAAAGTGACATTAAAAAACTACAAAACTTTTAATCACTTTAAAGTGACTTCATAATTGTAGAAATTAGCTGAATAAATCACTTATTCAATGAAGATTAACCTGGTCATATATCAATTTCGAATTGCATACATAACACATAACCTTCTTCTACAATTAATTGTCACATGCGGAAATAACAGAAGCAATCTCACATCAATTCAATCACACATTAACTCAGTATGTATGGGAAAGCCTATAGCTGAAAACCCCGCAGCTATTGTGTATATTATAATGGAGAAATCATGTAACAAAACAATGTCGCTGAGTATAGTGCAGTTCTTTGTAGAAATTAGCTGAATAAATCACTTATTCAATGAAGATTAACCTGATCATACATCAATTTCGAATTGCATGCATAACACATAACCCTCTTCTACAATTAATTGTCACATGCGGAAATAATATAGAAGCAATCGCACATCAAATCAATCACACATTAACTCAGTATGTATGGGGAAAGCCTATAGCTGAAAACCGCCAGCTATTGTGTATATTATAATGGAGAAATCATGTAACAATCATAGTACAAAAACTCTTTACAAGCTCTCATGCACTACCTCCCATGCTACACACTATCAAGCTAGATCTAGCAAATCACTTGCTCCAATCCTTAGCCACTTGATAGCCAACCTTGATTGCGTATTTTAATGCTAGGTGATGGCCTCCTCATATAGATAAACCACCAGCCTAAACTTTGCAATACTCATAGCTTACTCCACCTATCTATGTGTTGCAAATAGCAACAGTATAGTTACAACTGATAGCTAACTCTACCCTTTCATCTATCTCTTTCACTGGTCTTCACTGAACTGATCATGCACTGTAGTGAACTGAAGTGCTCTTGAGTTGACTAATGAGTTAATATTTAGTAAATTAAATATTATTTAATTTACTCCACTCATATCTAGTTGATTAGTTAGTTAACTAATCCCAACTAGTTCAACTAAAACAAACAGAACACAACTCCACTACTTGTCCCGTTAACTCCTCCAAAACTCCTGCCACTGAAGTCTAACTGAAGCCAACCATGCAAGATGCTATCAAACCCTAGGAACCACGTGATTCCTTGTGTCAGTTGCATGAGTCACCTCCATGACTCAAACTGAAGTGCGCCAAGAGAGTAAACTGCTGTTTATAGTCAAAATATTATTAAGGGTAAATAATATTTGACTTCCATATTTTTAAGAGATCAGTCTAAAAATAGCCTGGGTCCTAAAAATTAGGGTCTCATCTATTTTTACCGACATGTCGCATACTCCAAGAATCTCCAAGTAGAATTCCCAAATTATGCTCCGTATGTCTTAAAATAGACATAGTCTAAAAATAGACTTTGCGCCAGAATTTGCCTGCGGGCCCACTTAGTGAAGGCGACTTCATTTCACTAAGCTCCATCATCTTGCTGCAGTCTCAACACTCCCTCTCAGCAAGATATGGATTATCTGCAATCCCTATCCTGCCTCTGTGGAATTCGAACTTGCTCCTGGTGAGCGCCTTCGTCAGGATGTCGGCATCCTGATCCTCCGTGGGAACATATGAGAGCATCATGATCCTCCGCTGAACACAATCTCTGATATGATGGTACCTGATGTCGATATGTTTGGACCTATCATGAAAAACTGGATTAGCCGAGAGCTTGATGTAGCTCTGGTTATCACAGTAGATCACTGTAGGCTCCAAATGCAACCTGAACAAACCTGCGAGGATCTTCCTCATCCAAATAGCCTCACATGCAGCCAAGCTTGCTGCCATGTACTCGGCCTCTGCTGAACTGAGTGCCACGGATCTCTGCTTCCTGCTGTACCAGGAAACTGCTGTCGACCCAATGCTGAAAACTCCTCCAAAAGTGCTCTTCCGGTCCGTTGGACTCCCTGCCCAATCTGCATCAGTGAAGCCAGAAAGCTTCACTCCATCCTCCTGTCTGTACCATAGACCATATCCCGATGTGCCTCTGATATAGCGCAATACATGCTTGCCCGCCTTCCAAAAGAGCTTGGTAGGCTTAACTATAGCTTGCGAAAGCTGGTTAACTGCATAGCATATATCGGGTCGAGTATTGACCAGATACATCAACGACCCCACCAACTGTCGATAGACAGTGGCATCCACTACCCCCTCCGAAGTAGCATCTCCCTTCCTCCAACCTCCAGGAAGAGGGGTATCAACAGGCTTGCAGCCTTGCATGTTGAACCTCTCTAGAATCTCCCGGGCATACTTGCCCTGAGAAACAAACAGTCCTCCACTGCGCTGCCAAATCTCCAATCCC